>CM060577.1:4746096-5469645 GCA_030625065.1 Alectoris magna | reverse complement strand
ATAGGGATGGGGACACGAATGGGGACGCAATGGGGACAGGAATGGAAACCCAATGGGGATGGGGGCAGAGTGAGGATGGGGACACAACGGGGATGGGGACACAATGGGGACAGGAATGGGGACACAATGGGGATAGGGATGGGGACACAGTGGGGATGGGATCACAATAGGGATGGGGACACAATGGGGACAGGAATGGGGACACAATGGGGATAGGGATGGGGACAGGAATGGGGACACAACGGTGATAGGGATGGGGACACAGTGGGGATGGGGTCACAATAGGGATGGGGACACAATGGGAACAGGAATGGGGACACAATGGGGATGGGGTCAGAGTGAGGATGGGGACACAACGGGGATGGGGACACAATGGGGACAGGAATGGGGACACAGTGGGGATAGGGATGGGGACACAGCGGGGATGGGGTCACAGTGGGGATGGGGTTGTGGATGGGGACAAAATGGGGACAGGAATGGGGACACAATGGGGATTGGGATGGGAACACAGTGGGGATGGGGGTCACAGTGGGGATGGGAGATGTGTGGGGCCGCCTCCTTCCTTTCCCCCCCCCCCCCTTCCCCCCCTCTGTATTTTTTCTCTCTTCACCTCATTTCCCCCCTCCCTCCCCCCTCCGCTCCCAGCTCTCCTCACTTTCGCTTTCGTTTCCCTGCTGGGACAACCAACCAGGCTCTGCCCTTCCCCTCACCCCACACGTTGTCATCGAGCACACAAGGCCTTTTTTGTGGGCGGTGTTGGGCAGAGTTTATATCCTGCACTGCCATTTCCTCCCCCACCCCCTTCCCCCACCCCTCCACAACCCCGAGGATCCCATTGCAGGAGCTGCTGGGATGGCCTTTCGTAGCGTGGAGATCCAACTCACCAACAACATGGAGGGGGTGACGCTGCACTCCCCCCAGGTAACGCCGTCACGAGGAGCTGCGGGCGGGTCGTGGTGGTGATGGTGGTGGTGGTGATGGTGATGGTGGTGGTGGTGGTGGTGATGATGGTGGTGGTGGTGATGATGATGGTGGTTGTGGTGATGATGGTAGTGGTGGTGGTGGTGATGGTGGTGGTGGTGATGGTGGTGGTGATGATGATGGTGGTGGTGGTGATGATGGTGGTGGTGGTGATGATGGTAGTGGTGATGGTGGGTGGTGGTGGTGATGGTGGTGGTGGTGATGATGGTGGTGGTGGTGATGATGGTAGTGGTGATGGTGGTGGTGGTGGTGATGGTGGTGGTGGTGATGGTGGTGGTGGTGGTGATGGTGGTGGTGGTGATGGTGGTGGTGGTGGTGATGGTGGTGGTGGTGATGATGGTGGTGGTGGTGATGGTGGTGGTGGTGATGATGGTGGTGGTGATGATGGTGGTGGTGATGATGGTGGTGGTGGTGATGGTGGTGGTGGTGGTGATGGTGGTGGGAAGAAATGGGATCTCCATGACAGGAAGATGGTAGAACCTCCATCTTAGGGAAGAAATGGGGCCTCCATGACAGGGAGATGGTAGAACCTCCATCCTAAGGAAGAAATGGGGGCCTCCATGACAGGGAGATGGTAGAACCTCCATCCTGGGGAAGAAATGGGGCCTCCATGACAGGGAGATGGTAGAACCTCCATCCTAAGGAAGAAATGGGGCCTCCATGACAGGGAGATGGAAGAACTTCCATCCTGGGGAAGAGGTGGAGCCTCCATGACTGAAGAATGGTCGAATCTCCATTCCATGAAAGTTTTGGAGCCTCAGTCCCAGGAAAATGGTAGAACCTCCATCCCAGGGAAGGGATGGAGCCTCCCTGCCAGGGAAATGTTGGAACCTCCTTTTTGGTGGAAGTTCTAAAGCCTCCATCTCAGGAAAATGGTTTGGCCTCCCTCCCATAGGAGTGGTGAAGCCTCCATGACAGGGATACAGTGGAGTCTCCACCCCTGGAGGTGTTGATGTGGCACTCAGGTTTGGTGATGAGACTGAGGTCAGTCTGATGGTTGGACTCAATGATCTAGAAAGGTTAACCCAGCCGGGTTGATTTGATGGTTCTGTGATCTCCCTCGGGGCATTAAAGATGAACTCAAGAGTTCTCCAAATCCTCCTCCCCTCCCCTCCTCTCCCCTCCCCTCCCCTCCCTTCCCTTCCCCTCCCCTCCCCTCTCCTCCTCTCCTCTCCTCTCTCCCCTCCTCTCCCCTCTCCTCTCCCCTCCTCTCCCCTCTCCCTCTCCCCTCCTCTCCCCTCTCTCCCCTCCTCTCCCCTCCTCTCCCCTCCTCTCCCCTCCTCTCCCCTCCTCTCCCCTCCTCTCCCCTCCTCTCCCCTCCTCTCCCCTCCTCTCCCCTCCTCTCCCCTCCTCTCCCCTCCTCTCCCTCCTCTCCCCTCCTCTCCCCTCCTCTCCCCTCCTCTCCCCTCCTCTCCCCTCCCCTCCTCTCCTCTCCTCTCCTCTCCTCTCCTCTCCTCTCCTCTCCTCTCCTCTCCTCTCCTCTCCTCTCCTCTCCCCTCCTCTCCCCTCCTCTCCCCTCCTCCTCCCCTCCCTCCTCCTCCTCCCCTCCCTCCTCCTCCTCCTCCTCCTCCTCCTCCTCCTCCTTCTCCTTCTCCTCCTCCTCCTCCTCTCCCCTCCTCTCCCCTCCTCTCCCCTCCCTCCTCCTCCTCCTCCTCCTCCTCCTCCTCCTCCTCCTCCTCCTTCTCCTTCTCCTTCTCCTCCTCCTCCTCCTCCTTCTCCTCCTCCTCCTCCTTCTCCTTCTCCTTCTCCTCCTCCTCCTCCTCCTTCTCCTCCTCCTCCTCCTTCTCCTTCTCCTCCTCCTCCTCTCCTTCTCCTTCTCCTTCTCCTTGTCCTCCTTCTCCTTCTCGTCTCCTCCTCCATCTCCTCTCCCCATCCCTTCCCTCTCTCTCTCCCTACCCTCATTTCTCTTCTCCCTCCAGGACCTACTGCTTCAGCGGCTACAGCTCCGTGCCCCCCAACCCCATCATCCTACCGGGAGACACGGGATGCTGCACCTTCAACAATTCCCCACACCATTTCCGGGGCAGCGTGGGCGTCCTGGTGTACAAGGCAGAAACCTTCACCTTGGCCATCCTCTTCTCCAACCCTTACAACTACAGCTTTCACTACATGGAGTTTGCCGTGGAGATCTCCCCGGAAAAAGCCCACCTTGGCTTACTGGAAGATGTCTACAAGAGGATGTACAGAGGTTTACCTGCAAATCCCCAAAACAGTGGCATGCTTCAGATAGTCAAGCTCCACGCAACCCAGGAGACCGCGATAGTCTCTGCTGGTGGCACAAAGGTCATGGCCACCATGTCCTGTGCTGCAAAGTCCATCATTAAAGTAGTCGTGGAGGACAAGGACAGCCCTCCCCCATATTCAGAGGAAATGCCATTCTTTCGCTTTACGCCCCTGGACCCAAAGAAAGAGAGAAGATTCCAGAAGAAGGAAAGAATGAATGGCCCCCACTTCCCGTAGAGGCTAAGCAGAGCGCGCTGCCCTCAAGAAAGGCCGAAGTCCAGCAGCACTGCACAGATGCTACTTTTCTGTTTGCCTGTTTCTCTTTCCTTCTTCTCTTTTTGTCTTTTTCCTTCTGGCTGAAAAAGGCAGTGGCAAAGCCAAGCCAGCAAATCACGACAATAAAAAAGCACCGCGGGTAACAATGACAGTGGGGGTTGGCCTCTTCTCTCGTGTCGTTAGTGATAGGACTGGAGGGAATGGCTTCAAGCTGCGGCAGGGGAGATTCAGGCCGGACATTAGGAAATATTACTCCTCAGAAAGGGTGGTCAGGCACTGGAATGGGCTGCCCAGGGAGGTGGTGGAGTCACCGACCCTGGGGGTGTTCAAGGAACGACTGGATGTTGTGTTGAGGGACGTGGTTTAGTGGGAGCTATTGGTGATGGGTGAACGGTTGGACTGGATGATCTCGGAGGTCTTTTCCAACCTTGGTGGTTCTAGGATTCTATGACCAATGCGGGGGTCCCTCAGGGCTGCCGGTGGGGTTTGGTGCAGAGATTGTGAGTTGTGGGGTGGCCATAAGAGAGTTGGTGGGGTTTGGGGGCAGACTGGGGAGGCTTTGGTGGTCTCGAGGGGTGTAAAGGCATTCAGGTGATAAGGATGGATTGGGAGGGTAGCGATGACCCCGCAGGGATTTGGTGGGATTAGGGATGATTTGGTGGGGATGTGGGGGATGTTAATTTAGGGGGGATCTGTGGGACTGGGGGAGCTGAGGGCATCCATGAGACCCAAGCGGGGAACTCGCTGTCTGTTTCCATTATTGAGCTCCACAGATGAGGCAAGAGGTGTGGGGGGCATCAGTGGGGTCTTCCAGAGCCCACCTCAGCGTAGATAACCGGGGGCTGGGGGGCCGTGCTGGCCCCAGGGTGGCAGAAATGGGGGGTCACAGCTTGCAGCTCGGCGTAGGTCAGCCCCTCGTTGTCACCGGGTGGCACCTGGAGGCACAGGGGAACGGCGGGGTGATACCGTGGGGTTCCCCAAAGTGCTCGTGTGGGGAGCAGTGATCTCAGTATGTGGGGTAATGGCCAAGAGAGTGCGCTTGTGGCTGTGGGTTGGCTGAGATTTGGGGTCTCCGTGGGGTCAGACTCTGAGGATGATTCTATGATTCTGTGATTCTACGACAGAAAAGCGTGTTGTGGTGTCTTGGGGCAGCAGGTGTGGATGAGGAGGAGGAGGAGGAAGGTCTGAGCCCTGCTGGGTTTTGTGGGGAGGGATGGTGCAAGGTAGCTCTGAAATGCAAATCCAAGCATGTGCCATAACAGCAGCTCAGGATGCTCCATAACTAAGGAGGAAATGTCCGAAGGGCAGAATGGCAATGGTTTCACCTTTGGGTCCAATCTGCTGGATTGGATGCTCTCAGGAAAAGGGGGCCTTTGATGGGCAGTGTGGTAACACCCAAATTGGGAAGACCCATCAGATTTTTATGCTCCTGAACGCTTGGGTGATGTTGGCAAAGGGACCTGGTGCTGCTTTGGGTGACAAAGATATCTTGGTGGCTACCGGGATGGTTATCAATCATACCTCTCTGAGGCTGAGACTTACCCGGGACTGAGGCTCAAACCTGGTGGGAAATCGAGCAGCTGGGAAATCTTCAGAGACGAATGAGAAGGGGTGATTTTCAGAGAGAGAAAAGAGGTATATTTTTAATTAATGAATGGACTTCCATGGCCAAGGGCAATCGTTACGGCGCTGGAAAATCTGGAGAGGTGCTGTTGGTGCTTGCCTATGCAGAGCAGGTGATGTTGAGGCAAAGGGATGCCCTTTTGGGCCAATTCTCCCTGCCGTGCCCATTGTGGGCTGCAATGTTCGTAGCCAGGAGCGTGTCTGTGGTCCGACATGAAGTCATCCAGATGCAAGAGATGCTGGAGGACTCTTCCTTTGTGAAATGCTGGGCTCTTCCACTGGGGGGTGAAGGCAATGCTTCAAGCTGGCCAGCCGGACTCGCTTTCCTGTAAGCAGGATGTGACAACGGATGTGTGAATGTCTTTTGTTGGACCATACCTGCATAGCACAGCATCCACACCAGATGAGTGCAGCACCCTGGGGGCGAGAAGCCCACTTTGTGCCTCCTGACCCCATCCTTAGCGTGCTCAGCTTCAGCGTGCACACCCACAACTCCTGGATTGGAAGCTGTGGCGAATGGGCAATGTGCAGTAGGGTGGTGTTGGTTGGGGTCACTCTTACCTATCTGCAGGAAAAGGTGGGTGCTCAAAGCCAGAACCAGGAGGGAGATGACCACGAGGGCCAGGCTGAGTGAGATTCCCAGCCCTAGGAGAAGGGAAGCAGATGGAAGTGGGGAGGTGAACTGGTTCCCACAAGGTGCTGGGAATGAAGACGAGCCCCTGCACCTCTGCGTGATCCTTTCCCCACCAAAAGTGGGACAGTCACCAAATTCAGTGCCTTGGACGTGGCTTTGCAAAGGCCTGCATGGAAAACAGGCAGGGGTGGTGGATCTCCGGAGCACTGCTGGGGCTGCACCGTGTGGAAGGGAAAAGTGCTTTTCCTAATCTGCCACCCAGACCTTCCTCTGGGTCTGGGGAAAAGGTTGGGAGGATTGCCCCTTCCTCAGCCAATTCGCCCCGTGATGGGAAAGTGAAATGCTATGCATCTCAGCTTCTTCATGGGGAAGGTCCATACCCTCCTCCCAAGGAAGAAAAATGAGGTATTTCCATTTGCGTGGACTGCCCAGCCTGAAGGAACCTCTGAGACTGGAAACCCAAACGCTTGGATAAAGTCCATCCATAAAAGAAACCCAAGGATGCTCACCTTCAGCTGGCAGCTCCGGGGTGGTGGTGACGGTGCTGCTGTTCCTCAGCTCACCCTTCTTACCTGGGCAACAAACACACAGAGAAAGGGTCCTGACCCAAAACCCAGCCCGCGCCAACCAAAATGCAGCCAAGCGGTGGTGTTCGAGTTGGCCAAGACCCAACTGGGTTGGAGTGGCAGAGAATCGGGGTTAAGCAGGAGCATCCTGGGAAGATCATGGAAGAGACCCTACTGGAAGAGGTGTTAAGGCACATGGGGGATGAGCGAGTGATCCAAGCATGGCTCACCACCAAGGAAGGTCGTGCACGACCCATCTGGTGGCCCTCTGTGATGGAATGATGGCTTTGGTGGGCAAAGGGAAGGCGACTGATGCCATCTACCTGGACTTTTGCAAGGCCTTCGGCGTGGTCCTGCAGCACATCCTTATCTCTAAATCGGTGAGAGGTGGGTTTGAAGGGTGGGCTGTTCTGAAGATAAGGAATTGGTCGGATGGTTGCAGCCAGAGGGCTGCGGTCAATGGCTCCACATCCAGGTGGATGCAGTGACGAGTGGAGTCCATCCCTGGCGGTGTTTGAGGTCAGGTTGGATGGGGCCCAGAGCAATCTGATCTAGTACTTGATCTAGAGGTTGGCAGGGCTGCCTGTGGCATTGGGATCGGAACCTGATCATCCTTGGGGTCCCTTCCAACCCAATTCTGTGATTCCATGATCCCCTTATGGAACCGGCCTCCTGTTGGTCAAGACCCTACTGGGTTGGCCATGCAGAGACCCTAAAACCGTGCAAGCAGGGGCAACCACTGTTGGTTTATTTCAATGGCTGCACTCCATATGGGGGCAGGGACCACCTCCTATTGCCCATGCTCACCTCCGGTGGTCAGGAGCCACGGGATGCTCAAACTTGAGATCTTGATGTGCCCGACGTTGCTCCGCCGTCGGTACCCACAGAGTAGGTGCCGCTGCTCTCTGCAGAAAGCCGGATGGTGAGCGTGGCAGTGAACTCCTTGGGTCCCACGGCGTGGTTTTCCAGCACCACTCCATTCTTGCAGAAGAAGATGTGGGTGACGGGGATGTGGGAGAAAACCAGGCAGCGGGCGAGAACCGAATTGCCTTCCTGAGCCGAGGAGATGTTTGGTAGGAGAGCTGGTGGGGGGAAATCACCTGCAACGGCGAAAGGACACAAGCACCGGTGTGGTGGTGTGCACTTGGGGGTTGTGAATATTGTTTTCTGCCTTGGGGCACCCAGCTCTCCCCAGGGCCGTGCACAGGAAACCGCAGGTCACAGAGCTGGGCAGTGCCTTCCTCTGTCTGCAAACGGGACGCTGCTGGGGTTTCCCAGCCTCGCTGCAGCCTCTTGCTCAATTTACCGTGGTCTCATCGTCCCATCCACGGAGGCTCAAGCCTTGAATCAATCCCTTGTGCCACCTCTCAGGGTTTGCACACGAGGGTGTTGCACATGGAGGGGGCTCTTCCAAGCACTCCTATGGTGTGTCACGTACGTCACACTCACCTAGGGGGCTGCAGGTCTCCGGTTCTACCCCAGCGGCACCTGCGTGGGGCAGAAGAAGGGGCATGAGGTGGTCTTCGGGGCTGGATATGGGCAGAAAGGGGAACATCTATTTGGGGTGGGAGATGACACCTTGGGGAAGCTCGCAGAAGATGGGCCGCGTGTTGCGGGGTTCTTGGCTGGCACCTCGACTCCTCATCTCCCAGTATGGGAGATCTCCCAAGAGGAGAAGCCCCAAATCCACCCCACTCCATCCCATAGAACCATTAAGGTTGGAAAACACCTCTTAGGTCACCCAGTCCAACCATCAGCCCACCCCACCATGCCCCACCAAACCACATCCCTCAGCTCCACCACACCTCCATGTGCCTTGAAGACCTCCGGGGACGGTGACTCCACCATTCCTAACACCCAACCTGAACCCTTCCGGGGCAACCGGTGGCCATCACCACCCAACCACAAAGCCAACGTTCTCCCTTCCAGCCTTCACCAACCTTCAAAGCAGCCCAACAGCAGCAGGGCTCCTGCAGCCCCAGCCAGCCAGCTCCTCCCCATGCCCGGTGTTCATCGGAGCACAGAGCTCGGATGGAGTGACCCAACACCACCCTGCAAACCCAGCGCTGAGGTTTCCGCTGCAGACACGCAACCACCTTTCACATTTCCGGGGGGGGGGGGGGGGGGGGGTGTGTGTGTGAAAAAAAACAAAAACCCCACTATTTCGTAACTTCTTCTTTTTATTTTCCTTTCGCTGTTTCTTCAGGGCCTGCTAGACCAGCTCAGCGTGGACCTGAGGTTTATATATTCACATGTATGAGGTCTGCTCCAAAAGTAATGCCTCTCACTCTACGGCGTTGAGCCACAACCTCGGAGGCAGATATTGGTGATACGGCAGTAGAGGTTGGACCTTCCCACCAATATTCTCTTGCAACGCAAAACGTATGGCATCTCAGCCAGCTCACGCAGTGGATTAACACCAAGGAACTCCATACAGAGCCAAAGTATCAGCTTCAATGCGTTGGAAGCAATGTTGGAACATCACAACGTCCGCACCAGGTGGGCCCCGCAAACGCTCACGCAGCAACCCAAGGTTCAAAGTTCCACAGCCAGCCTTGAGAAGAGGACAACTTCTCTCTTACAACACGATATCCTCATCAGGCCCCCACGCCATTTTGATGTCCACAGAGCAAATTGCCAGTCTTGGCTTGTCCCATCACATCCGTCCGCTGCGCAGTGCAGATTCGGTGCCTTCTGACTTCGGGTCGATGAAAGGTGGCAATGTTTTCCTAGCAGTGGCACCATCAATAAGTAATAGCATGCCCGTGGATTTTGGGATGCCAGTGGAGTGTGGATGGATCCCGGGGGGTCCCAGTAGCATTATATATCAAGGGGGAAGTCCTGGTGTTTCCTGAGGAGTCCCAGTGGTACTGAGCAGATCCTGAACCATACTTAGAATGGTCCCGTTGTCACCTGGAGGCTTCCAATGGATCCCATAGGGGAGGGGGGGGGTCCTGATGTCACCCAAGAGGGTCAAGGATATTCTTGGGGGGGAAACCTCACTGTGAGAGAGGAGAGGGGTTTCCTTGGTGCACCATTGCTGCCTCTCAGCGCACGTCAGCCCCACGGATCTCAGCTCTGCTCTCCCCTCCAACCCAGAGCCTCAACCACACCCCCACAAGAAAGCAACAGGCAACAGAACGTAGAAGTAAAAAGAGTTTATTTTACAGGCATAATAATATACATAGATATACAAATAAAATAAATACAAATCAATAAATAACAGCGTGTGTGTGTGGGGGGGGGGGGTTGAGGTCAGCCCCTATTCAGGCTCTCCCCTCCCCATCACTGGGGCATTCTCCTTCCACAAGTAGAGTCCTGGAGTTTCCAATCAGTCAGGAGGTTCCTCATCAGCAGGGGGATCCCGGGGGTGGGAGGGGGGATAGAAGGGTGGGTTGTTCCTCCACCGATGGTCTCCTGGGGGGGGGTCCTGAAGGCTCTCCTTGCTGCAACCGTTCCCAAACGCGCTCCCGGTGCGAGGGCTGCAGGATGGGCTCAAGGACGGGGCGCAGCAGAGCACAGCGGTGGGCAAAGCGCAGGCGATCACGGGCCAGGGTCTCCCAAGGCCCCCGGCGGGCATCGGGGTCTGAGGGGGGCTGGAGGAAGAATATCTGGACCTGAAGGCTAAACCGTACCTAGGGAGGGAGGGAGGGAGGGGGATGATGTCATCCTGATGGCGTCATGAGTGATGCAAGAGGCACGGGACTGCCACAGGACTCATCCCCCCCCCCCCCAACCCATCCCAACTTCTTGGTGAGCTCATCCCTCTGGAGCTCCACGGTTTTGGGGTGGGTTCCCATCTCATCCCCACCCCGATCCACGCTGGGACTCACTTTCTTGGTGCCGTGGGGGCTGACTTCATCGCTCAGGGGTTCTTCAGCGTTACGGGGTTCCTCAATTCGAGGAGGGCTCCCATCTTCCGGGGGGGTCTCGGGGGCGTCCCCGTCCCACCCCTGCTCATCATCATCATCTTCATCGGGTTCCGGGCGGTAGAAAAGAGAATGGAGAATGGGGGGGCGCAGGGGGTCCTCAGCCGCCATCAGAGGGGTGCAGGGGGGTGCCATACTCTAGAGGAGGAAACAGGAAAATGAAGGGGGGAGTCAAGGGATCCCCACCATCCTATCAACCCCGACCCCCCCCCCCCTTCCCTGCCAACCCCGACCCCCCCCCCCTTCCCTGCCAACCCCGACCCCCCCCCCCCTTCCCTGCCAACCCCGATCCCCCCCCCCCCCTTCCCTGCCAACCCCGACCCCCCCCCCCCTTCCCTGCCAACCCCAGACCCCCCCCCCCCTTCCCTGCCAACCCCAGACCCCCCCCCCCTCTTCCCTGCCAACCCCAGACCCCCCCCCCCCTTCCCTGCCAACCCCAGACCCCCCCCCCCCTTCCCTGCCAACCCCAGACCCCCCCCCCCCCCCTTCCCTGCCAACCCAGACCCCCCCCCCCCCCCCTTCCCTGTCAACCCAGACCTCCTCCCCTTCCCACCATTCTATCAACCCAGACCCCCCCCCCCCCCCAGACTTTCGAGCCCCCCCTCGATATCCGGGACCTTCCCAACTATAGGGATTCCACCCCACGTTTCGGGACCCCCCCCAGCCCTCACCTGTAGCTCTCGCTGCTCGCTCGGTGTCCGCCTCCATTGCCGCTCTTTGTCCCATTGCTGCTCTTTGTCCCATCGCTGCTGCGCAACTGGGCGCAGCGCGCCGCCGCCTCTCCATATAAGGACAGAGATGACGTCATTCGGGGTGGGGAATCCCCAGGCACTGGGGCGGGGCCTCACCCCGCAGACGGTTTCCCATTGGTTGTCGAGCAGCGTGGGGGCGTGGCTAAGCTGCGTGGAATCGGTGCAGCTCCCATTGGCGGGCTGAGGAGGGGAGGAGGTACTTCCGGGGGAAGGCGGGGTTACTTCCGGAATGCAGTTTCCGGTTGTTCGCAGTGTAGGGTCTGGAGGTCGTGCCGGGCATTTCCGGCTGGGTGAGGCCTTAAAGGCCGTTCGGGGCAGCGAGGAGCCAATGTGGGTTCCTCGTTGTGAGCTGGGGATCCCGGTTGCGCTCCGGGGTAACCCTGAGGTACGCCCGTCTATTCTAATTGCGCTCTGGCGTGCCCTGAAGGCCTTCTGTTCTGCCATAGAGACCTTCGAGGCCCACCCCAGCGTGTTGGCACAGCGCGGATCGCCCTAAGGAGCCCCCTGCGTGCCCTACGCCGTCTCAGTGCACCCTGGCTGAATCCAGTAACCACCCAGCACGCCCTGTGGGACACCAGAGCCCGCACAAAGATGCCTGACGTGCTCTCGAGGGCTCTAGAAGCCTCGCCTTGTGGCCCGGGGGCTGCCCAGGGCATCCTGTTGGACACTGAAGTCCTCCTGAAGCTCCTCACTGCCCCCCATAGGCCTCCAAGAGCCCCCCATAGGCCTCTAAGAGCCTGCCCCCCCCCCCTCCAGTGCATTCTGGGGACCCCTGAGCACTCTGGAGGTGTCCCATTTTCTTCCCGCAATCCATCGAGGGTGACTGAATGCGGCCTGACGCTGATGCCTTCCAGTTCCCACGGGGTGCATCCTGTGATCCCGCTGCCTTCTTCCATGCTGGATTTGATCCGCTATTCCCTAACCTACTTCATGTTCCTGAATGCGCTCCCAGAGGAACTTCTCGTTGACTTTGCTCTATCGGGACGGCCGCGATTCCGTCGGGAGTTTTGCTTTCTCATCTCCATCCCCGGAAGCTTGGACGACGTCCGTGTATTCCTGGTGTTGTTTCAGTGTCTTTTGTGCCCAGCTGGGTGAAAAACGGAGTGAAATGCCCTGAGGGAGGGGCAAAGCAGGAGGAAAGGCGATGGAGGACTTTGCTGACCCCGAAGAACGGGAAAACATGAGCTCTGCTGTAGTTCTGAGCGTCCAAAAATGCAGACGCAGCCTCTCTCCGTTGCCCGTTTTCAATGGGGCAAGGTGAGTAGCGGGGCTCGCTGTTTTCCTCCGGCCTCCTGCGTGCCAGATGAGCAACAGCAGAGCTCCAACATGGCAAAGGCACAGCGGTCGAGGCCGTGGCTGCTGCTATGAATAAAGGGGCTGTGAGCTGTCAGGGGGGCTGGTTTGTATCGGGGGTTACGTAGCCCCCCCACAAAACACCCTGGGGAGGAGGAGGACCCCCCTCCCCCCCATAAACCACTCTATAGGTTGTTCCATAGCAAAAAAAACCAAACCCTTAAACCACTCCCCCCCCCCCCCCCAAAAATGGCGTGCATTGAGGCAGGTCGATCACTTTATTTTGCTCACGTTTCGCAGGGGGCGGGGGGTGTGTGTGTGTGTGTGTGGGGTGGGGGGGGTCTGTTATGGGGCCGTGCCCCCCGGCCCTACAGCCCCCACCTGGCGCCGTGCCTCATCCATCATCTCGGCGATCAGCTCGCTCTCAGCCAGCGGCATCACGGGGCTCTCAGTCAGCCCCTGAGGGGACAGGAGGTCAGCGAGACACCCCCCATCGTTGTCAGCCTCCCCCCGCCTCCCCACCCTCTCCCCCCTTGTTTGTTTTGGGACTTTCCCATTATTTGGGGACCCCCTCATCATTTAAACCCCGCCCCCCCCCCCCCCTTTCCCGGTTATTTAGCGATACCCCCCAGTACTTTCCATCTCGCATGTTATTTGTAGGGACCCACATTATTTTGGGACCCCTCCATCATTTAGGACCCCCTCCCATTACCCTCCCCCCCCCTCCCACTCACCCTGCAGCAAGCACTCCCGTACGTGCTGGGCCTCGTAGCGCAGCCCCGTGCTGTTGGGGTAGTTCAGGGGTTCCGCGGGGGGGGCAAGGGGAAAACCTCTCTCTTGCCCTCCCAGATCAGCTCAGTGGGGCAGTTCAGGTGGCTGGGGATCTGCAGGGGAGAGAAACAGCAGTGTGACTCCTCCCCCCCCCACCCCCCAATTCCCCATTCCACCCTTTATTCCTCCCCACTGAAGTGCTCCCACCCCAAAGCCCCCTCATATTTATATGATCGCCCCTCCCCCCTCCCCCAGATCCCCCCACAATCCCATTCCTTAGGATCCCGAATGCCCACCTTGTAAAAACGGACCCCAACATCCCCCCTCTTAAAAGGAGACCCCCAAACCCTCCCTTTGTGACTGGGGACCCCAATTTCTCTTTCCCTTAAAATCAGACCCCAATATCCCCCCCTCTTACAAACAGACCCCAATATTTCCACCTTAAATTCGGACCCCAATATCCCTCCCCCTTACAAACAGGACCCCAATATTTCCACCTTAAAATCAGACCCCAATACTCCCTCTTTAGAAGCTGACCCCAACCCCCCCCCCCCCATTGAAAGAGGACCCCATATCCCACCCTAAAAAGTGACCCCAATATCCACCCTCCCCTGTACAAGCAGACTCCAATCCCCCCCCTCCCCTCACCCCCACCCTTCTCTGTGCCCCCATTACCCCCCATTACTCCCCCGTACCTCTACCCAGCCACGGGTTCCCCCCAGCGAGGCCCCCCCTGGCAGCTTTGCATCCATGGACACAGTCAGTGCTGCCTGCTTCCCCCCCTCGTACTGCAGCGTCAGCGTCACCGTCTCATCCACCCTGTGGGCCCCCCCCCCCACCCCCAACAATGACACCCTTTGTGACAATGGACCCTCAAAGTGACCCCATCCAAATTCCCCCCCCGTGAGGGTTTTAGGTCCCCCCCGTCTGAGAACCCTCAAGAAAAACTCTGGGACCTCCCACAGCCTCACATAGGGGCAGGTAAATCATTTTGGAACCCCAAATCCTTATGGGACCCCCCTGGACCTCCCCCCATAGGGAACACAAATTCTCCCTCTCCACATCCCCATAGGACCCCCTACCCACCCCGTGAACTCCATAGGGAATCCCTACACCACTGTGGGATCCCATATACCCCTATAGGACCCCCCAGACTCCACAATATCCCCCATACGCCCTTATTGCAGCCCATAGGTCTCCCTGCCCACCTCCCCCCCCCCCCAAAAAAAAATACACACCTATAGAAATCCCCCACGCCCCTCCAAGCCTCCCTAACACCCCCATGGGGACACCATTCACCCAATGAAAGCCCCACAGGACCCCCTCCCTTACCCGAGGGGTGCAGGCAGCCCTCTGCCCGCAGCCGTAGAGGTGGGCACCCCCCTCCCCAGCAAGGCGCTGGCCATCTGCAGCCCGTAGCCCCCCAGGTCCAGGAGGGCCCCCCCTGCCAGGCTGGGTTCCCGTAGCCGCTCCACGGCCCGCAGGGGGAAGGCCAGGGCCCCCTGCAGCACCCGGCACTCCCCCAAGGGCCCCCCTCATCCACCAGCGCCCGCAGCCGCTTCCAAGCTGGGAAGAAGCGGGTCCAGAAGCCCTGGGAGGAAAGAATGGGGCTCTGGGAGGGGACTGGAAGCACTGGAGGGACTGAAAGCACTGGGAATGGGGTTATGGGGATCCGAGGGGGGGCTGGGAACAACGATGAGGGACTGAGAATGCTAAGAATGGGGTTATGGGGTGTTGGGAGCACTGGGAGTGGGGTAATATGGGACTGGGAGCACTGGGAATACTAAGAATGGGGTTATGGGGCTCTGGGAGCACTGGGAGTGGGGTAATATGGACTGGGAGGGACTGGGAGCACTGGGAATACTAAGAATGGGGTTACGGGGCGGTGGGAGCACTGGGAGTGGGGTAATATGGGACTGGGAGGGACTGGGAGCACCGGGAATACTAAGAATGGGGTTACGGGGCGGTGGGAGCACTGGGAGTGGGGTAATATGGGACTGGGAGGGACTGGGAGCACCGGGAATACTAAGAATGGGGTTACGGGGCTCTGGGAGCACTGGGAGTGGGGTAAATATGGGATTGGGAGGGACTGGGAGCACTGGGAATACTAAGAATGGGGTTACGGGGCGCTGGGAGCACTGGGAGTGGGGTAATATGGGACTGGGAGGGAATGGGAGCACTGGGAATACTAAGAATGGGGTTATGGGGCTCTGGGAGCACTGGGAGTGGGGTAATATGGGACTGGGAGCACTGGGAATACTAAGAATGGGGTTACAGGGTGCTGGGAGCACTGGGAGTGGGGTAATATGGGACTGGGAGGGACTGGGAGCACTGGGAATACTAAGAATGGGGTTATGGGGCGGTGGGAGCACTGGGAGTGGGGTAATATGGGACTGGGAGGGACTGGGAGCACCGGGAATACTAAGAATGGGGTTACGGGGCGGTGGGAGCACTGGGAGTGGGGTAATATGGGACTGGGAGGGACTGGGAGCACCGGGAATACTAAGAATGGGGTTACGGGGCTCTGGGAGCACTGGGAGTGGGGTAATATGGGATTGGGAGGGACTGGGAGCACTGGGAATACTAAGAATGGGGTTACAGGGCGCTGGGAGCACTGGGAGTGGGGTAATATGGGACTGGGAGGGAATGGGAGCACTGGGAATACTAAGAATGGGGTTATGGGGCTCTGGGAGCACTGGGAGTGGGGTAATATGGGACTGGGAGCACTGGGAATACTAAGAATGGGGTTATGGGGAGCTGGGAGCACTGGGAGTGGGTTAATATGGGACTGGGAGCACTGGGAATACTAAGAATGGGGTTACAGGGTGCTGGGAGCACTGGGAGTGGGGTAATATGGGACTGGGAGGGACTGGGAGCACTGGGAATACTAAGAATGGGGTTATGGGGCTCTGGGAGCACCGGGAGTGGGGTAATATGGGACTCGGAGGGACTGGGAGCACTCTAAATGGTTTTGGGGGGATTGGGAGTGGGGTTATGAGGGGTGAGGGAGCACTGGGATCATTGGGAGGGATTGGGAGCACTAAGAATGGGGTTATGGGTCACTGGGAGCACTGAGAGTGGGGTTGTATGAGACTGGAAGGGACTGGGAGCACTGGAAATGGGATTGTGGGTGACTGGGAGTGGGGTTATGGGGAACTGGGAGCAGTGGGAATGGTGTTATGGAGGACTGGGAGCACTAAGGGGGACTGGGAGAACTGGAAGGGACTAGGAGTGGGGTTATGGGGTCTAGGAGCACTGGGAGGGAATGGGATCATGGAGAACTGGAAATGGGACTACGGGCACTGGGAGGGATTAGGAATGAGTCCAGAAGCCCTGGGGAGAAGTATGGGCACTGGGAGGGACTGGGAGCACAGGAAATGACATAATGGGGGACTGGGAGGGACTGGGAATGGGATGATGGGCAATGGGAGGGACTGGAAGTACTGGAAATGGCAGTACAGGGGATTAAGAGAGACTGGAAATGTATTCAGAAACCCTGGGGAGAGGGGTGTGGGCACCGGGAGAGCCTGGGAGCAACTGGGAATGGTATAAGGTGGAACTGGGAGGGGCTGGGAATGGGATTACGGGCGCTGGGAAGGGCTGGGGGGGGGGGTATTAGGAATGGCGTTATGGGACACTGGGGTTACTGGGAGAGCACTGGGGTTACTGGGAGCACTACTGATAGGTTGCTGGCAGCACTGGGCCCACCTCCATCAGGAAGACGCCTGCCTCCCGTGCGGCCGCCGCCATCTCCTTGGCCTCGCAGGCGCTGATGCCCAACGGCTTCTCCACCAGCACGGCTTTGCGTGCCCGTAGGAAGAGGAGGGTGGCCGGCAGGTGCTGAGGGTTCACCGTGCCCACGTACACCACGTCTGGGGCAAGGGGGAAGGGGAGACATCAGTGGGGATAAGGAGAACCCGTTAGGGAGAATGAGACCCAGCCGGGGACGAGGAGAACTCAGTGGGGACAGGGAGACCCACTGGGGACAGTGAGGCAGCGTTGGGGAAAGAGAACTCGTTTGAACAGGGGACAGTGCTGGGGGCAATGACATCCCAGTGTGGACAGTGAGGACCCACTGGGGGCTATGAGATACCAATGGGGACAGAGAGACCCCAATGGGGACAATGAGACCCTAATGGGGACAGGGACACACCAGTGGGGGCAAGGGGACACCAGCGAAGACAGGGGGATCCCGGTGGGGACAGGGAGATACCAGTAGGGGGCGAGGGGACACCAATGGGGACAACGGGAGCGACTGGGGACAGACCCCACTGAGGACAATGAGACCCTACTGGGGACAAGAAGACACCAGCGAGGACAATGAGGTACCACTGGGGACAGTGAGACCCAGGGAGACCCCACTGGGGCCAGTGAGACCCAGGGAGACCCTACTAGGGACAATGAGACCCTATTGGGGCAGGGAGACATGAGTGGGAAGTGAGGGGACACCAGTGATGACCATTGGGAACAGAGAGACCCCATTGGGAACAGGGAGGTACCAATGGGGATGAGGAGATGCCAGTGGGACAATGAGAACTACTGGGGACAGAGAGACTCCACTGGGGACAATGAGACCCTATTGGGGCAGGGAGACACCAGTGGGGGCAAGGGGACACCAGTGGGGAGAGGGAGACCCCACTGGGGACAGCGAGACCCTACTGGGGACAGACAGACACCAGTAAGGTCAGTGAGAACCACTGGGGACAGAGAGACCCCACTGGGGCCAGGGGAACTCCAGTGGGGACATGAAGACCCTCCTCACCCCACACACACACACACACACCACATCTGGTGACAGCGGGGGACATGAAGGGACGGTGCGATGTCCCCCCACATCCCAGTGATCCCATGGGAGTCCCGGCCTCACTATGGAGTATCCCACGGTCCCGTGAGGCGTTGACCCCCTGTCCCCTCGGGGTGTCAACCCCAGCCCCCACTCACCCACTTGGGGGTCTCTTGCCAGCTCCTCGTAGCTCCCATAGGCGCGTGCCACCCCGTGCAGCTGCGCGTACTGCTGGGCACGGGACAGTTCCCGCGCTGCCACCGCCACAGCCTGGGGATAATGGGGGGGGAGGGGGGGGACAAGGGGATGATAGGGGGGCCAATAGGGTGACACCCCCCCAACCCAGGCTTCCCCCCTACCCACCAGGTGCTCCTCGGCGGGCAGCGTGCGCAGGGCCACCAGGAAGTCGTGGCTGATTTTACCGGCCGAGCAGATGCCCCAGCGGGTCGGGGGGTGGCGGGTGGTACCGTGGGGGGACTCGGTGAGCTCCCGAGGGGTCACAGTGGGGTCTGAAGGGGTCTCAATGGTTGCCAGTGGACTCCTGGAGGTCTCCGAATGGGTCCCGGAGGTATCCGGGAGGGTCTTGATGGTATCTGGGGGGGTCTCAGTTCTGCCCAGTGGGGTCTCCATGATTCTTAAGGGGGGGGGGGGGGGGGGGAGAGGGGAGGGGATCCCAGTGGTTCTCAGGGGGTCCTGGTGGTATGCGGGGGTGTCTGGCTGGATCCTGGGGTGTTGCTCCAAATGGTGTCCAGTAGGATCCTAATGGTGTCCAAACGGGATCCTGGTGGCTCTCAGCAGTTCCGGGGGGGTCACGCAGCGCTCCCCTCTCACCCCGGACAGCCCCGTATGTGCTGTTGGGTGCGCCGTGGTGGTGGAGCCGCACCTGATTGGGGCCCCCCGGGGTTGGGTGGTGGTGAAAGCCCAATGGGTGCGAGGGGGGTCAGAGGGCGTGGAACCAAAGGGCTGTCCCGGGGGTGGGGGTTGGGGGGGGGTGGGGGGGTGGTTGTAGGGTTGTGGACGGAGTCTGTATGTAAATTAGGAGCGAGGGGGCGTGGCCAACACTCTGCCCTTCCGATTCGATAGGGGGAACCAAAGGGTTTGGGAACTCCCCCCTAAAGGAACAGGCAACAGAATGTGGTAAAAAACCTGTGGCTTTTACAGTTTACTGTAAAACTTTTACAGTACTTTTACTTTAAAAGTAAACTTTTACAGTTTAACAAATAAATGCAGTCAATAACAGTGGGGGAGCTCAGCCCCTCTCTGACCCCACTCTATATTCCTGAGATGTGGGGAGGGGGGGGGGGGGGTTCCCCATCAATGTGGGGGGGGGAGGTCCCAGAGGGGTCCTGATGGTGTCCTGGGTGATGACAGAGGCACAGAGGCATTCCCATGTTCAGATTCCAGGGGTTTCTCTCCAGGTGTGGCAATAACTGGTGGAATGTCACCTTTCTTCTCCCAGAATTAAACACTGCTCTCCTTCCCATCCCACCTTTACCTGATTTCCTTCCACATCAGTGGGATGAATTTGATTGCCTGAACTGAACCATTCAATGCCACGTGAGGCCCTCTCACGTATTCCTTTTTACCTGTGGGATGGTCCCGAGGAGTTCTCCTCTGTCTGTACTGGGATTGCCCCAACCCGAGTGCAACTGAGCCTCATGAGGTTCACACGGACCCACTTTTTGAGCCTATCCAGGTCCCTCTGGATGCCATCCCTTCCTTCTGTTGTGTCATCTGCACCACTCAGCTTGGTGCCATCAGCAAACTGCTGTGGATGCACTTGATCTCATCATCCCTGTCATTGATAAATATGCTCAAGAGTACCAGACCCGACATAGACCCCTGGGGAACTCCACTTATCACCTGGATATGGAGCCATGGACCACAGCCCTCTGGCTGCAACCGTGCAATCAATTCCTTATCCACTGAATAGTCCACCTTTCAGATCCATCCCTCTCCAATTTAGAGATAAGGGCGTGCTGCAGGACCACGTCGAAGGCCTTGCACAAGTCCAGGTAGGTGACATCAGTTGCTTTCCCTTTGTCCACTTGATGCTGTCACTCCATCATAGAAGGCCGTCGGATTGGTCAGGCACGACCTTCCCTTGGTGAAGCCGTGCTGGCTGGCTTAGATCACTCACTTTAATATCTCTTCATGTGCTTTAACATCTCTTCCAGGAGGATCTGTTCCATGATATCCCAGGCCCAGACGTGCAGCTTATTGTCCTGTAGTTCCCCAGGTCTTCCTTTCTCCCTTTCTTGAAAACGAGGATGACGTTTCCCTTTTTCCAGTCACTGGGCACTTCGTCTGGCAGCCACAGCTTTTCAAATAGGATGGGGGGTGGCTCAGCCCCCCACATCACCCGGCTCCTCCAGAACCCTGGGATGCATATCATCCAGCCCCACGGGCTTGTGCACATTCAACCTCATGAGGCGGTCTCCACCTTGCTCTTTGCTTACAGCGGGGGCTGTTTCACTCCTGTGACCCCTGCCCAGATTTTCAAGGACATGAGAGTTGTAGGAACCTGACTGCCAGTGAAGGCAATGAGCTCACTGAGTACATCAGCCTTCTCCATGTCTGCTCTAGTCAGTTCTCCCTTCTCATCCATCAGAGGGGTGCGCTCTCCTCTGCCTGTCTCTGCTGACCAATGTGCCCGTGGAATCCCTTCTTCTTTTTTTCACATCCCTCACTATTCTCACTCTATCCACTTTTTAACACAGAGGGCAATTCCCCACCCCTCCTACCTGGCCCATCCCTTCTGGAAACGCTTGGAGCCCTCAATCATTGTATTCCAACTGTGTGAGTCATCCCACCGCACTTCTGCGTTAGCAATTAGTTCATCATTTCCTAATTGCAGCAGGATTTCCGCCTCCTCCTGCTTGCTTTGCACGCTGTGTGCATCGCCAGGCGGGCACCTCCAACCCACGGCCAGACTCGCAGTGTGTCAGCCACTCATCTGTGCATGACGGGCACCGTCTGAGCTGAAACCACAGCATGGAGGCAGGGGGGAGCACGGTGCAGAGCCAAACCAAGTTATGGCAAATACATTTTGATGCCTCGATTGAACGCGGTCTGGTGTGGAAAAAATGTGCGTCTGTGCTTTCTGTTTTGATACAGGAATTTGAGAACAGGCTTCAAGGTTGCAAAACAAAAAGCAAGCAAGCAAGCAAGCCACCAAACCAACCGTAGGTTTGCGGTCGCGACTCCATTTTCAGTTGATATAAATACAGGACCTGCACTTTCTCAGATGGAATGCGTAGAGCTGCCGTTGGATATCCAACTCCAATATTTGGTCATGTCATTTTTTTGCTGGACTTTTATCAGACATCTGTTAACGGAGAGAAACGTCCCTCGCTTGCTGAATGTTACTGGGGACCCAGTGGTTTTTGTCACCATCTTTTGGCAGCGGTGACGAAACCCGCGGGTCAGCTCTGCTGGTGCAGGTTTCGACGCGCATGGCACGCAGCCTCTTGTTCACTGCTGGTGGAAACGCATAGCTGACACTGGCGACTGGTGAAAAATACTGTTTTGTAGCTGAGAATTTGCTCTGTCAAGCAGAGTTACTGTGCTCACTGCTGTCGTTTCCAAGGGAATAAATAGGAGGCGTTACTTTTGGAGTGATCTATGGCCCAAGACAATTCCTCATCACTCAAGGCAGCCCAGACAAATCAGAAGGTTGGACGTTCATATCCTAGGTCAAGGAACTCAAAGCCCTGAGCTCAATACCATCCACACAGCCATTCCATTCAACAGGTCTGTTCTCCTTCTGCCCGGATCTTTATGAAGGAAAAAAAAAAGGAATGGAAACAAAGCTTCTTTGTTTCTGTTTTACTGAAACTTTTGTCATGTTGTGCTCCTACAGAAACCGTCCTATGGGACAGGGGAGTGTGGAGAGGCATGGCTTTGCCATTGTAATTTGTGCTGTGCATAGTTTCCTTGTGGTGATGGCTAAACGTGATATTAAGTGGAAAGAAGCTTTCTGCTGGTGGTGTTCTACGAGGCAGTGAGCCAGCACCCCTTGGCATTGGGTTGCTCCTGGGCTTCTCAGTACTGGGGCGCTCCCTGAAGGGTGAGATGGGGCTGAGAATGGAGTCAAAAGGGGAAGGGCACAGGGGAAAAATGCAGAGCAATGCCCTGCCTGGCATCAAGAGGCTGTATTTAGAAGGAGATTATAAACAAGATGAAGGGCGACTGATTTTATGGTCTGATGAGGACAAGACAATAGGGAACAGTTTAAAACTAAGAGGGGAGGCCAAGGTTGTCTTTTAGGAGGAAATTCTTTATTCAGAGGGTGGTGATGCGTTGGTACAGGCTGCCCAGAGAGGTTGTGGGTACCCCATCCCTGGAGGTGCTCAAGGCTGGGTTGGATGGAGCTCTTCTTCCCTACTGTCTGTCCTATTTCCTGTGATTGATGCCATTTCTAGTTGGTGAGTTCCATTCAGCTCTTCTTTGTACCAGAATAGGTTCAATTTTCTCACATTCCACAAGTTTAGCTTAAGTTAGCATAAATCTTCGGAATGAGAGGAGTGCACCTTTAGGAGCAACGAGTAAAAGCACTTTGCATTTTAGTTATGGATTCAAATTAGTTAATTAAGAATTGAGAGGGGGAAAGCCAGTCTCATTTTGCCACTTGTAGGGCAAGTGCTTCTCATTCTCAAAGGACCACTGATTTTTTATAGGTGAATATGTACCAGTGCCCACAGATAACACCGTTTTATTCATACTTAGTGGATAATCCCATCCTTCTCATCCTTGTATTCTCTGTATCTATGTACACAGGTACCTGAGAAGAAGCAATCAAGACCCTTGTTGACTGTGGCTGTACTAATTGTTGCGGGGTGGTGTAAGAGACTGAGAAGCAAGAGGGCTAATATCCCAAATGCTCCCTAGAAGAGTGAAACGGGAGCACCACGCTAAGAAGATAAGGAGCAGTTGGAGGAGTGGCCTACTGAAGTTGAGGTAACATCTCTCCGGAGCATCTGATCTTGTAAAACTAGGAAGATCTCTTGTGCAACGATGGGAGCTTAGTGGGGGAGAGAGAAATCTCCCAGAGTACATCTGCACACCATGGAGGGTCAACTAGCAGTCGTTTGGGCAGGGGGAGAGTGAGACCACCTGAACCCACTGCTCTTGTGCATGGGTAGGGCCATACCCCAGTCACGTCGGAGGAGGCAAGATGATGACCACCTGGACCCCAGATCATTTACAACCAGCAACAGAACTCCTCCTTGGGTTGTGACAAAGGATTTCAGTGGACTGAGTGTCCCTGGTCTGTGCCCCTTCTTGTTTGTGGTCGCGGTCACAAGCACCTACCTGGTGTTCTGCTCTTCGTGACCATCTACCTGGTGTTCTATTCCTAATGGGCACTAATCTTAACGAGTTTTCCAGGTCAAGGAATTACAACATTGAGGCTTATTGTGGTTTATACACCTAAGCAAGACATGTCAGTGCAGCTGTCGAGCCTATTTGTTACGCAGCCCCCATCCTACCTCCTCCTCTAATGGTATGTAGCTAAAGATTGGGAAAATTCTGCTTGCTGTTACTTTGCCTTTTGGATGAATTCCTGACCCTAGGGAGTGCTTATGTAGACTGGATGTTCTGGAAAGCCAAGTGGGGATGGGCCCAGATCTTGCAGAGTTGATGAAACTGAGCAATGAACAACTTGTAATGAGCTGGAGCCTTCATCCACATGCCCACCAACACCATTTAAGCCTCTGCAGCTCCATTTAGCATCTAGGAGCTCCACTGAAACTCAGGTTTGGCTCTTGAATCTGTGCCCTGATACAGGTTTGTTGGTCTCAAGCACTGCTACAATCATGCCTGTGCTTGACCGTGGGTCCCACCGATCCTCACAGTGTATTTGTAAGAAGCAGGTAGGGAAGCTCACTGTCACTCCTTATGCTTAGAAAGTTTTGTTTGCTAGACTAATTGCTTATAGAAGCTCGCAGCTGGGAACCTGCTGAACCAGTGCAGTGTTCAGGAAGGAGCAGCTCACATTCCTCCTCCTCTGTGAGATCTGAAGGTGTTTCTCCCGTCTTTGCTTTCTTCCTCCTTGCTTTATGCAAAGGCAGAATCGGCGCTGTCAAGATCAACTAGGGAACAGTATTGGGACTGCCAGATTTGGGTGCAAGTATAACAAATATAGGACCAGGATTTAGAGACAGGTTGTTAATTTGATGTTTGTTTATTGTCGGTGTGAGCCCACCTCTTCGTAACGGGGAGTTGATTGGTGGAGCCTTTTTTATTGTGGTGCATATCAGCAGTGAAGGTGGAGGCACATTTTAGATGCTAAACACAATGACCACTTCGTTGTTGTGTCCCAGTATTGGTAACTACATCCTCCACGTTCTCCTTTATTTTTTCTTTTTTCCCAATTGCTTTTAAACCCAAAACACCCCGTTATTTATCCGGAACATTCTTGATATGAGTTTTCACTTTCTGTTCATGTGCCCTGTACTTTCCTTTTGTATTTCTTCGACGTATTTCTATGTGTGTTCCCATAATTCGTTCTCCAGCTGGTCTTCCCTGTGTTATCCTTCATTTTTATGGCAGAATCAGTTCATGCACTTCATGCCATACACTGTGATGGTGACAGCAAGGATGAAGAGCCCCAAAAGCTGGAAGAGAAAACAGCTAATGGTTTTACTGGATGTGCTTTCGTCTGCTAAGGGCTCTGTATGGTCTTTGGGTTTCCTTATCTCTTGGACAATCTCATGGCAGTAGCACGATTTCTACGTGAACCAGAAATTCCTCAAAATGACAGTGAAATTTGTTCACACAGGGGCATAGATGTCTTAAATAATTACAGGTGTGAATATTCGTGGACAACAGGCAGAGCAATGCTTGCTAACCATTAACATTACTTACCTCTGGACTCAGATTGATAAGGTGATTAATAACTTATCATGCCTTGAGATAAAGCGCATCAATTATGGCAGCACTTGAGAGAGTGCTCTGAAGTCTTGGTGCGAACAAGATGGGAGCTCTCTGCACTTAGCAGGAGGTACAAAACATCAAGGGCCGTTTTTGACAGATGATCCCATAACTGCTTCTGAGTTTCACTGCAGATATTTGGACCACAGACTGGCTGTGACACAATCCAAACCTTTGCCTTCGCTCTCTGATCGTCCATCCTGTGCAATAACTGCCCTGAGCTGGGGGATTCAGAGCAGTGAAATTCTGCCTGAGGAATAACGACACGCTCAGTGCTGCCACCAGGCACCTTACGGCACCATCCATCAAAAACCAGCTGGAAGATGGGCAAACACAAGGGGAATCCTGCCCCACACATCTCAAGCCCTGCCCAAACTGAGTGCAAACACTCGGCCCGTCTTCATCGTCCAGCCCAGAGCAAAGCAACTGCGGTCATGCCGTGCAAAGAGGTGATGTTCTTTGCAGCCCGTCAGCCCTCTGCACTCACACACCTCTATGGTTTTGGTCCCTCAGGCCGGAGATGTGCAGCTGCTGCTCTTTAAAACGTTGCTTCAAGCCCAGCTCCACGCAAGCAAAGCATCACGGAGAAATACATCTTTCTGAGGGAGCGGTCGGGCGAATCTCGTGTGGGAGGAAAGTTCTCATTTCTAAACAGAAGAGGCGTTACTGTGTGCACGAAGCTGTAGTCTGGCCAGACCCGAGAGCACTAAGGAAGGGGGATGCAAAAATAGCACAGGCTGACTGTGAGCACGCAGCAGGTTCATCGCTCACCACAGAGTGAGTTCTCAGCACGTGGCAACCTTTTGTGGGTCTACAGATTGCGTCTACCCCTCTGCTGATCATCTCCATGGGCAGATGCAGGGCCAGAGCTCCCGGTGGCTGAGTTCCTCCATTTTCAGTACAGCCGTGGTCCTGCTCTGCCCCTTGACTTCACCATCAGCCCTACATCCAAGCAGGGACACATTCTCAATTGTGCGCCCAGAGAAGCTGTCTTGTGGGACCAAGGACTGGGGAGAGGCACTGGTTCACTTCTGCTACAGTGAATGTAAATGAAATGACATTTCTTTGCGGTGTCAACAACAGTATTACTGAGTGCAAAGAAGCTTTGTGCTGGTGGAGTTCTGCAGGTGATGGAGAGTGTGTAGCAGCACTCAAGGCTTTGGGTTCTTCCAGGCTTCTCACAGCACTGGAAATATGGGGAAAGAGGAGAAGAGATGCCCTGCCTGGCACAGAGGGGTTGTATTTAAAGGGACTTATAAACAAGATGGACAAGTGATTGAGTACTAAGTTTGATAGTGACAGGATAAAGAGAAAGGTTTTAAACTAGAAAAGGGATAAGTAAGGTGGGATGATAGGAGATGCCCAGAGTAGCAGTGTATGCCCCATCCCTGGAGGTGCTCAGGGACATGTTGATAAGGGCCGTAGGATTCTACCATTCTATGGTTAACTTCATAATCTTTAAGATCCCCTCCAAGTCAAACCATTCTCTTTTATGACTCTGTGATTGACTGCGGATGGTCAGGAGGTTGGGAGGAGACAGAGAATCATAGAATCATAGAATCACAAGGTTGGAAAGGACCTACAAGATCATCTAGCCCAACCGTCCTCCCATTACCATAGCTACTAAAAAACCACTAAACCATATCTCTTAGCTCCTTATCCAGACAAGAAAGGACATTATCCAGACAGGCTCCTTATCCAGACAGAGAAAGGAGGACAGCTGACCCAAAGAAACCAAGGGACCCTGCGTGTAGGATGAGGCCATAATCAGCAAGAAGATGCGGGGAGAAGAGGGAGAAGGGAGAAGTTTCCTCCCCTCGAGAAACAGGAAACACGGACCATGTAAAGGTGTCTCATGTCCTGAAATAAAAGCGGTGGCTCTGCAGACGCAACAGATGCACCATGGGCTGCATCACAGCCTCTGACTGTGGGTAACTCTCCGTCAGCTGCAGAAACAACACAGGACGGGCTGCAAGGTCAGAACGCAAACCTGTGACCATCTGCACCCAGCTCACTGCAAAGCAGGCACTGTGAGGAGAGATCTCCAAAAGATGTGGGGGCAGTTGGGATGGGCCATGCCATGTCCTCGTGTCCCTGCCCTCCTGCTGTTGGTCGTCGGTGAGTTGGGGACGCCTTGGGTAGCAGGGAGCTGTGCCTGGAGCTGGGAACCCACCAGAAAGAGGCTTGGGATGGTGCTGGGAGTGAAGTTGAGTAGGAACAGAATGCAGGCGTCTGCCGATCATTCAAGATTTAGGAATGCTTTCTGATTGTGAAGTTGGGGAGACTGCATTTGGAACTGAGCACACATCTGAACTGGGCTTGGGTATGCTGAGAAGGAGGTGGAGGAGATGCAGTGTGCAAAAACACAGATGAGATTGTTCCTACTCCACAATATGGGCTTGGGCAGGAACATGTGGGTGAGCAGGATATTGTCCCTCTAACCAAGACCCTCTCTGCCCCGTGGTGCAGGTACCGGTGTGAGCACCCAGGACATGTGCAGCTCCAGAGCTGATGGTGAGTGTGAGAATGGGTCCAGAAAATGAAGACATCACGGGGAAGGAGATGGGAAGAGGAAAGGCATCTTTCCCCCTGATTTCCCAATCTCCATCCCTGGAGTGTGGATTCTCCATGGCTTGGGATTGAATATGTTTTTCAACTGCGGGTGGTGGTGGAATCCCTGTGCCATCTGTCCAGGTGCTCTCCAGGCTCCAGTCCTGTTCCTTAACGCATCCAGTGCTCAGGAAGGGGACGTCGTCCTGGCTCAGTGTGTCCTTCAGGAGCTGTTTCCTGCTACGCGAGTTGTCTTCTGCAAGGATGGGTTGGAGGCGTCCAGCTTGAAAGTGCAGGAGGGCAGGATCATCAGCTCCATGCTGCTGAACATCACGGAGAGAAGCAGTGGGACATACACGTGTTTCTACCAGCAGAGGAATGAGAAAAACTGGCTGAGGAGCTCTGTCCTCAGTGCTCCATGGCACCTGCAGGTCACAGGTGGGACATGACACCAGGGTGGTGGGGACACAGGGGACAGGAGGATTTAACAGCACGTGGATATCCCATGTGCAGCAAGGGATGCCACAGAGAGAGGATGGCTCTGGAAGGGTCACCCAGTCTTCATCCCGTGGTGTAGAAATGGGGCTCTGCAGTGCCCAGGCACATAAAGCAAGGGCAGGTGGTGGCCATGGACCCTTTACAGCCTGGGTAAGAATGCTCCAAGGATTATTGCAATAGCTTTATGAGCAAATGGAAGGGAAATCGGGGTGATTTCCAGGAGTGAGGTTGTTCCTTACTGTGTGAGTTCCTACTCAGGAAGAAGACGATGCTGTGGCCATAGTGTGGGGATGGCCGTATGTTGGTATGCTCTGGGATCTGGGTGTCTCTGACTGCAACACAGGCACCAAAAAGATCCTTTATGTGATGGCAGGATGGGAAATGCATTATGGAGTCTTGCAAGTGGGACGCTGCCATCCCACTGAAGACAGAGCAACATTCTTGTCCTTTCTTATCCCCAAGGTCAACCCACAGCAATACATGTGTCCCTGGGTCAGAGCTGGCTCAGTGGGCTCCTGCCCATGGCTGCATGCCCTGCCCCGTACCAATGCACTCGGGGGTTGTGTCCATGTAGAGCTGTGAGTGCTGGGGACACTCAGCTCAGCCATTTTTCCACCAGGCCACGTGTCCGACTCCACAGGAGGGTCAGCGCCCACAGGTGAGGGTCACCCCTTTACTTCTGTTGATCCCATTCTCCCACCATGTCCCCATCCTGTCACTACATCCCCAGCATACACCAGCATCCTCATCACTCTCCTCTGACATCACCACATTCCAACAACTCCAACGCTCTTCTCTGTGTGTATCCCTCCGCTCTGTACCCAGACCCCAAGACACAGCAGGACTCCACAGTCACTGCGGTGGCATCGGTGACTGTCACCCTCCTCCTTTCTGCAGCGACCTGCTGGACTATCAAGAAAGGTGAGAGCTTGTGGGAACTGTGAGGGATCCATGAGGCCATCACAGCTCTGATATGGGACTCTTCTTCTTGCAGGTGCCTGCAGGGAGAGGTGCCAAAGGTGAGCAGTAATGGTTTGGTCAGGGCTGGGGGATTTAGGTGCAGCTGGGACCCTGGGGTGCTCTCTGTACAAGGCAGCTTTATCTGCGGGTTCCCTCAAGGTAAGATGGTATTTCCATGGATTTGGAGAATGAAGCATTTCCTCATGGGATCATTTTCAATAGCACCTGGGCACATGGAGGATGAGACATTGCTGTGGGGTTGGATTGAACGCAATGCCAAATGCAAGGAGGCATCATTCCTGTGAATATCAATCCTGGACCCTTCCCAGGAAACACACACCCAAATCCATTTCCCTTTCCACCCCAGGCAGCAGCAAGTTCCCAGCCAGCAGATGGAAGCCACTGACTATGGAGAAATCCAATGTGAGTGCTGGGCACCCCTTTTCCATGGGGATCCCCTTCCCATGGACTCCCATTTGCAATCCCACCAGTTTCTTTCCTGGTGGGACTCACAAAACCCATTCATCGAGGGGCAATTTCTACATGGTGCTTTCGTCCCAGTGTTCATGGTGAGAAATCCAACATACACGGTGGGTCTCACACTTCAGACTCTGCTTTTCACCCTTCTTCATTTCTCCTCCCTGTGGTGTTTGTTCCAAGCCCGGCTCAAGGCTCAGCGCCACACCGGAGGATGTGGCTGCATACACAGACAGCGGTGGGTAAACATCTCATAGATGGCTCTGCAAGTGCAAGCAACCACAAAGGGAGGATGCTGTGGCTGGGGATGGGAGGTGGAACCCCACCACGTATGCATGTTGCTCTGTTTGCAGCTTGAATTTCTTTGTACGGCAGCTGGCTGTGCTTTGTAAAGAGAGAAAATGCCTCAAATGATGAGAAAATGTCCCCAAAGCCCATCATCTCTGCTCCTCCAAATCTTCCCTCACCGAGAAGGGAAATGGGGTTGGACAGTCAGTCCAGAGCCCAGGATATGCTGCCCAAAACAACGATGGATCTTCCCCCTTCCCAAATGAGTGCTGAGCACCCATACTGTGTTTTTTTTTCCCCCACAGATGCCACCATTGCCCACTTTCAAGGGCACAAGGTCAGTTGGGTCCCTTTCCCCCTGGAACCGAAGTGATACGTTCCCCAGACGTGTCATTTTATTGTTTGCACACCTTCTCATGCATCTCCTTGCCTTTCGTTCTTTGCACGTGCAGAAAAATGGCAAACCCTGAGCTCCGTTTTCTAGCCACGAATCACACTCTCCTCTCTGACCTCTGCCAACGCCTCCCCTTGTTGTGCAGAGCTGCAGCCCCTTCTTGCTGCTGCCAACATTGCGTGGTTCCCCCTCAGAAGCACCAGAACTTGTTCCATCTGAAGAGCTGGAAGAGCTGAAGAGTTTTAAAGAGCGTGAAGGGGGAGAATCTCTCCAACAATTACAAAGAAGAAAGAGGCCATCTAGCAAGCAAGTGCTGCCCCAAACCTGCTCTTAGTTTTGCTAACTGTCTCCTGACTGCTTCACCCATGTGCATGGATTCTTCTGGTGCGCCTGGAGCCTCCTTGTGCGTTTCAGGCTGCAGCTGCAATAACGGGGCTTTCCTTTCCCCGCCAGCCTCCTGTGAAGCAGAGGACCAACAGCTGCAGCATGCCAAGGGCAACGGGACTGGCTCACGGCCGCTGTGTTTCCTTGCAGAGGGCTCCTGGGGCGTAACGTGGGGCTCTTTGGCTTTGTGGGGTTTGCTCTCATGTTACCTCTTGCCAAGAAGATATATGACCTGCTTATGTATGGGCCACCTGAAATATCAATAAAATATCAGAGGGATACCAGATAGGTGCATAAAGATGAGTCATCCAAATACAGAAACTGTGTGATACAACCACGCGTGTGCTTTTCTCTCCACCCTCACATCCGTAAACACAAGAGCAGATCTGTGTGCGCTTGGCTGCGCCACCAATCTCACCATGGTTTTGATTAAAAGATATCAGCAAGTGGTGAGCTGTGGTTACGCATTCCTGCTGTGGCTTTAGGTGGCAGAAGCTCTGCAGATGCCCAGGATGCTGGCTGGATTGTGGTACCCACTGTGAGCCCCGAGCACAAGGATTTTGTCACAGCCCCTATGGACGGACGGGCGCTGCCAGGGTGTGTTCAGCCAGAAGGAGTACAGCAGCTTCAGCTGGGGAGACTAAGGAAATCTTCTGTGCCTCTGTGTCACAGAGAATGGCTTTGTTCTGTCACATATCAGTGACTGATTAAACAGCAGAACAAAAGTGAAAATGCAAGCAAACCCAGCAGTCGCTGCACATTCTTCTATGGTCTGATTCGGTGGAGTCTGAAGGCCGTGCTTTTGTTTGTCTGGGGCTGTGAGTGGTCTTCGTGTTCCCTTATCTCTTGGACAACCTCATGGCAGTTGCACGATTTCTGTGTGGAACACAAATGCCTCAAAATGACATTGAAATTTGTTCACACAGGGACGTGGATATCTTAAATCTTCCCAGGTGTGCGCATCAGGGCTTGTCAGACTCAAGCCCTCCCGCACTGAATGGGGTGAAATGAGTACATCTGTGACCTGAGCTGAGGTAGGTCAGTGAAGAAGATACAGTGCACGGATGGATCTTGGAAACATGGATGTTTCCACTGCGTGATGCATAAGGGCAAAAGCCAATGAACACCAAAGCAAAGAGGTGGGCAGCTGGTTAAAAAAGTCTTTACTGCTGACTGTGAAATAAATCGCTTCTTGTTTCCTAATACATACCCAAACAAGGAGTCGTTGCTCAGAGGGCATGCAAGAAGGTATTGGAGGTGAAACCATTAAAGGTGCCCTGAGGTCCCTGCCAGTTGGTGCAGTTGTGGCTCTGATGCCCAGCTCCTGCCCGCTAGCAGGATGGTCATTGTACAAAACCACATCCACCCCACGCCTGTGTGCAGCTCACGGGCACCATCATCTCCAGCAGCATCTTCTTCTCTGCACTGCGCAAGTGACTCGTGTTCTCTTATGTAAAGTCTCTGTTAGATTTTTTTATTCTGCTGATTGATCAAAATTTGACCCTATCTGCAGAATCCATCCAGGCGACTGAAAAGACCCAGCAGTCGAGAATTCTAGACACTGTGTGATTTTACCTTGTAAATAAGGTAGGCAGGTCTGGTAGGGAGGATCTCAAAAGACACATCAACACTTGCTACCCATTAACATTACTTACCTCCGGACTCAGATCAATGAGGAGATGAATCATTCATCTTGTCTTGAGATGAGCCTGGCCAGGCGGTGAGAGCACTAAGGAAGGGGGGAGGCAAAAATAGCGCAGGCTGACTGTGAGCACGCAGCAGGTTCATTGCTCACCACAGAGTGAGTTCTCAGCACGTGGCAACCTTTTGTGGGTCTGCAGATTGCATCTACCCCTCTGCTGCTCATCCCCACGGGCAGATGCAGGGCCAGAGCTCCCAGCGGCTGAGTTCCCCATGGAGGTGTGGGGAGAGGCACAGGTTCATTTTCCTGCAGTTGGTAAAGGAAGTGACAATTGCCTGTGGTGACCACAACAGTAATATTGGGTGCAAAGAAGCTTTGTGCTGGTGGAGTTCTGCAGGTGATGGAGTGTGTGTAGCAGCGCTGGAGGCACTGGGTTTCTTTTGGGCTTCACGCTGCTGGCATGCTCCTTAAATAGTGAGATGAAGATGAGAATGGATTCAAAGGAGCCTGGGCACAGGGGGGAGATGGAGTAAAATGCAGACGAGATGTCATGTTAGGCAACAAGATGTATTTAAAGGCAACTTACTTATAAACAGAATGGACAGCAACTGATTCCACAGTTTGATTGTGTTAGGGTAAAGAGAAAGGTTTTCCACTTAAAGTGGAGTGATTAAGGTTAGGTGCTGTGATGAAATCCTTGATTCAGAGGCAGGTGAGGCACTGGCAATGGCTGCCCAGAAAAGCAGTGCACGCCCCATTTCTGGAGGTGCTGAAGGACGGGTTGGATGGGGGCCAGAGGGCTCTCTGATTGTCTGGCTAACTCTTTGGTCTTTCAAGTGCCTGCCAAGCAAAAACATTTCCTTTTACGACTCAGTGATAGACTGGGGATGGTCAGGAGGTTGGGAGGAGGCAGAGCAAAAGGACAGGTGACCCAAAGAGAGCAAAGGGACACTGCGTGCAGAATGAGGCCATGAACAGCAAGAAGAGGTGGGGAGAAGAGGGAGAAGGGAGAAGTTTCCTCCCTTCAAGAAACAGGAAACACGGACCATGTTGAGGTGTCTGACGTCCCCAAAGAAAAGCGGGGGCTCTGCAGGCACAGCAGGTGCACCATGGGCTGCATCACAGCCTCTGACTGTGGGTAACTCTCCGTCAGCTGCAGAAACACCACAGGATGGGCTGCAAGGGTCAGAACGCAAACCTGTGACCATCTGCACCCAGCTCACTGCAAAGCAGGCACCGTGAGGAGAGATCTCCAAAAGATGTGGGGGCAGTTGGGATGGGCCGTGCCGTGTCCTCCTGTCGCTGCCCTCCTGCTGCTGGTGGTTGGTGAGTTGGGGATGCCTTGGGTAGCAGGGAACCATGCCTGGAGCTGGGAACCCACCAGAAACAGGCTTGGGTGCTGAGGGCAGTGGTATAGTAGGTGTAGGATGGAGACATGATCCAAAACTATGTGGGTTGGGAATGCTGGGTGCTTTAGAAAGACAGGGGACTGTACTTGAAAGAGCAAACGCAACACAAATGGACCTCAGCTTGCTCAGAGACACAGAACAGAAGCAGTACAGAGACTGCAGGTGGGATTGTGTCTACTCTGCAGTGGCGATATGGTCAAGGCTTGGCAGCTCCCCTAAGTCTAGTTACGTCAATGAAACGTCCCACTGTACCAACACATGAGCAGTCCTCTTGGGAATGAAGCTGTAATCCCTTGCTTGCCAGAAAGCTGGCATCACCCTTGAGCTAGAAACCTGATATAAGAGCTGGAGTTCTGTGTCTAGAAAAGATACCAAGTCCCTCTTCTTGTAAGAATCCTTATGCCTGGGATTCTCACCCATTTTCCACTAGTAGCTCCTCTCTCCTCTCCTCTCTCCTCAGTTCCCATCACCCCAGATGAAGCATGGAAGCACTGTGAGCTTGTCCTGTCCCCTGTCCACAGAACAGTCCATCACAAGCCTCCTGCTAAGGGCTCCATCACTGAGAATCATCTTCCCATCATGCTAGGTAGGGAGGACTTTGTTTTTGAGCTCCTTTACTGGGAGATGCAGTTGGTGTATGAACAGGACAGGGGGGTGGGAGTGCTGACAGAGACTGTGAGGGAGAGTCTGAAAGGAGGGAGCTTGGATAATCTTTCTGAAACTGGGATCTGGTCACTGGCATGGGCAAAAGACTTGTCATGTTCCCAAGAGGGAACTGGGTTTGATGTTCCTGTGCTTTTGCACTCCATGTTTCTCTCCATTAAGCAGAAGTCAAAATGAAAAACAGTGCCTTTTCCTGTGGTGCTGAGATCTTTTGCTGACTTCCTGCTAATCTGCTACTCAAGGGGGATCTGAAGCCTTTCCTACCCGGGTTGTGTTAAACTCCCGTATATCCACATTTACTTATTTCTGGAAGTCTCTTGCAGTGTCACCACCCTCCACGTGAAAAACTTCCTCCTAATATCTAACATAAACCTCTCCTGTCTCAGTTTAAAACCATTCCCCCTTGTCCTATCACTGTCCACCCTCATCAACAGCCGTTTCCCCTCCTGTTCATATGCTCCCTTCAAGTACTGAAGGTCTCCCCAGAGCCTTCTCTTCTCCAAGCTCAACAAGCCCACTTCTCTCAACCTTTCCTCATAGGAGAGGTGCTCCAGCCCTCTGATCATCTTAGTGGCCCTCCTCTGGACCCACCCTAAGGGCAATGTATCGACTGCACCGCTCAGCTTGGTGTCATTCACAAACTTGCAGAGGGTTCACTCGATGCCATCGTTTGTCACTGATGAAGATGTTGAAGATCACCAGTCCCAAGACTGACCCCTGAGGGACACCGCTTGTGACCGAGCTCCACCCTGACACAGAACCATTAATCACAACCCTTTGGCTGCATCCAGCCATCCAATTCCTAATCCACTGAACAGCCCATCCTTCAAATCCACACCTCTCCAATTCAGAGAGAAGGATGTGGAGAGGGACCACGTCAAAGGCTGTGCAGAAGTCCACGTAGATGACATCCACCGCACTTCCCTTTGTCCACCTAAGCCGTCACTCCATCATAGAAGGCCACCAGATTGGTCAGGCACGATCTGCCCTTGGTGAAGCCATGCTGGCTGTCTCGAATCACCTCTTCGTCTCATATGTGCCTTAACATAGCTTCTAGGAGGATCTGCTCCATGATCTTCCCAGGCACAGAAGTGAGGCTCACCAGCCCGCAGTTCCCTGGGTCTTCACCAGACAGCCATGATTTTTCAAATATGATGGAAAGCAGCCCAGCAACCGAGAAGCCCAGAATGAAGAGCAGCATTCATTCATTCATCCACATGGAGGCACCTTATGGGTAAGGTAGGCTAGTCCCCTGTAAGGCAAAGATCTCAAAGGACACAACGGCACTTATAAATCATTAACATTCCTTACCTCTGGACTCGGGTTGATTAGGAGACTACATCTTGCCTTGAGATAAAGAACATCAAACACGGCATCACTTGAGAGAATGCTCTAAAGACTGGAAGATAATCACCAGATGGGAGCTCTCTGCACTAGCAGAAGGTACAAGAAGTCAGAGGCATTTTTAATAAATGATTCCATAACTGTTTTTGGGTTTCATTGAGTGTGTTTGAACCACAGTCTGGCCAGGACACAATGGGAACCCTTGACTTCACTCTTGTCATGGATTTATCTCTAGATCTATCTGTGTCCATGACAGGGCAACAGCAGGCCCACGGGCACGAAAAGAGAGGGGGAAGGGGAACAAAGAGGGGAAGGAATAATAAACAAAAAAACAAACAAACATATACATAAATAAAACAGCGGCGACGATCTGAGGAGGAAAGTTAATTTACTAATTATAACGGCAAAAATACAAATTAATTGGGGTTGAAGATAATAAACCAAATAAGTGTCCAAATCCGAAAGCCTTACCCTAATGCTGAAGGTGAGATAGGAAGGGAGCATGCGTTGCAGAGGTGTGCAGCAAAAAGCAAAAAGGGGCTGTCTCAAGGCCTGCGAGCAGTTTTGTCGTCCATTCAGAATAGAAAACAGAAACAGAAAGTCTTATAGGGTATGCAGTTCTTCTCGTGTGAGAGTCTGGTACTGGGAAAATTGGCAGTGCACAGAAATTAAGCATTAACTCCTTAATTCCCAGTGCTTTACAGGATGTTGTGATGTGGAATGCTGATAACAAAAGTCATAAAATCACGACAGCTCGCTGTTCATTCACGCCGTGCAATAACTGCCCTGAGCTGGGGGATTCAGAGCAGTGAAATTCTGCCTGAGGAATAACGACACGCTCAGTGCTGCCACCAGGCACCTTATGGCACCATTCATCAAAAACCAGCTGGAAGATGGACAAACACAAGGGGAATCCTGCCCCACACATCTCAAGCCCTGCCCAAACTGAGTGCAAACACTCGGCCCGTCTTCATCGTCCAGCCCAGAGCAAAGCAACTGCGGTCATGCCGTGCAAAGAGGTGATGTTCTTTGCAGCCCGTCAGCCCTCTGCACTCACACACCTCTATGGTTTTGGTCCCTCAGGCCGGAGATGTGCAGCTGCTGCTCTTTAAAACGTTGCTTCAAGCCCAGCTCCACGCAAGCAAAGCATCAGGGAGAAATACATCTTTCTGAGGGAGCGGTCGGGTGAATCTCGTGTGGGAGGAAAGTTCTCATTTCTAAACAGAAGAGGAGTTACTGTGTGCACGAAGCTGTAGTCTGGCCAGACCCGAGAGCACTAAGGAAGGGGGATGCAAAAATAGCACAGGCTGACTGTGAGCACGCAGCAGGTTCATCGCTCACCACAGAGTGAGTTCTCAGCACGTGGCAACCTTTTGTGGGTCTACAGATTGCGTCTACCCCTCTGCTGATCATCTCCATAGGCAGATGCAGGGCCAGAGCTCCCAGCGGCTGAGTTCCTCCATTTTCAATACAGCCGTGGTCCTGCTCTGCCCCTTGACTTCACCATCAGCCCTACATCCAAGCAGGGGCACGTTCTCAATTGTGCACCCAGAGGAACTGTCCTGTGGGACCAGGGATTGGAGAGAGGCACTGGTTCACTTCTGCTACAGTGAATGTGAATGAAATGACATTACTTTGTGTTAACAACAGCAGTGATAACGAGTGCAAAGAAGCTTTGTGCTGGTGGAGTTCTGCAGGTGATGGAGAGTGTGTAGCAGCACTCAAGGCACTGAATTTTTCCCAGGACTCTCAGTGTTGGGGTGCTCCCATAAGAGCGAGATGGGACTGAGAATGGAGTCAAAGGAGGAAGGACAGGGAGTGAGTTAGGTACAGCACAGAAGAGATTCCCTGCCTGGCACATACAGTGAAAGGGAACTTATAAACAGGATGGACAGCGACTGATTACACAGTTTGATTATGATAGGAAAAACAGTAAGGTTTTCAAAAAAAAGAGGGGTGGTTAAGGTTAGATTCTAGGAGGAAATCCTTGATTCAGTGTGGTGAGGTACTGGCAATGGCTGCCCAGAAAAGCAGTGCATGCCCCATTCCTGGAGGAGCTCAAGGACGTGTTGGATATGTCCCTAGGATTCTCTGATTCCATGGCTAACACTGTGATCTTTAAGGTCCCTTCCAAAACACAACGTTCTCCTTTTGGACTCTGAGATCGACTGGGGATGGTCAGGAGGTTGGGAGGAGACAAAGAAAGGAGGACAGCTGACCCAAAGAGACCGAAGGGACACTGAGTGCAGAATGAGGCCATGAACAGCAAGAAGAGGTGGGGGAAAGTGGGAGAAGGGAGAAGTTTCCTCCCTTCAAGAAACAGGAAACACGGACCATGCTCGGGTGTCTCATGTGCCGAAATAAAAGCGGTGGCTCTGCAGATGCGACAGATTCATCACCGGCTGCATCACAGCCTCTGCCTGTGGGTAACTCTCCGTCAGCTGCAGAAACACCTCAGGACAGGTCCTGAAGTTGCAACACAGACCTCTGACCATCTGCACCCAGCTCACTGCAAAGCAGGCACCGTGAGGAGAGATCTCCAAAAGATGTGGGGGCAGTCGGGATGGGACATGCTCTGTCTTCGTGTCCCTGCCCTCCTGCTGCTGCTGGTAGGTGAGTCTGGGATGCTGTGGGGAGCAGAGAACCGTGCCTGGAGCTGGGAACCCACCAGAAACAGGCTTGGGGTGTCGCGGACGGTGGAGGTGGAGTAGCTGCACGATGGAGACATGCTCCAAAAATAGGACAGATAGGAATGCTGCGTGCTTTAGAAAGACAGGGGACTGTACTTGAAAGAGCAAATGCAACACAAATGGACCTCAGCTTGCTCAGAGACACAGAACAGAAGCAGTACAGAGACTGCAGGTGGGATGGTGTCTACTCTGCAGTGGCGATATGGGCAGGAACATGTGGGTGAGCAGGATATTGTCCCTCTAACTAAAACCCTCTCTGCCCCATGGCGCAGGTACCGCTGTGAGCACCCAGGACATCTGCAGCTCCAGAGCTGATGGTGAGTGTGAGAATGGGTCCAGAAAACAAAGACATTATGAGGGATGAGATGAAAAGAGAGAAAAGCATCGTTCCTCCCTGAATTCCCAGGGTCCACCCCTGGAGAGCAGATTCTCCTCGCATTGGGTGCAGTGTGGTTTCCAACTAATGATGCTGGGGGATTCCCTGTGCCATCTTTCCAGATACTCTCCAGCCTCCAGTCCTGATCTTGAGCACTTCCAGAGCTCAGGAAGGAGAAGCCGTCCTGGCTTACTGTTTCCTTCAGAAGATTATACCTGCTACCCGAATTGTCCTCTGCAAGGATGGGTTGGAGGAGCTCACCATGAAAGCCCAAGAGGACATGGTTGTCTACTCCAAGCTGCTGAACGTCTCTGCAAGAAGCAGTGGGACATACACGTGTCAGTACCAGCAGAGGAACGAGAGCAATTGGCTAAGGAGCTCTCCCCTCAGCACGCCCTTGGTCCTACAAGTCACAGGTGGGACATGTCTCCAGGGCGATGGGGACACAGGGGATGGGGGGAATTAACACCATGTGCAGCACAAAATGCCATAGAGAGAGGAGGGCTCAGGAAGGGTCACCCTCTCCATCCCATGGTACAGAAGTGGGGCTCTGCAGTGCCCAGGCACAGAGAGAAGGTGCAAGGTTTGGGCATGGTCCCTTTCCTGAGTGAAGATGCTCAGTTGTGGTTATTTCACAACTGTTTTGAGAAGAAGGGTGGGAAACTGGGGTGATTTCCGGGAGTGAGATGGTTCCTTGTGGTGTGAGTTCCTACGCAGCAACAAGATGATGCTGTGGCCATAGTGTGGGGATGGCCAGATGTTGGTGTGCTTTGGGATCTGGGTTCCTCCACCTGGAACAAAGGCACCAAAAAGAGCCTTTGGATGGTGTCTGGAGGGGAGATGCAGGATGTGGTCTTGCCAGTGGGATGCTGCCTTCCCGTAGACACAGAGGAACACAGTAGTCCTTTCTAATTTTCACAGTCACGGAAAGGAGAGTGTTGAGCTGCAACATCATGCAATGCACCTCTGCATCTCTGCCAGGCATTTCTTAATTCATTGTAGTTAGATAATATATTCCCTGGGTAGCAGAGATCCCACATCAGCCCATGTGTCCCAAGGGACAGAGCTGGCTCGGTGGTTGCCTGCCCAAGGCTGCACGCCCTGCCCCATACCAATGCACTCAGGGGCCGTGACTGTGCAGATCTGGAAGCACTGGGTCACTCAGGACATCCATTTGTCCCACCAGGTCATGGGTCTACCTCCACAGCAGGCACAGCACCCACAGGTGAGGTACTCCCCTTTACTCCTGCTGTCCCCCTGCCTCCCCATTTTCCCCAACTGTCCCCTGCGTCACCATCCCATCACTACCTCCTCATCACAACCCTATGCCAGCATCACACCCCACTGACCATATCATACTCCAAAAACCCCAAAACTTCTCTCTGTCCCAGTCTCCCCACTCTGTCCCCAGTACCCTGCACTCTGCCTGATCCCACAGCCATTGCGGTGACATCACTGGCTTTCACCCTCCTCCTGTCTGCAGCCACCTTCTGGACCATCAAGAAAGGTGAGGGCTTGTGGGAACCATGTGGGGAATCCATGAAGCTGTCACAGCTCTGATGTGAGACTCTTCTTGCAGGTGCCTGCAGAGAGAGGTGCCAAAGGTGAGCAGCAACGGGTTGGGAGGGGATGTTTGAGGGCATCTGGGACTCTGCGGTGCTCCTTGTGCAGGGTAGCATCCTGTGGGCTCACCCAGGACAAAAAGTCATTGCCAATCTGTTGGAGAAAGAAGCATTTCCTCATGGGAATATCCCCAATAACCCCTGGATGCATAGAACTTTGAGGTTGCCACAGGGTTGCAGAATGAAGCATTTCCTTGTGGGATCACTTGCAATAGCACGTGGATGCATGGAGGATGACAGATTGCCATGGCGTTGGATCGAGCTCAATGCCCAGTACAAGGAGGCATCATTCCAGTGAATATCAATCCTGGACCCTTCCCAGCAAACACACACCCCAAATCCATTTCCCTTTCCTCCCCAGGCACCAGCATGATCCCAGCCAGCAGATGGAAGCCACCAACTATGGAGAAATCCAATGTGAGTGCTGGGCAATCCCTGACCCTTTCCCGCAGACTCCCATTTGCAATCCCAACAGTTCCTTTCCTGATGTCCCATTCATCAAGGGGCAATTTCTCCATGCTGCTTTTGTCCCAGTGCCCATGGTGACAAATCCCACTTGCACAGTGTGTCTCACACTTCAGAATCTGCTTTCTGCATGTCCCCTCCCTGGGCTATATGTTTCAAGCCCGGCTCAAAGCTCAGCTCCGTTCTGCAGAATGTTTCTTTGTACACAGACAGCAGTGGAGAAATACCTCATAGATGGCTCAACAAGCACGGGTAACCACAAAGGGAGGATGCTGTGGCTGGGGATGGGAGATGGAACCCCACCACGTGTGCACCTTGCTCTGCTTGCAGCTTGAATTTCACTGCAGAGCAGCAGGGTGAGATGTGCTGTGCAAAGAGAGAAAATGCCTCGAATAATGAGAAAAGGCGCCCAAAGCCCATCATCTCTGCTCCTCCAAATCTTCCCTCACCGAGACAGGAAATGGGGTTGGACAGTCAGTCCAGAGCCCAGGATCTGCTGCCCAAAACAACGGTGGTTCTATCCCCCTTTCCAAATGAGTGCTGAGCACCCATGCTGTGTTTTTTTCCCCCCACAGATGCCACCATCGACAACTTTTGAAGGGACAAGGTCAGTTGGGTCCCTTTCCCCCTGGAACCGAAGTGATACGTTCCCCAGACATGCCATTTTATTGTTTGCACACCTTCTCGTGCATCTCCTTGCCTTTCGTTCTTTGCACTTGCAGAAAAATGGCAAACCCTGAGCTCCGTTTTCTAGCCACGAATCACACTCTCCTCTCTGACCTCTGCCAACGCCTCCCCTTGTTGTGCAGAGCTGCAGCCCCTTCTTGCTGCTGCCAACATTGCGTGGTTCCCCCTCAGAAGCACCAGAACTTGTTCCATCTGAAGAGCTGGAAGAACATTTCTGGGTGTTTTAAAGAGCGTGAAGGGGGAGAATCTCTCCAACAATTACAAAGAAGAAAGAGGCCATCTAGCAAGCAAGTGCTGCCCCAAACCTGCTCTTAGTTTTGCTAACTGTCTCCTGACTGCTTCACCCATGTGCATGGATTCTTCTGGTGCGCCTGGAGCCTCCTTGTGCGTCTCAGGCTGCAGCTGCAATAACGGGGCTTTCCTTTCCCCGCCAGCCTCCTGTGAAGCAGAGGACCAACAGCTGCAGCATGCCAAGGGCAGCGGGACTGGCTCACGGCCGCTGTGTTTCCTTGCAGAGGGCTCCTGGGGCATAACGTGGGGCTCTTTGGGTTTGTGGGGTTTGCTCTCATGTTACCTCTCGCCAAGAAGATATATGACCTGCTTATGTATGGGCCACCTGAAATATCAATAAAATATCAGAGGGATACCAGATAGGTGCATAAAGATGAGTCATCCAAATACAGAAACTGTGTGATACAACCACACGTGTGCTTTTCTCTCCACCCTCATATTCGTAAAGACAAGAGCAGGTCTGTGCGCGCTTGGCTGCGCCACCAATCTCACCATGGTTTTGATTAAAAGATATCAGCAAGTGGTGAGCTGTGGTTACGCATTCCTGCTGTGGCTTTAGGTGGCAGAAGCTCTGAAGATGCCCAGGATGCTGGCTGGATTTTGGTACCCACTGTGAGCCCTGAGCACAAGGATTCTGTTACAGCCCCTATGGATGGACGGGCGCTGTCAGGGTGCATTCAGAGAGAAGAAGTACACAAACTTCATTCTGATGCAGTGGGATTTCATGCTTTTATTGATAAGGGTCACCTCTGCTGTGCTTCCCCCTCTGTTCTTGCAGGGGAATGGTGGATCGCCTCTCACTTTCTGGCATTCTGTCTTATGTACAAACTTCAGAGCTGTTTATTCCAGAGGCCTTCAAAACACAAACAAGGAATTGCAACGGCACCGCAGCACGGCCGTGCAGCGTTCCCCATGGGATCGTGGCAGGAGGGGAACTGCAGCCAGAGCACCACCAGCAGGATGCTGGGCTTGCATTTCCCCTCCAAAGCCATGCCTTCTCTAGACAAAAAATGCACGCTCCACCTGCAGGCCTCTGCAAGAGCACAACTCACCTTCACTCTCCTCCTTTCATCCACGTTGGCATCTGCAGGGAGATCCTGAATGAGTGCCCAGCCTTCAGCAGGGGAGAGACCTTCCCCAGCCACCAACACAGCTGCACCCATGGGCTTCCTATGCCAAAATCATTAACCTTTACAGCCACCTACAACGGCTCCTGAAGTCTGCCTTGTGGCCCCAAGATCACGCCCTGTGTCGTGGGGTGCCGCGTTTTGCTTTCTCCCGATATTGAGTGGAGGCTGCTCTGTTGGTACGAATTGTCCTCACCCCAAAAAAGGGCTCCGAACAGTCACATTTCTCCTGAAACACTGCCCGCCCTGAGCTGAGTTTGAAAGTGAAACTGCTGTTAATTCACAGCAGTGTCAGCAAAAGGAGTGGAGATTTGATAGCTGGTAGAGGACAACCAGATCGTATTTGACAGGGAGGTTTAGAGAGAGGATATCTGAATACTGCTGGGACCGTATCCTGAAAAACTAACTTTGCCAGCTGTGATTGTCGTGTGCTTATGGAATTAATGCTGACTTAAAATACTGCATATGGGATCGTGTCTGCATTGTACTCCGTGCCTGGAGGGGAAAGGGTGCACAGGGACTGGCACTTACAGTAAGAAGCGTGGTCAGCAGAAGATTCCTCAGCTCTACCAGCACCATGGAGACAGAGAGAGAGCAGAGAGAAAAGGCACTGAGGTTCCACAGAGCATCCAGGGGTCATTGTGAATATTCCCATGGAAAAGCACCTCCACCTTCTATCCCAGTGCAATCCCTCCTCTACACGAGGGAATCCATGGACAAAGCTGACACCTCATAAAGCACAGCACCCCAGGGTCCCAGGTGCCCACACATATACCAGCCCAGCCCCTTGCCTCTCACCTTTGGCATCTCTCTCTGCAGGCACCTGCAAGAAGAAAAGTGCCACATCAGAGCTGTGACAGCCTCAGGGATCCCTCACAGTACCCGTAAGCCCTGACCTTTCTTGAGGATCCAGTAGGAGGCTGCAGACAAGAGAAGGGTGACAGCCACTGATGCCACTGCAGTGACTGCGAGGTCCAACTGGGTGTACGCATCTGGGGACAAAGTGGAGTGATGGGGACTGATGAATAGGATGGGAACACTGGAATGTGATGGGGTCAGAGTGGAGTGATGCAGACATTGGGGTGTGATGGGGAAGTGTTGATGGTATGAGGACAGATGGAAGGGATGGGGACAACGGTAAGGGATGGGGTTAACAGGACCAAGGGAGAGCCTCTCACCTGTATGTGCTGTCCCTTTCGTGGAGGTAGACCCATGTCCTGGTGGGACAAACGGATGTCCTGAGTGACCCAGCGCTCCCAGATCTGAACAGACACTGCCCCTGAGTGCATTGGTATGGAGCAGGGCTTGCAGCCTTGGGCAGGCAACCACCGAGCCAGCTCTGTCCCTTGGGACACATGGACTGATGTGGGATCTCTGCTACCCAGGGAATATATTATCTAACTACAATGAATTAAGAAATGCCTGGCAGAGATGCAGATGTGCATTGTATGATGCTGCAGCTCAACACTCTCCTTTCAGTGACTGTGACATCCCACTGGCAAGTCTGCATCCTGCATCTCCCCTGCTGACACCATCCAAAGGCAGATTTTAGTGACTTTGTTATAGGTGGTATCACCCAGATCCCAAAGCAAACCCACATCTGGCTATCCCCACACTATGGCCACGGAATCATCTTGTTGCTGTGTAGGAACTCACACCACAAGGAGCAATCTCTGTGTCTCTGTGCTGGGGATGTAGTGACGGGATGGGGACATGGTGGGAGAATGGGATCAACAGAAGTAAAGGGGTGACCCTCACCTGTGGGCGCTGACCCTCCTGTGGAGTCGGACACGTGGCCTGGTGGAAAAATGGCTGGGCTGAGTGTCCCCAACACTCACAGCTCTACATGGACGCAACCCCCGAGTGCATTGGTACGGGGCAGGGCATGCAGCCATGGGCAGGAGCCCACTGAGCCAGCTCTGCCCCTGGGACACATGTATTGCTGTGGGTTGACCTTGGGGATAAGAAAGGACAAGTATGTTGCTCTGTCTTGATGGGATGGCAGCGTCCCACTCGCAAGACTCCATAATGCATTTCCCATCCTGCCATCACATAAAGGATCTTTTTGGTGCCTGTGTTGCAGTCAGAGACACCCAGATCCCAGAGCATACCAACATACGGCCATCCCCACACTATGGCCACAGCATCGTCTTCTTCCTGAGTAGGAACTCACACAGTAAGGAACAACCTCACTCCTGGAAATCACCCCGATTTCCCTTCCATTTGCTCATAAAGCTATTGCAATAATCCTTGGAGCATTCTTACCCAGGCTGTAAAGGGTCCATGGCCACCACCTGCCCTTGCTTTATGTGCCTGGGCACTGCAGAGCCCCATTTCTACACCACGGGATGAAGACTGGGTGACCCTTCCAGAGCCATCCTCTCTCTGTGGCATCCCTTGCTGCACATGGGATATCCACGTGCTGTTAAATCCTCCCGTCCCCTGTGTCCCCACCACCCTGGTGTCATGTCCCACCTGTGACCTGCAGGTGCCATGGAGCACTGAGGACAGAGCTCCTCAGCCAGTTTTTCTCGTTCCTCTGCTGGTAGAAACACGTGTATGTCCCACTGCTTCTCTCCGTGATGTTCAGCAGCATGGAGCTGATGATCCTGCCCTCCTGCACTTTCAAGCTGGACGCCTCCAACCCATCCTTGCAGAAGACAATTCGCGTAGCAGGAAACAGCTCCTGAAGGACACACTGAGCCAGGACGACGTCCCCTTCCTGAGCACTGGATGCGTTAAGGAACAGGACTGGAGCCTGGAGAGCACCTGGACAGATGGCACAGGGATTCCACCACCACCCGCAGTTGAAAAACATATTCAATCCCAAGCCATGGAGAATCCACACTCCAGGGATGGAGATTGGGAAATCAGGGGGAAAGATGCCTTTCCTCTTCCCATCTCCTTCCCCGTGATGTCTTCATTTTCTGGACCCATTCTCACACTCACCATCAGCTCTGGAGCTGCACATGTCCTGGGTGCTCACACCGGTACCTGCACCACGGGGCAGAGAGGGTCTTGGTTAGAGGGACAATATCCTGCTCACCCACATGTTCCTGCCCAAGCCCATATTGTGGAGTAGGAACAATCTCATCTGTGTTTTTGCACACTGCATCTCCTCCACCTCCTTCTCAGCATACCCAAGCCCAGTTCAGATGTGTTTTCAGTTTCAAATACAGTCTCCCCAACTTCACAATCAGAAAGCATTCCTAAATCTTGAATGATTGGCACATGCCTGCATTCTGTTCCTACTCAACTTCACCCCCAGCACCATCCCAAGCCTCTTTCTGGTGGGTTCCCAGCTCCAGACACAGTTCCCTGCTACCCAAGGCATCCCCAACTCACCAACCACCAGCAGCAGGAGGGCAGGGACACGAGGACACGGCATGGCCCATCCCGACTGCCCCCACATCTTTTGGAGATCTCTCCTCACGGTGCCTGCTTTGCAGTGAGCTGGGTGCAGATGGTCACAGGTTTGCGTTCTGACCCTTGCAGCCCATCCTGTGTTGTTTCTGCAGCTGACGGAGAGTTACCCACAGTCAGAGGCTGTGATGCAGCCCATGGTGCACCTGCTGTGCCTGCAGAGCCCCCGCTTTTCTTTGGGGACGTCAGACACCTCAACATGGTCCGTGTTTCCTGTTTCTCGAGGGGAGGAAACTTCTCCCTTCTCCCTCTTCTCCCCACCTCTTCTTGCTGTTCATGGCCTCATTCTGCACGCAGTGTCCCTTTGCTCTCTTTGGGTCACCTGTCCTTTTGCTCTGCCTCCTCCCAACCTCCTGACCATCCCCAGTCTATCACGGAGTCGTAAAAGGAAATGTTTTTGCTTGGCAGGCACTTGTAAGACCAAAGAGTTAGCCATACAATCAGAGAGCGCTCTGGCCCCCATCCAACCCGTCCTTCAGCACCTCCAGAAATGGGGCATGCACTGCTTTTCTGGGCAGCCATTGCCAGTGCCTCACCTGTCTCTGAATCAAGGATTTAATCACAGCACCTAACCTTAATCACTCCACTTTAAGTGGAAAACCTTTCTCTTTACCCTAACACAATCAAACTGTGGAATCAGTTGCTGTCCATTCTGTTTATAAGTAAGTTGCCTTTAAATACATCTCGTTGCCTAACATGACATCTCGTCTGCATTTTACTCCATCTCCCCCCTGTGCCCAGGCTCCTTTGAATCCATTCTCATCTCCATCTCACTATTTAAGGAGCATGCCAGCAGCGAGAAGCCCAAAAGAAACCCAGTGCCTCCAGCGCTGTTACACACTCTCCATCACCTGCAGAACTCCACCAGCACAAAGCTTCTTTGCACCCAATATTACTGTTGTGGTCACCACAGGCAATTGTCACTTCCTTTACCAACTGCAGGAAAATGAACCTCTGCCTCTCTCCACACCTCTGTGGGGAACTCAGCCGCTGGGAGCTCTGGCCCTGCATCTGCCCGTGGGGATGAGCAGCAGAGGGGTAGATGCAATCTGCAGACCCACAAAAGGTTGCCACGTGCTGAGAACTCACTCTGTGGTGAGCGATGAACCTGCTGCGCGCTCACAGTCAGCCTGTGCTATTTTTGCCTCCCCCCTTCCTTAGTGCTCTCACCGCCTGGCCAGGCTCATCTCAAGACAAGATGAATGATTCATCTCCTCATTGATCTGAGTCCGGAGGTAAGTAATGTTAATGGGTAGCAAGTGTTGATGTTTCTTTTGAGATCCTCCCTACCAGACCTGCCTACCTTATTTACAAGGTAGAATCACACAGTGTCTAGAATTCTCGACTGCTGGGTCTTTTCAGTCGCCTGGATGGATTCTGCAGATAGGGTCAAATTTTGATCAATCAGCAAAATAAAAAAATCTAACATGGACTTTACATAAGAGAACACGAGTCACTTGCGCAGTGCAGAGAAGAAGATGCTGCTGGAGATGATGGTGCCCGTGAGCTGCACACAGGCGTGGGGTGGATGTGGTTTGATACAGTGACCATCCTGCTAGCGGGCAGGAGCTGGGCATCAGAGCCACAACTGCACCAACTGGCAGGGACCTCAGGGCACCTTTAATGGTTTCACCTCCAATACCTTCTTGCATGCCCTCTGAGCAACGACTCCTTGTTTGGGTATGTATTAGGAAACAAGAAGTGATTTATTTCACAGTCAGTAGTAAAGACTTTTTTAACCAGCTGCCCACCTCTTTGCTTTGGTGTTCATTGGCTTTTGCCCTTATGCATCGCACAGTGGAAACATCCATGTTTCCAAGATCCATCCGTGCACTGTAGCTTCTTCACTGACCTACCTCAGCTCAGGTCACAGAGGTACTCATTTCTCCCCATTCGATGCAGGAGGGCTTGTGTCTGACAAGCCCTGATGCGCACACCTGGGAAGATTTAAGATATCCACGTCCCTGTGGATATCTTAATGTCATTTTGAGGCATTTGTGTTCCACACAGAAATTGTGCAACTGCCATGAGGTTGTCCAAGAGATAAGGGAACACGAAGACCACTCACAGCCCCTGACAAACAAAAGCACAGCCTTCAGACTCTACCGAATCAGACCACAGGGGGATGTGCAGCCCACTGCTGGATTTGCTTGCATTTTCACTTTTGTTCTGCTGTTTAAACAGTCGCTGACGTGGTGACAGAACAAAGCCAGTCTCTGTGACACAGAGGCACAGAAGATTTCCTAAGTCTTCCCAGCTGAAGCTGCTGTACTCCTACTGGCTGAATGCACCCTGACAGTGCCCATCCGTCCATAGGGGCTGTAACAGAATCCTTGTGCTCGGGGCTCACAGTGGGTACCAAAATCCAGCCAGCATCCTGGGCATCTTCAGAGCTTCTGCCACCTAAAGCCACAGCAGGAATGCGTAACCACAGCTCACCACTTGCTGATATCTTTTAATCAAAACTATGGTGAGATTGGTGGTGCAGCCAAGCGCGCACAGATCTGCTCTTGTGTTTACGAATATGAGGGTGGAGAGAAAAGCACACGCGTGGTTGTATCACACAGTTTCTGTATTTGGATGACTCATCTTTATGCACCTATCTGGTATCCCTCTGATATTTTATTGATATTTCAGGTGGCCCATACATAAGCAGGTCATATATCTTCTTGGCGAGAGGTAACATGAGAGCAAACCCCACAAACCCAGCCCCCTGTTACGCCCCAGGAGCCCTCTGCAAGGAAACACAGCGGCCGTGAGCCAGTCCCGCTGCCCTTGGCATGCTGCAGCTGTTGGTCCTCTGCTTCACAGGAGGCTGGCGGGGAAAGGAAAGCCCCGTTATTGCAGCTGCAGCCTGAGATGCACAAGGAGGCTCCAGGCGCACCAGAAGAATCCATGCACATGGGTGAAGCAGTCAGGAGACAGTTAGCAAAACTAAGAGCAGGTTTGGGGCAGCACTTGCTTGCGAGATGGCCTCTTTCTTCTTTGTAATTGTGGGTGAGACTTTCCCCCTTCACGCTCTTTAGAACACCCAGAAATGTTCTTCCAGCTCTTCAGATGGAACAAGTTCTGGTGCTTCTGAGGGGGAACCACGCAATGTTGGCAGCAGCAAGAAGGGGCTGCAGCTCTGCACAACAAGGGGAGGCGTTGGCAGAGGTCAGAGAGGAGAGTGTGATTCGTGGCTAGAAAACGGAGCTCAGGGTTTGCCATTTTTCTGCAAGTGCAAAGAACGAAAGGCAAGGAGATGCACGAGAAGGTGTGCAAACAATAAAATGGCACGTCTGGGGAACGTATCACTTCGGTTCCAGGGGGAAAGGGACCCAACTGACCTTGTCCCTTCAAAAGTTGTCGATGGTGTCATCTGTGGGGGGAAAAAACACAGCATGGGTTCTCAGCGCTCATTTGGGAAGGGGGGAGATCCACCATTGTTTTGAGCAGCAGATTCTGGGCTCTGGACTGACTGTCCAACCCCATTTCCCTTCTTGGTGAGGGAAGATTTGGAGGAGCAGAGATGATGGGCTTTGGGCGCCTTTTCTCGTCATTTGAGGCATTTTCTCTCTTTGCACAGCACATCTCACCCTGCTGCTCTGCAGTGAAATTCAAGCTGCAAGCAGAGCAAGGTGCACACGTGGTGGGGTTCCATCTCCCATCCCCAGCCACAGCATCCTCCCTTTGTGGTTACCCGTGCTTGTTGAGCCATCTATGAGGTATTTCTCCACTGCTGTCTGTGTACAAAGAAACATTCTGCAGAACGGAGCTGAGCTTTGAGCTGGGCTTGAAACATCCAGCCCAGGGAGGGGATATGTGGAAAGCAGATTCTGAAGCGTGAGACACACTGTGCAAGTGGGATTTGTCACCATGGGCACTGGGACAAAAGCAGCATGGAGAAATTGCCCCTTGATGAATGGGACATCAGGAAAGGAACTGTTGGGATTGCAAATGGGAGTCAGCGGGAAAGGGAACCCATGGTCAGGGATTGCCCAGCACTCACACTGGATTTCTTCATAGTTGGTGGCTTCCATCTGCTGGCTGGGATCATGCTGGTGCCTGGGGAGGAAAGGGAAATGGATTTGGGGTGTGTGTTTGCTGGGAAGGGTCCAGGATTGATATTCACTGGAATGATGCCTCCTTGTACTGGGCATTGAGTTCAATCCAACGCCATGGCAATCTGTCATCCTCCATGCATCCACGTGCTATTGCAAGTGATCCCACAAGGAAATGCTTCATTCTGCAACCCTGTGGCAACCTCAAAGTTCTGTGCATCCAGGAGTTATTGGGGATATTCCCATGAGGAAATGCTTCTTTCTCCAACAGATTGGCAATGACTTTTTGTCCTGGGTGAGCCCACAGGATGCTACCCTGCACAAGGAGCACCACAGAGTCCCAGATGCCCTCAAACATCCCCTCCCAACCCGTTGCTGCTCACCTTTGGCACCTCTCTCTGCAGGCACCTGCAAGAAGAGTCTCACATCAGAGCTGTGACAGCCTCATGGATTCCCCACACGGTTCCCACAAGCCCTTACCTTTCTTGATGGTCCAGAAGGTGGCTGCAGACAGGAGGAGGGTGAAAGCCAGTGATGTCACCGCAATGGCTGTGGGATCAGGCAGAGTGCAGGGTACTGGGGACAGAGTGGGGAGACTGGGACAGAGAGAAGTTTTGGGGTTTTTGGAGTATGATATGGTCAGTGGGGCGTGATGCTGGCATATGGTTGTGATGAGGAGGTAGTGATGGGATGGGGACGCAGGGGACAGTTGGAGAAAATGGGGAGGCATGGAGACAGCAGGAGTAAAGGGGAGTACCTCACCTGTGGGTGCTCTGCCTGCTGTGGAGATGGACCCATGGCCTGGTGGGACAAACGGATGTCCTGAGTGATCCAGTGCACCCAGATCTGCACAGACACAGCCCCTGAGTGCATTGGTTTGGGGCAGGGCGTGCAGCCTTGGGCAGGCAACCACCGAGCCAGCTCTGTCCCTTGGGACACATGGGCTGATGTGGGATCTCTGCTACCCAGGGAATATATTATCTAACTACAATGAATTAAGAAATGCCTGGCAGAGATGCAGAGGTGCATTGCATGATGTTGCAGCTCAACACTCTCCTTTCAGTGACTGTGAAAATTAGAAAGGACTACTGTGTTCCTCTGTGTCTACGGGAAGGCAGCATCCCACCAGCAAGACCGCATCCTGCATCTCCCCTCCAGACACCATCCAAAGGCTCTTTTTGGTGCCTTTGTTCCAGATGGAGGAACCCAGATCCCAAAGCACACCAACGTCTGGCCATCCCCACACTATGGCCACAGCATCATCTTGTTGCTGCATAGGAACTCACACCACAAGGAACAATCTCACTCCCGGAAATCATCCCAGTTTCCCACCCTTCTTCTCAAAACAGTTGTGGAATAACCTTTAGAGCATCCACACCCAGGAAGGGGACCATGCCCAAACCTTGCACCTTCTCTCTGTGCCTGGGCACTGCAGAGCCCCACTTCTGTACCGTGGGATGGAGAGGGTGACCCTTCCTGAGCCCTCCTCTCTCTATGGCATTTTGTGCTGCACATGGTGTTAATTCCCCCCATCCCCTGTGTCCCCATCGCCCTGGAGACATGTCCCACCTGTGACTTGTAGGACCAAGGGCATGCTGAGGCGAGAGCTCCTTAGCCAATTGCTCTCATTCCTCTGCTGGTACCGACACGTGTATGTCCCACTGCTTCTTGCAGAGACATTCAGCAGCATGGAGTAGACGACCGCGTCCTCTTGGGCTTTCATGGTGTACTCCTCCAACCCATCCTTGCAGAGGACAATTCGGGTAGCAGGTATAATCTTCTGAAGGAAACAGTAAGCCAGGACGGCTTCTCCTTCCTGAGCTCTGGATGTGCTCAGGATCAGGACTGGAGGCTGGAGAGTATCTGGAAAGATGGCACAGGGAATCCCCCAGCATCATTAGTTGGAAACCACACTGCACCCAATGCGAGGAGAATCTGCTCTGCAGGGGTGGACCCTGGGAATTCGGGGAGGAACGATGCTTTTCTCTCTTTTCATCTCATCCCTCACGATGTCTTTCTTTCTGGACCCATTCTCACACTCACCATCAGCTCTGGAGCTGCAGATGTCCTGGGTGCTCACAGCGGTACCTGCGCCATGGGGCAGAGAGGGTTTTAGTTAGAGGGACAATATCCTGCTCACCCACATGTTCCTGCCCATATCGCCACTGCAGAGTAGACACAATCCCACCTGCAGTCTCTGTACTGCTTCTGTTCTGTGTCTCTGAGCAAGCTGAGGTCCATTTGTGTTGCGTTTGCTCTTTCAAGTACAGTCCCCCATCTTTCAAAGCACGCAGCATTCCTATCTGTCCTATTTTTGGAGCATGTCTCCATCGTGCAGCTACTCCACCTCCACCGTCCGCGACACCCCAAGCCTGTTTCTGGTGGGTTCCCAGCTCCAGGCATGGTTCCCTGCTCCCCACAGCATCCCAGACTCACCTACCAGCAGCAGCAGGAGGGCAGGGACACGAAGACAGAGCATGTCCCATCCCGACTGCCCCCACATCTTTTGGAGATCTCTCCTCACGGTGCCTGCTTTGCAGTGAGCTGGGTGCAGATGGTCAGAGGTCTGTGTTGCAACTTCAGGACCTGTCCTGAGGTGTTTCTGCAGCTGACGGAGAGTTACCCACAGGCAGAGGCTGTGATGCAGCCGGTGATGAATCTGTCGCATCTGCAGAGCCACCGCTTTTATTTCGGCACATGAGACACCCGAGCATGGTCCGTGTTTCCTGTTTCTTGAAGGGAGGAAACTTCTCCCTTCTCCCACTTTCCCCCACCTCTTCTTGCTGTTCATGGCCTCATTCTGCACTCAGTGTCCCTTTGGTCTCTTTGGGTCAGCTGTCCTCCTTTCTTTGTCTCCTCCCAACCTCCTGACCATCCCCAGTCGATCTCAGAGTCCAAAAGGAGAATGTTGTGTTTTGGAAGGGACCTTAAAGATCACAGTGTTAGCCATGGAATCAGAGAATCCTAGGGACATATCCAACATGTCCTTGAGCTCCTCCAGGAATGGGGCATGCACTGCTTTTCTGGGCAGCCATTGCCAGTACCTCACTACACTGAATCAAGGATTTCCTCCTAGAATCTAACCTTAACCACCCCTCTTTTTGTTGAAAACCTTACTGTTTTTCCTATCATAATCAAACTGTGTAATCAGTCGCTGTCCATCCTGTTTATAAGTTCCCTTTCACTGTATGTGCCAGGCAGGGAATCTCTTCTGTGCTGTACCTATCTCACTCCCTGTCCTTCCTCCTTTGACTCCATTCTCAGTCCCATCTCGCTCTTATGGGAGCACCCCAGCACTGAGAGTCCTGGGAAAAATTCAGTGCCTTGAGTGCTGCTACACACTCTCCATCACCTGCAGAACTCCACCAGCACAAAGCTTCTTTGCACTCGTTATCACTGCTGTTGTTAACACAAAGTAATGTCATTTCATTCACATTCACTGTAGCAGAAGTGAACCAGTGCCTCTCTCCAATCCCTGGTCCCACAAGACAGTTTTTCTGGGTGCACAATTGAGAACGTGTCCCTGCTTGGATGTAGGGCTGATGGTGAAGTCAAGGGGCAGAGCAGGACCATGGCTGCAGTTCTGCTGTCTGCACCAAAAGTGCAGGAACTCAGCCACTGGGAGCTCTGGCCCTGCATCTGCCCATGGAGATGATCAGCAGAGGGGTAGACGCAATCTGTAGACCCACAAAAGGTTGCCACGTGCTGAGAACTCACTCTGTGGTGAGCGATGAGCCTGCTGCGTGCTCAGTCAGCCTGTGCTATTTTTGCATCCCCCTTTCTTAGTGCTCTCGGGTCTGGCCAGACTACAGCTTCGTGCACACAGTAACGCCTCTTCTGTTTAGAAATGAGAACTTTCCTCCCACACGAGATTCGCCCGACCGCTCCCTCAGAAAGATGTATTTCTCCGTGATGCTTTGCTTGCGTGGAGCTGGGCTTGAAGCAACGTTTTAAAGAGCAGCAGCTGCACATCTCCGGCCTGAGGGACCAAAACCATAGAGGTGTGTGAGTGCAGAGGGCTGACGGGCTGCAAAGAACATCACCTCTTTGCACGGCATGACCGCAGTTGCTGTGCTCTGGGCTGGACGATGAAGACGGGCCGAGTGTTTGCACTCAGTTTGGGCAGGGCTTGAGATGTGTGGGGCAGGATTCCCCTTGTGTTTGTCCATCTTCCAGCTGGTTTTTGATGAAAGGTGCTGTAAAATGCCTGGTGGCAGCACTGAGCGTGTCATTATTCCTCAGGCAGAATTTCACTGCTCTCAGCCCCACAGCTCAGGGTATTTATTGCACAGTGTGAATGAACAGCGAGCTGTCGTGATTTTATGACTTTTGTTATCAGCATTCCACATCACAGCATCCTGTAAAGCACTGGGAATTAAGGAGTTAATGCTTAATTTCTGTGGACTGCCAATTTTCCCAGTACCAGACTCTCACACGAGAAGAACTGCATACCCTATAAGACTTACTGTTTCTGTTTTCTATTCTGAATGGACGACAAAACTGCTCACAGGCCTTGAGACAGCCCCTTTTTGCTTTTTGCTGCACACCTCTGCAATGCGTGCTCCCTTCCTATCTCACCTTCAGCATTAGGGTAAGGCTTTCGGATTTGGACACTTCTTTGGTTTATTATCTTCAACCCCAATTAATTTGTATTTCTGCCACTATAATTAGTAAATTAACTTTCCTCCTCAGATCGTCGTCGCTGTTTTATTTATGTATATGTTTGTTTGTTTTTTTGTTTATTATTCCTTCCCCTCTTTGTTCCCCTTCCCCCTCTCTTTTCGTGCCCGTGGGCCTGCTGTTGCCCTGTCATGGACACAGATAGATCTAGAGATAAATCCATGACAAGAGTGAAGTCAGGGGTTCCGATTGTGTCCTGGCCAGACTGTGGTTCAAACACACACAATGAAACCCAAAAACAGTTATGGAATCATTTATTAAAAATGCCCCTGACTTCTTCTACCTTCTGCTAGTGCAGAGAGCTCCCATCTGGTGATTATCTTCCAGTCTTTAGAGCATTCTCTCAAGTGATGCCGTGTTTGATGTTCTTTATCTCAAGGCAAGATGTAGTCTCCTAATCAACCCGAGTCCAGAGGTAAGGAATGTTAATGATTTGTAAGTGCTGTTGTGTCCTTTGAGATCTTTGCCTTACAGGGGACTAGCCTACCTTACCCATAAGGTGCCTCCATGTGGATGAATGAATGAATGCTGCTCTTCATTCTGGGCTTCTCGGTTGCTGGGCCGCTTTCCATCATATTTGAAAAATCATGGCTGTCTGGTGAAGACCCAGGGAACTGCGGGCTGGTGAGCCTCACTTCTGTGCCTGGGAAGATCATGGAGCAGATCCTCCTGGAAGCGATGTTAAGGCACATATGAGACAAAGAGGTGATTCGAGACAGCCAGCATGGCTTCACCAAGGGCAGATCGTGCCTGACCAATCTGGTGGCCTTCTATGATGGAGTGACGGCTTAGGTGGACAAAGGGAAGGGCGGTGGATATCATCTATGTGGACTTCTGCACAGCCTTTGACGTGGTCCCTCTCCACATCCTTCTCTCTGAATTGGAGAGGTGTGGATTTGAAGGATGGGCTGTTCAGTGGATTAGGAATTGGATGGCTGGACGCAGCCAAAGGGTTGTGATTAATGGTTCTGTGTCAGGGTGGAGGCCGGTCACAAGCGGTGTCCCTCAGGGGTCAGTCTTGGGACTGGTGATCTTCAACATCTTCATCAGTGACAAACAATGGCATCCAGTGAACCCTCTTCAAGTTTGTGAATGACACCAAGCTGAGTGGTGCAGTCGATACATTGCCCTTATAGTGGGTCCAGAGGAGGGCCACTAAGATGATCAGAGGGCTGGAGCACCTCTCCTACGAGGAAAGGTTGAGAGAAGTGGGCTTGTTGAGCTTGGAGAAGAGAAGGCTCTGGGAAGACCTTCAGTACTTGAAGGGAGCATATGAACAGGAGGGGAAACGGCTGTTGATGAGGGTGGATAGTGATAGGACAAGGGGGAATGGTTTTAAACTGAGACAGGAGAGGTTTATGTTAGATATTAGGAGGAAGTTTTTCACGTGGAGGGTGGTGACACTGCAAGAGACTTCCAGAAATAAGTAAATGTGGATATACAGGAGTTTAACACAACCCGGGTAGGAAAGGCTTCAGATCCCCCTTGAGTAGCAGATTAGCAGGAAGTCAGCAAAAGATCTCAGCACCACAGGAAAAGGCACTGTTTTTCATTTTGACTTCTGCTTAATGGAGAGAAACATGGAGTGCAAAAGCACAGGAACATCAAACCCAGTTCCCTCTTGGGAACATGACAAGTCTTTTGCCCATGCCAGTGACCAGATCCCAGTTTCAGAAAGATTATCCAAGCTCCCTCCTTTCAGACTCTCCCTCACAGTCTCTGTCAGCACTCCCACCCCCCTGTCCTGTTCATACATCAACTGCATCTCCCAGTAAAGGAGCTCAAAAACAAAGTCCTCCCTACCTAGCATGATGGGAAGATGATTCTCAGTGATGGAGCCCTTAGCAGGAGGCTTGTGATGGACTGTTCTGTGGACAGGGGACAGGACAAGCTCACAGTGCTTCCATGCTTCATCTGGGGTGATGGGAACTGAGGAGAGAGAGGAGGAGCTACTAGTGAAAAATGGGTGAGAATCCCAGGCATAAGGATTCTTACGAGAAGAGGAACTTGGCGTCTTTTATAGGTGTAGAACTCCAGCTCTTATATCAGGTTTCTAGCTCAAGGGTGATGCCAGCTTTCTGGCAAGCAAGGGATTACAGCTTCATTCCCAAGAGGACTGCTCATGTGTTGGTACAGTGGGACGTTTCATTGACGTAACTAGACTTAGGGGAGCTGCCAAGCCTTGACCGTAAGTGCTCAGTAAAGTGGTGTGTTGGCCAGTTAGTTCCAGAAAGAAGCAAGGAGACAATTTTCTGTTGTGGTTTTAGGGCCGGAACACGATGTTGAAGGAGTATGGGAAAAGTTGGGTCATAATTCATTGACATTTTGAGTCCCAGAGAATTTCACTCCATCCAGCTCCTCAGGGACAGAACGTCATGTCTGGACTGCAGTGCTTTGCAAGGACCGTGGAGTCAGGAGAAGATGATGCTCCCAACCACTGACAGACTTGTGTAGTAACAGGCAGAGGAAGGGAAGATGCTTGACTTACCTAGTGCCCTAGTGCATCTGAAAGTGAAGTATTATGAGAGTATTATGGGCTGCTGCTTGTTAATTGGAGCGCACTACCAATGCTGGGTACTCAGATTTACCCAAAATGAGAATTACCCAGGGAGAAGAACAGGGACCACAAAGCAAGATAACTGGGTGTGAGCTATCACTAACACCTGGCTACAGCATCAGGACACTGACAGCTTGCATTTCTGATTTCTGCCATTGCAAGGGCAGTAGTTCTGCCTGTTTTCCACAACGGCAGCGCACAGTTTATCTTCTTCCATTAAGTATTCTCTCACTGCATCAAGCCTTTATAGCATTATATTCTGCAAGTGAAAGAGGAGAAAAGCGTATTTACTTTCTGTGCTGAGGATTTGAAGCTCGTCCACAGTTTCATCAGTGTGAGTTTGATATGGTAATGAAAAGTGCAACAGAGGAAGAGCAGATGTTGGATCTGGGAATAAGATTACGTGAGGAATAGATGAGCTTATTGAATGAGCCTAGGAAAACCAAAGTGGGATTTCCTCAGTATGGAGAAAGTAATTTTACTCTATGTGCACTAGAAGTCATTCTCTCAATTGTTTTTTTTTTTTTTTTACAGTTTCTGCATAGGAAAGAAAAAACCACGAGAGTTAGCAAGGAATGCCTTGATATCTGTAAGACTCCTTGCGGAATCCTATAGGGAACTGGATGGAACATGGTTATGGCCCTGGCAGTAGAACTATTGGGTATTTGGGTAAAGGGCACTGAGCTGTATGGAGGGTCACATTCCTGAAGCCTTTGCAACGTGGAAGCATGAGGAAAGAAGGTATTTGAGGGCATCTGGTGGGGAAATGGGCAGAGGAAGCAACTGATATCTTCCTGTCCTGGAGCCAGAAAGGATCTTCGAGATCTGCCTGTTTTTCACATCATCATAAATTCTTCAGTGGAGATGAGAGGATAAGTGCTTTGTAATTTCCTTTGTGAGTACAAGGAAATCTCTCTCCAGATAAAGGACAGGTAATTGTGAGTGGTTCTCAAAGTGGGCTCTCAGAGAAGGAGATCACAGAGCTGCAGAATCATTAGCGTTGGAAAAGACCACAAAGATCATCTAGTCCATCCATCTGCCTTACTTGCTTTTTAAAAGACCCTTCTTCCTTGGATTTTTTTTTCTTAGGAGCTTTCTTTTTTTTTGGCTTCAACACTTAAATAAGCAAATAAGTATTGAAGCACAGAGGGAATATTCAGTGCCTGTATGTGAAAGAGCATCTCAGTTCATCCAGGGCAGATGAGAACAAGTTGCATAGCCAAAGGTAAAGTGCGTGAACACATCATACTGGAGATGAACAAACAGGGAACTCGTATTTAGTTAAACCATGCCACACTTTATGAAACTGTAAAGTTTTGATATTTTGTTGTGTTTTGGGGTTGTTGTTTTTTTTTCCTTCCCACATTTTGCCACTCTATTATTGGTTTCCCCGAGTGTTCTATAAATATTCCAGGTTAGTGTGTACTATGAAGATCAGATCGGGAGTATTGGACTTAACCTCCTTGTCACCTCCATGTCTTGATTTCCATAGGGAGGGGAGCATCCTTGTGTTGCAATTAGATGCAAAGGGTACTTCGGTGTTACAGAGAGGAAGAGTTGGATGTCCACTGCCTGTAACCAACACTGAGCCTTATTTCAGACTTAAAAATGTATTTCAGCTGTTGTCAGTTAGGAAAGGACTCAGCATCTTAAGTCTAGAGATCAAAGAGAGTGAACTCCGAACAGTGGAACTGAAACGAAGACTGAAACATTAAAGATTAACTTACGGTGCAGCTCTGCCTGAAGGTCAAATGCTGTTTTATTGTAATATCAGTACTTTCTTGTCAAGGTGCATTGTAAACGGAGACTTTTTGTCCTTGGGTCTTGGCAGATATCGCTGAGAAAACTTGGTTTGAAATGGGGGTAACTTTGAAGTAGATCATGCCTATGAATACATATGTTCTTGGGTTTTCACTGGACTTACCTCTTAATATTACCTCTCACAACTGTTTCTTCCTTGAAATATAATGCAGCAAGTACTGTGTACGTGAGTTGATAGTGATTAGTGGCTTTAAATGGTTTTAAGATGGGAGTTCTAGGTTGGATATTAGGAGGAAGTTTTTCACATGGTGGGTGGTGATGCACTGGAACAGGTTGCCCAAGGAGGTGGTGCATGCCCCATCCCTGGAGGCATTCAAGGCCAGGCTGGATGTGGCTCTGGGCAGCCTGGTCTGGTGGCTGGGGACCCTGCACGTAGGAGGGGGTTGAAACTAGTTGATCATTGTGGTCCTTTTCAACCCAGGCCAAACGATGATTCTATTAAGTATTATTTAGCTGCCTTAGAAACAAAACTGAATTTTCTTCAAGAAAGAGTGAAGAGGGGAAGGAGGAAGAAAAGTGCTGTCCTTGGTGGAGGAGAACCGTGTTAGGGAGTGCTCAAAAGTGGTTTGACATACACAAGTCCAGGGAGCCCAACAGGCTGTATCCACCAGTTCTGAGGGAGCTGGCTGATGTCATTGAAAGACCGCTCTCAATTATCTTTGGAAGCTCGTAGTGGTTTGGAGAGAAGGAAGAGAGCAAACATCAACTCCAAGAAAGGCAGTAGGAAGACTCAGGTAACTACAGGCCAAATATAGTTTCATCACAGTCCCTGGGAAGGAGATGGAGAAAACTCTCCAAGCAAAACAAGAATGTAATTGAGTACAGTCAGCATGGCTCTGTGAAGGGCAAATCATGCTTTATTAATCTGATAGACTTCTACAATGAGGTAACAAGCTTGGTGGATGATAAGAAAGCAGAGGAAGCTGTTCAGCTGCTCTTCAGAAGGCTTTTGATGCTGTCTCCTGTAATGTCCTCATAGAGATACTGAGTGGAACATTCAGTGAAGTGGAAATCAGTTGGACAGCCAATTTGTGTTGGATTTCACGCCAATACAACGGGGAGGAGATGACTTCAGTGTGGAGCAGGTTGATCCTAAAGGACTGCAACCACTGCAAAGGACCCAGACTGCAGCAGGGAAAAGTGTGAGGAGGAAGGAGCAGAAGATAACAATTTACAGGCTCATTCCCTGTGTCCTGTGCCACTCAGTGAGGAGTGGGAGTGGGAATAAAAGGGTGAAACTGAGCTCAGGAAGGGCAGCAGAAGTAAGAAAAGTGTTTCAATTTTGCCTTTGGTTCTCACCACTCTCGTCTATTTTAATTTACAATAAATTGAATTTTCACCAGGGTGAATCTGCTTTACCTGTCGTGATAACTGGTAAGTGATCTCCTCGTCTTTATCTCAATTCATGATCTTTTTCATCTTATTTTTCATGTCTTGTTGAGGAGGGGGGGTGAAGACAGCTGGGTGGGCATCTGGCGTGTGGACAAGACACCAAACTGGGAAGAATATCTTCTACATCAGAATATCTTCTACATCAGAATATCTTCTACATCAGAATTGCTCTGTTGCCACTTAGATATACCTAGGAAGGCAAATAGGAAACTGCTAAAGCTCAGAAGGAGGAAGAACCAAATCCTACCAATGGGGAAGAAGAGCCACCGATGCCAGCACCACCTTCTTTCATGTGATTCATAATTGCCTTTCTCTTTATGCCATGTGCTGTTTATATTTAACTGTGCAGTTAGAGTTCCAGTTGAATTTATGAGTTCACCGATTTCTGTACAGGTAAATTCTCATATATCCATTTCTATTTTTTTTTTAAATTATTATTATTCCCTTCTGATCTCTAACTTCAAATTATGCGTATTTCCATTTGTTGGCTTCTGTGGATTAGAATCGTAGTTTTAAAACAGCTATATTTGGTTTAAAGAGGGGATTATTAGTCTGTCTAAATGACTCTGCCTGCCATTTGCTTGGCCTTTGTCTTGAGACCTGGTGCTAAACTTCTTCAGCTGAGGAGAGGCATCCAGTAACTGTAGTGTCACTCCAAAACGTGACAAATGTCTCATGCATGTCTGGCAGCCCTATGTAAAAATCACAAGCTGGGGAGGGGAAATACTATGGAAAAAGGCTCCTTGGTTGAGATGAGGACAAGAAATGGATGCATTAATTATTGTTACTACTGGTACCAGCTTGGTATAAGGGAGATTCGTGTAGTTTATTGGTAGATGATAAAAGACTAGAGCAAAGTGAACTAAAGCAAACTAAAACCACCTTCCTCCCATCCACCCGCTTCTAGCTCATCGTCTAAAAGCAACACAGGGGAATAGGGCTTACGGTGGGCAAAACATTAAAGAGTGAAAAGCCAAGAGAGCTGACCAAAGGTTTTGTCATGTACCACGGGACATTGTGCTCAGCAATAAAAGCTCAGGGAAAGGAGGAAAGTGAAAGAGTTGATTGTTACAGAAAAACATACGTACAAACGTAACCCATCCTGTCAGCAGGAAAGATCAAGCAGTAGTATAGAATTGGTGACTCTATGTTTCTTCGTGGGGCTTTGTTTTTTTGCTACTGCTTACTCTAAATTATCTTTTGGGTCAGGTTTAAAAGCACTGCAAGGAACCATGAGGCAGATGAACAGTCCTGAGATGAGTTGTTTCTTCTGCGTTACACTTTTGTTCCAGATCGCTCATGCAGGTAAATGCCTCCTTGCTGTAACATCTGAGAGCTTCTCAGAAAGAAAGAAAGAAAGAAAGGAAGGAAGGAAGGAAGGAAGGAAGGAAGGAAGGAAGGAAGGAAGGAAGGAAGGAAGGAAGGAAGGAAGGAAGGAAGGAAGGAAGGAAGGAAGGAAGGAAGGAAGGAAGGAAGGAAGGAAGAAAGAAAGAAAGAAAGAAAGAAAGAAAGAAAGAAAGAAAGAAAGAAAGAAAGAAAGAAAGAAAGAAAAAGAAAAAAGCAGTGCAGCCTTTTGCATTCCTGTATTCAGACGCTAGAGGATGCTCTCCAATTCTGGTAATAGTTCAGGGCTTTCAGCTGTAATTTCATTTTCCTTCCTTCCTTCTGGGAATGAAGAGTTCAACCCCCCTCTTCTTCTCACTCTCTTTAGCTATTTAATTCATTCCAGCTCCACCTCTCATAACTGTGGTAACAACAGCTTTATTTTTGTATGTCACAGCAAAAGAAAACACATTCAAATAAAGGTTTGGATAAGTTCCTATAAGCCAAATCTATCAAATTCCACTGTTGACAAATGTGGCTCAGGAGGTCCGTGGATCACTCAGTGCTGGAAGACAGTAAAGAACAGTGTGGGAATATGATCATCTACCTGCTCTGCTCTTACCCCCGTGTGGAGACATCCTACAATGTCCGCACTGGGGGGCTGAATTTGGTTGCCTAAACTGAATCATTTAATGCCATGTGAGGCCCACTCCTTCTCTGCAGAAGGACATTGGTGTCCTGTGCGTTTCGACTGAATGCTGCTTTAGAATCACAACTGAATACTTCAACGTAGGTTCCTAAATTCAAGCATCTAACATTTTTTCTTTTTCCTTTTTTCCCCCCTAGAAATCCTTGATGTATCCACATGGGTTCAAGCTAACCACGACCTCCTCATAGTTATCACTGTTTTACTCTCCATTCTCCTCCTCTTTGTCATTCTGCTCTTCTATTGCTTCTGTTCAGGTATGGGCATTTTCTCCCAACATCTGTAGCTTGTACGTTCTCCTACAGCATAACTCCAAGTTCTGCTGTCCTCATCCCATCCTTATTTACATGGCATCCAGGTGTCAACGCTGGGTGAGAGCGAAGCACCTAGACCATACCTTGCCAAAGTGTGAGGAGTAACAGCATGATGTTTGGAATCAATAATGGTTCTCCCCAACCCTTCCTTGTCACTGCTGGGTACAGTTCATCCACCTGGTCTAAACCGTAATACCTGGCTCTGATCTTGGCAATACTGGTCTTCTTTAAGATGTTGACCTACACCATAAAAGGCTAGACATGTTTTTGCATGATTGGAGGAGGCAACAGTACTGCTGCTCATATGTTGTGCCAACAAAATAAATTAAAATAAAATAAAATAAAATAAAATAAAATAAAAAGCTCATTTACTCATTTCTTGGTATATTCCCTGCACATGCCTTCAGGGCACTCTTCCCTCTACACTGCTATGTGCCTGATATTGTTTTTTTAATGGCTTCAGCTTCCTGATGACAGGGAAAAGGAACAAGGAAAGAGTACAACTACTTTTATTTCCATTCAGTGACAACTCCTTCTTGATTTGTTTGAATCAAGCTATCCAAAGCCCAGATGAACCCAAAACTTCAAGACACCAGTATTTTAAGGAAAGTTTAACATTTGAGCTTTTACATCCACTGTGGGCTTTTCATGGAGCTTTCTTTTTCTTTTCTTTCAGTTAATCGTTCAAAGGATCCTGAAAGAGGTAAAGTGTAAGATAGAGTAAAGTAAATGCTGATGATTACAGGTGTCTTCGTTAGTGCTTGGTTGTGTATCTGTTTGGAGTACGCATTTCAGAGCTGCGATAGGTATATATGGGATCATAAGGTGTGACCCAAATGTGATTCCCAAATGCTGTAAGTAATGAGTTAAATTGAGAGTAGGAGAGACTTTGCAAGTTTAGAGGTGCGTGTCTTGCTCTAATTTCGGACTGAAATACGGTGTCATCACCAATATCTAGGACTCATTTGCAGAAATACAGACATGAATGTCATTTCAGGTGTCATAAGATACTGCTTGTCTTCCAAGCAGATCTGTGCAGCTAGCTGGGTACTCCTAGCACACACAGAAATCTCTAAATGTCTTTGTAAGGGAAAGTGAATCTAGGCCCACAGCTCCATTTGCCATCAAAGGGCAACTCAAGGAGACAGCTCCTCTCTCCTAAGGCAGACCAAAAGAAAGGGGAAGAGGGAAGATGGATTCCGGGTGCTTTGACTTATAGTATGTTGAATTTGAGTCAATGGTCTGTCCTAGCAGTCAAAAAGGGCTGAACCCTGTGGGTTCCTTCCAGGTCAGGATATTCTATGATTCTATTAATTACTCCTGGAGCTGCGAATCCATCCTGGGTGATTAAGTGAAATAAGCACATTAAATTTTTTATCTAATATTTTTTGTTTGGATGAACATAGGAAGAAGAACACTAACCTCTGTTCTTCTTTATTTCCTCTTTAGTGGCACTCATTCCTGATAATTCTAAAGGTAAGAGTTATGATGTACAAAGCAGTAAAAAAACTAATATCTATGCCATATTGAACCTCTTATTCTTAGTAATGCTTTCAGCTAATGCAGATTCACAGAAGCCAGTTTATAAGATTGCGTGTCTCCCACTGAAGTTAGTATTGGCAGGAATCTCCATGGCTCTGTCATCTACTGGATCTGCTGTGAGAGCAACACCACTGTAAAGGTGGTTAAAAGAGTGATTTTTGTCACCTGCCTCCATTTTCAAGCAGTCACAAAGGAGTTTTAGTAAAAGTACTTTTCTCCTTCCTTCCTTCCTTCCTTCCTTCCTTCCTTCCTTCCTTCCTTCCTTCCTTCCTTCCTTCCTTCCTTCCTTCCTTCCTTCCTTCCTTCCTTCCTTCCTTCCTTCCTTCCTTCCTTCCTTCCTTCCTTCCTTCCTTCCTTCCTTCCTTCCTTCCTTCCTTCCTTCCTTCCCTCCCTCCCTCCCTCCCTCCCTCCCTCCATCCCTCTCTTCCTTCCCTTCCCTTCCCTTCCCTTCCCTTCCCTTCCCTTCCCTTCCCTTCCCTTCCCTTCCCTTCCCTTCCCTTCCCTTCCCTTCCCTTCCCTTCCCTTCCCTTCCCTTCCCTTCCCTTCCCTTCCCTTCCCTTCCCTTCCCTTCCCTTCCCTTCCCTTCCCTTCCCTTCCCTTCCCTTCCATCTTTCTTTCCTGCTTCCTTTCTTTCCTTCTTTCTTTCCTTCTTTCTTTTCTTTTTTTCTTTTCTTTTTCTTTCTTTCCTTTTTTTTTTTTAATTAGAAAAAAGATTATTATTTTTTATTAGATTATTAGAAAAACCACAAGAGCTGTTTGGATCTGTTCTCTACTTGGCCATTTGAAGTACCGTTTTGCAGCCTACGATCCCTTGGAGGAAGGCGTGGGTTCAAGCTGGTAGATTGTGTTAACCAGAAATACTTTGTAACCCAGAGACCTATGCGCTGACTAAAAGTGCTTTTGATCTTTTGCAGAATATACCCCTGCAGAAGCAGGTAAGTTTGTACAGTCTCTGTGCAGAGTATCTGCTAACAAAATAATATATAGTTACTGTTCCTAATATTGACACTTGGCAGATAAGAAAACTCGGGAATCTAGTACAGCACCTAGATAGACAAGCATATCAACTAGCCAGATTTTTTATCCTTTCTTTCTGAGTATTCCTCCCATACCCACCTCAACAACTCCCTTCTACCTTTTGGCCTTTCCCTAAGTATCCTGCAGTAAATTTTACCCGAAATCTCTGTAAAGCTTCCCATGAAAAGCTTTAAACGGCTCCCCCTTCTCCCCAGTCCTAGAATAATTTTGCTGTCTTGTGGGATCCAAGAAAATCATTTCCCCCCCTTTCTGAACAATGAAGTCCTGGTTATAAAGGACTGCAAACGACATCTGTTTCAACGTCTTGTGGCTAAACAGGTATTCCTTTCAGCACATGGCACTAAGGCACTAGGGGACATAATTTAGTGATGAAACAGATTGATGGTTGGACTTGATGATTTTGAAAGTGTTTTCCAGCCTAAACGGACAAATAATTCTACGATTCTATCTCCTAGAGGTTGAACATTACATGTGTTTTTTGTTTTGTTTTGTTTAATTTTGCCTTCAGAAGATACCGATATCTCAACTTCAGAACAAGTTGATGAGGAGAAAGGTAAGTGAAAGTCTTTTCCAGCCTAAGTGGACAAATAATCACTCCTGTTAGTTGAACATTGCTCATGTTGTTTATTTATTTATTTTTGTTTAATTTTGCCTTCAGAAGATACCAATATCTCAACTTCAGAAGGAGCTGAAGAGGAGAAAGGTAAATGAATCTGCCTCCCGCTTATTAGTCTTAAAGGAGCTTGCATGAGTGCTAAAAATTAAACATAATTGAACGCAATGCAATCAGTTCCACTGCAACACACTCTTATTCCTCCTGACCCTAAAATGTGCTCTACTGACTTGCTCCTGATCCCTGCTGCTTGCTGTTTTCCAGGCTGGCTGATGTTCTTGTCCCATTTAATTTCTCTTTATCCCTCCTGGATGGCAGTTTAACTCTGAGATTCTTGTCCTAATCTCTTCAAAAGACTGCATGTATCTCAATGAGCTATGCACCTTCGTCTCCCTCAATAGAAATGCTGAGATTTAAAACAACGTTTTAATTTAATTTAATGTAAGTGATTTATATTCTTTTGCAGAATCCTTAAGGAGAAGAATTGGTAAGCTTTTCCGACTCTTGATTTGGTTTGTTCTTTGCAAGTAAACCACAGAGAAAGGGAGATTTCTGCAGTCAGGTGCTCCAAGACTGTTCCCATTGCACTTCAGCGGGAAGGATTTTGAAGGTCATCATCCGTGATACGAAGTGAAATTAGGGTGGAAAACATCTAACTTAAAAACTGCAGCAGAACGTGTAGTTAGGAGGAGGATGTGTGTTGGTATGAGCAGTTGAACTGTGTTCTTTGCCAGTCCTGTCTATAGTCTTTGGATGACAACCACATAATCTTGCAGATGACAAGGATGCTGAAGGCTTGTCTGTGTATTAAGCTCTTGTGGAACATACGGTGCAACTCAGGAAAGAGCATTGCCATCGACTGTGGAGATGCCCACCCTAATCTGGAAGATCATTATTTTTCCTTTATGCAAATCATCGCTTAATGTAGCCAGAACACACCGATGGCACAAGGACTCTACACATCTACAGTTTCTGAGGGGAAGCTGCTGCATGAACCCTAGAGAAATTTCACCACCAGTGTTCTTGGTCAACCTTCTCACTCAAAATACAAAATCTGCAAGGTTCTGGAACACAGGTTGATCTCTTCTAGCCTTAAGACCTCCCCTCTCCCCCCCCTCAGGAAATATATTCACCTTGTAGAAATTACCTGAAGTTAAACCAGGAAGCAACTGACTGTAACACAGAGAGCTCCAGGGATTTCAAGTTTTACCTAGACTGTGACTTTTTTAAGCACTAGCAGCATGAGGTCAGTCTTCAAAAAGGAAAAGAGGTCATGTTTTCTAATGATAAGAAGCTCGCACAAAAGCAAGATGAAGATGTCCTTCTAGATCCACATGCACCGTCTAGATGTGCCATCACCATTTTCTTTGCTGGAAGTGAAGACTTGTGGATGATTATATAGATGATTTTCTGCCTTTTGTTTATATATATATATATCTGTTTGGTTTTAAATTGAATTCCCAGCTAGATTAACTTGAATATTAATAGTAGCAACAGGAAAACTATGTTGCTCGCTGTGGTCAATCTTCTTCCGGGTGAATCCACGCTTTGTGTTGCTTATTCAGACTTAAAAACTGACAGAGATTTTATTTCCTGCAGGGCTGTGAACGTCACAGGCCTTGTTTTAACTCATTTGTGACAGGCTTTATGCTAGGAAAAAGGATTACATACCAACACAAGTTTTATGTTCTGATGTCTTGGCATCGTATGAATTTAGCTGGAAATCTGAATCTGGTATCCTTCTCTGTCTTCCACTCTATACATTTTAAGGAGAAATGGCTTGAAAAAAGAAACACCCACACAAGAATAAGCCCCAAAATATTTAGCTCTGTGTTCCAGTAACACAAGATAGAACAGATTTTCCTTTCTGGATGTCTTTAATCTCTAAGAGTGAAGAGTTTGGGAACTGGATAGAAGCATCTCCTGTTCTTTTGCGTCTGAAAACAAGGAAGTGAATAGCTATATCATAAGATGCATGATGTGGAAAGGATCTTCTGAGCTGGTCTGACTTTCTCACTTATTTCTTTTCATGTCTTTGTCTGCAGACTACTTGGAGAAACTTGCCTTTTTGGGTGAGAGCTCTTGAACTTGTTGGGGAGTGGAAAAATCCTGGGTAATGTTCTCACTCTGACAACTGATCTTTACATGTGAAGCAGCACCCAAAAATGAGTTGTCTCATTTACTCAAAGTTTTGTTTCTTAAGAAATCTTCTGTGCACTTGTAACAATGCACAGAGTGCATTCGTAGTGGCGTGAATGCGACTTTTGCATATCCCCGAGTGCCACGCATGCACACTCGAGTGTCTTCATTAGTGACAAATCTGCAGTACAAGGCACAGTTTTATTCCCTTCTGAAGTTAAGATCCTGTGCAACAGTGACAAGTGTGTTCAGCCCGATGATGGTCTTAATGACAGATGGAACAGAAAATGTGGTGTCTTTGTGGCAAAGACTGCTGATTTCATTTCTATGTACTTCCACCCATTTCTTCCCTTCAATCCTACCTTCTTGTCATCACCACCACACTAGTGGTTACTGTCCCCAGTAAAATCTTTCCCCTGCTGCAATGCACGTCTCTCTTCCCTTTATCAGCATGTCAGAGAAAGACAGAGGGACTGAAAGTTGTCTCCAATGCACTTGTTTCTATTCATTGTGTAGGAGTTAAGGAAATAAGAATATAGTTGGTTGGGTGGTTGGTTTTTTTTTTGCTTTTGGGGTGATGATTCAGGTTGTCTGATTGACTGTTATCCGGAGGAGGAAGAACTGGTAAGATGATTTCTGCTTTTCTTTCAGAATCTGTAGTCTTAGATGCTGACACAGCTCACCCTAGACTGGAAGTCTTTGATGAAGGAAAGAGTGTGAAGGATACAGGGAGTATTAGAAATGTGGCCATGAATAGCACAAGGTTTGACTCCCACATCTTCATCTTGGCATCTGAGGGTTTCACCATTGGCAAGCACTACTGGGAAGTGGATGTGGGAAAGAAAAATAACTGGGAGCTGGGAGTAGCTTCTGAATCTGTGTCTAGGAAAGGGACAGTGATTCTCTGCCCCAGAAATGGCTTTTGGGTCATGGCACTGTCTGACGGGATAGAGTACTGGGCCTGCACTGACCCTTGGACCCGTTTGAATGTAAGGTCAAAACCACAGAAGATTGGGATATTACTGGACATCTCAGCTGGACAGCTATCATTCTATGACGTCCGAAGTCAAATGACTTTTTATACTTTCAGCATTGCTGAAAGTGATAAGAAAGGGAAGCTCTTTCCCTTTTTTTCCATGGGTAACAGCTCTGGAAAGAAAGACCCTGAGCCACTAAAACTGTGTTCTTAAGGTGAGTAGCCAGTGAAACCTGCTGTAGGCGTTAACATATGTAACCTCATGGAGAACGCTGTCTTGCTGTTTTGCCTCATTCTCTTTGAATCTTCATGCCACTGCTGATTTGCACAGACCTTGGAACAGATTATGTGCCCGTTTGTTTGCCTACAGAGTCCCTCCATCATTTTAGGAACTGTAAAGGTGAATCTTTATTAGCACTACACTCTTGGGCTCATCAACACACACTGGAACTGCACCGTCATGTATACATTCACCTGTCAAACATCAATCTGCATTTTTGCTTTTAATGTGAAGAATAAAATCAGTATTTTCCCAGACTGATTTACCGGTGTTCTTTCCATATCTTTCTTTTTACACAGCCTCACAGCAGGCCTTTTCTAAAGACTCCTTGGGTTACGTGCTAGAGTTGGGCATACCATGCATGAAAACGTGATTTGAAAGCTTTTCTAGAAAAAGTAAGACTCTTCATGTGATTTCATTACCATATCTCCAGTAAGGATAATGTGGTGGATTCCTCGAGAGGATGTTCTTTTAACACAAGAACAAAGGGAAGTCCCTTATCATTATAGTTTTGGGAAAGGGTTCTGTAGATCTCCCTATTCTTGTATCACCACTCCTCCTATGACCTAACCTTGTTCATTCTGAAGTGAAACCTCTATCTTTCAAAGGAGTGCATGTCAGCCACTGTCTTTGCATGCAGAGCAGACCTCTGTGAATGCTTCATTATCTCTAGATCTTGAAAAGCTGCATGGTCAGAGGCAAAGGCTCTGTATTGACATGGGCCAAGTTTTGGTATTGGTCCAGGCTCATCTTGTCTGGAATTCCTCACTTCTTCATGCACTTTTTTCCCTTGTCTGGAAATGACTATCTGCTCATTCACTCTACTTTTCTAATGTTTTCCCTGATTCTTGTTGGTCAACTTCAAGCAGAAGACACCTGATTTTTTTTTTTTGCACACAGGGTGCACATCTGCTATGCATTATTTTTGTTTTCCAAGGGTTTAGTGCTTGCCCTTGCCCTCTGCAATGGTAGCTGTCTGCTCTGTGCCGTGACAGCAATGGGGTCTAATGGGATCCATTGCCCCATCACTGACCAAACCTTCCAAACTAATCACCTAATCTTCTATCATTCTGGGTAATGCAGAGTTCCTGGCGTGTATGCAGCATCTGTGGTTGCATGTTCAACATTTGTGGTTGTGGTAAGGTTTGGAAGGCTTACTGGAGGGTAGAAACAAAAGCACCATCACCAACAACAGGAGGTTAGGAAGTATTTGGGCTCACATGTAGACCCTTGAATCCATATGGCTAAAAGTGGGGGAAAAAAACCCCAAGAAAAACGTATTCCTGGGCACCTCATCCAAGCAGCCTCTCGCTCCACAATATCCATTCACAGACTTCAAGTCATTGATCGTTTGGAAAGAGTGTCCTATCCTTTCTTTTTGGAGTGTGTTCTTCTCCTAAGTAAATAGGAAGCCACTAAAAACAATATTCTAATTAAAAGGAATCAAGATGTGAAATCTAGCTAAAATCATCTGATTTCCTATTCAGAGCTCAGAGCCTGATCCTGGTGATGAGAAGCATCATAGCTACAGCTATGAAGTTGTGAAAGCATTGTCTCCACATGCTTCTACATAATACATCCTCTTTCTCTCTTCCTACTTGGAAAATCCATTTTTTTTTTTTTACTGATGACAAGATGTTAACTTTTTATTTCCAGGAACTTTGCAATACAATTACAGCTGTACACAACTAGCATCCCCCACATTCCCAATTTTCATTCGAAATAATCTCTCTAACCCCGTTTTTCAGCCAATGGTTTAACCCTGATAATACGTTGACTTTGGACTTTCTTGTGCATGATTTCTTCAGTGTTGGCACAGCGCTTAAGTCACTGGTTATTAAGAAAAGCATTCTCGTTCGGAGAAAAACAGAAGAGAAGGATGAAAGATCTCTCTGGATTTGGTAGTCTCGTCTGAAGTGGAACCTGACTATTACTTCAAAGGCAAAAAAATAACAGGGATTCCTTTTTATAGGAGGACAGGTGAGCACAAACAGGAACATGACACTAATGGATACGGTTGTGACGGGGCTTGGTAGGTCAAGCTGATGTTAGGGCACGCTGTTTTGAAGGTCTTTTCTAACCTAATTGATTCTACAATCTTGTTACTGTTTAAAAAACCAAATCTGCACATGAAGTCCATACATCTTTTAAAACATGTGCTTCATGTGAAGACGTGGAGGAAGACAGTAATTATGTAGTTAATGGGGGTAACCTCCTGTTCTTCCATCCTATGCAGATCATTTTTTAGCTTCCAGTCATTTGCATGCAACAAATAAAGATGAAAGTAGCTCCACTGTCTCTCTCAGACTTTCCTTTCTCCTAATGTCGGTCACTCACAGAATTGAAGTTCTCTGTGTTAATTTGACTGCTATCCCTATGGGTTGTATGCAGTTTTACGAAGAATTGCTTACACCACAGCCTATATTTTTGGAAAAGGAAGACTATTGAAATGTCCACTTGCCACTGTTGTAATTATGAAATGGAGTGCTGGATTCGTTCCTTGTGGTGACCACTAATAAGCTCAGCGGGGATGCATTATTTTATCTTATTAATATAAGGAACTGTTTCGCCCAGCAGAAACTGCAGCAGTCATCAAGGGAAAGAATTACATTGTGGATTCAAAGCCAAGTATTTTCCCCATGATTTCAGCTGCATTGTGATGCACACTTTGGCAGGGTTCTGGGGTTGACGTGTTCTCAGAAAAGGTATGGGGAGCTCAGCACAAAAGAAAACAAAGACTAAAACATCTTCTTAAATTGAATGCAAAAGTAGGACTCATCCAGTGAAATGTCAGTGTCTATAGTGGAGATTTCCACATCTGAATTAGGTGCTCTGACTTCTGTTAACGTACAGAAGTGATCAGTATTAGAGTGGAAGTTGTATCATCCTGAAGGACAAATCAAGTAGAAATCCCATGAGCCTTGCCTCCTCCAGTCTCACTTCCAAGTAGTACATAACCATTTTGCAACCGGTTATTACTTGGGGTGATGATTTTTTTTTTTCATTGCCTTCAAATTATGGCACCTGAACAATTCACGTGGTCTATGGTACCACCAAGAAGAAACGTTCCAAATGCTGGTTTGTACTGTTAGTTATGAATAATGCTCCAACAGTGCCTATTTTCCCTTTTCCTTAAAGAGTTTACTTCATGGATCTCTAAAGCAGGGAGACTTGAAAGGTTTAAGCCTTCGTCCCTTCAGATGTTTAGTACTCACGATAAACGTGATACTCATAATCTGTGAACACGATGAATGTTTAGCACTCTTGAGGTGTAACGTGGCAGGCAGATAAGCAGCACAGCTAATTGCTCACTCCCTCACAGTGGGATGAGAGAGGAAAGGTCAAAGTACAAGAACACGTTGGTTGAGGTGAGGATGTGAAAGAAAGGGGAATAGAAAAACAGAAGAAACACAAGCAATTGCTCATTAGACCAGATGATAACTGGAAGTCCCCCCTCAACCTCAAGCATTCTGAGACTCATCAGTGCTGTGAAGGAGGAGATAAGGAATTGCAGTTGTTATTGGATGAATGTGGCAGGAATTCAAAGAGGGACCACAGAAATGAGTTACCCTGGGGAGCAGCGGAAGAAGAGCAAAACTGAACGCATTGTTTTGTCTCGTGACAAGTGTGCAGGCAATCTGTATCTGTGTCAAAATTAGAATGAGTAATTTAAAACAAACAGGAACGGGAGCTGACGAAGAAGCACCAGAGAGAACATTTCATATGGGCTGAGTCGTGTTCTTACTCTGCCTTGGAGAAATTGGTGTAAGTGACTGAAAGGATTCATTATTGATTAAAACATTCTACACGCAGGATAAGAAAAACAAAATAGGTAAATTATCATCCAATTGAGATAACATAGAAACAGAAAATAGAATAATGAGGATTATTTCTAACTTAGAAAGAAGAGTCAAAGAGCCGAAGCCTTTTCTCTGAGAGGGGTATTGAAAATATAAGAGGAAGAACATTATTGAAAATTCCATTATTTTTATGGATAAAATGCAGGGTGTGCAAACACACGATATTCACAAGCTGGATTAAGAATGAAGAGAATAAATGGAATAAAATGCACTGAAGATAGCAATTGTTGTTTGGACTTGGCTTAAAGGTAGCTTCCGGGAGGTAACATGGTCAAAAACATGGAATCTCTCTGACTTTCCATGCCTACAACGTGACCAAGGAATCAGAAACCACATGGAGGAATGTAACAGTGTGCTGACTCGAGCTTTCATTTTCAGTGGCAGTCATGGCAGAAAATCACAAGTTTGAATTACAGCGTATGGCATGGAATGGCATAGAAAAGTTTGTCCCATCAGGTAATGGGCATTCGGGGCATTTCATGCTCTTTCAGCATGAAAAAAACCTGACAAGAAGTGGGTTTGGGGGAAGGGGGTTGCAGTTCTTTTCCAATTGATCCACAGTGGGCCATTTGAATGGCATTCTTATCTTCAAGAGCAATAATGTTTCTGTATCATCTGCTCAAGGATGGGTATGCCATAGGATGCAGTTCCTTTGTTTCACCCAGTTCTAATGCCATTTTTAGTGAGTGACATAATGGAGAAGCTGAAGCCCTCACTGATCTACAATAGACTGAGCAGTGCACTGCCAACTCTCTCTATCCCATCAGGTAAGGACAGTTGGGTTGCCAATCCAAGTCTCTTTGAAATAAAAAAGACAAGACTGGTGACTGTCTTTGTCAATACAGCTATGGGGACTGCAGACCTGGTTTGGAGAATCAAGTGGAGGCAGATTGGGGATGGCAAGAAAAGTACCAGAGCTCACCAGATAGAACCATCTGTGTTGGTTTTCTTCTTTTCTTGCGACCAAGTAAGCATTAATGTGGATGACCTCAAGAGGAGGAAAACCCAGTAAGGTGCTGAGGTGGCTTTGAAAGGGTCAGGATGAATTCCAGCCATGCACAGGCAATTCCAGTACTGCAAGGGTGTATCAGAGTGGTTTTAATACTGAGGGAGGACACTTGGAGACGAGGTGATGTTGCTGGAATGGATGTGTGTCTGAATGATTGTACAGTGTTCAGGACATTCTATTGCATGCCCACTGTCTGGAGGATGGGGAGAGGAGGATCAATGCTTGGTGCTCAGCATTCCCTAGAGCTGCAGGTGGGAATCTCCATTCTAAGGACCGATTCTGGTGTAGAAATTACATGGTGCCCAGCCTCTGTTTGAAGAGTTACGACTGCATGAAGCCTCCTTGTCACAGTCTATGTGCCTAGCTATTGGTAGTAGGGACGAGGCGTGTGGGTGCTTGCTGAATGTGGAAATGGCTTGCTGTAGGCCTCGGTGAACTTGGGCAGAGAGCTCTTCCTTTTGGTCTTGCATGGGCAATCTTGCTACTGTCAGAGTAGGAGGGAGAGGAACAATGTTGAAAACGTGACTATGAGAATGGAGTGAGTACAATGAGAAAAGTCCATAGAGCTTTACCATGAGTGTTTCTCAGATTTTGGGGTGCTTTGCAGTGTAGACAGGAAACACTGAGAACTTATTAGTGCTAAGAGGAAGTCAGGAGGTTTAGCTTGTAAGCTGCTTTGACTGCCTGTTTCTTTCCATGCCTATGACACGACCAGAGGAGGGAAAGCTACAAGGCAGAATTTACCCTTTTCTTTCATGTCTGCTATTACTTGCAGTAAGAGGCATGGTGAAGAAGCTGATTTATGATGGACTGCGCAGAGTGCTGCGAATTCTCGGTGTCTCATCAGGTAAGGGTAGTTGGATTGCCAAGCTAACTCTCTTTGGCTAAGCAACATTTATGGGTGTGTGATTGTGGTGAGTGTTGGTTTTCTCCTATCCCTCTTTTAATTGTTGGGAGTTTTCCTGTCTGTAATATGATCAGGCCCTGAAAAACCTGCAGTAGGTCTTTCAGTTTTTGTCTTTTTCTACACGATTCCCAGTGAATGATCTGGCAGAAAAACTCCAGCGTTCAATTTTTGACGCACGGACTTATGTTCTTGGAAGATTGTATTTCCCATTTGGGAAGAATGTTTTGACAGATGAACTACATTCTCTGGGCACACCAAAGAGATCTCATCAGCAGCGAAATGTGTTTTTGTTTATATCATATTTGTAGTCAGTGTCAAGGGAAGAAAGGGGAGAAGAACAGAAGGCTGACATGGGAATTAGCAAACACTTTCAGTGCTCTCTTGCCTAGAAGTTCCTGGAAGGACCACACAGAAGCAACTATGAGCTACTAGTGAAGAAATTTTCATAGGAATCTGGCATTGTTATCCAGTGTCCATCCAGAGGATGGACAGAGCATGTCCATTGCTATCCATGGTCCATCCAGAGTGATCTAGACAGGCTGGAGAAGTGGGCCCACGTTAACCTAATGAGATTCGATAAGGCCAAGTGCAGGGTGCTGCACTTGGGTCGGGGCAACCCCAGGTATTTATACAAACTGGGGGAAGATCTCCTTGAGAGCAGCCCTGTGGAGATGGACCTGGGGGTCCTGGCGGAAGAGAAGCTGGACGTGAGCCGGTGGTGTGTGCTTGCAGCCTGGAAGGCCAACTGTGTGCTGGGCTGCTCTAAAAAAGGGGTGGCCAGCAGGGAGGGGGAGGTGATTGTCCCCCTCTACTCAGCTCTTGTGAGGCCCCATCTGGAGTACTGAGTCCAGGCCTGGGGCCCCCATTACAGGAAGGACGTGGAGCTCTTGAAGCAGGTCCAGAGGAGGCCACTAAGACGATCGGAGGGCTGGAGCACCTTGCCCATGAGGAAAGGTTGAGGGAACTGGTCTTGTTTTGCTTGAAGAAGAGAAGGCTCCAGGGAGACCTCGTTGTGGTCTTCCAGTACCTGAAGGGAGCGTTTAAACAGGAGGGGGAACGGCTGTTTATGAGGGTGGACTGTGATAGGAAAAGGGGTAATGGTTTTAAACTAAGACAGGGGTGGTTTAGTTTAGAGATTAGGAGGAAGTTTTTCACACAGAAGGTGGTGACGCACTGGAACAGGTTGTCCAGGGAGGTCATGGATGCCCCATCCCTGGAGGCATTCAAGGCCAGGCTGGATGTGGCTCTGGGCAGCCTGGTCTGGTGGTTGGTGGCCCTGAATACGGCGGGGGGGGGGGGGGGGGGGGGGAAGGGGTTGAAACTAGATAATCATTATGGTCCTTTTCAACCCAGGCCATTCTATGATTCTATGATGATTCTATGATTGTTATGGATAGAATTGGATCCCTTCTGATACTGTACAAGCTGCAAGAGAGCCAGGAGATGTGGAATAAGCATGAGTGTATGAGAAAAGGGTGGGCACGGGAGAAGGGCAGGAGGCTGACTGATGGCAGTGTGCTATGCCAAGAGCTGAGGTGTGTGCCCTTTCTTGGTTTCTTGGACAGAAATTTTGATGCAAGCTGGGTTTAGGTGCAGGGTGAAGAGAACAGTTGTTGCCAGGGCTGCATATGATGTGATAGAAGGGAGATATCCTGCAGAGCAACCAGAGAGCCCATTTGAATCTTGTTTTGCCTCACCTGTGAGGTGATCAGGGCTGGAAAAGTGGCAGTATGGTCCTTTGCACTTTGATCAATTCTACTTCCACTTTCAGTGACTGACAAAGCAGAAAAGGTCGCATCTACAACTGACTATGAATACAACCACGTTATATTTCTCCATTAAGTAAGCAAAACCATTATCCATGGAACTGCCAACAATGTGATCAGCTGAAACCTCTGTTTTAAGCTCTGCTGGGCATACGCTAGGAGAAAAGGGAAGTGAAGAAACAATAGAGACCAAATTTTCAGGGTCGATAACAGGTTTTATGAAGTCTTTTTTTTTTTCTTGCTTGCCTAGAAAGAGCAACTGGGCCAATGCATGAGTGATTATCAGCTTTAGGGAGAGAAAGAATATCATTTGGAGAGAATGTGGGCTGTGGGAGGAAGCATGACTTCTGTCTGGAGTAAGACAGTGTTTGAGTTGGGAAAGAACTTAAAGACATCTAGGTTAGAGGCAGCAAAATCTTGACATGTGAGAACATTTAGGTGGATTATTTGTAACTCTTTTGTCTCTCTTGGATTTTTGCTATGGATTACATCTGTGTGCAGACATGAGTCGCTGCCATTACGGGTCATGTCAGGAGGACCAACTTGATGTTGAGTTAGCACTCACATTATACTTCTACTTCCTTCCTTACTCTTCAGTCTTTTTTCTTACCTTTTCAGTGATTGCTGTGTTATTGAGGTTCATTTACTCATGGATTACTTATCTGTCCAAGACCGAACCCACGCATCAGTTTCCCACTTCAGGTAATCCTAGTTTTACTGTTAATCAGTTTTCCTTGGTTCTTCCAAAGACCTTTTCAGCAGCAAGACCTATTCAGTGGTCTTTTCTGGGCAGAAAGAGTCCAAAGAAGAAGCAAAGGTAGCTGAACAGGTTCTAAATGGCAGATGTTTAGCACACAGAAAATGAAATAGAATATTTTTGGTATTTCCAGAGTTCTTCATGATTTCTAATTATTTCATCATTGACAAAGAAAACTGTGTTTTTACGTTTTCTTTGAATTTAATCATTCTTGCACATGCAAATGCTTTTACAGAGTCATCCACTGATACAATCCTATTGTTAGAACAGTGCTAAGCATAGATTACTCATGACCATTGCTCAGAACGATCCCTTGCCACTTTTAAATCCTGATAATCTGAGGTACTGACAAAGATTAGCATGTGCTGACTCCAAGGAATCCACGTGTCCTCTTGTGGATTGTCCATGTGGCTGCTGAGTAGTCTGCTGAGCTCAGTCTTGGCTATCATGGAAGCAAGGAATTACATGGAAGTGTCTGAGCACAGTCATGACATTCTTTCTGGATGCCACCAGATTTCCTTACTGATGTACTGTACTTGCACTGTACGGTGTGGTTGCATTGGAGATGTCCAGAATATAATGAGTCTCTTTTAAGAAACAGATTTGAAGTGCCTTGTATCATATTTGTGCACATCCATTCAGCCGGGTCACCAGCTGACCATCCTTTTTCTGCTCTGTGCTGGCTTTCTATCGGTCATGGAATTAATCCCCTGTTGGATTCCCCGAGATGCTTCTGGGGTGAGATTGGAGCCCCGTGCCCCATTGCTGGGGAAAAAGAAAACGTTGTGGTTTTCTCTCTTTCAGATTACGACCAACTGAGGACTGAATTAGGTAAGAGAAGCCAATTGCTGACTCCTGAAATTGCCACAAAACCCACAGGGAAGATACCCCCCCACACACAAAAAAGTACCAGAAGGCAAAAGCTACGATAGCTCACAGGCTTGGTTTAATACACTGTAGGAGAAATCTTCCAATGGAGAAGACCTACAGGCCAGTAACTGATACTTGGGAAGAGGCTTAACTGTTGGCGACGAAGATTTATCCCTATATTAAGATGATCTCAGACATCCACTCCAAGGCCTGATAGAGCACTGAAACTCAAACTTCAGCCTCCCTTCCAGTAGAAACCAGAGATGCCTCACTCTGGCAAATTGTTTTCGTGTTCCCCATTCTCTCTCCACTGCCACTGAGGTTCCTTCTGTTCAGAAATCTGCTTAGGTTTCAGGTTGGGTTAGAGACCTTTCTAACAGTGGGTTGGTAGACAGGATGGGCTGTGTTTTAGTGTGACAGATGCACTTACTACCTATGCTATTCATTTTCCTACAGAACTTGTGAAACGACAACGCTACAAAGGTGAGAGTAAAACAGCTGGTGGTCCTGAGCCCTTTGATCATAAAAGCAGTTTGGAAAATGAGTATTTTCCTTAGAGTGTGGTTCAGAGAACATTTCCATCTACGGAAAGATGACTTCCTCCCTTTCAAAAGCTGTTACTACAGCTAAGTGTCATTAATTTCCCTTAGGAGGAAAGGCCCTTTATATTCTTTATTTATTTATTTAACTCTCAGCATCAATTAAAGACTTATCTTGAAGATTTTAGTTGGAGCAGTTCCACAGAACCTGTTATGACTTCTTGTCAGTTAGCAGACGTCTGACCATCAGAAAACGACTCAAGCTGGGTTTCAGCTACGTTTGGCTGTAATGTAGTCCTATATTTGACCATGATAATTTGATAACCACAATCATATGAAAGGCTGTTTTGAGCTTTACCAATGGGGAAATGAGAGGTATCTTCCCTCATGTCTTCTCTACTGACCTTCGAAGATGAAGGGACAAGTTTACAAATCTCTCATGCTCCACCTTGGAGCTGTAGCTGGGAGATGGATCGACATCTGCTAGTTGTTTATTATTTGTTAGACAGCAGCCACCCAAAAATGGGAAACAAGAGGCATGGGAATAATAGGAGGGCAGAATCTGGAGGTGTCTTTGAGCAGGAGGCTCTTACATCTGACAGGAAGAGGTGGAGAATGAACAAGTAAAATGCGGATGAAGTGATGCAACAGAAAGCCTCAGTAAATCAGACCTTGTGTTTCCTGCTACTTATGGCATGACTTGATCACTGCAGTTGATGTCACCCTGAATGCTGACACGGCTCACCCCAGACTGAAAGTGTCTGAAGATGGGAAGAGTGTGAATGATACCTGTGAGATCAGACAGGTACCCAGCAAGGAGGAGAGATTTGATTCCCACCTTTTTGTGTTGGCAAAGGAAGGATACGCATCTGGGAGACACTACTGGGAAGTGGATGTTGGAAGGAGAAGAAACTGGATCTTGGGTGTTGCTTCTGAATCTGTGGCTCGTAAAGGGACTGTGATCCTGTCCCCAAAGAATGGCTTCTGGGTTATAGCCTTAGCAGATGGGCAAGAGTATTGGGCCCACACAGATCCCTGGACTCGTTTGACTGTGAGCGGTAGGCCACAGAAGATTGGGATCTTCCTGGACATCTCTGCCAACAAGCTCTCATTCTATAATGCCAATAAGAAATCAGCTTTGTACACTTTTACTACTATTGGTGATAGCGGGCAGAAAAGGAAATTTGTCCCCTTCTTCTCAACAGGTTCTGGTATTTCTGTGCTTGACACTGAGCCATTGAAAATTGTGCAAGGGTTTGATGATGATGACTGATTGTATGACCAAAATACAGATTGTGAGACCAGACTGTTGTCAAAAAAAGCCCCTGGTTTTGTGTTTCCCAAGAGAAACTGTCTACACATCCCAATATTTTCATGAGATTGACAGCAAGTATTTCTGTAATTGTTTCCCTTTATTTTAGGAGGCATTCCAACAATCCTGAGAGGGGACATTTAGAATGTATTGGGACATTTAGAATATAAAGAAGGAATTCTTCACGGTGATCATAGAGAGACAGTGGAAGACATTACCCTGAGTAGCTGTGACTGCTCTATCAACAGAAATGTTCTAAGTTAGGTCTGATAGGAGTTGAGTAACCCGCTCTAGAGGGGAGATGTCCACGGCACAAAGGTTAGACAGGATAATCTTTAAGCGTCCCTTCCTACCCAAATCATTCTATGATTCTACAAAATGAAAGCAAGTAAAACTGTAATAGCAAGTAGAGGACTGTGTGAAGGAAGATCACGAGAAGCATTTTATGAAAGCTTTTTTGGCAGAAGCCCAGCAGCATGTGTGGGAAAGTTACGAGACGGAGATATTGTGCCAAGCACACACAAAAAATTCTTCTGGTGTATTGGAAGTTCGTGTTAACGTCTATAAGGATTTGCATAAATCCATGTATATTAATGTTACTGCATAACTTTATGTTATTACAGTTTAAATAGCAATAAAGGATCTCCTTTTTGCTGATTAGATTTTGCTGATATTCGTCCACGTCTTACTATTTTCTGGTTTCATTTGTTTATATCTTATACATCCAAACAGCGTGCCTAAGATTAAAAGGAACCTCTGGAGGTCCCCTGCTGTTCAGTCAGGGACAGCCAGAGGAGGGAGGTCAGGCAAAATTGCCTTGAGGCCTGCACAGGTAAACAAGAAGCTCTGGGCCAAACCCAAATAGAAAGTCTACAGAAGGTAGAAGAAAGAACAGGTAACTGTGAAGGAACAGAGACATTGCTCATGTAGCCAAGGATCGTGTTAAGAAAGCTAAAGCCCAAATATTGCTAAAAGTTTGCTGTCTGCCCCCTTTGTACCTTATTACCTTAACCCTAACAGGGAGGTCTTTTTTCCCTTTGTTTTCTTTTTCCTTCCTGTTATTTGCCTGATATCATTCTCCTTGCTTTGTATCTGCAAACCCTGAGAATCGTGGTAGTGACACGTGGATCATGACATGAAATGGGCATGAGAATTGCTCACCCCTCCCCAAGTTCAGTTTCGTCACTTCATAGTGGAGAAAAACAAATGTAATATACAGGAAAGTCGGTCACAGTCATTTCATACTGCTAAATATGATCTAGCAATACAAGTGCCAGGATACTGCACAGCCAATCGATGTGCAATTTTTGACTGATTGGTATGCTCCCTGTTTCACCTAATTTGAACTCACACTCAGTAGTACTGAACATCAGTGCTCTCCATTTTAACTCAAAATTAGTCTGTCCCCTGTCATAAATTCTTCTCTGGGTCAGGAGAAAAAATTGCTGAAGATACATTCTCCAAATTTTCTACCCGCACGGTTTCCTGTAAGAAAACTTAATTTATAGTAAATTGCCAATGCAAAAGATCTCCTTTCCAGAGGATGTTTCAGCTGATTCAGCCCATTTCAGTTGGCTCATCTAGTTCAGCTGATTCACTTTCTGCATGTCTGCTAGAACAGTTCTTGCTTTTCAAGTGCACTGTCAAGATTCCGTGTGGGGGAAGTCAGAACACCGACAACTGCCCTGAGTTGTGTTTTCAACTCAGAAAGAAGATCTGGAGTGGTGATTCCAGGAATTGTTGGATACCTACAAACATCTGATTCAACAAATTGAATCCAGCCCTCTTGACTGGATCTAATCCCAACCATTGATCGTTAGATCGGAAGCAATCATGCTTACCTGAGGAATGTAAAGTAGAAGATAGTCATGAATACTAGGCGCTGGTTTTCCTTTCTAACGGCGGTTGGTAAGCAGGATCACATGGGAGACTGGCAGGGAAAGCAAAGAGTCCCAGAAGAGTTAGCAATTCAATAGGAGGAACCTCTAAAAGGAACAAGAATAACACAATAATACCCGCAAGGAAATGGGAAGGTGTAGAAGGAGACAGGTTGGTGCAACCCTGACTGAGCTCTGATGGGGAAAAAACCACGTGGAATGTAGAACCAGGGACAAACAGCCAGAGGAGATAACTGAAATCTATGCATGTTTGCATGGTCTAAAAGAGGAAGAACATAACTTGGCCAGGATTGGAAATAGTGAGGGATGTGAAGGGCATCCTGAAAGGCCAATGAAATCTTAGTTCTGTTGCCAAAGGGTGAGAGTGAACTAAAGGTGACTTGTCTGGACTCTTGTATAACCACGAGAGTGCTCACGCTGCTAGAAGCTGAACGGTGGTATTGTACACCTTCACTTTAGGGAACTCATCCTCTGCAGCAAGTGAGATAATGTGTATCTTGGGAATTACCAAGACAGCTTTAACCAAGGTACCATTAGCAGCTCAAGGTAATAATCCACTAAAGTAAACCCCAACAAAATAACTACTACACTTTATATGTAAGGTTTCTGCTCATTCATGGTATGGGAAAATGGTATTTACTTCTTGGAATGTTTGGTCAGATTGTTTTTATTTCTTTCTTTAAATTTTGTTTTTATTTCTTTCTTTAAATTTTAATTAAATAATTATTTCTGATTCTTTATCTTTCTATTTCATAGTCAAAACACTTGCAGAAAGAACTTCCTGATTGCCTATTTTTACTTTGTGTAGCATGGTGAAATATGGATTTCCTAAGATTGGTTATATGCACCTCGCAGCAAACCTGGGAACTGTTGTTCTCTGGTCCCACCTCATCAGTAGGCGTCTAGAACATACGGTCAGCAAAATCCAACGAGTGCTTTGATGTCATCTTAGAACTGATCTACGTTTGGGTAGAGAAATCATACCCTGGACTCAGAGCTCACCCGTTCCTTTTGTCACGGTCCTTCTCTTGGTGTAGAAAAGGCCGTCAGAGATTTGTTCAACCTCCTTTCTTCCAGGCACTTCTTTCACTACAGGCTGAACAAGCTGAAGAAAGCTTTCTACACCTACTGTCCTGCAGCCTAGCTGAATTCAAAGGCCAACTCATCTAAACACAGAGACCTCTTATGATTCCTGGCAATGTTTTCAACGTTTGGGTGACCGGTGGCACGTAAATCACTGGCAGAGCCAGTACTTCAAATGAAGCAAGCTGCTCTGTCCATCAGCTCCCACATAAATTACACTGTCATGCTGTTTCTTCACCTCCAGAGCACAGTCAGCTGCTTACCATTGCTTTAAATCAAGCACCCAGTCATTATTTCTTGCCAGGGAAAACTCACCAAAGCTGCTTAATGAATTGAATAGAAAGAACATATGGAGAAGTAAACCAATCCCAGCAGTCATTGCTGTCAGCTTCAGTTTTGCTTCTTGGTTTCAGATTTCTATTCCTGACATACACAGATAACTAAATAATGCAGGCAGCATTAAGTGCTGTGGACTTCAGCCTTAATTGCTAGTAACGGGGCTTATAAAAATTTTCCCATGTAGGATGAAGGGCAACTGTTCCAGTACACACTGCAGGACGCATCTGGAGCATGTGAAGGAAGTTTTCTGGTTTAGTACTTGACCATCTGACCAGAGGAGGTGCTGTGCTGGATTCTGGAATTCAGAGTATTTCTGAGATTCCATCTGGAGTGCAACAGCAAATTTGGAACGTTTCTGAAGGCCCTAACTACCACTTCTCTTTGGGAGAAGTGAAGAGAGAGGATGCACAGCAATGAACATCTTCTAGACTTACCATTACCACAGGCACAGAGCTGCCGTGTGCCCTGATGAGGATACTTGACCCCGCAGCCCGCATCAGGAACTCCCTCCCATCCACAAAGGCATTATGCTGCAGATACTTCACGTGAAACTGCAATTCCAGACTTCATCATTTCTAACCACAACCATTAAAAAGGCACATGTATAAGACCGTGCTGTACTCTCCCTGCGAAAGTGAGAAAACAAACGCCTCCTGGGCATATAGAAGTCACACTGAATTACTGACTCCTATAGTCCATTATAATCCATGTAGCAGAAAAAAAGATGAAAAGAAACACGATAAAATGTTTGAAACAAGACATTCAATTAATTACTTTTCAGAGGTAATACTCTTCAAAATTATCTAGTGACAACATGCATTAAAACATAACTTAGTGATCAGCTTTCATTTATACACATATGGAGGAAGATACCTATCCCATTACATTTCCAGGGCTCTCTCTGAAAGAAAACGACACACCTGGAAGTGCTTCACACTCACTTGACATCTACATCCTCCCCACCCACTGGCTTTTGGATGCCCTGAAGCAGCTGCTGCCTGTAAATCCTACCCTGTCCTATACTCACAACCTCTGTAATACTAAACCACAAACACTTTTGCTTTTTGCCCTACACACATCAGTTTAGCGAGTGAAGTGTTTGTACAGGATTGAGAGTACAGCTAGGAATGCAGAATTATTGTGACCCTAATGAATCCTGAAAGGAATTCTGCTTAGCTTCTGTGGCAGAGATTCCAATTAAAATGGAACCGGCTTCCCACAAGGGTGGTGGAGTCACCATCCATGAAGGTGTGAAAGAAATGTTTAGGTGTTCTGTTAAGGGGCATGGTTTACTTGGGAAATATTGGCGGTAGGTGGAAGTTTGGACTGGGTGATCTTGGAGGTCCTTACCAACGTTGGTGATTCAATGATTCTACGCTACGAAAAGGGAATAAATCACGGTTTTGGCTCCTTCGGCTAAGCTTGTTTGTGTATTTTTCAGTGTCTGCTCGAGGACTTCTCAAGAAAGTAATCTCTGTCCTACTGTGATATCAGTGGAGTGACCCATTCCTGAAATTACAGCTGTTTTTCTCTTAGGGGTCTACTTGCACTGTGTAGGAGCCATTCATACGTTATCTGCACCAGAGTCATATCTAAGATAACTCCACCTGCAAGCCATTTATGTCCTGCAAATGTTCTTCCTCAGAGAACAAGCAGGCCTGCCTTAAAAAGAGGCACAACACTCAAATAAGAATTACACTTGGAACAACACCTGCCCAGGGTGATAAAAATTCTTCTGCCAGGCAGTGAGAGGCCAAGGGCAGTTTTTATGAGCCCTCATTGCTGTCACTGCATAAAGTCCATCTGTACTGTACACTTCCAGTAACTGCATTGTTTGAATCCAAGTGAAAGCCAGTTCAGCCCAAGAGAGACACCACTGAGATGAGAATTCATTCAAGGTATGCTATTGCTCTTTTATTCAGCATTATTCTTTAAGAATGCATCACTCTGTGCCCAGGAAAAAGTTTCCTCAAATTCCTGAGTGTTCTGTGTGACCTGTTGTTCCTTTCTGACTATGGAGGGATAAAACGAGAAGGGGGAACATAGCCTAAAGGAATGAAGCTCCCTTTAATTGTGTTTAAGTCCTGTGTAGAAGGACTTGGGGGTCCTGGTGGACTGGAAGCTGGATGTGAGCCAGCAGCTTGCTCCTGCAGCCCGGGAGGTCAGGCTGTATTGTGGGCTGCATTAAAAAAGGGGTGGCCAGCAGGGAGAGGGAGATGATTGTCCCCCTCTACTCAGCTCTTGTGAGGCTTAATCTGGAGTACTGAGTACAGGCCTGGGGTCCCCATTACAGGAAGGACGTGGAGGTCTTGCAGTGCGTCCAGAAGAGGGCCACTATGATGGTCAGAGGGCCAGAGCACCTCTCCTATGAAGAAAGGTTGAGGGAACTGGTCTTGTTTTTCTTGGAGAGGAGAAGGCAACAAGGAGCCCTCATTGTAGTCTTCCAGTACTTGAAGTGGGGGATTTAGGGTAGAGATTAGGAGAAAGTTTTTCTCTCAGTGAGTGGTGATGCACTGGAACAGGTTACCCAGGGAGGTCGTGGATGCCCCATCCCTGGAGGCATTCAAGGCCAGGCTGGATGTGGCTCCAGGCAGCCTGGTCTGGTGGTTGGAGACCCTGCACATCACAGGGGGGTTGGAACTTTAGGGTCCTTTTCAACCCAGAAAATTCTATGATTTTATGATTCTGTGGTTGAAATACCTAAAATTCTGCTGGTGACACCAGGCTCAGAGACACATATTGGTCAGCTGGGGCTGATTGTTCCTTCCACTGTATTTCCCTGCTGATGGAAGGACAGCAGAAAGCACTGTCTGTGCCTCGGATCCGCTAACCAATTGTCCCAGTACTCCAAAGTCTCTCTTGCCTGCTCTTGGGCTTCTCAATCGAGTCTGTATTGCCCATGATGTCAACTGGAAAGCAATTTCCCTCTCTTTGTCTTGATGAGGAGCATTGTTGTCCTTTTTTCCTTCCCGATTAGCAGTGGAGGGGAAATGGGAGAGAGTGGCTTAATGGAGCCAGTCCAGGTCTACAAGACACAGTCCTTTCTATACAGCTTGGTCAGTATCACTTCCAGCACTGGAGTTAGTTTGAAGGGAAAGGCAGAATATGACCACATTCTCTGCCTCAGTGGAAGAGAGTGGTAGGTGTCAAGCACCTCCTGCTGCATCCTGCAGATGCTGGAAGTGTTTGGCATTTTGACCTTTTATGTGAGTGTGAGGAATGCTTAGACAGCTGCACTGCTCCATAGAGTGCTAGTGATCAGCTGGAGGCCATCAGGTCTTCCCAATGACTGCCTGCAGTTCTCTAGGCCTGCGGCCACCCCATTGCTCTGTCATGTATTTTTCTTTGTCTTGCAGACTGGCCTTTTAGGAAAGGATAAGAGAAAGCTGAAAGGAGGAGATGTCTTGGGTACCAGGTGAGAGTGGATTTTCTTGTGTGTTTAGGTGGTGAAGTAAGAGAAAGTGAACTTTCTCTTAAAAAACTGGGAGTATTGCAAAAAATAAGTCTGTGACTTCAGGGTCTCAAGTAAGGCCTTCCCCTCACCTCTTACCCATCTTCTGGGCACCACTGTAGCTATGGGAAATGAGACTGCTCTCCCTTTGGTGTACAGCAGGGCACCTGTGTCCCAAGAGTGAAGTAGAAACACAGAGAGCAACAGCCAAGCATAATCATGGGAAGACGGCCATAGGGAATGGCAGCAGTGTGGATGAATCTCCCTGTCCTAGCAATGCTATGACTTAATTGTACCCAATTAGAAAGAAGTAATAAGAGCAGGAAATAATTTCAGTCGCTTTCAGACTGAGTGGGTGACTATGTGAAAGACGCTACAACGGCTCTGACAATAGCCCAACGTGCAGAATGGGAAAACTGCTCCTGCATATTCACTGATGTATTCAACAAGCTGTCCACTAGACTCCCTTTTTATGACTATTGCTTTTGTTCCCTATTTTTCTTCATTCATTCATTTTGCATTGCAGAACTTCATCTCAATGTGCCTGCTATGACAATATATGAGAGTGGTAAGTCCAACACGGAAAGTCGGTATAATTCTTATGGATGATGGCAGTACAGAAAGGGTGCTTGTTGCCTAATACATTTTTGGAAGTCTATGTCACAAATACACATTTTCAAAGCAATCTTTTGGCTTCGCAGTGTCGACACCTGGAACCAGATGTGTACAAGATAAAGGTCCATAAATAAGACGTATCTCATAAAGAAAAGAGGTCACTAAGATCTCACTGTACAATTTAAACTCTTTCATTGCCTAGGAAGTCTGAAGCTTTAACAAAGACATCCGTACCACTCTGTCACTGGAACTGTTAATATGCCTTAAGTTTTCGAGCTCCGTATTTCATACAAAAGCAATGACAAATGGAGCCTACGCTCAGTTCAGTGAGACCAGACCAACATCAGGCTTTCACAGAATATGTTTACTGTGCTCCCTGGTGGAAAGGAAATGAAGCCTTAAGAAGAGTTCAGGATCCACTCGTAGGCAGCCCTGATCCCATAGCTACTGGTACGCTTTGCTTTCCCCATGACGGTTGATTAAAACTCTGATTGCCTTTTCCAGCTTTCAGCAATGTAGCAGGGCGTCCCACTCAGCACAAAAGCAGTGTGGATTTGTTGAACAGAAACGAGGAAAGACTCTCCAAGCTGAGCAATGGAGAAGGCGTTCCAGAAAGATGGGAAAGAGGTAATTAGAGCTGTAATTGTACCTCTGCCCATCATGCGGGACACTCATCTCAGGGCAAGCCCATCTCCTCTCCTCACAGCCACATCCCCTCTCTGTGGAGCTTTCTCTGAAGTTTGAGAAGTGGATCAGTAATTCCCCCCTCATATTCTCCCATATCCCACTATCCTCTCCCCACTGGAAAGACTGTAGTTGCAGTGAAGAGCCACCACCTACCCCCTGGGCTGCCTTCATGACGTGTAATTCCACAAAAGCTGTTCAGTATATTTACATGGTTCTTTATGGAAAAAAACATTTCTTCCATTTCCTCTTTTCTTTGTCTTCCACTTGAACATAAAGATCCAGAATCCCAGCAAACTGCTAGCAGCGTTCGAGGACGAGTTCAGGAATACGAGTCTAAATGTAAGTATGCTGGGCCATATTGACATAGCTTGTGGTCATGCCTTAGAACGTGTTGGGTGGGGTTTAGGAGAGTGCAGGACAAGAAGCCCTGAGGGGTCTGTCCCTCTGAGCAAGGTGTGGTGAGAACTCCACAGATGCTCGCTCACTCTCAGACCTGCGGTAAACAGAATGAATGCAGGGAGGGAACTGGAATCCAATAAGTCAGGGAAGTCAGGCATGGTTGTTGTTAAAAGGTTACCCTGTTGCTCTTGTTCTCTTTTCAGCCTATACCCACGGACTAGAGAAATCCCCCCAGAAGGAAAGCGGAGTGGATTCACATCAGAGAGCCCAAGCAAGGTTCTCCAAGCAGAGTAAGGGGAATGTAGATGCAGAAAGGCCAGAAAGAGGTAAGTGGGGCTGAGAGAAGACCTGTGTCCACCGTGCTGGTTTCTCATCCCACAGTTAGCTTAAACTCACAGCCACATACCCTCTCTGTGTGGCCTCCTTTGCAGTCTGGGAAGTGGCTCACCTCCTGCTCTCACTGTCTGGCAGATCCCATTTTCTTCTCCTGCCAGCACGCACTGCAGCTGGGCTGATGTTCCACCACCTCCCTGCTCCTTTCCCACCAAACGCGCATGCAGTTTCCTCCTCTGGGTTGGAGTTCTCCTCACTCTCCTTCCATCAGGAGTTGGGATTGGTGCTGGCTTAGCGCTTGCATGGCTGTGGACTTTCTCATCTGCAATATGACTTTGGGAGAGAAACATCCGTCTTAGCACAGGAATGATTTTGAGTAGGTTTCAGGGTGAGTGGATGACTGTGTGAAAGATGCTACAGTGGCTCAGACAGTAGTCCTATGTGCAGAGTGGGAAAACTATCCCTGGAAATTCTCTGATGTTTTCTACGAGGTGTGTGACAGATGCCCTGTTTATTGTTTCTTAATCATCTTTTTTCTGTATTTCTTCATTCATTCATTTTGCATTGCAGAACTTATTTTCTCTTTGCCTGCTATGACGATACATGAGAGTGGCAAGTTCAACAGGGAGAATTGGTATAATTCTTATGGATGATGGCAGTACAGAAAGGGTGCTTGTTGCCTAATACATTTTTGGAAGTCTATGTCACAAATACACATTTTCAAAGCAATCTTTTGGCTTCGCAGTGTCGACACCTGGAACCAGATGTGTACAAGATAAAGGTCCATAAATAAGACGTATCTCATAAAGAAAAGAGGTCACTAAGATCTCACTGTACAATTTAAACTCTTTCATTGCCTAAGAAGACTGAAGCTTTAACAAAGACATTCGTACCACTCTGTCACTGGAACTGTTAATATGCCTTAAGTTTTCGAGCTCCGTATTTCATACAAAAGCAGTGACAAAATGGAGCCTACGCTCAGTTCAGTGAGACCAGACCAACATCAGGCTTTCACAGAATATGTTTGCTGTGCTCCCTGGCGGAAAGGAAATGAAGCCTTAAGAAGAGTTCAGGATCCACTCGTAGGCAGCCCTGATCCAAAAGCTACTGGTATGCTTTGCTTTCCCCATGACGGTTGATTAAAACTCTGATTGCCTTTCCAGCTTTCAGCAATGTAGCAGGGCGTCCCACTCAGCACAAAAGCAGTGTGGATTCGTTGAACAGAAACGAGGAAAGACTCTCCAAGCTGAGCAATGGAGAAGGCGTTCCAGAAAGATGGGAAAGTGGTAATTAGAGCTGTAATTGTACCTCTGCCCATCATGCGGGACACTCATCTCAGGGCAAGCCCATCTCCTCTCCTCACAGCCACATCCCCTCTCTGTGGAGCTTTCTCTGCAGTTTGAGAAGTGGATCAGTAATTCCCCCCTCATATTCTGCCATATCCCACTATCCTTTCCCCACTGGAAAGACTGTAGTTGCAGTGAAGAGCCACCACCTACCCCCTGGGCTGCCTTCATGACATGTAATTCCACAAAAGCTGTTCAGTATATTTACATGGTTCTTTATGGAAAAAAAAACATTCTTCCATTTCCTCTTTTCTTTGTCTTCCACTTGAACACAAAGATCCAGAACCCCAGCAAACTCCTTGCAGCGTTCGAGGACGAGTTCAGGAATACGAGTCTAAATGTAAGTATGCTGGGCCATATTTACATAGCTTGTGTTCATGCCTTAGAACGTGTTGGGTGGGGTTTAGGAGAGTGCAGGACAAGAAGCCCTGAGGGGTCTGTCCCTCTGAGCAAGGTGTGGTGAGAACTCCCAGTCGCGAGCAGAAGGCACGGCTTTGTGAGAGAGATGCATTTGGTCACAGCAAACGTAGCCCCACTGATCACACTTCTCATCCATATTTTACTTAGCAAGGACATCTTTTCCAGAAGTGTCAACAATTTGACTTGCAACATAGTCAGGGCTGCACAAAAGTTTTCCATCTCTCTGGTCACAGCTCCTCTGGCGCAATGCAAAGTCTCCCAGCTCTGTGGGACCAAATTCTTCAGGCGTCGTCAGTTCTCTCCAGGGTGTGCTTCTGAATTGGCTTCACTCCCCGGTCTGGGAGCTGGAGCAGGGTTCTGTAGAACATGCAGAATATGTGGAGGGTGGCCATGCAGAAGAGCTTGTTCCAGTGCTATGTAGCAACAGGTCTTGGAGTGGCCATGCGGATCCTTCTGTAACAACAGATTGTCATGGAGTTATCTAGATCAATCTGTGTCCGTGACAGGGGAGGGGGCAGTCGGCCTGTGGGTCCCCTGTCCCCCCTGACAAATGGGATGGAAAAAAGGGAAAGGGGTAGGGAGATGGGATCTGGGCTCAAGGAAACAAACGGGGCAGCGGCAACAATCTGAGGAGTAAAACTTATTTTACTAACTATGATATCGGTATGCAAGATAACACACTGTAGTACAATCTAATTGAAATTGAGGCTAATAAATCAAGTGAAATAAGAGAGAGAGAGGTTTCCAAAGACAGAGAAGCCTACTTTGAAGTTGAAGGCTCACGGCTTGGAAGCACACCCACACCCGCTGCCAGGCAGTGAGACCGAGAGCGAGCGTCGCTTCCGTGATGCATTTTCCTCTTTGACCGTGAGGTCCCCTGGGACGTGTAGTTCTTCTTCTCTGTGCTCCACAGGATGTTATGATGTGGAATACCAATAGCCAAAAATTACAAAACCACGACATTCCACCCCTTATTCTACATCACTACATCATGCATTAAAATACATATATACATGTCAGTCAGGAAAGTCAGGCATGGTTGTTAATTGTTTGCCTTGTTGCTCTCGTTTTCAGACTTAACTCATGGGCCAGAGAGATCCCCACAGAAGGAAAGCAGAGTGGATTCACCAAAGGGACCCCAAGAAAACTTCTCCAAGCAGAGCATGGGGAATGCAGATCCAGTAACTCTGGAAAGAGGTAACCGGGGCTGTGAGAAGACCTGTGGCCACAATGCTGGACCCTCCCCCCAGGGTTATCGCTTCTCCTCGACTCACAGCCACATACCCTCTCTGTTGGGCCTTCTTTGCAGTCTGGAAATTGGCTTACCTCCTGTCCCCAAAGTCTGTCAGATCCTATTTTCTTCACCCCATAGTACACAGTACAGCTGTGGTGTTATTCCACCAGCTCTCCGTTTCTTTCTGCTTGCAGCCCAGAAGGTCAGGCTATATCCTGGGCTGCATTAAAATAGGGGTGGCCAGCAGGGAGAGGGAGATGATTGTCCCCCTCTACTGAGCTCTTGTGAGTCCCCATCTGCAGTACTGTGTCCAGGCCTGGGGGGCCCCCATTACAGGAAGGGATCCAAGAGTGGGTCCAGAGGAGGGCCACTAAGATGGTCAGGGGGCCGGAGCACCTCTCCTGTGAGGAAAGGTTGAGGGGACTGGTCTTGTTTAGCTTGGAGAAGAGAAGGCTCCAGGGAGACCTCATTGTTGTCTTCCAGTACTTGAAGTGTGCATATAAACAGGAGGGAGAATGGCTGTTTACGAGGGTGGACAGTGGTAGGACACGGGAATGGTTTTAAACTGAGACAGGGGGGATTTAGGTTAGATATTAGGAGGAAGTTTTTCTCTCAGTGAGTGGTGATGCACTGGAACAGGTTGCCCAAGGAGGTTGTGGATGCCCCATCCTTGGAGGCATTCAAGACCAACGCTGGATGTGGCTCCAGGCAGTCTGGTCTGGTGGTTGGCGACCCTGCACATAGCACAGGGAGTGCTCAAAAATGATATCCCTGCTGTCAGGTGGCAAAACAACGCCAAGAAACAGGGAGTTGTAAGTAATGGAGAGCAATGCCTGGAAAGTAACAAGGGAGAATAAAACCCATGGAGAGAGAGGTGAAAGGAGGGAACTGCAGGTCAGGAGCTTGATTTCCCCACTTCTCTTCTACTGGAAAAGGAAGAGAACAGAAAATGAGACCTGTAATGGATTCCTGCCTCTCTGCACATTCTTGCAATCTACAGAGTTACCTTTCAGCTGAAAAGAGATTCTGAGAGCCATGTTTGCACTTCAGCACACTCCAGGGAATGTCTGCTAAGGAAATAAAAGCTTGCTCCCCCTGACATTGCTAACAGGAAATGCATTACCTGATCAGAGAGACAAGGCCTCAAATGACAGGAGGCTGTGTTAGTTTCCAGTCTCTCTTCTCTTTCTTCGCAGGAAGGACAGTGGAGATGATCACCTCGAGGGCCCTGGAATCCATGCGGGAGGAGGTGGAGAAGATTCTGAGTGAGAAATTGGCTGCATTGCAGAGACAGCTGGAAGTGAGCCAGCATGCAAAGCCACCCATGGAGGAACTGGACAACACCTTGGCTTCCCTTCAGAAAATCTCTGAGAACATGCAAGCCTTGCAGAAAGGTTTGGAGAACATGCAGATGTCCACAAAGGAAGACCTTCAGATGCTCAGAGCAGACCTGGAGGAAAGAGTAGCAAAAGCATGGAATACACCTGAAAGGTCTGAGTCTAACGAGAATCTGTTGGAGGTGGAGAAGCAGGCAGGTGAGCACGGCAAGGCCACCCCAGGCAGGCCTTCATCTCCCTGTGTTGAGACTCCTAAGGACAGCTCAAGAGCGCACAAACGCTCACTCAGCCTCCACTGATGAGATGGGAGGGAGAACTTGAATAGTAAAGGAAGAGAAAACATCGTGTTAGAGAGAGGGGAATTTAACAGGTGGAGAGAAAAGTGGGCACACAAGAAAATGAAAATCAGGAATTCATTGTCTACTTCCCACTGACTGACAGATTTCAGGTGTTTCCACGAAAGCAGGGCTGAATTCTGTGTACCTTTAATGCAGGCAGAGAAACACCATCAGGTCGTGATGCCACCAGAAAGGCCCTTGCTGGTGTGTAAGCACTGCTTAGCAGAACTTAAACATCTCTTTGCTGTTAATGTTATTTTCATCACAGATTTGATACCTAGAAACATATGAGACTCCCTGGGGAAAGTGAACGATATACCAGTCATAACATGGACTGTATCCCTAAATTCAAACGGTTTGAGACAGTGAGTGAGCCCAAAGCATTTCCTCAGTGATAGCAGAGGACTGCCAGCCCCTTTCTTGTGTGCCATTTGACTGAGAAGTAGCCGTGCAGACGGGGAGACTGCAGGTGATAACAAACCTTCTTCTTTCCTCCTCTTGGAAGGCAGAGAGTGTCTGAGGAGCTCTCAATGCTCCTTACACGCAGTGAAGGATCCTGCTGGGGTTCTTGCATCTGCAGCCTTTGCAGCGTGCTACCATCTCACCCTTTCACCTCTGTCTAGATGGAATATCAAGGCCTGTGGCCTTTCCCCATCCCTCTGGCACTCAAACAATCCAAATCAATGCTGCAAGGGTGGAATTTTGTTCTCATTTCTGTCCTTTTCCATCCAGAGCTGGTAGGCCTTAGACCGCAGGGACGGATTCACTTCCGTGCAGCAATACACACGAAAGACAGATCAGTCTAGGTGGAGAGGGAAGGATAGAACTCTGGTTTGGGAGCTTGATTTCCTCACTTCTCTTCCACTGGAAAAAGAAGAGAACGGAAAATAAGACCTGTAGTGGATTCCTGCCTCTCTACACATTCTCGCCCTCTACAGAGTTCCCTTTCTGCTGAAAAGAGCTTCTGAAAGCCATGTTTTATGTCTTAGTGTACTCTACAGAATGTCTGCTTAGGAACTAAAACTAAAACATTGCTCCCCCTGGCATTTCTTACATAAAATGCTCAGAGAGACAAGGCCTCAAATGACAGGAGGCTGTGTTAGTTTCCAGTCTCTCTTCTCTTTCTTCGCAGGAAGGACAGTGGAGATGATCACCTCGAGGGCCCTGGAATCCATGCGGGAGGAGGTGGAGAAGATTCTGAGTGAGAAATTGGCTGCGTTGCAGAGACAGCCGGAAGTGAGCCAGCATGTAAAGCCACCCATGGAGGAACTGGACAACACCTGGACTTCCCTTCAGAAAATCTCTGAGAACATGCAAGCCTTGCAGAAAGGTTTGGAGAACATGCAGATGTCCACAAAGGAAGACCTTCAGATGCTCAGAGCAGACCTGGAGGAAAGAGTAGCAAAAGCATGGAATACACCTGAAAGGTCTGAGTCTAACGAGAATCTGTTGGAGGTGGAGAAGCAGGCAGGTGAGCACGGCAAGGCCACCCCAGGCAGGCCTTCATCTCCCTGTGTTGAGACTCCTAAGGACAGCTCAAGAGCGCACAAACGCTCACTCAGCCTCCACTGATGAGATGGGAGGGAGAACTGGAATAGTAAAGGAAGAGAAAACATCGTGTTAGAGAGAGGGGAATTTAACAGGTGGAGAGAAAAGCGGGCACACAAGAAAATGAAAATCAGGAATTCATTGTCTACTTCCCACTGACTGACAGATTTCAGGTGTTTCCACGAAAGCAGGGCTGAATTCCGTGTACCTTTAATGCAGGCAGAGAAACACCATCAGGTCGTGATGCCACCAGAAAGGCCCTTGCTGGTGTGTAAGCACTGCTTAGCAGAACTTAAACATCTCTTTGCTGTTAATGTTATTTTCATCACAGATTTGATACCTAGAAACATATGAGACTCCCTGGGGAAACTGAACGATATACCAGTCATAACATGGACTGTATCCCTAAATTCAAACGGTTTGAGACACTGAGTGAGCCCAAAGCATTTCCTCAGTGACAGCAGAGGACTGCCAGCGCCTTTCTTGTGTGCCATTTGACTGAGAAGTAGCCATGCAGACGGGGAGACTGCAGGTGATAACAAACCTTCTTCTTTCCTCCTCTTGGAAGGCAGAGAGTGTCTGAGGAGCTCTCAATGCTCCTTACACGCAGTGAAGGATCCTGCTGGGGTTCTTGCATCTGCAGCCTTTGCAGCGTGCTACAATCTCACCCTTTCACCTCTGTCTAGATGGAATCTCAAGGCCTGTGGCCTTTCCCCATCCCTCTGGCACTCAAACAATCCAAATCAATGCTGCAAGGGTGGAATTTTGTTCTCATTTCTGTCCTTTTCCATCCAGAGCTGGTGGGCCTTAGACCGCAGGGAAGGATTCACTTCTGTGCAGCAATACACACGAAAGACAGATCAGTCTAGGTGGAGAGGGAAGGAAGGAACTCTGGTTTGGGAGCTTGATTTCCTCACTTCTCTTCCACTGGAAAAAGAAGAGAACGGAAAATAAGACCTGTAATGGATTCCTGCCTCTCTACACATTCTCGCCCTCTACAGAGTTCCCTTACTGCTGAAAAGAGCTTCTGAAAGCCATGTTTTATGTCTTAGTGTAGTCTACAGAATGTCTGCTTAGGAACTAAAACTAAAAGATTGCTCCCCCTGGCATTTCTTACATAAAATGCTCAGAGAGACAAGGCCTCAAATGACAGGAGGCTGTGTTAGTTTCCAGTCTCTCTTCTCTTTCTTCGCAGGAAGGACAGTGGAGATGATCACCTCGAGGGCCCTGGAATCCATGCGGGAAGAGGTGGAGAAGATTCTGAGTGAGAAATTGGCTGCGTTGCAGAGACAGCTGGAAGTGAGCCAGCATGCGAAGCCACCCATGGAGGAACTGGACAACACCTGGACTTCCCTTCAGAAAATCTCTGAGAACATGCAAGCCTTGCAGAAAGGTTTGGAGAACATGCAGATGTCCACCGAGGAAGACCTTCAGAAGCTCAGAGCATACCTGAAACGTGGGTATACACCCAAGTATTCTGGGCCTGAGGAAAATCTGTTCTTTCTGGATAATCAGGCTTGTGGGCATGGCCATCCTTAAGCAGGCGTTCTTCTCCATGAATGGCATATTTTTTTTATCAGTATTGAATGTTCTGTACAATCTGAGTTTTCATCATCCTATTTCTGTTTGCTGTATATCTAAAGAGGCCTCTTGCTATAACCCGTGGTGATGACATTGTACTCCTTTCACTCCACTTTGGACTCTGAGATCCTGTTGCTGACATAACTCCAAGAGAAACTATAGAAGCGACTGGCAACGTGCTTGCCAACTTAGTACTAACTATTATTATCTCAGAAAGCTTTTCTCTCCTGGGAGGTTCATCACACATCACAAGGGGAATGTCCCTTTTTTGTCCATGGTCTTGCCCTAGATGGCAAAGGGCCTGTGTCATGGTTTTGTAGTTTTTTGCCATTGGAATTCCACATCATGCCAAGCATGGGTAATTAAAGAATTAATACCCCAGAGAGAAAGATACATCACGGATATGCATGGAAGTGACTGATTTGGTCTTGCTCTCTCTCTCGCTGTTTCCTGGCAGGGGCAGGTGCACTTCCAAGCCATAAGCCTAAGTTAATTAGCTTTCAGATTCAGGAACTCTCTCTCTCTCTTATTTTATTTGATTTATTAGCCTCAATTTTAATTAGATTGTATTATATTGTGCGTGTTTGTCTTCTAAAGGGAGATGAGAGGCAACTGGATGAGGCCAGGCTCTTCTCAGTGGTGTTTAGCGATAGAACAAGGAGTAATTTCCTAAAAGTTGTACATAGGAATTTCCATTTTAACAAGTGGAAAAACTTCTTTATGGTAAGGGTGATGGAGCAGTGGAATGGGATGTCCAGAGAGGTTGTGGAATCTCCTTCTATGGAGATATTTAAGGCCTGTCTGGATGCCTACCTTTGCTATGTACTGTGGGTACCTGGCTTTGCAGGGAGGGTGGACTCTGTAATTGCTTGAGGTCCCTTCAAACCCCTGAGATTCTGTGATTCATTCCTTTGACCTATCTTTCTCCTTTCTGGACTTAATTCATACAGTACTGAAAAGGAGCTAATGAAATGGAGACCAACATTTTACAAAGCCCAGTAGCGATTGGACAAGGGGTTTGGTTTAAACTGAAAGTGAGGAAATCTAGATTAGATGTTAGGAGGAAAATGGTTACTCAAAAGGTCGTGAGGCATTGGCATAGTTTGTCCAGAGAAGTTCTGGTTAACCCATCTGTGGAGGCCTTCTATGGCGCATGGCACGGTGGCATTTGACGTGCTGTCCAACCTACAGAAACAACACATCACTGTAGGAGAATATAGGACTTTCAGTCAGAATCACGGACTGTGTCTTACTATAGTTGAGGTCGGCATGCCTTGAGAAATCCACTTACTGTCTGCTTTAATCTTTTTCCCACAGGTTCTTTCATAGAGCAGCGCTACATGGGTAAGTAAAAAGGAGATGATGGACATGAATTCTCAGAGCCAGATTACACCTCTGAAATGCACATCCAGCTCAGGTGCAGAGTTATACTGAAGACAACATGCTGAGAGGAAGGAATGATAACTTGTTTTCTTTGTTGTGCACTGCCAAAGACCTTTTGTGTGCTCAACAGGAGGCATTTTTTTAGCTGTGTGTAGCCAGGAGTTACTGATTGCATTGGCCACTTCAGCCTCTGTAACACACTCTTCTCTGTTCTCTCTTTGGTGTGAGAAGGGATCAGTTCACAACGTTGCATCTTGTCCCGTCCAGTAGTCATCATGTGCAGATGATATGAGGGAAGAAACATTTCCTTGTTACTGCACCAGTGAAAATCACTCTTCCATTCTAACCCACATTATAAAAATATCTGAATGTACTCAAGAGGAATTTGAAGATGGAAGGAGGGATGTGTTTGAGCCCACAGAGTCTTCCTTGATGCTGAATGCTTTCATCAAAGGAGCCCTGCTAGAGTGCCTTGCATTTTGTGTACTGTGTGGACATCACAGTCTCAGTAGCAGATCAAGTATCACAGAACCAGAGAATCGTGAAATCGTAGAATCACCAAGGTTGGAAAAGACCTCCAACATTATTCAGTCCAACCATCCACCTATCACCAATATTTCCCACTGAACCATGTCCCTCAGCGCAACATCTAAACATTTCTTGAACACCTCCAGGGACAGTGATTCCACCACCTCCCTGGGCAGCCCGTTCCAGCAGCTGATCACTCTCACAGAGAGCTAATCTTTTCTAACATCCAACTTGAATCTCCCAAGGCACAACATGAGGCCAATCCGTCTTGTTCTATCATGAGTTAGATAGGAGAAGATGTTGACCCCCACCTCACCACAACCCCCCTTCAGATAGCTGTACAGAGCATTAAGGTTTTTTTCTGAGCCTCCTCTTCTCCAGACTAAATAATTCCAGTTCCCTCAGCCACTCCTCATAAGACCTGTGTTCCAGATCCATCACTTTTGTTGTGCTTCATTAAGCATGCTCCAGGGCCTCAGTGTCCTTCTTGTAGTGAAGGACCCAAAACCGAACACAGTATTTAAGGTGCAGCCTCATCAGGGCTGAGTACAGAGGAACGATCACTTCCCTGCTCCTGCTGGCAGTGCTATTTCTGATACAAGCCAGGATGCCATTGGCCTTCTTGGCCATCTGGGCACACTGCTGGCTCATGTTCAGCCGAGTGTCAGCAAATAACCCCAGGGTCCTATTCTTCTACACAGTCTTGCAGACACTCTCCCTCCTGCTTGTAGTGTTGCCTGGGATTCTGTGGCCAAAGCGTAGGACCCGGCACTTGCTCATGTTGAATTTCATTCCATTCACTTCAGTCCATCAATCAGCCTGTCCAGATCCTTCTGTAGGGCCTTCCATCCCCCAGACAAATTGACACATAATTCAGTTATGGAAACAAAGGCATCTGGGATTATGGGAGGGTAGAAGCTAGGGTACACTGGGGCAATTAGCTACTGAGTGTGCCCTGAGTAAAGGGAAAGTAAGGTGTGAGTGAGGATAAAGTAAAGAAAGACTCTGTAAATCAGACCTTGTGTTTCCTGCTACTAATGGCATGACCTGATCATTGCAGTTGATGTCACCCTGAATGCTGACACAGCTCACCCCAGACTGGAAGTGTCAGAAGATGGGAAGAGTGTGAATGATACCGGTGTGATCAGACAGGTACCCAGCAAGGAGGAGAGATTTGATTCCCACCTTTTTGTGTTGGCAAAGGAAGGATACGCATCTGGGAGACACTACTGGGTAGTGGATGTTGGAAGGAGACGAAACTGGATCTTGGGTGTTGCTTCTGAATCTGTGGCTCGTAAAGGGACTGTGATCCTGTCCCCAAAGAATGGCTTCTGGGTTATAGCCTTAGCAGATGGGCAAGAGTATTGGGCCCACACAGATCCTTGGACTCGTTTGACTGTGAGCGGTAGGCCACAGAAGATTGGGATCTTCCTGGACATCTCTGCCAACAAGCTCTCATTTTATAATGCCCATAAGAAATCAGCTTTGTACACTTTTACTACTATTGGTGATAGCGGGCAGAAAAGGAAACTTGTTCCCTTCTTCTCAACAGGTTCTGGTGCTTCAGTGCTTGACACTGAGCCACTGAAAATTGTGCAAGGGTTTGATGATGATGACTGAATGTGTGGTTAAGTAGAGATCGTGAGATCAGACTGATATGTTGTCAAAAAATCCCTGACTTTGTGCTTCCCAGTGTAAACTGGCTAGGTAGATGATACCAGAATTTTTCAGCGCTGCTTGCTATCCCTGCCTTGAAACAGCAGAAAGAAGCCCTAGAAATCATGTTGACAAATGGAGCGTAACACTCAGTATCCACGGAGAGCCTTCAGTTGTATTAAACTCATGTGGGGAACTGAAATATCTTTTCAGAGCAGGAGGTGCAAGATGTACCTTTCAACTTGATTGCCCCTGGCTATGTTTTTTCCCATCTCAGTCACACAGAACTAAATTCAGTATCCAGGAGATGTCCAAAAGCAGATCTCATTAGAGTCACATATTTGAATTTGCATCAGTCACATCATGCTTCTTTTCTTCAGTTCACTTCGCACCTACCTTACATGCCAGCTATGCAGTTGTGAATATCAGTTTGTGGTTGAAGTTTCCGTTCCTCTCCAGTGGCCACAAAGCATAGCAAGGGTTAGTCAGTCATTCTTAAGAGTCTAAAAGGTCTGAGATTAAATTTTATACGCAGATACCAAATAAAGAAATACTAGGATTTTGCTATTTCTCCTAAAGCCTCAACTCACTAGCCCAGTGATCCTTTAAAAATGGTGTGGAAGTCATTCCTATTGCCTTATTCTAGTAGGAAATCTGAAGCACGTGTGAGGGGTTTTGTAGTGTTTCCACAACCTTCGCTTCCTAACCAGTGATGATTGATCTATTTCACTTAGCAGAATAAAGGTGCCAAAACTTCTTGCTTCACTTTGAGTACTGTAGACCACTCCAGCCTTCCTTCTGATTACAATTATTACATTCAGTTAAGTCTCCCCTTTCTGAATCTTCATGAAGAGTTTTTCTCAAAAAGATGACAAGTCCCAGCAGTTCCATGAAACTGGAAGCTTGTATTTCAGTAGCTGTTCATCTATTCTACATAGGAATCTAAATTCTGTCATTGGAATTGTTCTAAATCAGGTTTGATGAGCCTTTGAACAGCTTGCTGTAAGGTAAAGATGTCCATTCCCATGGCATAGAATTTAAACTAGACAATCTTTGAAGGTCTTTTCCTACTCAAACCATTCCATGAGTCTATGAAATGAAAGCACGTAAAATCATAATAACAAGTGGAGAGCCAAACACTGTGTGAAGGAAGCCCACAAGAAGTATTCAATGAAAGTTTTTGACCAACAAATAGTAGTAGTTTTGGGAGAGTTAGGATATAGAGATATTACACCCAACAGGAAAAAGAAAGTTCCAATTTCATATTGTAAGTTCTGGTTTGTGCCTATGAGTACCTACATAAGCCCAAGTGTAAAAATTCTACTCTGTATTTCAGTGTAATCACAGTTTAAATAAATAATTCCCTTTCTGCTGTCCATGTCTTGTTATTTTCCACTTACACTTGCTTATGTCTCAAACATGAAAAGTTGGAGATACTCAGAACAGGGAAGGAGATACTCAGGAGATACTCAGAACAAGGAACACGGCTGGTTACAGACTTCCAACAATACTCTGTGCCATTGATAGCAGCCCTCTGGACTCTGCCACTCAGCCAGTTCTCAATCCATCTCACCATCCACTCATCTGTTCCAGGCTACCTTCATTACAAGGATGTTGTGTTGACAGTGTCAGACACCTTGCTGAAGTCAAGGTACACAACATTTACTGTTCTTCTCTCATCTATAAGCCAGTGATGTCATCATAGAAGGCTACCAGATTGGTGGAGCATGATTTCCCCTTGGTGAATCCATGTTGACTTCTCCTGACAACCTTCTCTTCCAACTACTTGGAGGTGACATTCAGGACAAGTCGTTCCATCACCTTCCCAGGGATGGAGGTGAAGCTGACTGCCCTGTAGTATCTTAGATCCTCTTTCTTGCACTTTCTGTAGACTGAAGTGACATTGGCTATCCTCCAGTCTTCAGGCATCTCTCTCCTTTGCCAAGACCTTTCGAAGATGATAGAGAGCAGTTCAGCAATTACTTCTGCCAGCATGTGTATGTGTACCCCTTTAGGTTGCATGGATTTGTGTGTGTTGATGAGGATCTCCTCCTCAACCCTAGGGAAGCCTTCAGTTCCCCAGACTTTCTCTCTTACCTATAAGGTCTGGGATTCCCAAGGGATGGTCTTTGTAGTAAAGACTGAAGCAAAGATGGCATTCATCATCTCTGCCTTCTCAGCACCCTCTGTTTCCAGCCCACTCACCTTATTTAGTAGGGGACTTACATTTTCTCTAGTCTTCCAGTTACTGTTGACATACGTAAAAAAACTTTTCTTGTTATCCTTGACCTTCTTTGCAAGATTAAAATCCATTAGGGCCTTAACCTTCCTCTCTGCATCCCTACAGGCCCTTACAACATTCCTATATTCCTCCCAAGTGAACAGGCCTTTTTTTCCACATTTCATGGACCTTCTCCTTCCCTTTTAGTTTATCCACAAATCCCTTTGTTTATCCACACCGGCCTCCTGTCACCTTTCCCTGATTTTTATTCTTAGGAATGCACCAATCTTGAGCTCAGCAGAAGTGTTTAAGTGTCAAATAGCTCCCATGGGCCCCCTTACCTTGCAGTGCTCTAGCCCATGTTATACCTCCAAGTAGCTAGGTAGAAATGGTGAATCTAACCAAGTCTTGAAATTGCAGTGAAGGAGATTTGAAACCAAGTATCTGCAGCACAGAGGCAGGGGACTTTGATAGGTGGAGTATCCTCATCAGGGTGCATGGAAGCTATCCTACCTTTCTGGAAGATGTTGGTTGTGGTTCATCCCCTTCTCCTGACATCTCCAGAATGATATATGACCCTAATATGACCCTGAGTAATGTCCCAATTCCTGGAGGACGTTGTACTCCAGATGCAATTTCAGACATACTCTTGATTTGGGAATACAGCAGAGCACCTCCTCTGGTCAGATGGTCAAGTACCAGAACAGAAACCAGAGGGTTCTTTAGAAAACTCATTGACAGCTTCGAGGCTGAAGTCCACAGTACTCCAGGCTGTGTTGTTTAGTTATCTACATACCTCAGGAAGAGAAGTCTGAAATCAAGAACGAGTTAACAGTGGTCAGTGCTGGGATAGGTTTACTTCTGCATGTTTTCTTTGTGTTCCATTAATGAGGACATCCTGATGAGTTTTTCTGACAGATCTTAATGACTGATTTAAGGAATTATTAGGCAGCTAACTGCACTCAGGAGGTGAAGAAATAGCATGACAGTGTAACTCGTGTGGGAGCTGGTGGACAGAATAGCTTTCTTCCTTTGAAGTAATGACTCTAGAAGTGATTTATGTGACATCAGTCAACCCAATATCATTGAAAAATTTACAGGAATCTTATGAGAACTTAATGTTGAGATTGAGCTAGCCGTTGAGTTCACCTAGGACAAAGAATGCCTATACAAAAAGGGATTTCAGTTTGTAATATGCCAGCAGACGTGTTCTCCATTGTAGTGGGCAAGAGTTCACACAGAATACTGAATATACATAAGGTAATGAAAATATCATACTGAAAATGCCATTGGGACTGAGATTGGAATGGTCAACCACATACTAGGAATGTCACTGCACAGAGAAGCAAAAGACAAGAGAAAGGTATGCTTTTCTGGAAGCCCTGAGGAATGTGATGGGCTGGGTTGATTGGCTGCATGAAATCTGGTGTAAGCTCTGATTGCAGTTTGCAGTCTGATTATTTTCAGGGAGTGATCTCTCTTTCTTTCAAACATATGTACAGGAGTGGCTAAACAGCCTTTCCTCCTTCTTCCTTTCCCCATCTCAGAGCAAGGACAGAGATGTAAGCTGGTTTGCTAATTCATGCGTCCGTCAAATTTTGCTGACAGTGGTAGGGATCGAGTTTAATCTTTTTTCCCTTGCATACCCCATGATAACTTTGTGGTAGTATGTTAGACTGCAAGAAATTCCTCCAATGTTAATTGGGAATCTGGACAGGAATTGTTTTTTTTCAAAGGCTAAAGTCAACTGAGTGCTTGGGAAGGTGAGTTAGTGTAATTTGAGATATACTGGAAGGCTTAGGGCAAATTACCCTTCTGTCATACTTCCCTTCTGTGCCTGTTTCAGATCAGCTGAACAGCAGTTCCATGTGTGCAGCTGCAGGTATGAAACAGGGATAGCTTTTGGTCACTTCTGTTTCCCCTAATAATCATACTCATTTGAATGGATTGGTTGAATAACCAAGCGATTCTGATATTCCTTTTACACTTCAAGCTTTGATTTTCTTCACACCCATTCTTGGATCATTCAGAAGGAAGAATTAAGGAACTATTTCCTTTGCCTGAACAGACTTACCACGGTGCTTTGTTTTTTTTTGTGGTGGTTTATACATGACTTGGAATTCACACCCAACCTCAAGAACATTCTCAGCCAAAGTGCAGTCATTAGAGACTGTTCATATTCTCTTTGTTGAGAAGAAATAAGATAAAAGCAATTTCACTTCAAACTGATCTTTTTTTTTTTCCTAATTTGAAACACTGAAACGTCCCATTTGTCTTTTTTCCCCATGTTTTCCTTTTTTTTCTTGACTCCTATTTTCCGTATTTCATAATTACTGACATCCTCAGATGCTGTTACCTCTCCTCCCCTCTGCCCTGACCACTTAAACAAACAAACAAACTTTGCACTTAAAGACAAAAAATATAAAAAAAACTACTTTGATTCTATAAGATGCTTTATTCAAAATTTCATTTTACAGTGGCTCCAAAGGGACAGGGGTTAATACTGGGTGGATAACAGGTCTGTCTGCCTCTTCTCCTTTGGATAAAAATGGGAAAAACATTTCCTTAGGTTCCTTTCCAAGACTTATAGGGATTTTTACAATGGTGATCATCTGATGGGCTTCGTAAAAGTTGATTCGTGCTCCCTCCAAGTCCAGAAGCACACCGATCACTGAGTCAGTCATTTCCTTCTTCTCAGACCTGATGTTTTCCTTGATAGAGAAAATCTCTCCCCTGGATTTGTGCAGAGCCCAGTAGTCCTCCCCAGCAAGTGTCCCTTGCTCCTCTTGTTTCCCTTTCTGACTCATGACCCCCAGCACCCAGTCCTGCTGCTGGCCCACCTCCACTTCCCAGTAGTGTTTCCCAGCTGCAAACCCTTCCTTTGCCACCAAGACAGGGACTGTGGAGGGGCTGCTCAGGCCAGCAGGTTCACATGCATTGTCCTCAGCATCTGGAGCCCCTGGCACTTGGATCTCGAGGAGCTGGCATTCAGGATTCACAGTGATGGGAACTGGAGGGGAAAATAAGAATGATCCAGTGAAGTGAATGCTTCAGGGACCTCTATCTTCAGAGGGAGATGCGTTGAAGCATTTGAGGATCTGAGCAGTCCTGGCATGATTTGACAAGGAATTGAAACATTTCCCCCAAACAGAGCAGGAATCAATCACACATGAACCAACAGGACCTTGGAGTTGTCATGGTCGTAGTACACTCTATTGTGGGCAATTCCAGATGATTCCCTGCCTCTCCATACACTTAAAAATTAAATAATACAATAGCCACATCCAAGCCTCATTCCCTTCTAACCAAGCCAGGTGAAGGCTTACTTCTATGACCCCAGCTCAGCTGTTCAATTTCTAAGATCACAGCATTGTCATTTCATGGCAACCTGGTCAAAGAATTTTTTCATACTCCTTCCTTTCAGTTTTACCTGCGTGGCTCCGGGCTTCCCAGAAGTCTGCAGAAGGGAAAGAGATGATAGGGTTTTATTATTCCATTAGGCAGTTGCAGACTTCTGAAACTGATTTACTGAAAAAATTACGCTCACACAATTTTTGTCACCTCTGATTCTCTATCAGTTTTGGCTTTGCTCCTCTTAACTCATCAATTCTTCTCCTTGCAAACATTTTTAATGACTTACCCAGCTCAGCTTTCAGTTTACCTGCAAGGCAAAGATTTTTCAGTCAAAACCACTTTTTTCTTTTTATATTGTCATTACAGTTTACAAAGCAGAACAACCCTCGGGTATGGAATAGGAGAGAATTCTGGAACCTGTAATGAGGAACATTTTTATTCTTGCTATTTAAATACCAGCACTACTCCAAGGGGGGGGGACACAAACCTTGTCCTCCAGACTCCATCAGCTCTGCATTTACAAAGTGTACCTCAGATGTGGCTTGAAAAACCCTTAAGCAGCTGTGGGACAGCTGAAGGACAACTGAGATGGGATCATTCAAGGAAAATTCTAGTCTTATTTCTGGACTTCATTGTGCTCTCAGAAAGGTATGTTCTTGTACTCCAAGTCTGATCTGGATGTGTCTGTGTGTCCTAACTGCTTTCATGATAAGGATGCCTGACTTTCTGGGAAGGTAGGACAGGTCTGGTTCACCCATAGAAGGGTTCTTCTACTTTGTGCTGAGTGGTCAGGTTATTTCTGTGGGCATTCTGGAAGCGGTTGAATCCAAAACAAGCTCCCGAATAGGCTCTGAATTTTCAAACAATCCTGAAATATATTCTTCAGGGGAGAGAAGGCCAAAAGTATACAAAAATAAACCTGTTTCTGCCCAAAAGCCGAGTGGTGGGAGCCTTTTATTAAAAGAGATCTGGGCTAGATTTCTTATCTGCTACTTCACCAGAAGAGTCTGGGACTGACATTTTTTTGCTCTCTGGGAAATGCATTAGCGCCACAGTGGTGAAGAGTTCTCCACCTGCTTGTTTTCATGAGTTTTCTGGAGCACATTCAAGTCCCAGGGCTGTTCTAGCTGACTAGGAGAAACTGTTGCCTATATCTTGCAGCACTCCCTGCTAGCAAAACCTTGGCATGTCATCCCAGTGCAGATTCTAACTGGAATGTGACCAATTTGACTGAAGCAGGTCTAAATATTTTTTTTCATGGCAAACGGTTCAGAGACTGAATAAAAGACTTAGTGTTCCCCCAGCCTGTGAAGACAGGCGCAAAAAGATGAAATAAAGTGAAAAACAGGAGCAGGTAGTATGGAGATAACTTATATATAGTATATATATTTTACGAGGACTGCTCTGAAGGTAATGTCTCCTATTTAATTATGTTGCCATGTCAGAGGCAGATGTTGGTGAGATGACAATAGAGGTTGAACCTTACCGCCAATATCGCATTACATGTTGTTGCCATGTGACAGATGGAAGCAGAGGGGCACTCTGACAAATTGGCATCTGGCATGGAAGTGCATAGGAAGTGAAAGTGTGTAATTGAATTCCTCCATGAAGAAATAAATGCACCCCGTTGACATTCATCGCCACTTGCTGAATGTTTATGGAGTCCAAATGCACCAATGGTGGTGCGTTTCAGCAGTGTCAAAAGTGAGAGTGGGCGATCTCTATGGGTGCAGTTCTTCTCTAGGATAAGATCCATTAGAAACCAATGATATCTAAATCCGTGTTGTGAAAACCTGTGGCCAAGAAAAGGTAGTCTTGGCTTGTCATACAGTAAAGCATCAGGACAGCAACCCTGGTGAGATATTTACTTAAGTGTCATGGTTTTATGATTTTTGGTTATCAGTATTCCACATCATAACATCATGTAGTGCACTGGGAATTAAAGAGTTAGTGGTCCAGGTCTGCATACCTCCCCTGGAAGAGAAAGACTACTACTTTTCCCAGAGGTCTGTTTGCTGTTCTGTTATCACTTCTGCTCGGGGGAACAGATAAAGGCCTTGGTAGGTCACCTGACCTTCCCATTTTTGCCCTTTTGATCATCCGGCTCATCTCTGCTGTGGGTGTTGTCTCATCACAGCATTAGAGTAAGGCCTTCAGCTTTCGGGCACTCTCGTTGTGTTTTTTTTTTTTTTTTTAAATTAGTTTCAATTCTAATTATATTGTTTTATATTCTATTATAATGTGTTACCTTGCATGCCAATATCTTACTTAGTAAACTAGTTTGTTTCTCCTCAGATCGTTGCCGCTGTTATTTTTTGGGGGGCCCATCTCTCTACCCCTTTTCCCTTTATCCCCCGTTTTTCCCCTTTCTGGAAGTGGGGACCTGTGGGTCCCTCTGCCCCACTAGTCACGGAACCGGGCCAAATCAGCCCATAAATGGTTGACATTAAGATAAAGACAGAACCTTGTAGGTGGGTGTTTCACCATATTTGTTCTACTTCATAGTCAGGGATGGCATAGACAAACTCACCCAAAGAGTTGTGTTATTGTTTCTAAGCTTGATGGGATTGTAAGATATATATAAAATGTGTTTTCTTACCAAAGCGGACTTTGAGTTTGGATTTTTCTGAAAAACGAGAACATAAATGAGTGATACAAGAACTCAAGGAAAAAAGAAAAATAAGAAAAAACAACAGGAAGCATTTGTGAAAATAACATAATTTGTGAAAATAACATATTTGTGAAAATAACATTCAAATAATAATTGTGAAAATAACATAATAACATAATAACATAATCACCCAAAGAGTTGTGTTATTGTTTCTAAGCTTGATGGGATTGTAAGATATATATAAAATGTGTTTTCTTACCAAAGCGGACTTTGAGTTTGGATTTTTCTGAAAAACGAGAACATAAATGAGTGATACAAGAACTCAAGGAAAAAAGAAAAATAAGAAAAAACAACAGGAAGCATTTGTGAAAATAACATAATAGTTACATGCCTATTCTTTCCTTCTGGTAACGGGCAGAGCATTCACTCCAGTTGTAGGTAGACAGGCAAATATCATCAATTTTTTTTGCCATCTAATCATCATCTCTACTCACATGCCCAAGCAGTCATTTAAACTAAAATTAAACTAATTAAATTAAACAGTTTATTCCATTGTGTCTAAACCGCATCCATTCTCATTTATCTAAGAAAATGAGATTTACCTCTTCGATTTGTGGCTTTCTCTTGTTCTGATCAGTTCAGCACATAGAATGAAAGAAAAGAAAAAATAAACACATATAAATGGGGTAGTTACTGGATGTAAAGTTACTAAGTGGGCTATTACACTTCATATGTATGGACTTTCCATAAAGTTTCACTCTTAATGTTAGACTGTTTTACAGCTAGGCATGCACGCGGACACACAAAATCTACAATGCTTAGACTTTCCTTATTATCTCCGGATATTTTCACATGAAAATATTCCAATTCATTTAAATCCTTCCTTCAAATTAAAGGATGCTGTCAAGATCAGCAATCGCACTAAAACCAATTGACAAACAAACAAACAAACAAACAAAAAAAGATCAGAAAATTCTCCAAATGGTCACATCTTAAAATGCAAAGGCATAATACGTAACAAACAAAAACATCTTACCTAACATCGACTTCAGTTGTTCATTTTCTAGAGGGGAAAATACACAGACACCAGTGAACACAATTATATATTTTTGATTCAAAAATATAGATATGCAAACTGCAGAACCTCATAGCATGTGTGTCCTTGGGGCTTGGCTACTTTCATTGTACTGTCAACTGCTTTAAGCAGGTGTAAATCCAGAGGAAACCGAATATTGCACCCACGAATGAATCACAATATTTTAACTGTATTGGATGTAGGTAACTGATAAAGTTTGAGCAAGGTGGAAAGACAACTTATTTGTACTGCTGGAAGATGGAACACCTCCCTATGCTCCCTATGAAGACAGACTGAGAGAGCTGGGGCTGTACAGCCTGGAGAAGGGAAGGCTCCAAGGAGAGCCTGTCAGTATCAAAAAGGGGCTATAAAAAAGAACAGGAGAGATTCTTTAGCAGGGTCTTCTGTGATAGGGTGAGGAAAAGTCATTTCAAACCCGAAGAGAGAAGAGAGATTTATACTGGATATAGGGAAGAAGTTTTTTTATAGCACAGTTGTTGAAACTCACGAACAACTTAACATCACTTCAAATGCAAAGGGATTTTACCTTCTTCCATCTTTGTCTTCAATTTTACTAAAAAAAAACAAAGAAAATTTCATGTCAGTTATTCCTGTAATCACCACTGATCCTACAACAGTGAACTTTTTGTGTGAATAGAAATAAATGGGGCTAAAACGTAAATTTAATTTAACCTATTTTCCAAGGCTTCTTGTTAGTCCAGATAATCCCTCTTTTTTTTTTTCAACCTAAGAGGTATCTCGTTTCTAATAGAGTTCACACACACACAGAAGGGAAGACTTAAGAGAAGCTGCTGAAGTCACTTGGTTTGTTTAGACTAGAGAAGAGGAGCCCGAGGGAAGACCTCATCACTGTCCAGTTATTTCTCTTCTAAAGAATCTGAGGAATGCTTCTGATACATTACTTTCTTAATTAACTCTTGTATGATTAGAAAGGAAGTTTGATTAGGAATGGTAGAACATTTCAGTCTGCATATAGTAACGTCCAGAGTGTAATGTCAGCAGGTAACAGACTGTTTATAAAATACAGATGAAAAAAACTCATGCAAGATGTTGTTACACTGCGTGGTACAAAGCTAAAGTGAAAAACTATAAGGCATTTGACTATAGTTGCTAAATAGTCCATAAAAATATTTCTTTTATTTAGATATGAATAACCCATACGCTCTACAAAGTGTCACACTCTTCATCTTCATCATCTCTTACCTGAATTAATTGCTTTCTTGTGGTTACCTGGTTAACAACAACAAAACAAACGAACAAGAACAAAATGACTTTTGTAGAGTAATACTGAGAGTGATCATTTCTCTGATATTTCTCTAGTGTTACAGGTAACTCTCTGGAATTATGTCCCTAATGAATACAGAGGGGGTCTTAGACATTTAGTTTAGCTCATAGAGCTACTCTCGTCAGACCTAGCGCTGTCTGAGGTAAGGGCACGCAATTTGTCTTACGACTTGTTCAGCCCAGTACTTCCCCACTCTTTTATTGTTCCATTTCCAGTGATGGAAATCCAATCACTGGTCATTTTGACTGTAAGCTTTTGTTACGATCGTGAATCTCAGTAAGATCATTCTATACATTAATTGAAAGAATATATGAAGAAATACTTACTTTTCAGCTTTAAAAATACAGCACAAATTAGTACTGCAATAACACATAAAATTACCAGGTAGGCAACCAGCCATTTTGAAATGGAGGGGAAGAAAATATCTGCAAAAACGAACAAAAGGTGTTGTATTATTTTAATGAGTTAAATAAAAAGACAATTGTAACTCAGGATGTAGTCAAGAAGATGGTGAGTCTGTATTTTTCTTTAATTTTCCTAGTAATATTGCTGAAGTCCAAGAGATCCAGTACACGGACAGCAGTAAATCAGGGAGAGTCTTTCTGTGGGTACCAGATTTGTAAGGTCAAAACAGACATCTGAGATAAGGAAAAAGGCTTGCCTAGTTCATAAATCTCAAGGAAGGCAGCAGTACTGTTTCTTCTTTTTTCCCCACAAGTGTGTTGCATTTCATACTAAACTGACCGCAAAGCAGGCAATTTAAAGAAGGAAGAAGTCATCAATGCTGAGCAAGAAACATCCACTCCTAATGTATTTGACAAAAGGAATATCTGATTCGTGCTGCAGAGTATGGTGCATAAACCTGGAAAAGCAATAGGATTTCAGACCTTTCACACTTTCTTTGTTTCTTATTGTCTCTTCCCAAGTCTCTCCACATTCAGTTCTTCTTCATGCCATCCTGAATGGGAGTTTACTCGCATGCTTCTTCAAGACCCTTCTCTCTGGTTCCAGTTCCAGACTACGTACTGGCTTTGTGGTAATGAATTTCTTTTTGGGGTCCAGCCCTGTGAGGCTTGCTTGAATGTTGAATCTACCTAATGCATGTCTATTTACCTAATGAACAGAGACGTGTGAAGTGCTATGAAACCCTTTTGTGCACATCCTATTAAATGGGCTGGTAATGGCCTAAATAATAAAATTCTGTAGAACGTTCAGCCATAACTAAGGACATATGTCATTTTCAGATGTACATACAGTTGGATTTTTAATTCGTTTTCATTCAGCTCCAACCATTGACGTCCCTAAATGTGAACCAGGAAACACACAGTTTTGTTACTGACTCTTTTCTTTTTTGAAAGAGAAGATGATTCATTGGATACCACCACAGACTGTGTAGTAAACTAGAAATAAAGGCTGAAGAAGATTGCAGCTCTCTTGACCTTTTGTCCAACAGTGGTTCTGGGACTATATTTTTGGGTCGGCTCATGGCATAAAAATGGGACCCACACCATTTTTCCCATCTTTTTAATCTTACAAGCAGGTGACTCTGCTCACTCACCTGAGATCAGGACTCGGGACTCACTCATTGTCTTTAGCAGGTTGTTAACTATCCTGCAGGAGACTTCCATGTCAGATCCTGGTATCAGGTTCATGGAACTTAGGACACTGTATAGGCCTGAAGGCATCATCATCGCTTTTGTGTTTGATAGTTCCTTCCTGATCTGTCCTTGGCCATCCAACCAAATCACTTCAGGTTTAGGAAACCACCCATCTGCACGGCAGGTGAGGCCAATGCCTTGTTTGCTGGGACTCCTCAGGAAAATGGAAGGCACACCACCTTTAGCTAAGGAGAAAACATACTTATTCTCCATTTCAATCAGTGTTGATAATGGAAATTTTCCTGGTTTATAAGAACATCATAACTCAACACTTTGTATATACATGTATTATATTCTTATATGTTATATTACATTTTATATATATGTGTGTGTGTGTGTGTGTGTGTGTGTGTGTAGAACTGTGGAAGTTCATGGAAAGACTTTTCTCTCTTTTCTCTCTTTGACAGAGACTTGGATCCTGAAGTTACTTTCTTCACGGTCAGCAATTCAGTGTCTTTTAGATTAAGAGTATGACTTAATAGAGATTACAATATACAGGGCTACCTGGGGACTGCTGGTGCTGAATGATATTTCCAGAGGAATTTCCCACTACTGGGTGAAAAATAGAAAAACCTCGTAAAATTAAGATAATTAATGAATTACAGGAAGCCTGTGAACAACTAATGGAATCTGTCCATGAAAACAGAACATACTAGAGTCTCAGATTAGTTATTCCAAGTAAAATTCTTACTGACATAGTGAAAAAATAAAAATAACATCATATTGTTTATATTCAGGAACTCAGATGACTGAATTACAGCGTTATACAGATGGTAAACCTTTGCGTCATCTGGAATTAACTATGAAGACATCTTCAGAAGAAACTGGCCTTAAGTTTTAGAAGCCACTATGCCTTTGTAAGAGAAATTGGATCCTTTGCAGCAGAGAAATAAAGGAAAAAAGTGCCCAATTCTAAGCCAACCACATTAAAACAAGCTGCCTGTGAATATGGTATCTATTAATATACTGAAATGGAAATAGGAGCATTGTCCACTGCTTCGTTTTCTTGACAGGGGAAAGGGAAGCAGTGAGGTACTGGGATGAAACCAATTGATTGTACCCATCCCAATTGATATAATCCTAGAGAGAGACTGGACAATTGGTTCAGTAATGGTTGATGGCAGAGTAGAAACCTAAATTTAGCTGAATAATAACAGAGTTTTCTAAACTTGCTGTCTAGGCTTCCACTGAACTTGAAGGGAGGTTGTACTCCCAGGTCACATGAAGTTGCTTGGTGTCTGGTACCTAAAGATAGGTATCTCAAGATAAATCTGTCCTCACACAGTATGATATAGGCATTTATTTAGAGAAAGCTAACACAAATCATTCTTCCATGAAGACAATTTATCAGTCAAATTATGTTAAAGTTACATTTCTCTATGTCAGTGGTGAATATACTTGTTTCTGTTCCTCTCCATCTTTGAATAATGTGAGAGAATGGCCACTAACCTGCTACTTGCAGCTCAATCAACATGTCATGGTACTCATCATTGAAAGAGACCACACAAATATACAATCCTTTGTCAGAGCTCCTGATGTTCTCCAAGTGCAGAGACAAGTTTCCAGCTTTAAGTTCACTGTGGAAGAGTTTTGTTCTGCCTTGATATCTCTCATCTTGCTTTTCATTTTTATTTTTTCCATCGTATGTGATCACCGTTATTTTTTCGGACTGTCCTTTAAATATCCACTGGACAGAGAATATCTCAGGAATGTTCTCTGCTGCCACGTAACAAGGCAGAATGACCCCTTCTCCAATGACTCCAGTGACGGAACTACTAGGAGGATGGCTAATAAACTGACCTGTGAAGAGTTAAAATGGCAGCTGTTTTCATTAGTCCATATCACATTTTACTTGGCACTACATCAGTCAATGAACTGAACTAATATCACTATCAACAGAAGAGGAATCTGGAAGAAAAGTAGAAAATAGCATGGCAGAGTGCTTAGATGAACAATGTTCCCATTCGTCAGTTTTCTGAGGATGAGCTTAAGAAAGTTCATGGCCACTAAGTGACGGAAATTGAGAAATCACAGAAAAAAAGATGAAAATTGACAAGTCTGTCAAAGATCCAACATAGGATGCAGGATAAATAAAACAAAAATGGAAGTGGAATTCAATTTTTCAGATGGTGGTATCTAGCATCACTTAGAAAGCGATAGTGTATGCACCTGATCTGCCACCTTCATGTCAATCATTTAACTGAATATCTTGTCAGTGGAGATCGAGCTAATTGTTCAATGCATTCTATAGTCACCAGTGAGTTTGTTCACTGAAAGCAGTAGAGTTTCTTGAACATTCATGTTTTATGACCTGAGATATCAGGTCTTGTAGAAGTGACTCAGGATAAACGTTGGGTATGTGGAAAAACACAGATCACAACCTGAAAGAGTGACTAGCCGGGAGAAAGGTCTTGTGTTAGCTTGGGAACAAAAGTAAACGGCCTCAGCATGCACTTTAGTGTGTAGCTAAAAGAAGATTGATTGTGGGAAACTGCTCTGTAGCTGTAACTAAGAGTCCTTGCTTTCTGTATTTGACCTTTCTTCTCCGGATGTGTGCTGCTTTATTGTCCCCCACTGTTATGTACACGGCCATTGCACTAAGATGTGGACATGTTGCTGGCTGGCCACCACATGTATCCACTGGAGGAAATCCCAGGGTGGACACTACCAGCCAGCCATCCCCACTGATAAGGACTTGGTGGAGACTGTACCAGCTGGCTCACTCTAGTAATATGAGTGCCATTCTATTAAACTGATGAATATCAACTTGCTTCTGTGTACTTTCTTCAGGATCAATAACTCATATCAGGCATCTAGAAGTCTAGTGCTGAATTCCACCTGGCCTCCATTCACTGATCTGAAGTTTGTAAGTCCCCTACAGGCTGATGTTATCTTCCAGCCCTGAGTACCTTAGCAGATATCAGATTGTACAAGGGGCATCCTTGGTGTTTTTAGCATCTGAAGTTAACCAAGTAAAAAAGAAATAAAATGTGTGTTCATTATTTATTACTTTTATATGAACCTGGGCACAAATAAAAATAAATATATTTAAAATTGAACTGTTTTACCTGTAATCAAGCACGATAAGTGCTGAAAAGTCAGTACGTGAAAAGGTGTCAACCTCCAGGGGAGGAAACCCAACATTATCCAGGATTCTTAACCATCAACACGACCAAAAGTAAATCTTCCAGATGAAATTCCTGTGGAACTCCTTTGGTCTCTTCATGTGTTCAGAGTAAAACAACCAGCATTAATGCAAATGTAACATAAAGAGGAAAAGTATGAAGAAAGGTTAAAGCAGTGCATTGGATGCAGTCAAAGGCAAAGATGTTTACAGAGCATCTGTCTTCCTTTTCACATCTCCCTATCAAATTCAACTACTTAATGTAAATGGTTCAAAAGAAGCACGATCTTTGTCTGCTCTGTTCAGTTGTCCATGCTTACCTTTGTCTTCCAGAAACTTCTTTCAGTGAAGAGTTAAACTTATTTCATTTTGTCTTTTGTTTTGAGCAAAAAGCTATTTTACTTCGTTCTTTCTTATTGAAAAACAAAACAAAACAGAACCATTTTCATGGATAGATTCCTAAGCAAAGTGTTACTGTACCAATCTCCCCGTTGACTTCCACGAGCATTTTAAGGAGAGCCTTGTGATTTAACAAGGGTAACTCTTTCCAACTTCCTGCAAAGAACTTGGTTTTTGAAGTCATTGCTGAATTAACGCAGACTCATAATGTACTCACAGTAAAGATTAAATGGTGTCCTGTCCTTAAATCTCACTAATTGTAGAAAAAACTTTTCCTGCTCTCCTCCACTTTTCTGCATGGTTTTCTTCTCACACATCCAGTAACTGATAAAATCAAGTACTGTCAAAGGGGGTGGGGGGCATTCCCACCTGATTAACAATGCAGCTACAGCAGGCTGGTTCATGTCTGTCAGTGCAATCCTTTAAATCTAATTAATTCCAGTATCATTGTAAATGCAGGGGAATTTCTTTATGGTTTTAGAAAGAATATAATTTCTTACCTGAACAGAACGAACCTTAAGACTTCTGTAAGGGATATGGTAGTTTTGAACCTTTGTCCTTATATCTTTATTACCAGGGTAACTTGTGATTGCATTTTTAACATCCAATAGGATAAAGAGGCTTAACCAGCCTAATTGGGAAAGATGTAAATGTCAAAATTCATGCTGCAAGACAAAAATGTCTTCTTGCCTCCCAACCAATTTCCGTACAGTAGGGCAAACGAGGTAGAGGTATTCCTCTGCATTCCCCTGTGCAAGCCAACTCTCTCTTCAACCAGCATTTAGCCAGGAAGCACTGCAATAAAGCTTACAAATGTGTGGTGAAGAGGTTATTAGGTGTATCATTATTTGTATGTTTTATTTTGTTTTTTTTTCCTATTAAATACTTGAGCGTCGCTCTCTCTTTGCTGGCGTACCTAGATCTTGGAATTATGTTTTCTCATATTATACTTTCTATGTTCTATTCAAGATCTGAAAACAGTCTTTACTCATTTTTTGGACTTCGGGTTTTTTCTGATTTTGTGTTTGTTTTGTTGTTTGTTTTCATTTATTTATTTGTTTGTTTGTTTATTCTTCAAGCAGAAGCGTGGCTGTGGAAATCAGGACTCTGAATGTAAAGTGTGCAAGTCTCCCTCATCTTTCTGGCTTTTTAAGCTACTTTGATCGTTTTTAACCAAATCAGATCCAGCATTAGAGTTTCTCAGAAACTCAAAGTTTCTGTAAGGTCTCTGAAGAGTTGTCCCCAGGGAAGGTTAAGGATTTGTGCTATCACAAGGGAATTAATGGGGGTAGAGCTACAATCAAGATTTGAATAAAGCTGGTGTAATCGAATCACTGCATTCCTAGCTTACTTCGATTTCCTGTCTGGTGTCTGACTTCTATATTCGTATTTCAGATTACAAATCATTCTAAATGATAATGGACTTAGGCAACCAGTGTTTCTGGTTTCTTTGTCTCCTGTTGATGCAGTTTTCCATTTTAATGTAATAATTGTCAGAAAGCCATAATAAAATATGAATTGCTCTGCACAGGTATGAAAGTAGTTGAAACCTGTTGCTGTACTTTGGACCTAGGTGTGTAGGGAAATCAAACCTTCAGGTATCGCCTATGATATGTTGGTCCAAAGGGCAGTAATTTTCTAGAGGTGAAAGTTCAGTCTTTCACATTTTTCGACTTCAGTGAGCAGATTACTGAAGTCTACACTCTGCATAGGTAGGGAAAATGGAAGTACCTATGTTCAGGGAATACAAGATAACTGCGAAGTGACAAAGACTCCTCAGTTCTGCAATACACACTGAATTCAAAATGGATAATTTGGACCTTACTACTCAGGTAAGGAATGAAATTCTGGCTGAAACAGTGCTGTGCACAGTGATGATTCTGGAGTGGTTTGCATGAGTATCAAGGCAGCTGTGTGCTCTTTAATGTTTCCAGGGAATTATATCAGCCCTGGATTAAAATGGCTTCTTTCTTGGTTGGTTCACTGGGAATATATTTCGGTCCTCCATATTTGGTATTTTAAGGCTGTTTAAGGTCATTTCTTTCTAATACCTTAATGTGAAGATAAAGACAGTCTGCTTTCTTAAGAATGGATGAGGCATAGATCTAATCTATGAAGACAGTCCTACATCAGAAGCTGCCTACTAGCAACCCTTATTAAAGTCTCTAAAATGCTCATTTATTTGCTGAGTTGCTTGAAAGAGAGTTTCACGAAACTCTTCTTATGATTGGGGTTGCATTGAGGTCTGAAGCATGCTGATTCTGAAACATATTTCCACATAAGAGGGAAATTTTCTTTGCTCTTAGTGTGTCTGAAATACAGACTTGGTTGGCATTTTTTCAGGTAGGCATACACAGATGTGATTTATTATATATACCATTACATAGGAATTCTTAGTTAATGAACTATAATAAAACTTGGCTGATTCTTTTTCCAGATGCTGAGTGGTACAATTCACTGATGCATTCTTTTTCTTTTCTTTTCTTTTTTTCTTCTCCTTCTCCTTCCTTTCCTTTTTCTTTTCTTTTCCTTTTCCTTTTTCTTTTCCTTTTAATAATTTTTATTTTTCCTTTTCTGCTTCTTTTTCCTTTTCCTTTTTATTTCTTTTAATTACCTTTAATAATGACAGATGTATGAGGCTTTAGTTGCAGTTTTTTACCCTTTTGATTCTTTCCTCTTTCCTTCAGTCTAGATCTTGGTAAAGCTAAACCTACTGTCTAGTGAATAATTAGTATTTCAACAGAAAGACCAACGTATGAATCCAAGTTAGAACCCCCAGCATGACATTCTATGGTCGCAATTTCACTTCCATTTAAACCCTTTATTCTCCAGACTTCCCAGGGTTTTTATTTAATTTTAATTTTTATTTTATTTTTGTTAAGAAATAAAAGATGCACATGTTCACCTTGACAAGGAAGTGAACACAATGCATGTTCTTCATGCTTTACTTATAGACAGTGTTGCTATTACGCTCTAGAGAAACCAGCCCCCCTCCCATGCGGAGTTAAAGAGAGGCGGTACTAGACTAGTTTTGATTCGACTACATTTCTTTCAGAGGTCGTATGGAAAGCTCTGGGTGGGGAAAAGAAATCACATTTTATATTCAGATACATAAAGAATGAAAAGTTATCGAGACTCTAAGTTTACATTTCTAGAATTTGCATGTCTATGTATTATTCCGATCTTTCTTTACAGTAACCTGATAAGTTACACTTCATTTTTCCTATTTATTTCTCTCCAAGGATCTCTACACTACTAGCTAGGTAATAGAAAGCTACTTTTATGAGTGCACTTGCCCAGAATAATCATTTGAACTCCAACAAGTGATATTTAGGTCAGGAATTTTCCAAGCTGATTGCTTGGTTTCATGGCAAACGCATCTGCTATTGCTAAAATAGTATTATATTTAAAAAAGAAACAGTGGGAAAACTGTTTTTTAGACTTTGGGGTTTGTTTTTTTTTAATATTCATGCCTTTTCTTTGAGTAGGAGAATTCACATATGGAATTAGAGTGCAGATTAAGTGTTTGCAGGTGGGACTGAGAAATGAAGGCGCATTTCATGTGACATCTGTTTGACTTAAAGTTTCCCCTGCCTAAAGTTAACAACCAAGCATCCTCCTGGATCTCTTCATGTGCAAAAAAACGACTAGAATTTTCCTAAACACAAAGGGTCTTATAGACTCTTCAGGTCTAGGCTTGTTGAACACCCATCTGATCCATCCTCACGTCCTTCTAAGCCTTTCAGAAATCCCTCTCTCGCGCTCTGCAGGACAAGTTTATGTCTTAGAATCTTCACATAAGACACAGACACCCATTCTAAACAACACACCTATTCATTTTCCTTAATTTCCTTCAAAGGAACATAGACACTTTTACAGGCTTATCCTTGTGTCACTCCATATACACTGATATCTATATAAACTTATGCCTTTATTTCACAATTCAGCCTTCTCATTTACTCTTCCATCCTTGGAAAGATTACAGGAATATGGTAAGATTTGTTCTTGGTTACTGAAGACTTCCAGCCCTGCATGGTGATGGCTTCCAGATTTCATCAAACAATGATTCTTCACATTATAGTTTTCCTACAGATAGTTCATTTGATCAAAGGTAAGTCTTGGTTTTGTTCTAATCCTAATTCAATTTAAATGATGCTACAATTTCCAAAGCTCCTGGACTGTTCTAAAAACAAACAAACAAAAACAAAAACAGGAAAGGGAAGAAATGAAGAAATTTACTTGCGTGTTTTCGTAAAGCATTATACCTAGATTTACTGATTTCTGAGATTGTTTTTTCAGGGAGCTTTCTTTTTTTTTCCTGTGCTTTGGCTTCTTTTCTCAGCTCAGCTGACCCTGCCATTTAATCGGGCTCAGAAACCTAGATTCCTTTGGGTATTGCCCACTTCTGAGTGATGGAATAAAATGGAGAATAAAATCTGTGAATGTCTGCTAGAATGTTTTCCAGTCAAAATCAAAATTAAATATGTCTATTCTTCATAAATGACCATATTTTAACAAGTAGTTTTTATTTGACACAAAATCATTTTGTTGTGGTGTGTTTTATCTCTAAAGGAAGCTATAAAAGTGAAAATATAATGGGTGTCTGATATTAGGTAGGCGTAAGCTTGCCTTTTTAGTTAAAGCTTTACAAAATGAGCCTATCTTTCTGCATGGTAGGTATGCCATTTCTGCCATTGAATCTGTCTGCAAACCAAGCACAATATTTCCAGTAACCCTTTCCTGAAGTTGCACTGCATTCTGTGTAGATAAGCAATGGTGTTGAAGAGTGGCAGAGGACAGAAGAGTCTTTCAGTTACGAAACTGACATAGAATCATAGAATGGCTTGGGTTGGAAGGGATCTTAAAGTCCATTCAGTTCCAACCCCCTGCTGTGGGCTGGTTGTTACCTACTAGATCAGGATAGCCATCCAAACTGTCCTTAAGTAACTCCACAGCTTCTGTGGGCAGCACCTCACCACCCTCTCAGTGAAAAATCTCCCCTTAATGTTTAATTGAAATCTTGCATCTCTCAGAATAAAGACATTTTCCATTGTCCCATCACTACCAGGATATAAAAAGTTGATCTCCCTTCTGTTTATGAGCTCCCTTTAAGTGCTGGAAGGCTGCAGTGAGGTCACCAAAGAGCTTTTTCTTTTCCAGACCTAACAAGACCATCTCTCTCAGCCTCTTTCTATAAAAGCTGCTCCAGTCCTCTGAGCATCTTTGTGGACCTCTTCTAGACTCGTTCTAAAAGCTCCACGTCTTTCTCATGCAGGGGGTCCCAGGCTTGGATGTAGTACTCCATATGCAGCTTCACAAGGGAAAAGTAGAGGGGGACAATCCCTGCCCTCTCCCTTCTGCTACTCCTCTGTCAATGCAGCACACAACACTGCTGGGCTGCAAGTGAAGCTAACATTACTGCTTCCTATATGAAGTGCTAATGAGAACATCTCTGACTGGCAAGATTAACATCTTTGTCTTCTTTCAGGCCAGTATAGAATTATACCCCGTTATGATCCTGTGCTTGGAGTTGTTGGAAAAGGAGCCGTCTTGCCCTGCCAGCTGGAATCTAAGACAAGCTTCAAGGGAGTAATTGTTCAGTGGATGTTAATTCAAAATTCCCTAAACATTGAAGTGACTACCTATGATGGAAAAAAAACATGGGATCCAGTAAGGGAGAATGAGGCATACCTGGGCCGAACAGGTTTCTTTCTGAGTGAAGTTAATAAGGGGAACTTATCCCTTCACCTGCAAAATGTCGCAGTCTCTGATAAAGGAAAGTACATCTGCAGTGTCTCTTTGGAGAACTGGTATGATGAAGTGGTGGTTGACCTGGATGTGGCAGGTGAGTGGAATATCAGGTGTTTTTTTACTTCTCACTCAGTGTTATTGTACATCTTTGGTAAGGACTGTGGGGTACTGTTGGCCATGTGGAAGACCAGCCTTCACTCTGGTAGGCCACCTTTATTGCCATCTGGACTCAGAAAGTATCTTCTTAAAATTGTCTTACACCTGAGTATGAAAATGTGTGAAGGGAGCAGGGCTGAATGCTTCAATAAAGCAAACCTATTTATGTAGAAGTGAGGCAGCTGTAGACTGACTGAGAGGGTATTTTATATTTCAACCCATTTTTGTTGCTGCATCTTACACATCACTTTTCTCGTCCAGTATTTCAACTTTAATCTCTTAATGGTGTCATCCAAATCTATTTTAGCAGAAAATTTCCTGTTGGTGCAATGTTACAATTACTTTTTTTTTTTTTTCATCATTTCAAGTTATTCATGAAGATATCAAAAATGCCTGGAAAAAGAATTGCTTTATGAAAGACGTGCTGCATACAAGTATCTGTATCTCTTCAACTCACACAGTGTGTTTATCGACAAAATTGGGGCAGATCTTACAGACATGAGCTGCTCAGTCAGAGAATATCTCACTGCCTGCTTTTTCTTTCCTTTCCTATAGCTCAAAGTGATAAGTCTGAAGTTTTCCTGGATGGCCATGTGGGTCAGGGCATTGGCCTCAACTGCAGGTCACAGGGATGGTTTCCAGAGCCTGAGGTAATTTGGCTAGACAGCAAAGGACAGACACGGCAGGAGAAAGTGGTCACGCAAAGCCTGCAGACTTCTTCGGGTCTTTTTGATGTTGTCAGTTCCGTGACCCTAGAACCAGGATCTGACACAGAAGTCTCCTGCAGAATAGTCAATGTTCACCTCAACACAGCATGTGAATCGCGAGTCCTGATATCAGGTAAGTGATCTCCAGGCCTGACAATCGTGAGGACCAGTTCGGAGCCTGCTGTCCTGCATCTCTCCATTTTCACAGGAGAGATTCTGGATATTCAGCAAAGGCATAAACGGCAAGCGCTGAGATGGATAATGTAGTAAGAAGTAAAATTTTATATTATTCATTAAGTTCAAGATTCGTCTTATCAAGACACGTTAGTCGATTCTCATTAATTATCACCTGATGGCTCTGCAACGATTTAGATAGATAGTGATTTAAAAGTGCTATTAGGAAATGACAAATGTCAGCTCTCAACCCTTTTCTCTCCCTGACAACAGCATGATTATTCTGCACATCAGTAAGTGCCACCCTCCTATTTGGATCTTAATTTAACAGTAAAGCAGAGGAATCTTTTTTTTTCCCCCCCCCATCTGAAATACCACTGTAGATGATTCTTCTTTCCCAAAAAACTCAATCTGTATGGAAAACAGTTGAAATACTGCCCTCGAATGGGCTCCTCAACATATTTTTCTTACATAAAGGTAGCATCTCCAACGTATTTCTGTCAATTTCTTTACCTGGCAAAGCAAAGTGGAGAATTGGAGGGCAGCTGTAACTGCCACAGATGGCAAAAAGAGCCCTAAAGTGATACACAGCAGCAAAAATTATGGCATTAAACTCACATGCTTTGGACGCTGGACATGACCTCTGCTCTTTCACAAACATTCATTGAAAGGGCCATTGTTTATATTTTCCAGATGTCTTCTTTCCATCCACTTCACCTTGGATGACTGCGTTCCTTGTAACTATATTTTGCACTCTGGCTGTTATCGCTGCCCTAGGCTATAAGCTGAAGAGTAAGTATTTCCACCTACATCAGCTGACATGGAAGTTATAACCACAGTGCAAAACGCAGTTAACGAAAACTGAAGTGGCATTTCAACATCAGTATGAGAAAGAAACAGACAGGAATGAGATGGAGAGGGGAAGTGGCAGGTGTGTGAGGGTGCTATGTGTGTGAATGCAAAATTTTACTTAACAAGGAGGTCATTTGTGAGATAGAATTCTATGATGTGATCACAATTGATAAATAGGCACAGAGTACGTGGCTCGCCTTTAGAACAGTGGATTTTTGAAAGAAAACTCATACTGAAATAATACTGTGATTATCTAAATGGGCTCCTTTTACGTGATTAAAAATTCTTCTTCCTTTTCTAGCTGATCGTACAAGGAGACAAAAAGAAGGTGAGTAATGAGGAAGTTAAATAAGCACACAAACACCTACTTTGGGAAAAATAGTCTTTACTTTTGAGCTAGGAACAGTATTGGAAGCACTGTCATGAATAATAATGATAATAATTCAGGAACGATCAGTACTGAGACATCTCAGTTCTGTGATGCACCAAGGTGAAGTGTTTCTTTTCTTCGTTGGCTATAAGTACCGCCACTGCTGCTTCAGCAGGGAGTTTTGCTTCCACTACTCGCAGGCAGATCTAGGTGTCAACACCGATATACTCTTCTCTACAGTGCCACAACAAAGTCAAAAGTTTCTGTAGCTCTAGAGGGAACAGCAAAATGTGTTCACTCAACTGGTCCCAGAAACAAGAATTAGTTGCGTACCGATGTGTCAACATCACAAAATGAATCCAATATGAAGATGTATTATTAATCAGCCTGCTTAATTGTGTAAGGAAGTTCCCCCTGCCTGTAATATTTCTCCAGATTGGAGGTAATAGCAGGGCTTCTTTGGTAAATGCCTGACAATATTACTGTTCCAGCAGATCGTGTTTCTTCAGGCATTTCTAAGATGCTCTGCTGCAGACTTAATACCCTGTTAAAACGACTTGGATGTTCTGCTGAGCTCGTGGGTTTGTCTTGCACTGGGCATTTTGGATTCTTCTAGTCATGTTTAATGATTTGAAAGGCTGAATTTTTATGTTAATAATCAATGTAACAATTTTTTTTTGTGTCTGTTGTTTTATTCCTAGAAACAACGATGGATGAGCTCAAAAAGAGTAAATACTCCTTGTCTTCTAAAATAAGATCTGATCAGAGAGAGAAGAGATTTAAGCACTATGAGAAAGTTATTACTGAGAACAAGGGCTGGTGGGAGGAAGGGTGCGTGGGCTTCCTACTTGAAATCTAAGGGATATGACAGGCAACTAGGTTGGGCTGAGATATTCAACAGGTAGGTGCCTTTAAAAAGGCCATATGAATGTCATTTCGTCCCTCTTACTGGTTGTTCAGTTGTGTGTTGAGTTACCGAGCAGCCATTTGGCCTCTTAATTGCCATGCAGCATATCCTTCTTTTCCTCACTGGATACATTAGAATAATCACAGTTGGTCCTATGTAAAAATATTATGGAGGAAATAGCATTGAAGAACAATGAATCTTATTGTTTTTACAATTGGATCCTGTAGCAGACACAAAGATAATCAGATGTCATTTCTTTCAGACAAAGAGAATTTGGAGAAAGAGTTGGGTAAGAATTTGGTTTTGATAACTTTTTGAGTACTTCTAGTCAGAAAGCTGTTTACATTCCCAAAAGAGCAAATGAGATGCAGAACATTTTGATATGATGCTCCTCTGGATGTGACTGTCCTCTCTATCAAATGTTTCCTGTGGATGGTTGATTATAAATTCAAAGATTCAAGATATCATTATGATCCACTTTCCATGAATGTCTGGGAGCTCTTGTTATTGAGTGCAGTGGCATAATTTTAAAGCATAATTGATCATCCTTTGGACTTTAAAAAATAAAAAACAACAAAAAACACAACTATTCAATTCAGCAATATTTATTTATTTATTTATTTACTTATTTATGTATTTATTTATTTATTTTAAATTCTTTTTCCTTCGTTATTTTCTACGTAGGTGCACATGAGAACACGCGCATTGCAGGTAAATAAGTACAGCAACCAAGATGGTTTTAATGCAAACTTAGAAGTAAATGACAAAGAAAATCAGCTATTTCATTAAAATCAAGACAGCTTATTTCTTGTTCAATGGTTATTACTTCCATTAAGTGGCGGTGACCATTTTCAGTCACAGCTGAGATTATTACATAGCATGGCTGTGCTTCTATGAGTCCTGTGTTACTTTCTTTCCTCTCTGTAATCCATCCGCCTTGAGTTTTGCTGGCCATACAAGATTTTCTTGAAGCTCTAGCAAAAGGCTCCTAATCTGTGTCTTCTTGGACTAATATTTAAAACCAGATTGATGGGATTTGCACGGCAAATTTTAAAGGAAACCTGATTGCAATGTAGAATTCTCAGTGTGTGAATTATCTGCATTGTACCTCAACTCTGAATCTCCTTGAGATTCCTTCTCACTTATTAAAGCCTTTATTTTGCAGGATACTCTGAAAGAAAACGTAAACTTGGTAAGAGAACATCTTCTATAAATCTTACTCTTGTGAACCATGCGAAAAATAAAGCAAGTTTTCAGACCAATGTGAGGAAGCCATACCTGAGGATGAAGGGACTGCACAGACCAAATCACAGTTCAGTTCTCTTTCCCCCTCCAATACAGATGGCAAGATGCATTTTGTAAGATTTTCCTGAACTGTGCATAATCCTTCTTGCCAGAAGCTGCTATACCTAAAGCTGGGACAGATCTACAGGCAACCATGACGTGTTATGAGTTGTTTCATTACAAAAAGACCTGGTGATGTTGGTGGATGGAAAGCTGGACATGAGCCAGTACTATGCCCTCACAACCCCAAAAGCCAACTGCATCCTGGGCTGTGTCAAAAGATGTGTGACCTGAAGGTCAAGGGAGGTGATCCTGTCCCTCTACCCTGCACTGATGAGGCCTCACCTGGAGTACTGCATCCAGATGTGGAGTTCTCAGTACAGGAGGGACATCTACCTGTTGGAGTGCATCCAGAGAAGGGCCACTAAAATGATCCACAGAATGGAACACCTCTCCTGCACTAATTCAAAATGTGTTGGTGTTCACGTGTTGTGCAGCTTGGTGTCCTGCGGGCTGGGTTTGTCCTGCTTTGAAAAACTGAACCACAACAGAGAAGACTCTCATGTAATGATTATGGGTGTTAATAACTAGAACGTACTTTCAATAAAATAAATTTTAATATCTTTATCTTTCAGATAGAATTGAAGCTGAGTTGGGTAAGTGGTTTAAAAGATTTATTTTTTTGAAATACGTACTGCAGCTTTAGGTGAAATCAGGCCTTGGGCAGAGTCACAGTAATGGCAGTAACTGCACATCAGAAGGCAGTGGAAGGCAGTCTGACAGGTACATAAGCACACATCAGATTCTCAAAACCCTTCCCTCTCTTCTCTTCTTCAGATTTCTGGAAAGCTCGGGAAAAAGCAGGTAAGCAGAGAGGAGAAAGCATGGGAAAAATGGTGTATTTCTCTGTCCAAGTTATCCTGAAATGGAAATGCCATGATATTAGAGATCACCCAGTTGAGCTGGAGTCACAGGAAAACGGCTTCACTTCAATTGGAGGTAATGAGGATTGGATGTGGCTACTGGAAATACTAAGAAAAGAAGTTGCAGAACTGTGTTGATGTAAGGACTGAATGTATAATAACAATAATAACAGTAACAGCAATAATAATCATCATAGAATCATAGAATCATAGAATCATAGAATTGCTCATGTTGGAAAAGACCTTAAAGATCATTGAATCCAACCACAACCTGACCATAGTACCCTCACTGTAGCAGCCCTCCACTAAATCATGTCCTTGAGCACCAGATCCAAAGAGTTTTTAAACACATTCAGGGGATGGTGACTCAACCACCTCACTGACATAATGGAAAAGAGAAAGAGAGTAACTAATTATAAAGTGTGTGAAAGACTGTGAGAATCACCTGGATTTGTCCCCAAGACAGACATCATGGCTTTGACAGCTTCAAGGGACCCACATTACTGAAACCCGGAAATGCTTCAACCCATTTCCCATCCCAAAGAGATTGCCCTGAAACACTCTGTTTACTGGATCATTCTCATTTTTTCCCCTTCCAGTTCCCATCACTGTGAATCCTGAATGCCAGCTCCTCGAGATCCAAGTGCCAGGGGCTCCAGATGCTGAGAACAATGCATGTGAACCTGCTGGCCTGAGCAGCCCCTCCACAGTCCCTGTCTTGGTGGCAAAGGAAGGGTTTGCAGCTGGGAAACACTACTGGGAAGTGGAGGTGGGCCAGCAGCAGGACTGGGTGCTGGGGGTCATGAAGCACAAAGGGAAACAAGAGGAGCAAGGGACACTTGCTGGGGAGGACTTGTGGGCTCTGCACAAATCCAGGGGAGAGATTTTCACTATCAAGGGAAACACCAGGTCTGAGAAGACGGACATGACTGACTCAGTGATTGGTGTGCTTCTGGACTTGGAGGAAGCACAAATCTATTTTTATGGTGCAGAGCATGAGAGCTCCGTTCTGAGAATACCTATAAGTCTTGTAAAGGAATCTGCAGAAGTGTTTTACGCTTTCCTATCCAAAGGGGAAGGGAGATTCAAGCCTGTTTGCCGACAAAATATTCCTGTTCCATTAAAGATTCCATAAAAAGCACAGAGAATTGACATGGGAAAGACAGTTTGGTCAAAGACAGAAGGGAAAAATTACGAGCAAACATCAGCATAATGTAATACTAAATGAGAAAGAAGGATGTAGACGAGAAAGGCACGAAATTCTAGAGAGGAAAAAAAAACTGGCAAGTGTATACAGGATTAGGGTCATATTCAGAAAACCCTGCTTGGTTGTTTGAGTTCTCGTTAGAAAAGAAGAAAGTCTCAAGTGTACAAAACATTTTCAGTTCCCTGAAGAGACAGTTGTAATTTAGGAGGTGATGTACAACCTGCCTTTCCACCACTTTGCTGCGAGAGGAGTTGCATCATTGCTTATTTTTGTGTCATAACTGCTATCTGAAGGCACCTCAGACAACCCGTATCTCCAGTCAAACTGTCTTTCCTTTTTGTATTTAAGTTTGTTGGAATCCATCCAATTAGGCAAAACCAATTCCACTCTATTTGTATCAAGAAAAGAAATAAATCTTTTATAAGAGAAAAAAACATATTTAAGCATATTTTCTTTCTTAAGCACATTAGAATATTTGTGGTAAGATACACTGATGTATGAAGTGTGGTGCCAGCCAGTGGGGTGAGTGAGGGTCCTTCTGTAAGCAGGTGGAGGGCCTTGTTGGGTCTTAGCCTGGGGTGCTGGCTACTGGGATTGATGTGAGTGGACTGGGTGCAGCTACTGGAGTTATGCCTACGGTGTAGGCTTCAGATGTGAGATCAGCTATGGGAGTGAGTGAGGGTCCTGGTGTCATGGTTGGAGAGTTGTCTTCAAGGGTTGGGAGGGCACCACAGCCTGTGATCCCAGAGTACCAGATGCTTGGGAGATCAATGAATGGACTGGAGTCAGGCTGAGGCTGTACGTTGTAGACTGTAGCACTGCTACTGAGCTGAGCGGGGCCCTGGAGTGGGGTACTGAAGCAAGTAGGGGGTCTTCTACTCCCAGTCATGGGTTGCGACTGGTATGTTTTCCCAAACCAGGTACTGCTGGGACTGGTGTGATTGAGGCAAGTGTCTTCCCCCCCCCCAGAGGCAGGAGTAGGGAACTGGGTCACAGCCTATGATCCTGGTGTCCCATGCTGAGTGCATCAAGTGTGCATCTTCCCCAAACTGATGCGTGCGGGGTGTGCATGTGTATTGACTATTAAAGTTTAAGCTGGAGCAGCCAGTAAGTAGTGGGGGACCTCAAGTCTGGGTATGGGTATAGTTTGGTTGGCTGGTGTGTGTTGCTGCACCCAGGGGATCTTGCAGATGTGGTGTGCTTGAGGGATAAGTGTAAACATGCACGTTTGAAGAGAATTCAGTCAAATCTCCTCTCCTTGCTGGACGCCTTTCTGATCACACCGGTGTCTGTTATCCTGTCTTCAGGCACTTCTAGAATGAGCAGTATCTGAGTCAAGGGTGACATAAAATGTGACAAGTTAATTTCTGAAGTGCTAAATTACAAGATGTCTACCTCTTTTATGCTTTCTATTGGTTGACCTGATGCATTTATTCCCCCGCCTTGTCATGATCTCCACTCTGATAGGCCCTAGGAAATTTCTCTGCCCAGGATTTCTCCCTTTTCTGGCCACCTGTCTCCCTTTTCCCTTGTCTCTCGCCTGTTGTGTACTGGGAGAGTCACCAGCATGCAACAAATGCAAAGCAACTGGCAGAGAGTGGCTCTCGAACAATGACAAGAAGCATCAAGGAAGAATGTGAGGAGATTATAAGCCTTATTCTTAATCACTGAAATTGTACAGTGGCGACCAGAGAATAAGAGTCATGCTTTGCAACACAGCTTCTCTGGGCAAGAAGTGAGAAGTCTGAGCATTCATGACTGTGCTGGGCTGGAGCTGCTGCCCACAGTGTGGATAAGGGCTCTCAGGGCAGCTGACCTTCCTCTTCCAGTTCAATTGGTGAAATGAATACATTCCTGACACTGACAATGAAATCTAGCCTGCAGTTTGTTCTGTTCATCCTGCAGCCAGCAGTGATTCTGTTCATGGGATGCAGTAGAGTTTCTTGAACACCCTTATTTGATGCCCTGAGACATCAGGACTGGTAGAAGTGACTCAGGAAACATGGCATGTTTTGTTGATTCTTCTTTTTACTTCTTTCAACATCAGTGTGACTCTGGAAACCACGATTATGAAGGTAAAGCATGACAGTCTTCTTCATTCTTGTGGCTCTCAATGCCCATCTTATAATAACATCTCATTTAGCCGCGGTGTTTCTCAGAGACACAAAATTTCTGTGAGTTTTGTGGAAAGAGTTGCTTTTTTACCCCAGGGAGAGTCAAACATCGGTGCTATATAGAGGACACTTAGCATATCCAGGCTACTCAGATATTCTTCCTGGTCTCTGACTTGTTTTTCATATGTTTAATTAGAAATCATCCTACCGTGTAAGGGACTCTGGCAACTGCTTATTGCATTAAGAGGCGAATGCTCAGTTCTGTGCTGTAAGTCTGCTCACGTCCAAATGGACTCACGTGGCCACCCTTAAGGACTCTTGTTCTGTTGCATGAGATCTCTCATGACTAGTGTAATGAATTGTGCTGTTTCCTTCAGCAGTAGATCACAGTTTTGTTTGGATCACCAGTGTATCACTGTGATCACCATTGTAATTACTACGTCAGCAAAGCATGCATGAGAACAACAAATACGAATAATACAGCTGGCCGCAAAAAATGTTAGATTTTGGAATAACTCTGCAGAGATTTCTAGGCTTCCTGAGGAAGTACTCCTTATAGCCAAGTGCTGTATCATCTGAGATATGTCCCTAAAGGGGAAGGGGAGATGGGAAGAGAAGTTCAACCTCTTGATCGGACCCAGAAAGCAGTGATGACCTCCCAACTTGTCTGCCATGGTATTTTTTCCTGAATTCCTTCTCTTCTAAGTTATTTTTCTAGGATTTTCTTCTTTTTAGTATTGACTGGTTTACCAATGGGGATCAATACGTGTTTGTTCAAGGATCAATATATCAGTTGTGCAAATTGAATTGACGTTTGCTACTTCAAAAATTTTCCAGTTTAGCTTTGCTTGGTATATGGATACTCCTGTTTTGCACGATCTTTACTTCACTGAAACTCCAAAGCCACAGCAGTCCTGTCCTTATCCATATCGTGTGTACTGGGAGCTTCCTGGCATCCATCACGTGCAAGGATTCTTCTTGGATTTCGTATAAATTGTTTTAAGTTACAGTGCAACAAGTTAAAAAGCTGTTCATCGTGGCATAACAAGCAGTGGAGATCTGCAAAACTGGGGAAAACCAGCTGAAAGTAGGCCAAAGATCACGGTGATGAAGCCAAAACTGAAATAATGGAGAAGCATGTGGTCGTACAGCTGCAGCGTGCGTGCCCAAAGGGACATCAGCATACATTGAAGGGTTCTCTGAAAAAGAGTGAATTCTTATGTCATTTCCAGGAAAAGTATTACATATGTATATCTTAACTGTTTAAATGTAGAACCTGAACTCCTAGACTGGGTGCTTGATTTTTGAAGTCATCCGGTACAGATCGTAAATTAATGGAATGACTGATTTCTAATACCACACTGGAGTTGGAGAGTTTTCTTCCCAAACTTTCTGAAGACACTTTCAGGTACCTGGTTGTCACTTTGTACCTTCAGGTCCTTGTTGTCACATCCTGCCCATAAAGGGTGAGATGAGCTGACCAGATCCACAAACACAAGCAGACAGCGTCGTCTTGAACTGGCAAACGGCAATTAAGAACACAAAGACAGTGATGACCTGGAGCCCCTCTCAGGCATACTTTTATGCATGCTAGACTTGCAGGTGCACTGTCCCAAGGTTGTAAGCAAGCAGGTTTGCAACATCAGGTTTCTCAAAAATGACTCCTCATCCATATCTTTCTTGCGATGGCTGCAATGGAAAGCAGCTGGCTCAGGGTGACAACCCTGCAGGCTCCCAGTTCAATGGCACAACCAACTTCCCATCCCTACACGGTTATCACAGAGTTTGGCAAGGTGGTTTCCACTCCACAGCTATATCTCTTAGAGTCAGTATATCACGTTATCCCGGGGTTGGTAACGTTGAAGGTTGCTGGTTTACATTGCTCAGGACAGACTCCATGCATATTCACCTCATTCCTCCTTGGAGGTTTCCTCAATACTGTACTTTCTCTTAAGAGGTGGACATCTCAATAAATCACCTCCAATAATCAACCCCGTGACTACAGTCACTCAACCTGCACAGTATTAAGAAGCAACTGAGGAGGTCACACGCAGACTTATGAAGATCACAGCTCAAGGGGTTCTTGGGCTGCTCACTATTTATAGGATAAGTTGACTGGGTCATAGTCATAGTCCCGCCCAAGCTGCAGAAAGCAAAGATAAGAAGTGGGAGAAGGAAGTTCTACCTGCTGTAAGGGAAGATGAGGTTCAAAGACATCTAAATGACCTGAAGGTGCACAAGCACAATGGACCAGGCAAGGTCCATGGATACTGAGTACTGACGAGTGAAGCTGTCACACAACTATCCATATTGTTTGAAAGGTCATGGCAGTTTGGTGAAGTTCCCTCTTAGTGGAAAAGGGGAAATGTAACCTCCATTTTCAAGAAGGGAAAAAAAGAAGATCCAGGGAACAGCAGGCAAGTCGCTCTCACCTGTGTTCCTGACAAGATCATGGAGGAGATCCTCCTGAACTCCCTACTGAGGCACATGGAAAATGAAGATGAGGTGACTGGTGCTAATCAACAGGACTTCACCAAGGGGAAGTCATGCCTGACAAACTTAGTGGCCTCTTATGGTGGAGTTACAGCATCACTGCATAAAGGAGGAGCAAGTGACATCATCCAGTCGGACTTGTGTAAAGTGTTTGACACTGTCCCGCGTGACATCCTGGTCTCAGACGACACTAAGCTGAGTGGTGCAGCTGACACAACAGAGGGAAGGGATGCCATCCAGAGGCAGCTGGACAAACTGGAGAGGTGAGACCACGTCAACCTCAAAAAGATCAACAAGGTCAAATGCAAGGTCTTCCATCTCGTTCAGGGCAATCCCAAACACAGATGCAGACTGGGAGGAGAATGGCTTGAGAGCAGCCACAAGGGGAAGGATTTTGGGATGTCGCTTGATGAAAGATTCAACATGAGCCGGCAATGTGCACTTGCAGCCCAGAATGCCAACCTTATCCTGGATTACACCAAGAGAAGCGTGACCAGCATGTGGAGGGAGGTGATCCTGCCCTCTGCTCTGTTCTCGTGAGATCCCACCTAGTGTACTACATACAGTTCTGGGGCCCCCAGCACAAGAAGGAGATCGAGCTGTTAGAGGATATCCAGAGGAGGGCCACCAAGATGATCAGAGGGCTGAAGCACATCCCCGGAGGTGTTCAAAGCCAGAACGGTCATGGCTTTGAGCAACCTGGTCTTGTTGGAGGTGTGCCTGCCTATAGCAGGGGGAATGCAACAAGATGATCTTAAATTTTACTTCCAGTGCAAACCATTCCATAATTCTGTTTTGCAGGACAGTGTTCTCAGTCCTGAGCAAGGCCATAGGCATAACGGCCCGGCAGAAGGAGGAGGCTGCAGGTAGGGAGCAGGGTGAGCACACTGTCACACACCCTTAGATTGGTTTCTCTGTCCTTCCTTGATGGGGAGGGACATCTGCTTAGTGTAACAATTGTCAGGAAGTCACACAAAAATATGAGCCTGCGAAGTGGGAACATGTGGACCTATTGAGATTCACCAAGGCAAAGTGCAAGGTGTTGCGACCTTCTCAAGGCCATCCCAGCAGCATGTACAGGCTGGGTGAAGAATTCACTGAGAGCAGCACTGCACAGAGGCTGCCACGTCCAGCTTGGAGGGGTCCCTGGGCAACCTGATGTAGTGTCTGATCTAGTGGGGGGCCAAACTGCCCACAGCCAGAGATTTGGAACTCAGTGAGCTTTAAGGCCCCTTCCAAACTCAGACATGTTTCTGTGAGCTGTGCTGCACATACACAGAAGTCTTTGTAACGCAAACTTATTGCTGCACTTTAGATCTAGGTGTGTAGGGAAATCAAACCTTCAGGTATCACCTATAATCCATTGGACCCAAGGACAATTATTTGCTAGGGGTGAAAGTTCAGCCTTTCATATTTGTCGACTACAGTGAGCAAGTTACTAAAGTCTACGTTCTGATTAGGAATGGAAAATGAAAGCACCAGTGTTCCGAGAATGCAAGACAACTGCAGAGTGACAAAGACTCCTCAGTTCTGCAATACGCGCTGAATGTAAAATGGATAATTTGCATCCTGCTATTCAGGTAAGGAAAGAAAATCTGGATGAACCGGTTCTGTGCACAGTGATGTTTCTGGAGCGGTTTGCATATATATTGAGGGAGCTGTTTGCTCCTTACAGTCCCCAGGAATGATATCAGTCCAGAATTAAAATGGTTTCCTTCTTGGATGCGTCCCTGGGAATACATTTTGGTCTTCTCTGTGTAACATTCTGTAGAATTTGCAAATGGTTTCCTACTACCTGAATATAAAGATTAAAACAATTTGCTTTCTGAAGAGCGGATAAGACATAAATCTAATCTATGGTGATAGTTCTACATCAGAAGCTGTCTGTGAGCAGCTCTTACTAAAAAGATTAGTCACTGCAGTGCTCCTTTTTCTGCTGGGTTTCTCAAAAGAGAGATCTAACTGAAATGTTGTGATGGCTGAGGTTGGGTTGAGCAGCATGCTGATTCTGAAACCTATTTCCACATATGAAAGGAAATTTCCTTGCTCTTTCTGTGTCAGAAACATTGACTTATTATGTCTTTTTTAGTAGGCGTACAAATACATGATAGATTAGGAGACATAAGTGAGCCACTGCTGGCTCATGTCTCCAGGCTAATTCTTTTCTTGTCTGCTGAGTGGTACAAATAAGTGATGCATTTATTTTTTTCCCTTTTTCTATTTTATTTTATTTTTTATATTTATTTTTTAATTTTAATAAAGACAGGTGTATGAGTCTTTAGCTTTATTTGGAGGAGTATAAATCAGAATGAAGTAAAAAGCCAATCACATTGGGCTCAATATATTTGCTGCAGCATCCTTTTTATTCTTCCTTCATTCCATCAATCTAGATCTTGGTAAAGCTTACTTTGCTTTCCAGTGGACAATTAATTCTTCATCAGAAAGAGGAATGCATGAGTGCAGATTACAACCTCCAACATGACATTTCTAGCTTCCATTTAGATTTCTCTAAATTCACCCTTTTCTTTTGTTAGGAAAGCAAAAATGCACGTGTTACCCATCGCAAGCACGTGAGCACTGTGCATGTTCTACGAGCTCTGCTTATGGATGCTTCTGGGCTCTGAAGAAACCAGTCCCTTCCAATGCTGAGTTAGGAGGGCTGTGCTATGAGTAGACTTGGTTGGACTGAATTTATTTCAGAGGTCATATGGATTGGGAAATGTTCCTCTTCAACAGGTGCCTGATAGAGTCTTGGGGCCAGGCTGTGAAACGCCCTTAAGATCCATCACAGTGTCCCTCTTAGTCTTTCAGCAATGCCCCTCTCTTTCTTATCTGGACAGTTATTAGCATTTGGATCATAACTTCATTGGTTGACTTCTGTTCGGAACAGATTATTCATTCATTTTCTTAATTTCATGGAAAGGTACCTAAATCTTTTGAGAATTTGTCCTTGTGACACTCCATTCACAGAGTTCTAAGTATACACAGAAACAGAGGGCTCTAGTTCTTGATACGGTCTTTTAAATTGCTCTTCTGTTCTGTGCTTGAAAAGATTGCAGGAACTTGGTGAGGTTTGCGCTCCAGGTTTTGCTTATTGATCACATCCAAACCTGCAAGGTGATGGCTTCTGGATTTCAGCACACGGGGACTCTTCACATCATTCTTTTCCTACAGACAGTTCATTTGGTCAAAGGTAAGTTGGGGTTCCATTCTAATCATCGTTTGTTTTTAACAAGTAAAATAATTTCCAGAGCTGGAGGATAGATTTACGTGTTAAAAGCATATGAACAAAGAAAAAGCCACTGACTCAAGTGTGAGTTCATATGAGATTAGAAATAGACTTTCTGACAGTCAATGACTGCTTTTTCAAGAGCTTCCTTTCATTGCACTGTCGATCTTCTTTTCTATTCGGCTGGCCCTGACACTTTAGCAGGCTGAGAAAACCTGGTTTACCTCTAGGAATTGCCGGCTTTGAATGGCAGGATGAAAAGTAAGATCAGTAAAAAAAGAATAGTGTACTTGCTGTTAAATATAAAGACTGCTGTTTTTTTCCATAGAAGACCAAGTTTCTACAAATAATTTGTATTTGAGATGAAATGCGCTTTCTGTGCTGTGTTTTATCTCTGAATGCAGTTATCCTAGTGAAATTATTGTGGGCCTTTGATGTTAGGTAGGCAAATCTTGCCTTTGGAGTTACAAATTTGCAAAAGAATCTTATCCTTTTGGAAAACCACTGAAAGCCATTCCCTCTTGTCCTATCGCTGTCAGACTGTGCCTACATCCCATCTGTAAGCCCCCTTCAAGTATTGGAAGACCATCTGTAAGCCCCATTCAAGTATTGGAAGACCTCAATGAGGTCTGCCTGGAGCCTTCTCCAGGTTAAACAGACCTCGCTCAGAAAGTAAGTGCACACTGCTGGCTCATGTCCAGCTTCTCAACTACCAGATCACCCAAGTCCTTCTCAGCAGGGCTGCTCTCCATGGATTCTTCTCCCAGTCTGTTCACATAGCTGGGATTGATATGACTACGACCAGGATGCAGAACCTTGCTCATGCACTTTTTGAACCTCATTAGGTTCACGCGCAATTATTTGTTCAACAAATAGTCCAGCTTTCAAATCTGTATGCCTCCAAATTAGAGACAAGAAACTGTATGGCTATACGCTCATGTGGGCCTAGAGAGATGTGGTGTCATTACTCTAATTGGATTTCTTCCTCTCCATTTGTCCTGTTCCACCCATCCCTGCTTTTACTGTGGGTGGGCATGCATTTTGCCCTTGAGATAACATCACGATCCACAGCATTTTCTGATCCACTGAATTTATCAGAGCTGAATAGCTACATTCACAAATCTGATACTACTGCTTCCTATCCAAAGTGCTAATGAGAACACCTGTGACAGCCAAGACTTCATCTATGTCTTCTTCCAGGCCAATTTAAAATCATACCTCCTAACAAACCTGTGGTTGGAGTCATTGGAACAGGAGTCGTCCTGCCCTGCCAGCTGGAAGCTACGACAATCTCGGAGAGACTTCTTGTTCAGTGGATATTTACTGGAAAATCCCCAAACATCGGTGTAACTACCTATGACAGAATGAACACGCTAAATCCATTTAGGGAGGAAAAGACATACCAGGGCCGGACACATTTCTTTCAGACTGAAGTTAATAATGGAAATTTCTCTCTTCACCTGAAAAATGTCACGCTTTCTGACAAAGGGAAATACGTCTGCTTTGTCTCTTTGGAGGAACGGTATGACGAAGTGGTGGTTGACCTGGATGTGGCAGGTGAGTGGGATGTCAGGCGTTAGCACCTAAGTACAGTTGTGTATAATTGGTAAGAACTATAGGGTACCAACAAGTCAGATTCAAATAATCTACCCATAGCCATGTGGAAGACTCATTCCCACTCTGTTAGGCCACCATTATTACCATCTGACCCTGTAACAATGCCTTTTTTACGTTGCCTTACACTTGAGTTTAAAAATGCTTGAAGGTGACAGAAACGAATCCATCAGTGTAGCAAGCCTATTCATGCAGAGGTGAAGAACTTGAGGCCTGATTGAGGCTGCATTTGGTACTACAGCTCTTTTCTCTTGCTCTAGCCTTACTTCTGCTCAAGCATCAACCATTTTGCATCTCATATTCCCATTTTCATCTGTTCACGATGTCATCCAACCTTGTTTTACCTGAAAATTGCCAGTCAGTAAAATGTCAGATTTGTGTGCTTTTTTTTTTTCATTATTAGTTCAATTAATTGATTGAGTTATCAAGAATCTGCAAAAAGATTTGTCTCGTTCAAGACTGTTAGAGACATGCTGCATGCTAGTGATCCATTTCAATGTCACAAAGGAAGACCAGCAATTAGTTGGCCTTACCAACAATTTAGTGAGAAATAAACACTGTGTATAGATGAATCTGAGCAAGATCTTCCAATTGTTGACTGTTTGGGAAGAGAATATGTAATCTCCAGTTTGCCAGAGTTTGTTTGCTTGCTCTTCTATAGCTCAAGGTGGTGAGTCTGCAGTTTACCTGGATGGTCATGTGGATCAGGGCATTGGCCTCACCTGCAAATCACAGGGATGGTTTCCAGAGCCTGAGGTAATTTGGCTGGACAGCAAAGGACAGACATGGAAGGAGAAAGTGGTCACACAAAGCATGGAGACATCATCAGGCCTTTTTGATGTAGTCAGTTCCACAACCCTAGGACCAGGATCTGACACGGAAGTCTCCTGCAGAATAATCAACAACCTCATCAACACAGCATGTGAATCGCGAGTGCTGATTTCAGGTAAGTGACCTCCAGGATCAATGTTTGTGAGGATCAGTTAGGACATTACTGTCCATCATCTCTCCATTTTCCCTGGAGAGATTCTAGACAACAGGCAAAGGCATAAATGAGAAATGCTTAGAGATGGATAAGCCATGGATGGATAAGCCAAGATGGATAATGCTTTGATGAACAAGAAGTCCACCTTCAATGTAGCGCTCAAACGAGCTGTCACTGGAGAGCATGCAATGTCAGCTCCCATACTCTTTTCTCTTCCCATCAACTCCAAGATTACTCTGAACTTCAGTGTGTGCCTCCCTCCAACTAGGATTCCTCATCAGAAAAGCTGGCAATTCTAACTCAAAAATAGAGCAGCCAAATCCTTTTTTTTCCCACCACCTGAAATAACAATACAGACAGATGGATGGTTCATCATTTCTGGAAAATTCATCATGGAGGTCAATGGTTGAAATAATGTACTCGAATGGGCTTCCCAACAAATTTCTCTTTCATAGTGGTGGCTTCTTCTGCATATCTCTGCCGATATCTCTATCTGACTACACAACATGTAGAAGTGAAGGACAGCAGTAACCTTCACAAGTGGCAAGTGGAGGCCATAAGGGATACTTAAACAGTGTTACTAAATCCATGTGCTTTAGACACTGGACCTGTCCTAGCTGTTTCACAAACATCCACTGAAAGAAACACTGCTTATATTTTCCAGATGTCTTCTTTCCATCCACTTCACCTTGGATGACCGCCTTCCTTGTAATTCCATTTTGCTCTGTGGCTGTTATCGCTGCTCTAGGCTACAAGCTGAAGTGTAAGTATTTCCACTGACAGCAGCTGATGTGGGAGTTACAACCACACTGCAAGATGTAGTTAATGAATACTTCAGTGGCATTCCAGCATCAGGATAAGAAAGAAACAGATGGGAATGAGATAGCGAGAGAGAGAGAGAAAAAAAGAAAAGATAGATGCGTGAGGATGGTGCGTGTGTGAATGCACAAAACACACACACAAAAAGTTTCATTTTAAGAAAAGTATTTTGAACAAAATTTTTTGAACAAAGACTCATTTTGAGATTATAGGATGATAATTCTCACCAAACTCCACATCTTCGGGGAACAATCAAGATTTCTTCTTCCTTTTCCAGGTGATTGTACAAGAAGACAAAAAGAAGGTGGGTAACGAGGAAGCTAAATACAAATCCAAAAAAGCTTATTTGCGAGAAGGGTGCTTATTTTTTGAATTAGCCACAATCTCAAAAGCAATTTCTCGAATATTTACGCTGGCGAGTTCAATACTGAAGTCTCTTACTTAGAATCATGGAATCATAGAACCACCAAGGTTGGAAAAGACCTACAAGATCATCCAGTCCAATCGTTACTTCTGCCGTGCAACAAGATGACACGTGTTTTTCTGATATTGATCAGCTGAGTACCGCTGCTTATGTTCAAGTGGGAAATTTTTGTTTCCTCCACTCACGGGCAAATCTATTTGTCAATGCAGATAAACTAAGTGAAGCTTGAATAAAGCCAAGTTTCTGTAGTTCCATAGGCAAGAGCAAACTGTGCCCACTCAGTTGGTCCCAGAAACAAGAATTAGTTGCATGCTAAATGAGTGTGTGATAGTTTATCCAGTACAGAGAATTTTTTGTTTATCTGTCTTCCTGTCTGAGGAAGTTCTCCTTGCCTGTAATATTTCTCCAGACAGGAGGTAATGGCAGGGCTTGTTTGGTAAATGTCTGACGATATTCCAGTCCCTGCAGATCATTTTTTTTCAGGTTTTTCGATGAGGGATTTGTTACTGAATTACTTTGCTGTTAAAATGACACCGTTCTTCTGCAGAACTCATGGGTTCAGCTTGCTTTGAGTGAATCGGATTCTTCTAGTCATTTTTATTGTTTTGTGATGCTGACTTTTTAAGTAAGTAATGAATATTACAATTTTTGTTGTCTGTTGTTTTATTCCTAGAAACAACGATGGATGAGCTCAAAAAGAGTAAATACTCCTTGTCTTCTATCAGTAGATGTGATCAGAGGGAGAACAGGTTTAACACATATGAGATACTTATTACTGGGGAGAAGAGCTTGTGGGAGGAAGGTTGTGTGGATTTCCTAAATGAAATCTAAGGGACAGGACAGGCAACTAGATCGGGCTGAGATATTCAACAGGTAGGTGCCTTGAAGAGGCCGTATGAATGTCATTTCATCCTTCTTACTGGTTGTTCAGTCGTGTATTGAGTAACCAAGTATTCATTTGGTTTCTTAATTGCCATGCGACATACCCTTCCTTTCCTCACTGGATGCATTAGAATAATCACAGTTGGTCCTACGTAAAAATATTATGGAGGAAATAGCATTGAAGAACAATGAATCTTATTGTTTTTACAATTGGATCCTGTAGCAGACACAAAGATAATCAGATGTCATTTCTTTCAGACAAAGAGAATTTGGAGAAAGAGTTGGGTAAGAATTTGGTTTTGATAACTTTTTGAGTACTTCTAGTCAGCAAGCTATTGATATTCCCAAAAGAGCAAACGAGATGCAGAACATTTTTATATGATGTTCCTCTGGATGTGATTGTCCTCTTTATCAAATGTTTCCTGTGTTGATGGTTGATTATAAATTCAAAGATTCAAGATATCATTATGATCCACTTTCCATGAATGTCTGGGAGCTCTTGCTATTGAGTACAATGGCATAATTTTAAAGCATAATCGATCATCCTTTGGACTTTAAAAAATAAAAAACAACATAAAAACCCACAACTATTCAATTCAGCAATAGTTATTTATTTATTTATTTATTTATTTTAAATTCTTTTTCCTTCGTTATTTTCTACGTAGGTGCACATGAGAACACGCACATTAGAGGTAAATAAGTACAGCAACCAAGATGGTTTTAATGCAAACTTAGAAGTAAATGACAAAGAAAATCAGCTATTTCATTAAAATCAAGACAGCTTATTTCTTGTTCAATGGTTATTACTTCCATTAAGTGGCGGTGACCATTTTCAGTCACAGCTGAGATTATTACATAGCATGGCTGTGCTTCTATGAGTCCTGTGTTACTTTCTTTCCTCTCTGTAATCCATCCGCTTTGAGTTTTGCTGGCCATACAAGATTTTCTTGAAGCTCTAGCAAAAGGCTCCTAATCTGTGTCTTCTTGGACTAATATTTAAAACCAGATTGATGGGATTTGCACGGCAAATTTTAAAGGAAACCTGATTGCAATGTAGAATTCTCAGTGTGTGAATTATCTGCATTGTACCTCAACTCTGAATCTCCTTGAGATTCCTTCTCACTTATTAAAGCCTTTATTTTGCAGGATACTCTGAAAGAAAACGTAAACTTGGTAAGAGAACATCTTCTATAAATCTTATTCTTGTGAACCATGCGAAAAATAAAGCAAGTTTTCAGACCAATGTGAGGAAGCCATACCTGAGGATGAAGGGACTGCACAGACCAAATCACAGTTCAGTTCTCTTTCCCCCTCCAATACAGATGGCAAGATGCATTTTGTAAGATTTTCCTGAACTGTGCATAATCCTTCTTGCCAGAAGCTGCTATACCTAAAGCTGGGACAGATCTACAGGCAACCATGACGTGTTATGAGTTGTTTCATTACAAAAAGACCTGGTGATGTTGGTGGATGGAAAGCTGGACATGAGCCAGTACTATGCCCTCACAACCCCAAAAGCCAACTGCATCCTGGGCTGTGTCAAAAGATGTGTGACCTGAAGGTCAAGGGAGGTGATCCTGTCCCTCTACCCTGCACTGATGAGGCCTCACCTGGAGTACTGCATCCAGATGTGGAGTTCTCAGTACAGGAGGGACATCTACCTGTTGGAGTGCATCCAGAGAAGGGCCACTAAAATGATCCACAGAATGGAACACCTCTCCTGCACTAATTCAAAATGTGTTAGTGTTTACGTGTTGTGCAGCTTGGTGTCCTGTGGGCTGGGTTTGTCCAACTTTGAAAAACTGAACCGCGACAAAGAAGACTCTCATGTAACGATTATGGTGTTAGTCATGTAATGTAATGGTGTTAGTAACTAGAACATACTTTCAACAAAATAAATTTTAACATCTTTATCTTTCAGATAGAATTGAAGCTGAGTTTGGTAAGTGGTTTAAAAGTTTTATTTTCTTGAAACACGTACTGCTGCTTTAGGTGAAGTCTGGCCTTGGGCAGAATTACAGTAATGGCAGTAACTGCACATCAGAAGGCAGTGGAAGGCAGTCTGACAGGTACATAAGCACACGTCAGATTCTCAAAACCCTTCCCTCTCTTCTCTTCTTCAGATTTCTGGAAAGCTCGGGAAAAAGCAGGTAAGCAGAGAGGAGAAAGCATGGGAAAAATGGTGTATTTCTCTGTCCAAGTTATCCTGAAATGGAAATGCCATGATATTAGAGATCACCCAGTTGAGCTGGAGTCACAGGAAAAAGCTTTCACTTTAACTGGAGGTAATGAGGTTTGGATGTGGGTACTGGAAATATTGAGATAAGAAGTTGCAGAACTGTGTTGATGTAAGGACTGAATGTATAATAACAATAATAATAATAATAGCAATAGCAATAATCATAGAATCATAGAATCATAGAATCATAGAATTGCTCATGTTGGAAAAGACCTTAAAGATCATTGAATCCAACCACAACCTGACCATAGTACCCTGGTGGGTACCCATAGTACCACTGTAGCAGCCCTCCACTAAATCATGTCCTTGAGCACCAGATCCGAAGAGTTTTTAAACACATTCAGGGGATGGTGACTCAACCACCTCACTGACATAATGGAAAAGAGAAAGAGAGTAACTAATTATAAAGTGTGTGAAAGACTGTGAGAATCACCTGGATTTGTCCCCAAGACAGACATCGTGGCTTTGATGGCTTCAAGGGACCCACATTACTGAAACCCGGAAATGCTTCAACCCATTTCCCATCCCAAAGAGATTGCCCTGAAACACTCTGTTTACTGGATCATTCTCATTTTTTCCCCTTCCAGTTCCCATCACTGTGAATCCTGAATGCCAGCTCCTCGAGATCCAAGTGCCAGGGGCTCCAGATGCTGAGAACAATGCATGTGAACCTGCTGGCCTGAGCAGCCCCTCCACAGTCCCTGTCTTGGTGGCAAAGGAAGGGTTTGCAGCTGGGAAACACTACTGGGAAGTGGAGGTGGGCCAGCAGCAGGACTGGGTGCTGGGGGTCATGAAGCACAAAGGGAAACAAGAGGAGCAAGGGACACTTGCTGGGGAGGACTTGTGGGCTCTGCACAAATCCAGGGGAGAGATTTTCACTATCAAGGGAAACACCAGGTCTGAGAAGACGGACATGACTGACTCAGTGATTGGTGTGCTTCTGGACTTGGAGGAAGCACAAATCTATTTTTATGGTGCAGAGCATGAGAGCTCCGTTCTGAGAATACCTATAAGTCTTGTAAAGGAATCTGCAGAAGTGTTTTACGCTTTCCTATCCAAAGGGGAAGGGAGATTCAAGCCTGTTTGCCGACAAAATATTCCTGTTCCATTAAAGATTCCATAAAAAGCACAGAGAATTGACATGGGAAAGACAGTTTGGTCAAAGACAGAAGGGAAAAATTACGAGCAAACATCAGCATAATGTAATACTAAATGAGAAAGAAGGATGTAGACGAGAAAGGCACGAAATTCTAGAGAGGAAAAAAAAACTGGCAAGTGTATACAGGATTAGGGTCATATTCAGAAAACCCTGCTTGGTTGTTTGAGTTCTCGTTAGAAAAGAAGAAAGTCTCAAGTGTACAAAACATTTTCAGTTCCCTGAAGAGACAGTTGTAATTTAGGAGGTGATGTACAACCTGCCTTTCCACCACTTTGCTGCGAGAGGAGTTGCATCATTGCTTATTTTTGTGTCATAAGTGGTATCTGAAGGCACCTCAAACAACCTGTATCTCCAGTCAAACTGTCTTTCCTTTTTGTATTTAAGTTTGTTGGAATCCATCCAATTAGGCAAAACCAATTCCACTCTATTTGTATCAAGAAAAGAAATAAATCTTTTATAAGAGAAAAAAACATATTTAAGCATATTTTCTTTTTAAGCACATTAGAATATTTGTGGTAAGATACACTGATGTATGAAGTGTGGTGCCAGCCAGTGGGGTGAGTGAGGGTCCTACTGTCAGCAGGTGGAGGGCCTCGTTGGGTCTTAGCCTGGGGTGCTGGCTACTGGGATTGATGTGAGTGGACTGGGTGCAGCTACTGGAGTTATGCCTACGGTGTAGGCTTCAGATGTGAGATCAGGTTAGGGAGTGGGTGAGGGTCTTGGTGTTAGTGGTTGGACTTGGTAGGGCCCAACAGTCTGTGATCCCAGATTGCCATCCACTTGGCAGATCAATGAATGTCCTGGAGGTCTGCTACTGGAGTCAGGCTGAGTCTGTAGTGGGGCTGTAGTGTGAGGTACTGGAGCAAGTGGGGGTCTTTACTCCCAGGCATGGGATGCAACTGGTATGTTTTTCCAAACCAGGTTCTGCTGGGACTGGTGTGATTGAGGCAAGTGTCTTCCCCCGCCCAGCGGCAGCAGCAGGGCAATGGGTCACAGCCCATGAACCTGCTGTCAAATGCTGTGGTTCCCAAGTGCGTATCTTCCCCAACCTAGTGTGCATGTGATTTTCATGTATATTCACTAGCACACTTTAAGCAAGAAGCGGGGGGCTTGATTTGGGAAAGGTGATCAGGCTGTTGGCGGGTCTGTGCTGGCACACCCAGGGGAACTTGAGAATGTGCTGTGCTTGAGAAACGTGTGAGAGTGTGCATTTGCAGAGAACTTCAAGTTAGACATACTGGTGTGCAGGCAATCCATGAAGTCTTGTGAGAGGACTTGGGATCTGGGCAGGTTTTCCAGGCATAATGAGACACATATTTGGGGCTCCACACTGGGTCTGCTTGATGAACAGAGAGACCAAAAGAGGTACTCAGAGTATCTAAAAATACACGTATGCTTGGGAACCTTTAGAATGCTCCATTCTTCTCTAGAGAACTTCTGTCTCTATCATCTGGAGAGAAGGAAGGAATCTTGGCTGTCTGTGTCTGTTTTACGTGAGTTCTGTGTGTAAGTGCTGTTGAAAGTAGCCCTTGGCTGGGGCAGCGTTTGTGGCCACAAGTATCAGTGTCCCATGCATGTGCGTGCGTTTGTGTGTCTCTAGGATGTGTTCTCAGCTTGCTCCCAGTTGAATGCACAAAGAGGAAGTGGAAATAGTGGGATTTTAAGTGTCTTGTCTTTCTGTCCACTTTGCCATCCCTATCTGCCAGGAGCTCTGAGTGATCAAAAAGTTTACCCAGAATACTGATACCTGACTGTGTATGCAGTGCCTCCTTGGGTAACTACAATCTTGCCAGCTGCTGCATAATTATTGGAGGTTACTTATTGTGATGATCATCTATAAAGAGGAGGTACAGTCTTCAGGAAATCCCCAGGGTAGAGTGCAGAGAATATTCAAGGAATCTGTTCCTTGATAGTTCCCCAGGCAACATAGCCTATTACCTTAGATGTTGGTAGCACAAGCAGAGCTTGGTACGCTCTAAGAGTCTAAGTGACTCAAAGAGACACAGCATGGAGAGTTGAGAGGAATGTGAACACCACAGCCAGGCTCCATGACTGCACTGCAGGGATGGGAACCTGATGGTACCACGGAAATGGTGAACTGTGTAGTTGTCATCCTGAGCCTGCAGATTTTAATGTCATACCAATTGCAATAACTGTATGTGTGACTGGAGTAACTGAAGATCCATGAGAAAGTAAGAAAAGCCACTACAAGTGGCTTAAAATAGGATGAATTCTGTAGAAGATAACAGACAAGTTGGGAGGACATTGCTGACTTCTGGGGTCAGACAGAGTGAGCCCATCTTCCCCACCATATGGATGCCTCTTGGACAAGATTCACATACTCAGTTATAGCCAATGCTTCCATGGGAAGCTTAGAAAACTCTACAGAATTATCCCATAATTGAATGCATTTGCAGTTGGCTGCATTATTCACGTGTTCTGCTGACAGCATATTTATCCCCATCAATCCAAATGAATCTGTAACCTGCTGCTTCAGTAAACAGCACTACGCATTAATCTAGGTGGTAGAGTTCTCACCGAAGGTAACCAAACTTCTTAAGAGTGCTGGGTTAGTTCATTAGAATGCTACTAGACTGAAGGCACGCTGTGCTCCTTGTGTATTTGTAATTGTGATAGTTTGATATATCGAACGTAACAAGACTTCAGTGCCAAAATCAGCATCGCTCAGTGTTTCAGACAAGCTGCCCTCAGCCTCTCTGATATCTGTGGACAAGCTGGAATACAAAAGGGTGTATATCCTCCCAAACTTCTTTAAGGCAACACCAGCACATTAGGATCAGGTGTTCTAACAGCAGTAGACACCAACAAAGAGAGAAGTAAAGACATTCTTGCTCTGTCAGAGGCTATTCTGAAAACTGTGTGGAGAAGACTTTGAGCGTGCATTCTAAAATGGTAGTGTTCTTGATGATTTATCCATTCTCTCCTGGGGAGAGAAAAAGACTAAATCCATGAATCTAGAAGTAGCAGGAGGGGCAGGAGAGGTCAACAACAAACCCATTGACATGGAAGCTTAGCTATGTTCATCTTCATGTGTGAATTCTGTCTGTACTCATTAAAAACGAGAGGATATTAGTACCTTGTAAATTCTCCTGAGTAATTTTTAGACCATATACCAAAATGAGAAAGGCTGGCCCATACTTCACACCATTTCCAAGTGAAAGGAATTTCTGCAGAAAGAAACACTGATGGCAAGTCAGTCAAGTTGCCTTCAGTAGGCACTCCATTTCTGCAACTGACATAGAAAGATCTGCCATGACTGGTGATCATCCAGTATCAGAAGTCAAAGGTATTTTTAAGCAGCGTGGTTTCAGCTCATCAGAAAGCTCTTCTATGCTAGCACAGTAGTCAACTTTTGCACATTGGTGTCATGACTGTTTTCTGTGATGATCAGTGCACAGAAAAAAAATATTCATGCTCTTCTTCACACCTGATGGAATGATCTGTGCACAGGCATACGCATACAAAACAATAGTTATCAGTTCCTGGGCTTAGAAAACATTTGTGTAGGTTGATAGAAACACCTGGAGGCTCTCTCTACCCATTGACTAGTGGCCTGAAGTCAGGGTTTTCCTGCAGAAAGGGCTCACGGAAGGCTTAGCAAGCAATGGTGGAAGAATTTTATATGGTTCAACTTGGTGGCACAAAGCATGGGGCTGAATATCGTGTAGTCTGACCTCAGACTCTGGATTTCAGTCGTTAATTAACCGTGCATTTTCACTTCAACCATTCACTTATCATCATCAAACCCACATGTAATTCTTAGAGACTCAGTGTCAGAATTGGTTGCAGCTGAACCTGTTGAGAAGAAAGGAAAAAGCCTCACATTCTGGCTGTGATGATTAACAAAGGTAAAAGTGTACAGCACTTTTTTCTGATGAACACTGAAGAATGACAACTTCTTGGATGAGATGTCCAGGAAGATCCCAATCTTCTGTGGTCTACCACTCACAGTCAAACGGGTCCAAGGATCTGAGTGGGCCCAATACTCTTGCCCATCTGTTAACCCTATGACCCAGAAACCATTCTTAGGGGACAAAGCCACTGTCTCTTTTCGTGTCACAGTCTCCTGGGCAACACCCAAGTTCCAGTTGCGCTTCTTTCCAACATCCACTTCCCAATAATGTCTCCCCAATGTGTAACCTTCCTTTGCCAACAGAAAAGTGTGGGAATCAAATCTCTCCTCCTTGCTGGGCACCTTTCTGATCACACCAGTGTCTGTTACACTCTTCCCATCTTCAGACACTTGCAATCTAGGATGAGCTGTGTCAGCGTCGAGGGTGACGTCAACTGCAATAACAAGGCAATTTCTTAAGTACTAAATAACAAGGTCTACTGCTTTGAGACTTTCTATTGGTTGATCCTATGAATTTATTCTCCTTCCTTGCCTTGATCTCCACTCTGACTGGTACTGGGAAATTTCTTTGGACTAGGATATCTCCAGCTTCTGGCAACACAAGTCACCTCCCTTCTCTTTTGCGTCTCATCTGTGAGAGACACCAGCATGCAACAATGGCATGCAACACAAAGGAAAAATGTAAGGAGATTATAAGCTTTTGATTAAGGAATCATTCAACAGCACGGTAGTGGCCAGAGAATAAGAGCCATGCTATGGAACACAACTCCTCTTTGAACAAAACCAGAATCACAAAATCTTTTTGCAAGGGAATGAGGAATAATTCCATTCACCAAGGTTGCATGATAAAATCAGCAGGTTTGTGTACATTTAGTATTGTATTGCTCTATCTGAACGTGCTGAAACAAACTTCTCTTTATCGTAAAGACCAAACCTCTACTTTTTTTAGAAGAAACAATTCTGTTTTACATCCTAGAAGAACAAAAAAATACTGAGACATTTCTAGGACAGCAAGTGGATAATGGAAGGATTCAAAATAAGTTCTTGCTGTGCTGTTACTTACAGAACAAGAGGCCTGAAAACAAATGGTTACTCAAGCTTTATTATTAAGTGTTATTAAATCTTTAAGAGGTGGGATTCGGAATGGTATTTTTCTTACCTTTATGTCTTTGTGCACACAATAACTCTACAAGAAACAAAGAAAGGAAGAAAAGTGTTATCAGGAAATCTAGTCTCCAGTGATTTAACAGCCCATGCTGCTGGCAGATGGTCAAGCATTTGTGTTATTGCTTGCCTGTTCTGCGGGTAAGAAAGCCATTTTATGATCATTATCTTCCATGACAAAGGACAAGAAAATTTGGAACCAGGAAAACATCAGCTGATTACACAGAAGTGTGTTATACTTAAACAGTAAGTACAAAACTTCCATGAGATCCCACAGAATTAAAAGGAAGAGCCAAAAGCTATTGTGCCTGTGACAGAGCCCAGAGAGTCTACTTCTCTGAAGATACCCCAAACCCGCAAGGATGTTTTTCTGTGCAACCTATAAGAGGAAACCTGCTTTAGCAGGAGGACTGGATGATCTAGAGATGTCCTTTGAAAGCCATACAATTCTGTGATTCTGAGATCAGTATTGAAAATCAGAAGCTGTGGGAGAGAACAGCCCAGGAGGCTAGGAGAAACACGTCCCAGGTGAAGTCCTCCCTTCATGCTTGGTGTTGCAACATGAGCACTCAAGGACATTATACCCTTATCATTCACTTAACAGTCAGATTCTGAGGGAGTGCTGAAAGGCAAAGGCAATATAAACATTAACTCCACAGTTAAGTTGAGGGACCACTTCCAAAACGAGGAGATAAAAAAACATTATGCAAGTGGTCCAGGAGCAAAGCTTTGACGATACCAAAAGTGAATGCAGAGCCTGGGGTAGTGGCAGGCCCACTCACAGAGCTGTTTGGGGGGAAACTGGCATTGCAGGAATAGCCCTCCTCAACATCTCCATCTGTATCCACATAGAAAATGCTTTTGAGCAAGTAGAAGGTCTCCCTGCACTGCCTTGTGCCTGGAGCTCCTCAGATACACGTGTTAAGAAAACATGACAGCAATTGTGCAAATAGAAAATGTGGGAGAGTACGGTGCAGGAAAGCACAAGAAGCAAATCCTTCACACAGTTCTCCCTCAGATAAAGACTTCACACCATGGGCAATCAAGGCCGTTCAGCATACCACACTTTCAAAATGCACTTAACTGCATGACTCTGAGATTGTTCTGAAAGGCAAGAAAAGCAGAAACAGCATCCTAACAGTTGGATTGGTGAGTCAAAGCTTCAAGAGGCAGAAGCCAAAGGCATTGTGCAAGTGGCCCTGGGAACCACCTTGGCAAAGTCAAAGCTGAAAACCACCACCTGGAGCACTGAGACTATGGTAGAAGCAGAATCATAAACAGAGACCACTGGGGGTAATTTTTGATGCTGGAATAGCCTTCCTCACCAGCATTAACTCAGGAAATTTCCTCCAGAGAATGAATTGCACCAAGATTTTAACCTAGATTGTCTGCACAGCCAAAGCCATGTCATTCAGTGTCCATGGGGATATCTGTTCTGTTGGGTTATGGATTTACGTCTTGACTCCCCAGCAGTAATGTTCAACATTCACACTGGTCTCCAAAAAGCAATGAAGTTCTGAACGTGACAAAAACATGCCCATGGTTCAGATAAAATTCTTGAGATGAACCCAGGAGATGACAAGGAGACACCAGCTGGAACACTGAGACTGGGGTAGTGGCAGGTTCAGTCACAGACCTCTCTGGGGTCACTTGGCATTGCTGGAATAGCCCTCTTTACTATCCCCAAGGCCTTATCCCAGTAGCAAATGCCTGAGGGCAGGCAGAGGGACTCATCAATGTGCGAAAAGACACAAAGCCAGTTACAAATCCAAAGGTCCCAGGGCACTGCCCGCTTGGATTTCCCAATCCAGCAAGGGTCAACATAGGATTCTGAAGGTGCCTTGGCTCATGCCATGTGATGCCACCAGACATACCCCTCACACTAGAGCCAGAATAATTCCACCACTCCTTGCCACAATGTCAGTCTCAGGAGACTGGGCTGCCAGGGGCCCAGCCATCAGTAGCCTTCGAATCACAGCCATTCCTCCACAGCCCCTTCTGTATTCCCATTTGCCCCAAAGACTCCTCCACACACAATACCATCACCAGCACAACAAGATGACGAATAAACCTGAATATTGGTAGAAGGGTAGCTTTCCAGGGAACAATCCCACTCACCATTCTCCTTCTTCAGAGTCTCTGCAGAAAGACAAGGAGGAACAGGGAAACACCTTACTTAGCACCCCCGTGACCACAAAGGCTTTGGGAACAGTATGGGATGCCCTTAATAGCAAATGCCTGAGGGCAAGCAGAAAGACTCACCAATCGTTGCATGAAGCTCCTCTGCCCTGTCTACATAGCCGCAAAAAAAAAGAAGAAGAAATTAAGTCAGGTCCAGACCCACAGGTCCCAGGGTGCTGCCCACTGGAGCTGCCCATCCCAGCCATGATCAGCAAGGGCCTCTGGCAGGGAATTGGCTCACATCCATTCACACTCCTTCTCACAATCCTCTGATTCTGAATGGGCCACCTGTCCCAAACACCACTACCCCAGAAGCACACAATGCTCATCTGGGGCCAGGGTCTCCATCCAGCCACCCCACCTCTGTCTTCCCTGCAAAACCCTTTCTTCACTCTCATCTGCCCCCAAGTCTCCACCAAACTCATTACAGCCTCCAAAACAACCGCACATCACAACAGCCTGCCTAGCAGTGGCACGGGTGGCCAGAAGAAGTCTGACAGCTCTACTCACCATTCTCCTTCTTCGGGGTCTCTGCAAGAAAAAGAGGGAGAAAAAGATGCATTGATTAGCAGATCATCCTCCAGAAAGAATTGAGAAAAAAAGTGTGGGATGTCTTCAACAAGGCACACTCACGCCATGCGAGCACCTTCATTATTCTGGAAATTACATATGCAAGGAGGCACTGGGGCGCTGTTCTGCATGCACTCACCTTCCTCTGCATCCTCCCCTGACTTTCCTTGTGCCGGGTGCTCCTCTGAAAAAGATGGAAGAGACATCAGGATCTGTTCCAGGCAGGAGACAATGTCCACAGAGGGGAAAAAGGCTGCCTGGGCACTGTGCACAACAGCACACAGCTGCAGTGCTGGCCCTTCAGGCTCCTCTTCCTGGATCAGGCACATGGCCCTAAAAGGGCTCTAATGCCACATCCATCATGGGATGGGTATCTCCTCCTGACCAGCACAATTCAAGCCAGAAGATGAAGTAAGTTCCAAGCTTTCTCACAGAGCTGACTTGGGACACTTGGCCTGGCTGGAATAGCCCTTCTCACTGTCCCCAGATCCTTACACCATCGGGAATGCTTGTGGGCAAGCACAGGGACACACCATACTTGGCACAGTCCACACCATTGCTCTGCCCGGTCACCACAGCCACCACAATAGAAGACAACAAGTCAGGCCCAGAAACCACAGGTCCCAGGGCACTGCCCACTGGGATTTCCCACCCCTTCCAGTAGAAAAGATTTCTCTTGAAGGACTTTGGCTCACGCCTTGTCACACTGCCACTCACATCCACCTCCATCTGGTTTGGGTCACTGCCATCCTCCACCCAAACAGCAGCAGACAGGGCTACTCAGGGCTCAAGCTCTCCATCTCCATGCTTCCCAGCTCTGTCTTCCCTCCTCAGACCCTTTTGCATACTCATCTCTTCCAAACACTCCAACACGCACGTCCCCATCATCAGCACAACACCATGACAAATAAACCTGAATATTGGTGGAAGGGATGGCTTGCCAGGGGACAGTAACACTCACCATTCTCCTTCTGCAGAGCTGCTGCAAGAAGACAAGGAGGAAAGGGGGAACATTTTGGTTAGCACCCCATCACTCACAAATGCTTGGGGAACAGTATGGGAAGCCTTCAGTAAGGGACCCTCACCCTACACAAACACCATCTTTTTGCTTGAGATTCCTCATACACAGAAGAACTGGAGCATTATGTCACATATACTCACCTTTCTCTGGATCCTCCTGTGCTCCTCCTTGTTTCTGGATCTCCTCTGAAAAAGATGTGTGGGGAGAAGGAAGAGTCCTTCTTCTGCCCCAGGAAGGTGGTGTTGCCAACTGATGGTAGAGGGCCCTCATGAGTTCTGAGCACAGCAGCACACAGATGCAGCTCTGGGACAGTCCAACGGTCCTCCATTCTGCTCCCCATGTCTCATGGATGTGGTCCATGTACTACCAAATGTGGAATAACCCACCCCCACAAAAATGTCCCCGCACCTGTTTCCCTACATCACACAAGCAGCTCTAGCAGGCCTCAGGGTGCATCACAGGGGGTGGCATACCTTTCCCACGTGGCCGTTTGTTTTCACAAGCTACTCACTTAAGGATTGATACTCTAACATGGCTGTGGAAATCTAACACTGACAACTCCTCAGCATCAGTAATCCAAAGCATGAAAGAACATCCCAGTGGATCTGCTCATTCATAGCTGTGTCGGGGAACAGCCCAGGAGACCAAGACTAGCAAATCCCAAGAGAATTTGTCTTTCCCCTATGGTCTTCAGTCCATTGTCACACAGAGACATAATACCATTAAGATACACTTAGTAAGCTGCTTCTGACATTGTGCTGAAAGGGAAGCAAATCATAAGCAGGATCTGCAAAGCTGCTCTGCTGAGCTTACCTACCAATTTAGAAGTGCTCAAAGCCATTGAGCAAGCAGCAAGGAGCCCCAGCTTCCCCATGGATGGCATTTCCTTTCTTCTGGGATACAGGTTATCATGAGGTAATTAATTCAAACATCACTCAGCAGCACTGCCACCCAAACTTCAAACTGTCTCCAACATCAGAATGTGGTCCCAAAAGTTAACAGAACTTTCTGTTAATTCTGATATTTGTAACATGTTGCTGACAACAGTTGAGGTGAAGCAGGGCTTTAGCCAAGACCTTCATCAATTGGTGTCACAATGTGAGTACTCGCGTATATTACACCACTAACACTCACTTACCTATCTGCTTTTGACACTGTGCTGAAAGGCAAAGACACCATGATTGAGAAGCTGTGGAGTTGGGCTGCAGAGCCAGACAGTCAAACCAAAGAGGCCAAATGCATGGTAGCAGTGGACTAAGGGCACAGCCCTGGCAAAGCCAAATCTGAAAAGCACCAGCTGCAACACTGAGACTGGGGTGGTGGCTGGCTCACCCATGCATTTTGTCTGGGGACACTTGACATTGCTGGAATAGCCCTCTGGGCTATTTCCAAGGCCCTGTCCCAATAGCAAATGCTGGAGGGCGGACAGAAGGACTCACTTTTCTTTGCACAGAGCTCCTCTGCCCAATTAACATGGACACCACAGAAGAAGAAATTATTCCACTTTGGACCCCCAGCTCCCAGGGTGCTGCCCACAGCAGCTGCCCACCCCAGCTATGATCAACAAAGGCAGGGGCTTGTCACATGTCCAATTACATCCACCCTCGCAGCCCTCTGATTCTGGATGGGATCCCTGCCATCTTCCCCAGCCACCACTTCCCCCTAGCACATAGGAATAATTTGGGCCCAGGCTCTCCATCCATCCACGCCATCTCTGTCTTCACCGAGAAGCCCTTTTTACACTCTTGTCTGCCCCAAAGTCCCAACCAAACTCATAACAACCTCCAACAGAACCACACATCCCAACAACCTGCCTAGCAGTGGCATGGGTAGCCAGCAGTGAGACAGCTCTACTCACCAATCTTCTTCAGGGTCTCTGCAAGAGGAAAGGAAGAAAGGAAGGAAATGTTGCTCAGCACTCCATCCTCCAGAAAGAATGGGGAAATGTGTGGGAAGCCTTCTACAAGGCAAACTGACACTACACCGACACTACATTATGCTGGTTATTGCTTACGCACAGAGGCATTGGGTCACTGTCCTTCATGTACATACCCTTCTCTGCATCTTCCTCTGCTCTTCTTTGTGCCAGCAGTTCCTCTGAAAAAGAGGGTCACTCTTATCTGCCCCAAAGTCTCCACCAAAATCATTACAACCTCCAACAGAACTACACATCCCAACAGCCTGCCTAGCAGTTGCATGGGTAGCCAGCAGTGAGATAGCGTTACTCACCTATCATCTTCTTCAGGGTCTCTGCAAGAGGAAAGAAGGAAAGGAAGGAAATGTCTCTCAGCACCCCATTCTCCACAAAGGATGTGGAAATGTGTGGGAAACCTTCAACAAGGCACACTGACACTACACCAACATTACAATATGACGTTGGTTAATGCTCACGCACAGAGACGTCGGGGCACTGTCCTTCATGTACATACCTTTCTCTGCATCTTCCTCTGCTCTTCTTTGTGCCAGCAGTTCCTCTGAAAAAGAGGTTCACTCTTATCTGCTCCAAAGTCTCCACCAAACTCATTACAACCTCCAACAAACTACACATCCCAACAGCCTGCCTAGCAGTGGCATGGGTAGCCAGCAGTGAGATAGCGTTACTCACCTATCATCTTCTTCAGGGTCTCTGCAAGAGGAAAGAAGGAAAGGAAGGAAATGTTTCTCAGCACCCCATCCTCCAGAAAGGATGTGGAAATGTGTGGGAAACCTTCTACAAGGCAAACTGACGCTACACCAACATTATAGATGCTGGTTATTGCTCACACACACAGAGGCATCGGGGCACTGTCCTTCATGTACATACCTTTCTCTGCATCTTCCTCTGCTCTTCTTTGTGCCAGCAGTTCCTCTGAAAAAGAGGATCACTCTTATCTGCTCCAAAGTCTCCACCAAACTCATAACAATCTCCAACGTAACCGCACATCCCAACAGCCTGCCTAGCAGTGGCATGGGTAGCCAGCAGTGAGATAGCGTTACTCACCTATCATCTTCTTCAGGGTCTCTGCAAGAGGAAAGAAGGAAAGGAAGGAAATGTTTCTCAGCACCCCATCCTCCAGAAAGGATGTGGAAATGTGTGGGAAGCCTTCTACAAGGCAAACTGACGCTACACCAACATTACAGATGCTGGTTATTGCTCACACGCACAGAGACGTCGGGGCACTGTCCTTCATGTACATACCTTTCTCTGCATCTTCCTCTGCTCTTCTTTGTGCCAGCAGTTCCTCTGAAAAAGAGGATCACTCTTATCTGCTCCAAAGTCTCCACCAAACTCATTACAACCTCCAACAGAACTACACATCCCAACAGCCTGCCTAGCAGAGGCATGGGTAGCCAGCAGTGAGATAGCGTTACTCACCTATCATCTTCTTCAGGGTCACTGCAAGAGGAAAGAAGGAAAGGAAGGAAATGTTTCTCAGCACCCCATCCTCCAGAAAGGATGTGGAAATGTGTGGGAAGCCTTCAACAAGGCACACTGACACTACACCAACAGTACAATATGATGTTGGCTAATGCTCACGCACAGAGGCGTCAGGGCACTGTCCTTCATGTACATACCCGTCTCTGCATCTTCCTCTGCTCTTCTTTGTGCCAGCAGTTCCTCTGAAAAAGAGGATCACTCTTATCTGCCCCAAAGTCTCCACCAAACTCATAACAACCTCCAACGTAACCGCACATCCCAACAGCCTGCCTAGCAGTGGCATGGGTAGCCAGCAGTGAGACAGCTTTACTCACCAATCTTCTTCAGGGTCTCTGCAAGAGGAAAGGAAGAAAGGAAGGAAATGTTTCTCAGCACCCCATCCTCCAGAAAGGATGTGGAAATGTGTGGGAAGCCTTCAACAAGGCACACTGACACTACACCAACAGTACAATATGATGTTGGTTAATGCTCACGCACAGAGGCGTCAGGGCACTGTCCTTCATGTACATACCTTTCTCTGCATCTTCCTCTGCTCTTCTTTGTGCCAGCAGTTCCTCTGAAAAAGAGGATCACTCTTATCTGCTCCAAAGTCTCCACCAAACTCATAACAATCTCCAACGTAACCGCACATCCCAACAGCCTGCCTAGCAGTGGCATGGGTAGCCAGCAGTGAGATAACGTTACTCACCTATCATCTTCTTCAGGGTCTCTGCAAGAGGAAAGAAGGAAAGGAAGGAAATGTCTCTCAGCACCCCATCCTCCAGAAAGGATGTGGAAATGTGTGGGAAGCCTTCAACAAGGCACACTGACACTACACCAACATTACAATATGATGATGTTGGTTAATGCTCACGCACAGAGGCGTCAGGGCACTGTCCTTCATGTACATACCTTTCTCTGCATCTTCCTCTGCTCTTCTTTGTGCCAGCAGTTCCTCTGAAAAAGAGGATCACTCTTATCTGCTCCAAAGTCTCCACCAAACTCATAACAACCTCCAACGTAACCGCACATCCCAACAGCCTGCCTAGCAGTGGCATGGGTAGCCAGCAGTGAGACAGCTTTACTCACCAATCTTCTTCAGGGTCTCTGCAAGAGGAAAGGAAGAAAGGAAGGAAATGTTTCTCAGCACCCCATCCTCCAGAAAAAATGGGGAAATGTGTGGGAAGCTTTCAACAAGGCACACTGACACTACACCAACAGTACATTATGATGTTGGTTAATGCTCACACGCAGAGGCATCGGGGCTCTGTCCTTCATGTACATACCCTTCTCTGCATCTTCCTCTGCTCTTCTTTGTGCCAGCAGTTCCTCTGAAAAAGAGGATCACTCTTATCTGCTCCAAAGTCTCCACCAAACTCATAACAACCTCCAACGTAACCGCACATCCCAACAGCCTGCCTAGCAGTGGCATGGGTAGCCAGCAGTGAGACAGCTTTACTCACCAATCTTCTTCAGGGTCTCTGCAAGAGGAAAGGAAGAAAGGAAGGAAATGTTTCTCAGCACCCCATCCTCCAGAAAAAATGGGGAAATGTGTGGGAAGCTTTCAACAAGGCACACTGACACTACACCAACAGTACATTATGATGTTGGTTAATGCTCACACGCAGAGGCATCGGGGCTCTGTCCTTCATGTACATACCCTTCTCTGCATCTTCCTCTGCTCTTCTTCGTGCCAGCAGTTCCTCTGAAAAAGAGGATCACTCTTATCTGCTCCAAAGTCTCCACCACTCTCATTACAACCTCCAACAGAACTACACATCCCAACAGCCTGCCTAGCAGTTGCATGGGTAGCCAGCAGTGAGACAGCTCCACTCACCGATCTTCTTCAGCGTCCCTACAAGAAGAAAGGGGGAAAGAAAAGAAAGGGCATCTTGCTTTGCACCCCATCCTCCATAAAGACTTGAGAAAAAGTCTGTGAATCTTTCAACAAAGCACGCTCACAATGAAGGTGTAGACCTTCATTATTCAAGAGAACCCTCCTGCACAGAGGCATTGGGGCACTACCTTGCATGCACTCACCTTTCTCTGTATCCTCTCTTGCTCTTCCTTGTGCCTGGAGCTCCTCTGAAAAAGGGACATGGATATTGGTGAGAGTAATGAGGACACCTTTCTTAGCAATCCATCCCCTATAACTCTAGGGAAAGGATTGGAACGCCTTCAGCATGGCACACCCATCCTTCACCAACCCCTCAGTTAGGGCTTTCCCATGCACAGTGGCTTTGAGGTACCGCCTACATCACATTTCATTTGCCCCTTCTTTCTGGTTCAGACCAAGACTATTAAACCTCACAGTTCCCTATTTGCTCTTTCATGGCATATCCTGTACCTTGGGCTGCTTGCTCTCAATGTCCAGTGCTTAAAATCTTGACACAGCAGAAATGCCATTAAGAAGTCCAGTCAACATTTGAGTCCTAATATCATAAGAACATCCTCCCACCTATACCAAATGCACTGTAGGGCACAAAAGAGTACTGAGGCCACAGAGAGACCAAACCCTTGCATAGCCCTCATTCTACTGCGGAATTCACTCCGTGGCCATTCTTTGTTATTACACCAACAACACACACACACTGATTTTTCTCTCCCTGTGTGCTAAAATAAGAATGCATGAAAAGTAGCACCTCGTTAGTTACTTACTTCTCAGGGAATGGTATTAAATTTCCCTGGAGTTTTCTCCGTATTTGTTCCACCTCACCAGTTAGATCAGTGCTAATTAGTGTGTTTTCTGGTCAGTTTGTGAACTGTGGTCTCCTGCCAAAAATTCCTACAGGCCCTGAGAAATGCATGGTGTGGCAGGAGAACAGCCTTGCAGCAGAGATGAGGACAACCATTCTGAGCTCTCACTTTGGTCCACCAAACAAACATATGTCCCATATACTCACAGTAAATCAATCCACTCACTGTACTGCACCCTTCCTTCATTGGTTTATGATTTCTGACACTCATAAGGACCTTTCCTAACCAAGGACTGGACATTTTCTGGAAGAAGGGAAAGTCTGTGTGCAGCTGTAAACCTGCTTTCCTTATAATACTTTGGAACTCCCTCTCTCAAGGAGATCTTTTGGGACAGTGGTTAGAAGGGAAGTAGCAAAAGTTTGTCTCAGAGTTCCCTCTCAGCATCGTGGTTGCATTACTATTCCAGATCTCTTCTCAGAAAGGTCCGTCTTAAAAGCGTACTCCTTAAAACTTTTATATCTATCAATTCTGCAATTTGCCAGAATCTGAGATATACATCCCAACTAAGCGCAGTGAAGTTCTCTCACACCCAAATGTGAAATACACATCTCTACATAAAAGACAAAAAAGCAATCAAGAAAACTCACTTGTGTCAATGAACGGATGCCAGAGGATGATTTTGAAAATCTATAGTACGAATGCTAAAAATGGAACTACACTGTTACCATCATTACAGAACCGAATAGCATGGAATGCTATGGCCCAAAAGAAGCCAGATTTGCCTTCATTTTTCTCACATTTATACAAAACGATGCAGATCTTGCTTCATATAAAATGCCCCAGAGGCTTTCTTAGCGCCCTTCAGAGTCACTGGCATTCTCAATACTCAGAAACCATATTCTCTCTTCTGCTGCACACACGAGACAATTTTTCTTTTCTCCCCAGGCAATATTGAGCTTGCCAAACTAAATGATTTCAATTTCAATCAAAATATTTGCACACGAAAATTGATTTTGGTGAATTCTATACATTGGGAAGGAAAAATGAGAGCGTGAAAAGAAACCCAGTTCGTAACGTCATAACAGACAGACGCCCAGTTAATAAGGAATGTTTCTGCAGTTCATTACTAAGCCAGAAAAGAATAAATAAATAAGAATGATACGAACAGGAAAGATGAGACCATGAAAAAGGTACTTTCATTTGAGAAAACCAACTTCAGAATGTCTGGATGCTAGAAACACAAAGGTCTGGAAAGGCAAAGGAGAATATTTTTTCTGTGAATATGAGGGAAGATGTTGATTTTGAAGAGCTTTGGGGTACATTTGGAAGGCTGAAGCCACCCTTGAGTGAATTCATAAAAAAAAGGTTCTCTTGAAGGAATGCAGAGCAGTGAGTTTCTTGGAAACAATGAGTTATCTCCAACGTAGGATGTCTGTGCCACTTGGGAGGACAATAAAAGGTTGGAAATTCTTGGTGAGAAGGCTACTGGAAATTCTCTGCTATGAATTGTAAACTGGGGGCTCCGGCATGGAGGAATAGAATCACAGAATCACAGAATCACAGAATCACAGAATGACCCGGGTTGGAAGGGACCTCAAGGATCATGTACTTCCAACCCCCCATAGCTTACCTATTACAATAATGAGGCAAAAGAGATAAAGAATCCAGAGCTGGTTATGGTTGTCTGAAAAAGGGAGAATAAGCAATTTAAAAAAAAAAAAAAAAGACAAATAATTTCTTGCAATATAATACAGGTGCAGAGTGGCAGTGGAAGTCATATAATCTGTACCATTTTGGACATGGTTAACAGAAGAACACTTTAAAAAATAATTGCTCATCTGGGAGAGTGATGAGGAGTGCAAAATATTTTAAAGAAAGCTTAGACACGTAGTACTGAAGTTTTTGTATTGTATCACTACTTAAACCCTAACCCTAAACCTCCCCTGTTTCAGTTTAAAACCATTCCCCCTTGTCCTATCACTGTCCACCCTCATAAACAGCCATTCCCCATCCAGTTTATATCCTTCCTTCTAGTACTGGAAGGCTGCAATGAGGTCTCCCCGGAGCCAAGCTAAACAAGCCCAGTTCCCTCCACCTTTCCTCATAGGAGAGGTGCTCCAGCCTTCTGATCAACTTATTGGCCCACCTCTGGACCTGTTCCAAGAGCTCCACATCCTTCCTGTACTGGGGGCTCCAGGCCTGGATGCAGTACTCCAGATTGTGCCTCACAAGAGCCAATAAGAGGGGGACAATCACCTCCCTCTCCCTGCTGGCTAACCCTTTTTTAATGCAGCCCAGCACACAGTTGGCCTTCTGGGCTGCAAGCACACACTGCTGGCTCATGACCAGCTTCTCATCCACCAGGACCCCCAAGTCCTTCTCCACAGGGCTGCTCTCAAGGAGGTCTTCCCCCAATTTGTATAAATAACTGGGATTGCCCCAACCCAAGTGCAGCACCCTGCACTTGTCCTTGTTGAACCTCATTAGGTTTTCACGGGCCCACTTTTGCAGCCTGTCCAGGTCCCTCTGGATGGCTTCCTTTCCTTCCAATATATCGCCTGCGCCGCTCAGCTTGGCATCATCTGCAAACTTGCAGAAGGTTCACTCAATGCCATCGTTTGTCACTGATGAAGATGTTGAAGATCACCAATCCCAAGACTGACCCCTGAGGGACACCGCTTGTGACCGGCCTCCACCCTGACACAGAACCATTAATCACAACCCTTTAGCTGCGTCCAACCATCCAATTCCCAATCCACTGAACTGTCCACCCTTCAAATCCACACCTCTCCAATTCAGAGAGAAGGATGTGGTGAGGGACCATGCTAAAGGCCCTGCAGAAGTCCAGGTAGGTGACATCCACTGCCCTTCCCCCATCCACCGATACTATCACTGCATCATAGAAGGCTACCAGATTGGTCAGGCACGATCTGCCCTTGGTGAAGCCATGCTGGCTGTCTCGAATCACCTCTTTATCTCCTATGTGCCTTAACATAGCTTCTAGGAGGATCTGCTCCATGAACTTCCCAGGCACAGAGGTGAGGCTCACCAGCCTGTAGTTCCCCGGGTCTTCCTTTCTCCCTTTCTTAAAAATGGGAGTAACATTTTCCTTTTTCCAGTTCCCTGGGTCTTCATCAGACAGCCATGATTTTTTCAAATATGATGGAGAGTGGCTCAGCAATCACATCAGCCATCTCTTTCAGAACCCTAGCATGGATATCATCTGGCCCCGTAGACTTATACATGTTCAGTTTCATGAGGAGGACTCGGACTTGTCCCACCATTACAGTGGGACAGAATCCACTCTCCACACCCTCACCTAGAGGCTCATGGTCCTGGCAGACATGGGAAGCCTGACCATCCGTGAAGACTGAGGCAAAGCACTCACTGAGTACCTCAGCTTTTTCTACGTCCAAGGAAGGCAGCTCCCTGTTTCCTTTCATCAGAGGGGGAACATTCTCCTTGGCCTATTTCTTCTTGACTATGTACCTGTAGAACCTCTTCTTGTTATCTTTCACATCCCTCACCAAGTTCAGCTCCATCTGCACGTTGGCTTTCCTAATCCTGTCTCTACACACATGGACAACAGCCCTGTATTCCTCCCAGGATACAGAACCCTGCTTCCACTTTCTGTACATTTCCCTCTTTTCTCCCAGTTTAAGCTGCAGGTCTTTGCACAGCCACAATGGTCATCTGCCTCCCCTGCTTGACTTCTTCTGCTGGGGGATGGAGAACCCTAGCCTTAAGTCCTTAAAGAGCTGCCAGCTTTGTTCTGTACCCATGCCTTTAAGGACAGTTTCCCAGGGGATCCCACTCAGCAGTTCCTTGAGCAGCCAGATGTTTTCTCTACGAAAGCACAGGATCCCAGCTCTGCATTTTGCCAGGCCCGCATTCTTCAAGATCACAAACTCCACCATGGCATCGTCACTACAGCCCAGGCTGCCTCCAATCTTAACCTTTCTCGTGCTCTTCTCTGCATTAGTGAGCACCACGTCCAGTAAGGCTTCACCTCAGGTTGGTCCATCTACTACTTGGACCAGGAAGTTGTCCTTGACAGACTCCAGGAATCTCCTGGATTGTCTGCCACCCGCCATGCCACTATCCCAGCAGATATCTGAGTGGTTGAAATTCCCCATAAAGACAAGAGCCTGCGAGCATGACACCTCCTGCAGACGAAGCAAGAAGGCCTCGTCAACAGCCTCCTCCTGATCAGGTGGCCTGTAGCAGACCCCAACCACTAGATGCCCTTTGCTGGACTGATCCTTGATTTTTACCCACAAGCTCTCGACCCGATCATGGCTGTTCCTCAGACGCGGCTCTTTGCGATCAATCCACTTCCTAACATAGAGGACAACTCCACCACACCTCCTACCCTGTCTATCCCTTCTGAAAAGCCTGTAGTCCTCAATCAGTGTATTCCAATCATGGGATTCATCCCACCATGTTTCCGTGGTAGCATTAAGGTCATACTTTCCCAATTGCACCACGGTTTCTAACTCCTCCTGTTTATTTCCCATGCTGTGCACACTGGTATAGAGGCACTTCAGCTTAGCTATTGGCCTCGTTGCCTTCTCAGAGGAGCCCTCCCTACTACCTCCACCATTTGCAAAGCCATTCAGTCAGTGTGTCCACCCTCCTCCTTTGTGCGGATCCCAGTCACCCACTGAGAGGACAGAGGAGAACACAGCTTGCTCTCCTGACCCCTTCAGAAGTCTTCCCAGAGCCCTGAAGTCCCTTTTGATGGCCCGAGAACTTCTTTTGCCTACCTCTTCATTTCCAGTATGGAAAACCAGTAATGGATAATAATTAATTGCTGCATACCTGACTGTTGATCAACATGTAGATAGGATTTCCTATTAGTTGTCAAGTCAGAAGGTGGTGGCTGTCCACCATGCATCTCATCAGAGCTTTCTATGGCAAAAATATTATACTTCTCCTCTAGAATGCTTGTCTTGGTTAGTGAAGATAGATGTTCTCCTTGGGGAATATCCGAAATAGCCTCGGGATTTACACAGGCACCTCTCATTTGGCTCTCATACATAAAAGTATGTTCAGTGCTTGGCTTTTGTATAATCATTTCATTCAAGGAACCTGCAACAGAGGCAACTGTTGGGCATAACACAGAAATAACAAGTACAACATGAAAGACATTTCAGAGAGCACCCACAGTTTTGTTGCTGCTTCATCTGCCATCAAAATCATCTGGCTTTTGAGCATTTAATTTCAAAAATTTCAAAAGCAGCAGGAAGACTTTCCATTTTCTTCACCTGCAAATGTGTAACTTCCTGCCTAATCCAAGATGGATTTTCACAAAAAGCTTTACAATAAATTCAGCACAGATGATAGAAATCAGCAGCTAGACGTTAGGAAAGCAGTATTATCATTGATCTCCATTGAGATGGGAGGAAGGGGGGAAAGGAGGAAGGGAGGGAGGGAGGAAGGAAGACTCCTCTGGCATCACACTATCTTTTTCAGTTTCCTGAGTGCAGGAACCTTGCACTCACAAAACAACACACACATTCACACCACTAAAAACGAGTAAAATCTCTGAAACCCTTAATTTGTGTGTGGCATCCCTGCCCACAGCAGAGTTGTTAAGAGCATAATGTCTTTAAGGTCCCTTCCAACCCAAGTCGTTCTATGATTCTAGGAACCTACCAGTCTGGTTTATATTTTCTTTGACGAGCATGGTGGCACATTTCACATCTACATCATCACAAGGAACTGTCATGGTGCTTTGCACTACAAAAAGGTCTGTCTCAGTCCAGGTGACACTGGTCTTGACCTCCACATTCTTTTTGCCTCCTCCATAGGTTGTCCAAATGACCCGAGGCTTTGGGTACCATCCTTTTGAATTGCACGTGTAGCGACACAAGCTTTCCTCTTGCTGATCCTTTACCAAAGCTGGCTTGTTCCCTATTGCTGTAATAGAGTTATTGCAATGAGGGACAGAAAAAACATTTTGTATAATTCCTAAGTAAGTTATATAAAAAACAAAAATAAACACACACACACACAAAAAACCCAAATAAATCTGAATGTGTCAATACACTGCTCTAAATATTCATGGCACATACATAGAAACTACTATGCAGGGCCAGACAAAAGGGTTGTTTACTTTGAATCTCGCAAGGAAAAGCACCATAGTGTCACACCACACAGAGCGAACCACAGTGAAATGGAATGGTGAAAAGTCAGGAAGACTATATGGGAATTTGAGAAAATTTGAGTCTCCATATTACTGAGAGGGGATGTAATACAGATCAATTAAAAAGGAACAGTAGGGAGATAAGGAATAATAAGGAATTGTTCTCTGTCTTGTCTGGTAACAAGAGAACATATGGCAGGTACATAATTAAAATAAAAGTAAGTAAATTAATAAACAAATAAATAAATGGAAGGAAGGGAGGAAGGGAGGAAGGGAGGAAGGGAGGAAGGAAGCAAGGGAGGGAGGGAGGGAGGGAGGGAGGAAGGAAGGAAGGAAGGAAGGAAGGAAGGGGGGAAGGAAGGAAGGAAGGAAGGAAGGAAGGAAGGGGGGAAGGAAGGAAGGAAGGAAGGATGGAAGGAAGGAAGGAAGGAAGGAAGGAAAGAAGGAAGGAAGGAAGGAAGGAAGGAAGGAAGGAAGGAAGGAAGGAAGGAAGGAAGGAAGGAAGGAAGGAAGGAAGGAAGGAAGGAAGGGGGGAAGGGAGGAAGGAAGGAAGGGGGGAAGGGAGGAAGGGGGGAAGGTGGGAGGGAAAGAAGGGGGGAAAGGGGGAAGGAAGGGGGGAAGGGGAGGCGGGAGGGAGGGAGGGAGGGAAGGAGGGTACACTACTGACAGATCTGTGGGTGCTAGAATGCTAGATGTTTACATGCAGTCTAAACTAAGCTCCGGCATGATTTGTCCAACAGGAGGTTGGACCCAATAAAATGTTTTCTGGAAAGTATTTCAAGGTTTGCAAGTGGGATAGGTCTTCTGCAATGGAGGATTTCTAACGAAGTGAGAAAAGGGGCCCTTGGCAGATGAATATGTTCACTGCATATTGGTAAGTTCCCTTTCTAGTGGCTCTGATTAATTGTTTTTCAGTTTGCAAAGTCAAACTGCCCCAAGTGCAGAGATTGAACATTCATAATCCCAGAACAGAAACACCTATCAGTACTGATAAAGGAATACTCAGCATCATAATGTTGTTCCCCGCTGCACTGTTTTCCCACATGACGAGCCACAACACCTTGCCCCTTCTGTACCCAGCCCTTAGACAGTCAGAACTGAATCAAGATTTTCCAGCGTAAGTCTTGCCTTAATTCCCTATGGGGAAGATCTCAACTGCAGAGATCTAAGAGAGAGAACTAAGCACGGTCATAGCAATCTCTCTGCTTACCTATAACATCAAGGTAAGTGACAGCTTCCTGGGAGACAGTGTTGTCACTCACAACACAAATGTACACCCCCCTGTCAGCTATTTGCACTTTTTGGATAATCAGAAGAAGTCTTCTTCTTTCCCAGCGTGCCTTAATCCTGCACTGTTCTTCATCCTGGCACTGCTCCACCTCCCCATCCAGGCTGGAGGAAGAGCAGAGTGGAGTATCTCTTCCCTTTTCCTCTTTGTACCAAAGCACACTTGTGTTGGAGGGGATTCTGGGCGTCAGCTGGCAAGACAAAGTTACTTGCTCACCAACAAGGGCAACTGAAGGATCAACAATGATGGTGATAGGAACTTCACCTGCAAGGAGAAAGTGGGAGCACTGTTTTTCTCTGCAAATATAACCATTCTACTGATGGAACAATGAGACAAAAAGTCTCGGCGTTAGGTTAATCCAAAACAAAAATGTTCTCTCTAGGCTAGAATTCTTCAGCCCCCTTCAATGATAGGGACAGTCTAGAGTCAGTGTTACCAGCTCCCTAAACCACATACACGCATTACAATTTCCACCTTTCCAGGTTTTACACATGTCAGTCATGTTAGATATTCCTGGAGAACAGGGGCATTTGGGACAGGAATCTTTTTCCAGACAGATAATAGGCAATGTTACTGGGAGGATTATAATTGAAAGCTCAGTGACCAGCAAGCAAATCACCAACACGAGGCGTAAAGAGCTGTGCAACAATCTTCACACCCTGAAAGCAACCTGTACAGGTTTTTGTTCTTCACTCAGTCTGGCTGTGGGATCTGTGAGTGACTGACCATGCCTTCTTCATGTGTGTGATAAGACAACACACCTACTTTTACCTGCTGAGAACCCAGAGGAGGATTGGAGCGTCTCCCATCATTTGAGATGGCCAGTGTTGTCCCAAGCCCTAGTCTTGAATGTGTCAGACAGGATCTACAGTACATTTATTCCATCAGAAAACAGGAATATGATCTGAAGTGCAGGTGTGATATCTTAGGATAACTGATGCTGAACTGTGCACAAAGCAGTTGTGTTAAAGTAATGAGCAGAACTTTGGTTTGGTATAGGAGGTTCTTGGCCTTTTCCTGGTGGATACATCAGCACTGTGCTTTGTCAAGCAAACTGGGGCTGGAGCAGTAACAGTCATTATCCTGATCTTTCCTTATCCCTTGAAAGAGACATTTGGAGACCCATCTCAGAAACTTCATCACAGCAAGTTTTAACATGGTTCAAATCAGTGGTTTAAACTGAAGCCAATTCCTGACCAGAAAGAACCAGGCATGGATTTAAAACAAATACCGTAAAGGTGACACAAACAGAGATGAAGGCAATCTCTTCCTGGAAGCATATGCTTAGACTAGAGTTAGATTTAGGTAACTGTCTCTCCCCAAGGTGCTTTTCACCCTGGACAACAATCCTTTAGTGATCAGCAACTAAGATAGTCCACAGAAGAGATATTTAGCTTGATAACACTGTCTTTCATATGCCAATGCAGGAAAACAGAAGGTGTTTTTCTCTTCTTCTCCTATCTTGTTTTTTTTTCCTCTCATTTAATTGCTTAGAGGAAAAGCGTGGTTGAGAGAAACTGGAACTAGAACTCAGTTCCAGCCTACTCCATGGATTCTGCTTCCTTCACCTCATTGCATACTACTAATCTTACATATCATACTTATTGATATTCTACAGCTAAATTGAATTACTGTATATAATACGTTTTCTCTTACCTGTAAACCACATTGCAATAAAAAACCACGTTGGAAGACTCAAGAACAGGACTACTCTGATCTTTCTTGGGCACACATTTGAAAAAGCTTCTGAAAATGTCATGTTGGGCAAGTTGTTTATAATCCTCCTGGAAATGTCTGACCTGCTATGAGAAAAAATAAGAATTCCTGAGAGGAACAAAACATAAGCAAATGGATATTCCTAAAGTAGAATCACATTCTTCAGCAAGGAATTGAGGTCTTCATTGCTCTTTAGCATGTAGAGTGGGAAATACTCAGTCCACCTTCTGCTGATACTCATCCAAAGTGCAAAATGTGTGGTTTGAACGGAGGCTGAATAAAGAAAATTCCTTAAGGCTCATTTGGGCCTTTCCCCTCTTCTCAGTTCCACCATTTTCCAACAGACAATAAAGAAGCAATAGACAAGAAAAAAACAGGATGGAACAATTGAGCTTCCTGTGGATGCATTTCTAACCAGGTGAATTGCTATTCCTTTACATTATTCTTACCAAAACTCAGACCGCACCATGGGCCTCACCAAGGATTTCGGAAGGTTTAAATGGTGATGAAATATTGTTGTATGTTCCTTCTTGGCCTAGGAACGGCAAAGCATTTAGGCCACCTGAAAGTGATTTTTGGTTTGTCGAGGATGAACTTCACAACACAAACAAAATGCTATATACAGAACTACGACATCTCCTGAGGCCAAAGTTTCGCAGTTTCAAGCAGGAAATACTTTTTTGCTTCTAAACAGTGCAAACAAAATACACAGCCCTCAGAACAGATGGAGTTTTTCCCTAACTGTAGCTGCTGATGATTTTAGTTTGATCTAAACAATAGACTGTCTTTCTTGTCTCTGCTGAGGGCATTCTTGCAGTTCTGTACTATCCTAGGAGGAAATCCATGAGCAAGATGGGCAGCACAGACAGGCTCTCAATAACCTCCATCTGGCTGCATACTGTAATCACTGGGGTTCCTTTTTGGCACTAAGAATTGGGTTGGTCACATGGTGCTCTCAGTTTTGTCATTGTCAGTGCCTTAAGTGCAATAAGAAGCCTTAACGACCCTGAGTACCCTCACCTCCAGCCATGCTTTCTGCTCATTGCTCTTGGAAATTCAAGCTTGTGCCATGGCCTGCAGCCCTGTTCCTAGCTCTCCCTTCTTGACAGACCTTGGACCTGTGCTGCAGGTAGCTTGTGTCCTGGTCATACCTTGAACCCAGACTGAAGCTCACTGCCAGCCTTGTTCTTACATTGATCAGAGAGCCATACACGGCTCTCATGCCGTGCATGGGCTGCAATGCATCAACTGCTTTTGTTGGATTCATTTACAAAACAGAACTGTGCTTCGTGCTTCCCCACCTACATCGATTCTGCAATGGCGTGTAACGTTCTGGTGAATGAGTCTCAGAGCAAGATGCCAGTGGTGACTTAACTACAACCAGACACTCCTTTTTTACAGCTCCTCTCATAGTCTCACAGCACCCCCCATTCCCTCTATCTACGGGATAACTTGCACCTGCAGTCTATCTTTACTGCAATGAGTTTGTACTCTTGTCCTCCTTCAATGAAAAGTATCAGTAAAGTGCTGAAGGGCAGTAAAAGTACGTTAGGGCAATAAAGCTGAGTGTTGTAAGGAAGCACCCGAGGTATACAACATTACTCATAAGAGTACAGACTTCAATGCACAGAAGTGGAAAGGGAGACAATGCAAATATCCACAACACCACTGAGGATACTAATCAACCAAAAAGCATGTTAGAATAATGCATTCCCAAATAATTCCTGCATGTTTTTCACCAAGCACAGAAGTTGTACACAGCTGCATGCTAAAACTGACCAACTATATATAGACAAGCACGCTGATCCACATTCTGATTACAAGTTTGCATTTACAAAGTCTTTGCAAAGTTTATATGTATTTCCAGAGTAGTAGTTCAATGAAATAATTAAAACTGCAGCATACGTCTCAAAACAATGCTTGATTAACTTACATAAGTATTCTGCAGATTAGTTATCAAATACTCACTCTTTAACGTTACTAAGATGTTCTCTACTTTATTCCTTATCATTACTGCAATCCCAACACCTCTCTTGTGAAGTAGTAAATAGAATATATCTAGCCAAAACAGTACCTACGTTATATTATTTTGTTGTATTCATTACGTGTCTTTTCTAGCATTAAAAAGTCTCGTGCTCTTACCTATCAGCAGCCTCCAGACCAGTCGTTAAGAAAAAAAGTACCAGGAAGAAAGAAAATGGCTCAAGTCACAGGCTGAAGTAGGAGGAGCAATTTCTGCTCCAATAGGAAAACGATAAGGAAATGCCTCAGTTGGAAAATGAAATCAAGATGGCTGTAATGTGACAGATAATTGTGAATAATGGTGACATAACACCGATGTTTTTGTTGCTGTAGAGCAGTGCTTACATTGTGTCATAGACATTTCAACTCCTCTCACTGTCCTGCAGCAAAGAGCTGAGGAAGCACATGGATTTGAGAGGGCACAAAATGGGAACAGTTGACCTAAACTGGCCAAAGGGATATTTCACACCGTATAACATCATGGTGATCGATAAAGCTGGGGGGGGTGTTGGCTGTGGGGCTGGAGCTGCTCAAAGCCTGGCTGGGCATTGGTCACTAGTTGGTGAGCAATTGCTCTGTGCATCAACCCTTTTTGCCGAGGAAAGTTGGTTTGCATTTTGTGTTTTTCTTCTCCTCTTCTCACTTGTCTTTGTAAATACACATATAATTAATATGATTCTCCCTTCTTTTTCTGTCTTAGTAAATTGTCCTTGTCTCAAGCCAAGAGTTTTACCTTTTTTTATTTCCTGATTCTTCCCCATCCCACTTAGGAACAGTGACCATTTTGTAACTTCATTCTGAGTTCCTTCAGGACTTGTCTGTGAAGCCACGTAATTCTGGTAACCTACTGATATCTTATTTCTCCCAGTCCATTCCAGTTTGAAGCAATTTTTTTCTATCACCTTCAGTACTGTTTGCAAGGCTATCATAAAATTGTTGCTTTTGAGATTTTTTTTTTTGACACGTGTACGATCTTATGGACTTTCCTTCTGATTTTTGGTTTCTTTTATGCTGTTCCTATGATATATTCTAAATTTTCCAGGGATTTTGTTTTTAGACAAATTTCATTTCTGCGTGAATTGTGATGCACGTTTTACTAAGGTTTCCAAAATAATGCATTTCTAAGAGTTTCAAGGCAGCTTGTGGGCTCCTTCCTTTCTGTTCTGTGACTTCAGGTGTTTCTTCATCTGTTTTATTTTCTTTGTTGTTGTTTCTTTTGTTGTTTTTTTAAGGTCGTGTGGCCCATTTTTACAGAGTTCTCTTCCTTCACATTGATTATCTGTGTGCTGAACTTACCTGATTCGTTTTGTCAACTGCAGTGTTAAATATGATTTGCTGTCTGGTCACAACTTTGGAGTAGTTCATCAGGCTGCACTTCTCCAATGACGTTCTGTTCACCAGACACCTGCAATCTCATTGTTTTTTGTGTTTGTTTTTTTGTTTGTTTGTTTGTTTGTTTGCTTTTTTGTGGTCTTTTACCATTTCCATTGACTCTACCAACTGTAATGATAAGCATCTCATGCATATAGAGATATTCCACAAGACTGGATTTACATTTGAACTACCGTTCTGGATGAATTGCTGTTTCTCCTATTTCAGCATCAGGGGGTCTTAAGAATTCATCTCATAAATAGTTTCAAGAATTTCCATCTCTCAGAACTATTTTCTTCATATGAAGAGCAAGGCCATCCAGTTAACAGTGTTTTCTGCCCATGGGAACAAGTCTCTGATTCAGCTTTTATCCTGAAGATTTTTGGAGAAATTTTACTGTGGAAGTAGTTGATTGAATTCACCATTTTCCATCAGTCGGCGGATGCTGGAACTAAGATGGCTGTTCCAAAAGTAATGCATCCTATTTATTTTGCTGACCCACAATGTCAGAGGCAGATGTCGGTGGGATGCCAATAGAAGTTGAACATTCCCGACAATATTCCATTAAATTTTGTTGCCATGTGACAGATGGCAGAAGAGGATTGGTCTGACAAAATGGCATCTGACATGGAAGTGCTCATGAAGTGAAGGTGTGTAATTGAATTCCTCCATGAAGAAAAAATGGCACCCTTTGACATTTATCAACACCTGATGGATGTTTATTGAGACCAAATGGTGGATGTGAGCACAGGCAGGCGGGGGGAGTTGCATTTCAACAGTGCCTACACAGCAGTGGATCACCTCTGCTGGTGCAGTGTGAAGGCACTTGTTTGTTGCTGGCAAAAATGCTAAGATAATAATGCTGACTATGTTGAAAAAATACCGTTCTGTAGCTGCAAATTTGCTCTATTAAAGCGTTATCATTTTCTGTGTAGCTGTTGTAGTTTCCATGGAAATAAATAGGAGGCTTTCAGACTGTCCTACATAGGTGACCTTTAAGATCCTTTCCAACCCAAGCCATTCTATATTCAGCCATTTCCAGGAAAACAGAGCTCACACCACGCTCATCGGTTGTTCCCATCCCTTTACTTTCATGCCTTTCATTTCTCAGTTGAACATTTTTTCAAGGCACTGGCCACTTTGAGTAGTTGGGCCGTGTTGCACCTGGATGTGTCTCATGCCACTAACTCAATATCCTGATTGTTCTTTCAGTTATTCAATCAAATTTTATTTAGGAGAGTTCTAAACTGAGCAAGAGTATCAGGATCTAGATAGTTGTGTGGGGTTTTTTTTTTTATGCTGGTTTAGCCACAATTTGAATTGAAGGTGCAAATTAGGTCATTCAATTCTAGGTGCACACACATGAGCTCAAAATGCATTAGGCTTCCACATTCAGTCAGCTGAATATAACCATTGTTTATAACTGACTAAATCTGAGTTTGTTAGATAAAAGTGAATATACAGTAAATACTACAAATACTGAAATAAATACGTAGCACTTGTGGGGTTTTTGTGTGTGGTTTTATTTGTTTGTTTGTTTGTTTGTTCTTAATCCAGATGGAATAAAATACAACTGCAGCGTTTGATACGTTTCAGTTTTTACAAAATGAGCTCTTACAGCAAGATGACTCCCTCTGAAGTACTTCAGGGACTATTTCTTCCTTAGCCATGGTTTTTAAAGATAAAGATGCGTTCTTTTCATCTTCTACATTTTTGCATCCTCTATTATTCACCACATTGTTCATTTATTAACCTCCTTCACACCCTGTGGAAGAGGGTCATAGGTCTGAGGTTTTACAGGACGTACCCCCAGCCACTTGCCACTTGAGTCTGGACTGAAGAATGGATACGGTTTCCCAGTAAACTCAAAGAAGATGGACCCAAGAGGACTCATTTCTTCAACATCGTAGAATGAAAGCTCAGCGTTTTCCACATCCAGGAGAACACCCACCACACTGCACTGTTCGCAATTGCTTACATCCTCCCCACCAGTTAACGTGTATTTTCCCTCTGAATACTGCAGGCTGAATAAATTATTCACTGGGAGAGAATTCCCCGTGTTGTTCATTATCATATTCCTAACCTTCTCACTCACCACTCCCAGCTCCCACTGCGATTGGTTTCCCACCTCTACTTCCCAGTAATGTTTTTTGCTTGAAAAACCTTCGGTAGCTACCACCATCGCTTTGAGGGCTGTCTCTGTCTTGCCTGAGGACTTTACCCTCTTTTTGTCGTCACTAATGCAGAGGTTGGGGTGTTTGCATTTCTGATCCAGAGTGATATTAACTTGAAAAAAATTAAGCAAAAAGAAATTATTTCTGATTTTCAAGGAAAATAAACAAAAAATGTCAAAGGAAGAGAATACAGAAGACAAATGGCAAAATAATCAAATAAATAAGTAAATGTATACACCAGGAATGTACTGTAGTTTTCTGGGACAAAAACTTAATAGGAAAAACAATCTGCAGTGGGGCATGCCCTTTCTCTGATTTCATCTTGGCTTAATTAAACCATCAGCACTCATATTGACTCATCAGTTTACTTTCTGAGTAGAACACAGGGCTGAATCTCTTGAAGCCATGTAACATTTAAAAAGGTCTTAAATGGAACAGAAATGATCCATTTCAACTCATGATTTTGAGAACAGTGTAAATGGGAGATGCCTACAAAAGACCGTGCACCTGTTTCAACAAACAGGCTTAATATTTTCTCCAAATCATCCTGTGATTTTTTTGTGTATCAAATGATAGATATTTGTATGTGTGTGGAAGAACATGAGGTTAATGGCAGGTGAGTCTTGGCTTACCTGCATTGCTACAAGCTTTCCTGAACTCTGCAAGAAAAAAAAAGAAAAAAAGAAGAAGAAAAAAAAAAAGAAGAATGGTTAATTTAAATTACCTCAGCGTTAACATACCTGATTTTGGAGCTGTATAGTGTTACAAAGAAGCACAGAATGGTTGAGGTTGGAATGGACCACTGGGTCCATCTGTACAACCCCAGTGCTCAACAGAGCAGTTTGCCCGTACTGTAGACTCATGGAATCATAGAATCAGCAAGGTTGGAAAGAACCTCTAAGATCATCCCATCCAACCATCCACATATCACTAATATTTCTCACTAAACCATGTCCCTCAGAACAACATCTAAATGTTTCTTGAACACCTCTAGGGTTGGTTACTCCCCCTTATCCCATTCTTGAGTAAGTGTTTCCTTGTGTTCAACCTGAACCTCCCCTGGCACAACCTGAGGCCATTCCCTCTAGTCCTGTTGCTAGTTACATGGGAGGAGAGGCCTCACCACTTCACCACGACCTCTCTTTAGGGTGGTTACCCTTAAGCCTCCTCTTCTCCAAACTAAGAAATCCCAGTTCCCTCAGCCATTCCTCATAAGCCTTGCACTCCAGACCCCTCACAGCTTCATTGCCCTTCTCTGGACACGCTCCAGGACCTCCATGTCTTTCTTGTGGTGAGGGGCCCAACACTGAACTCAGCGCTTGAGGTGCAGCCTCACCAGTGCTGAGTACGGAGGGATGATCACTTCCCTGCTCCTGCTGGAAAAGCTATTTCTGATACAGGCCAGGATGCCATTGGCCTTCTTGGCCACCTGAACATGTCTGGCTCATGTTTAGCCAGGTGTTGATTGGTATTCCCTGATCCATTTCCTCTACACAGTCTTCCAGCAACTCTACCCCAAACCTGTAGTGCTGTCTGGGATTTTTGTGGCCAAATTGCAGGACCCAGCACCTGGTCTTGTTGAACTTCATCCCTTTGGCCTCAGCCCAGCTATCAGACTGTCCAGATCCCTCCAGGCCTCTGTAGGGCTTTCCTATCCCCAGGCAGATCGACACTTCCTGACAACTTGGTGTCATCTGCAAACTTACTGAGGGTGCACTCGATGCCCTCATCCAGGTCATCAGTAACGGTACTGAACAGACGGGCCCCAGCACCGACCCCTGGGGAACACCACTTGTGGCTGATCACCAGCTGGATTTAACTCCATTCACCACCACCCTCTGTGCCTGGCCTTCCAGCCAGTTTTTTACCCAGCAAAGAATGTATTTGTCCAAGCCATGTGCTGCAGTTTCTCCAGGAGAATATGGTGGAAGACAGATGACTTTCGAACATCTACAAGGAGGGAGACTCCACGATTTTTCTGGACAATCTGTTCTAGTGCTCCGTTTTGATTTAAACATTTTGATGATATTTGAAAACGTGATAAAATTCATTTTCTACTTTCAACTCACTCAGTTCATTCCGGACATTTTCTGAAAAACAGAGAAAGTTATTTCATAGCTATGTATGGCAAGGATCTCCTGTAGAATCTCAGATAATATGAGTATTTCCAATACTACATTATTTAAGTGTGACTGGGCCTATGTCTCAGGAAAGGATGCTAGTGTAACTTTAGAGTAGAGGTTATCTAAATCCAAACTAGTCACCTGGGCTAACTGTGGAGTCAAAGAATCATAGAATTTTCTGTGTTGGAGGGGACCCTTAGAGTTCATTTAGTCTAACTCCCCTGCAATGAACAGGGACACCTACAGCTAGATCAGGTTGTTCAGAGCCTGGTCCAACCTAACCTTGATTGTCTCCATGGATGAGGCATCCACCACCTCTCTGGGCAACCTGTGCAGTGCCTCACCACCCTTATCGTAACAAAATTGTTCCTTATGTTCAATCTAAATATCCTCTCTTTTTGTTTGAAACCATTTCCCCTTATTCTGTCAAACAGACAGAACACAGTACTCCAGGTGAGGTCTCACAGCACAGAGCAGAGGGGAAGGATAACCTCCCTCACCCTGCTGGTCATGCTGCTTTTGATACAGTCCAGGACACAGTTGGCTTTCTGGGCTGCAAGAGCACACTGCTGGCTCACATCCAGCTGCCATCCACCACTACCCTCAGGTCCTTTTCGTCAGGGCTGTGCTCCATCCTAACATCCCCCAGCTTGTATTGATTGCGGAAGTTGCCTCAACCCAGATGCAAGACCTTGCACTTGGCTTGGCACTTTGTGAGGAGGAAGAGACGAGTACATCAGAAAATTTATTCTCTGCTGTTTCAACCATCTCTCTCTTGAATGCTTTCATCTCTCAGTATGGAAGCCCAGAATATTGCTTTAGCCTTCATGTCCCACTTGTAAGGCTTTACAGGGGCTGTGGATATGCTTCACACCGCAACAAACAGAAACTTTACATAGCCAAGAGTCAAACTGCTTGTAAATGTGTGTGTGTGTGTGTGTGTGTCCCTCTCTATATATTATTTCCTCTTTTTAAATGTGTCAGTTAGTAGAAAGAGACATTTTTAGGGGCATCTAAGCCTCAAAGTATGAAAGAGAGAGAGAAGTGCTGTGATGGACCTCCAGTCTGAAAGATCTCAGAATGTTTCACTAGTCAATTCTAAAATAGCATTTCTAATCAGATGAAACTTAAATTATTGTCAAGGACTTTTCAAACTTAAAAATACCCTTACCGATTTTTTTCTCTGCATCCTCATTTTCTACAAAGAAATAAAATTAAAAGCCCATGAAAAGTTAGGAAGATTATAACAGGTGAGTTGTGCTGCACTCATAGAATTATAGAATATTATAATTATAGAGCACTTTGCATAATCTGTCTGTATACATAGAATATTTAAATAGATATTTATGTATAGTTACATACAGATTGCCATATTTAGTTATGGTAGATAGATAGGTAGAAGCTCTTTAGAGATATGTAGGTATATACACATACGTATAGATAAAAAGAAGTTTGGTGCTTACACGTACATGTGTAACACAGAATTCAAATTATATTTTGGTTGGATTAGGGAAGTTAACCTTTGCAAGTTGAAAATTCTAAGAGTGTTTTCTAATTCTGTTATTCAAAGTTGCATGAAACACCACTTTTTTTTTTTTTTTTAGAAAAACATGATAAAAGTATGAAAAACTAGAAAAGCAGGGGAAAAAAAATGTTTATTTACCCTTCTGAAATCTCCTCTTTTGCTCTTCTGAAGAGTAAAGAAACAAAGCATAAATAACATTGAAATTCATTTCTCAGGACGAAAATTCACAGAATCTGACTGAGAATTTCAGCACTGAAGAGTGCGTTCATTTAAGAAAATGAGGCCTAGTATTAAGCTCAGAATGAAATGTAAGACACATCAGTAGGTCATCAAAATTGATAGGGTAAATTGTTTGCTGGAGACACCCATCCCTGTCTATTTACTGTAGAAGAAGTCTGGATGATTAGCTTAGACTAGATATATAAAATCCATTGGCTAAAACCAGGTGGTACTAATATTAACTGCTATTACTATCTTCAATTAATTGAAAATCTGGAAAAGAATGACATTTTAGTATGGGCCCACTCTCGTGACCTTTTTTTTTTTCCTTTTTAATGAAGAAAGGGTTCTTCTAACTATCTTAAAAAACAATATAACAAGGAGAAGTCAAAATATGCTCTTACCCAGTTTCTGTTTGAGTTCATCTATATCTGAAAAAGATATTGATTAAATATTAGAAAACTAATTCTTTTCCCTCTCTGACATAATTTGCATGCCGAGCAAACTTGCTGTCCAGAGTCAAAACAATACACTGTCTTTATATTTGTACAATGTAGTCCTAACTGGTAACAAAACTCCTAGATTTTTCATAAAGAGTACAGAAAACTGTATATTTTCTTTCACTTTTCCAGGCTCTGGAACTTAAACCTTCTTTTCCTTATAAACTGGAACTAGTCATGAACCATAATCCCAAATTAAGAACATATTAAATTATATTAATTCACTGATAGAGTGATTTGCAAGCTCAAATACTGACCAAAAATACTTCTCAAACCAGATGCTTTTAGGAGTTTATCTTTACATGGATAATAAATTGATGACTTTTAAAATTTATTATGCAAAAACAGTACAGCTACAAATACCTCCTGAGCTCAACCTTCAATCTAAAGAATTACGTATTAATAGAGGGAAATCACTAGGAAAGAACACTGTCAGACTTACCTTGTTGAATTTGCTTTTGTGCGTTTTCTGTGAACAGAAAGTAATATGCTTAGATCCTAAAAAATAATTCTCCAAACACTTAGCATTCAGTTTTAAAGACTATGTAGGAGTGATTAAACCGCAACGACTTCTACGGATATTTTTATGAGTGTATTTCCATGTACATTTACATACGTGTGTACATAAACTATTGATTGGATTTACTAGGGAGCAGACTTCAAAAGCAAATCATTTTTTTCATAGTCTCAGTTTAAACAATTGCAGTACAGTCACTGACTGGAAAAAAAAAAATTGTTTTCCCAAGTTAAGCTTGCTTCGTGCAACGTTTGAAACAAAAGCAATAGATATCAAGCATTACAACCAATGTGACATTAAGCCTTGTTTTCTCCGCTGATGAACTCCAGAGGTCCTTCCAATCTCAATGATTCTGTGAAAACTGGTGAAAAACTTTCCAGCAATGACTGGATACAAATTTCAATAAAACTTCTGTGGGTTAACTCCCAATTTTACACATCCAAAACTTTTATGTTTGCATGCATATTTCTAAGTTTGGTTTCTGGGTAGCAGTTTAATCCTTCAAGTACGGCAGAGAAATGTTTTCTTATTTAGATTTATCGTTAGACTTATCATTAGCAAACACTGAATTTATTCTCTATCTCTTCTGTAAGTCAGAAGTCCTAAAAAAACTCATATTGAACGTGAAAACTGTTCAGAAATTGATGAAAGTATTCATCCAAATCATCAGGTTCATATACTTAAAACAAACAAACATTTAAAAACTGACCCAAAACAACAACAACAAAAAGAAACAACAATAAAACAAATCGTCCAGCATTATGAATGTTTAGATTGTTCAGAATACATTGGATTGTTCACAATTGCCTTTAGACCAGGAACCTTAATCTATCTTTACTGTTCTTGTAGTCATTAGATAGTAAAGATTTCCCCCAGTACAGCTTGGAAGGATAAGCTCAGTTCCTGCTCTGAACTACATCCTGATTCCACCATTACTGAGAAAGATGCAACTCTCTAAAATAAGTCATATAATTTTCTCTTTTCTGACTTTTGTGGTTTTTTTTTTTTTTTAATGAGCATTAAAATTACAGACATTTTATAAGTATCCCATTTTCACATGAAACTGATTTCTTCATTGAAAATATTCTAATGCTTTAAAGAGCCTGGACATGACAACTAGGGAAATGGTCAAAAACTCATTTTTTCTGGATGTGGAAAACTTCTAGATACATGGTTGGCCACAGTAAGAAAGCCTGCCAAGGTTATGCATGCAGGGTGATGTGCAACAAAAAGAAATTAACTGCTTCTTTTGACACTGAAAGACAGTGGACAGATTGACCAAACCTAAATCCCAGCCTTTAGAAAGCTATCATTAATCAGCTTTAGAAATACAACTAATTAACCCCACTGTTTATACCACTGGCCAACTATGTTTCTACTGCTGTCTTTATTGAAGTGTTCATGATGAAAAGTGTATCAGTATTACTCACGTGCACGAGTGATTTCTTTATTGTTATCTGAAACAGAGAAAAGGGGTGGAGAGGGAGAAAGAAAATGTTATCCAACTTCCTTCTTAGTTTACCTGTAGGGTTTCATATGAAAACTTTGATATTCTATAGTGGTCATGTGTATTGTTTGGTAAAGAAAATTTATTTTCCAAATATCTTAATTTTTATATACTTTCCATTAAAATTAAAAGAAACCACACATCATTTAATGAATAAAACTAGTGATGCTAAAAGAAATGCATCAGACTTAGTGCACTTCCTTGGCAGCTGATTTGTGTTGTTGAACTGTCTTGGGAGCTGCTATATAAAACAGTAAAATAGCTTGCAAATAAATGGAACCAGTGGATATCTTTGGGTATGGTGACATACTTCAGGTATTTGCAAGAATTCTACTATTTCAATAATGAGATTAAGTTGAAATAATTATTTCACTGCAGTAATGTGTTGATTTATCTTCTAAGATATGATTGTATGGGTACTTAGTATACTCTAAGATGGTGGAGTAGTTAACAGTTGCTTAAAAAAGGAAAAACGGTGTAAGTAGAAATACTGTGAAGAGTCAAGGCAGAAAAATCACGGGTGTGATTTCTCATAACCCTGCACACTCCCCAGATGATTATGAGTATGATGGCAATGGATTGCATTTGGCATTATGAGTGGAACTTACTTCTGATTTTATAAATCGCAGCGAGGACCAGGAATATGCTCAGGAGCAGGATCACAACAAAAGCTGCCAGCCAAGGGGAGGTGGAAGGAAAGAAGGCATCTGCAAATCATTCAGGAGATCAATTATCATTTTTCTTGCAGAACCAACTGTTGGTGTTGTACCCTCTGTTCATTGCTGATATCTGACTTCAGTAGCCTAGTGGCCATTTTCAACAGGGCAACCCATCAGCATAGGACTGGAAACAACCTTCTGTGTATCACGATCCAGAACAAGATATGATCATGGCTCTACTTGATGAAATCTCAAAGTTGTATTGTCAGGCTCTTATAAAAGGTTTTAGCAAGGCTAAAGACATTGCTGAGTTGGAAAATGCTTGTTCTAAAAGTGTTGTGTGCATACAGACATTGTATGTCTGTAGCAATTCATTGTAACCACATTTAATTTTACACTTAGCACAGAACGAAATAATAAATATTAATAAATATTAATGCTGCTGCTGCTGCTGCTGTTGCTACTAGTAATAATAATATGATTAATAATAAGGTTAGCCGTGTTCCAAATAAACTAGTCATCTCTGTTAACAACAGCTAATTTACCATTGCTTCACATACTACACTCTTTTCTGAATCACTTTTGGAGAAGTCTGTTGCACTCCTTTGGATGTAAAAATAAAAATAAAAATAAGAAAACAAACAAAAAACCTTTTTTGTATGTCTAAAGTGAAACGAAGTGAATTTGGATCTAAGTTCCATTCATAGACACCTGTAGGAGCAGTTCACTGGGACTTTCATATCCCTGAGGTTTTTTTTGTGTGTCATCAGAGGTTTGTCTAAACCCCAACATCAGGCGTTGTAGCAATAGAAAAAGAAGTGGAAGAAAATGAAAGGGAAGGAAAGAAGTGGAACAGTAGCCTTCCCCATCCCTGAAAATGAGAATAGGCACCATGTGATAACAGGAGTTGATACCCCCCAGGCAACATCACACCCACGGAAGGATATTTTTGTTTTATTTGTTCGTGTTTTGACAATTTATCACACAAGGAAGCTGATGGCTGTTCAGATGAAAGGAAAAACAAAAAATAACAGGAGCGAAAAAAAATGGAACCAAACAACAAATACAAAAATGAAGGAAGAAAACTTTACCCTGTACCACTATGTGTTCCTGGAGTAATTTGGTCTGCATTCATTAGCTCACTACAAGCTGGAAGCTCATACTTACCTGCAATGGCAACTGAAGATTCTGTTGATGTTTGCAGTTGTTTATCTATAATTTTGCAGGACATGGAGTTTCCAGATCCTGCTTTGAGAATGATGGAGCTGCTGACACTGGCAGTGCTGGTGTCAGGAGGAAGAGGAGTTCCTGTGATGTTGTCTCCTCTGCTGTCTGTCCACAACAGTTGAGCTTCAGAAAACAACCTTTCAGATAAACATTTGAGTCGAATACCACCATCCTCATAATCATCCACAACAAGCAATGGATCGTGGCCAACACCTATGGAGGAGATTGATAAACAGGTGATTTTAAAGGGGAGTCTTTGAGAAGTTTTGCATTTATGAAGTCCTAGCAGCCCTTTGCCGATTGAAGCTGCAGCCCTTATCAAATAACTTTATCATGTACTGCCAGAGCTCTGATCAGCCAGATTGTAGAGGACAAGCCTGAGAATTGAACAGCATGAATGAGCTTGAAAAAGAAGTTATTAAAAGCTATCTCTTTTTTAAATGACCAGAATCAAGTACTGCTGCACAACTGCCACAGTAACAACTAAGATAGGGCTAGTATTTGGGTTATGATTTGGGGTTTAGAATTACAGTTTAGAATGGGTTTCAAGTTAGGGTTTAGGGTTAGAGTTTAGAGTTAGGGTTCAAGTTAGAGTTAGGGTTCAACTACCCAGGTTAGTTGAGTATATTCATCTCATCAAATTTTGGCCATTTAAAAGATATGTATTTCACTGAGGCAATCATTTTGTAGAGAAAAAGTGGAGAAACTGCACTCCCTATAGAATGATTAATTCATTTGGAAGAGTACTGTAGGATAAATTAATTGCATCATGCTTGGCTTCTGTCAACTACACAGCCTCAGATACAACTGAGCATTCAGATGCTCAGTTTTGATACCCACAGTTGAACACATCAAATCCCAGAACATGCATCTGTGTTGCCTGAAATTGAAATAAATCACCTAAAACTGGACCTTCTGGAGAGGAAAAGAGTTATGAGTGTCATCCTATGTATTCATAGTCCCATAAAAGAATTCAGCACAGAGGGAAATTAATCCATTACAGAGCAAAATACCTGCAGTGGGCTGGTGCATAGATGCCAACACAAAGATGAAAACCATGACAGTGGCTGATGTCAGCTCCATACCTGTATAACAGAAAAAAGTCTATGTCTAAAGGAAAAATAAAGGATGTGGGGGTCTACGCAGCTGAGACATTTGGGATGACTCTTTGGTTCTAATGGCAAAGATGATATTGATTTAAATCAGAACGTGAAATCTGCCATATTTAGAAATATAGAGCTATGGTACGGACACTGAAAAGTCTCCCATATCTTTATTTCTTGAAACTGGAATATGTATTATTTCAAGACAATGAAATTGCAAACCCAGCAACTTTTCTTGTTTTGAGATACCAACTCTAGCCATGGAATTCCAAAAACATCCCTAACAAAGGATAATCTAAAGAAAAAACAACAAAACAACTTAAATAAAGACATACTAAGACAACCAACATACTGTAAGGTCACTTTTATAACAGAAGAATTCCATATAATCAAAAGTAGCTATGTGTTTTTTTTTTTTCCACTAACTGTAAAGGGAGACCATAAAACCAAACTAGCTTAGCAGCCCAACATTTAGCTATCTAATGATATATGGTATGAGTCCTAGTTTTTGAAGAGAAATCTAAAAGTCCATTCCTAAAGCCATAAAGAATGTGAAAGTTTGACACATATTTGACTGGTTTTATTAAATTAGTCTTTTTTCATTCCTTTGAATGCTCCCACACAATTTTAAGGTCTTTCCCTGTTGTCAAGGTAATTAGAGATTTTTTTTCACTCTTCTTTTTTTTTGTATCATATCTACTATGTATATTTCTGTATCATATCTACCTATCATATTTATCACACCAATAGAAGCATAAGAGATGAAGGGAAGGAAATAGGAAAGGAAACAGTACAATATAAGCAGGGACAAAGAGAAGGATGAACATCAGAAATGAAAGTAAAGCCTCACAGCAAAGAAAGATGACAAAATGGAGGAGAGGATTAAGGGATCCATTCCCATTTCATGCTGTCAGCCTCATCTGAGTTTTACCAAAGGGACTGTTCATCCACATCTCACTTGATGTGTGGATTTCCCTCTGCTAAACTTGATTCTGAGTCCAGATCTAACTCAAAGAGAAAGTATATCTTCGGGACAGATAGTCAAGAAGGTATGTTTGAGGTTTTTACTGTGCCTTCCAAACAACAGTTCACTGTACAGAAACATGCACAAAACATCATTCAGCAGCTTCCAGGTGTAATCCCAAGAGATTTTTCCAGGGTGACATCTGAAATATCTGCCAATCAACACAAGTCAATACAACACAACAACAGCAAGAGACAGGGGAAATATTCAGAGCTCTTACCTACAGAAGCATCTAAATGAACTACCAATTGTGCCAAAGAGAAATACAGACCTGCATTTCAATGGTGCTGCTTTAGATTTCCACAAATGAGGCTGCACCCTACTGAAATCCACATGCAGGTTCTTGAATCTGTCGGCACTGCTCAGAAGGATTCTAGCACCTTTGGACTCTACCAATCAGTTTTCTCGATCATAAAAATAGAGCTTTTATTTCCAGAGGTTACCTATTAACCTTTGCAATGCAGTAAAAAGAAGGTGGGAATTAAAATAATAGGTATGGCAGGGAATTTACACTATTGGTAGTCAAATACTCCACGGGAGGTAAAAAGAAGTATCAAGTGAAAACTTCAGAAAAAAAAGGTTTCTAAAGTGTTATGGAAAATTAGCCCCAAGAAATAAAGTTAACCAATACATTTCTGATGGATAAAACAGGATACTGTTAGCCTTCTGGGCTGCAAGCACACACTGCTGGCTCATGGTCCCAGTTTCTGCCCATCAGAACCCCCAAGTCCTTCTCCACAGCACTGTTCTCTATGTGTTTTTCTCCCAGTCTGTACTCACATCTGGGGTTTCCCTGATTCAAGGGCAACTTAGAATCATAGAATCTTTAGAGTTGGAAGGGATCTTTAAAGGTCATCTAGTCCAACTCCCCTGCAATGAATAGGGACACGCACAGCTAAATCAGGTTGCCCAGGGCTTGATCCAGCTTTACCTTGAAGGTCTCCAGGGACGAAGCATCAACAACACCTCCAGGCAAACAGTTTCAGTGCCTCACTACTCTCACTGTAAAAACATCCAGCACTTGGTCTTGTTAAACCTCATTATTTTATCTTGTGCCCACTTTTCAAACTTGTTCAGGTCCCACTGGATGCTGTCCCTTCCTTTTAATGTGACAAGTGCTCCACTCAACTTGGTGTTATCAGCAAACTTGCTGAGGGTGCTCTACATCCCACTGTCCAGGTCATTGATAAAGCCTATAAAGAGCACTGTTCCCAGGATGGACCCCTGGGGTCACCAGCCCCCCACATGAACATAGAGTTGCTGACCACAGCACTTTGGCTGCAACCATCCAATTTATTCCTTATCCATTGAATTGTCCACCCTTCAAATCCATCTCTTTCTTATTTAGAGATAAGAATGCGTTGTGACAAAGAAAACATTTATTTCTTTGAGTACCTTAAATGACCCTATCTGATGCTGTTCTATTCTCAAAAGCCTAACATAGCAGAGAGATACCTCAGTCAAACCAGTAAGAGAGCCAGCAGCTCCAAAAGAAAGCACTGATGAGCTTTTGGGTAAATGTGTATTTCTTTAAAGGGAACGTGGGTGGGGTGTACGCATATGAAACGAATAGCAGAAGTGGTAGGAAAGTGTTTCAAGCAGAGGAACACACTAAGAAATATTAGTACTTCAGGAAATTAAGCAAACTGTTGGAAAAACCACAGATCATGCATTTGAACTAAGAACTACATGCAACAACTGAAGTAACTTCTACTGTTTTTCTTTTAAATGAGCTATTTGTTCAATAGGTAACTTCCTCAAGTGGAAAAGAAAATCAAATATTTAGATGATACTATTTGCCCACATAGTTGTTTCTCTATATTATCTTTTACAAAGGAGCAGCTGTTGAATAAGATGGCACCTGAACTTAGAAGAAAGATGTCAGTCATCAAAACCTGGCTGAAAATGCCACTCAACAAATGTTTACAACTGAAAAGACAAATGAACTGTATAACCCTAAAAAGAAACAGAAGAAAGTCGTAATCACTGATGCAGAATTTACACAAGTCATAAGAACCAGTTCTTTGTTAACTCTTGGCAAAGTTGTGTTGGTGCCTTATCTCAGACACATACTAGATGGTCTCACCAAGATGAAGTTGTTAACAAGTGCATGACCATGTCAAACCTTGTAGTGATCAGTTCCTGTGCCTTTCATCACCTTCCCAAACCTATGATGTTTGTAGAGTTCATACTTTCCCTCAGGTTCGTTGTCTGAGGGATATAGTCTCTACAATGACTGATGTCAAACACAAATGTGTATGAATTAGAACACGATGTTTTAACATGAGGGTTCAAGCACCGTATACAAATCACACAACTTTCTGAACACAAAGTATTTTAAGCAAATTAATATCTAATGTTAGTTTTGCAGCTGTAGTGTAGAACTTCCACTTCATGCACTCCATTAGTGCCTCATATTGCCAGAGCTGCAGAAAAGAGTGAAAGCAAACAGGTGAAAAGCATTGAGATGGGAATTGTTGATGGGGAAGGTGAACATGTCCTTGTGTGTGTCCTCAACAAGGTGAGTTGAGGGCTTGGTGATGTTTCCATGAACTCCATAATTCACTTTCAAATGTATTCCTTGAAAGTTGTTGAAGAAACTATAATTATTTCAGGAGGATTTAGTCCTGTATTACACTGTGCACCATTCTTAGGCTTAAAAAAATAGATAATTTCAGTTACTTTACTATACAGACAGCTACGAACACAACCTTTGCAAGACTTTTGTGAACTCTTATTAAATTTAATTGCTTTCTTCGTCAAAGGCAAACAAAGGGAACACATCTCCTACATGGAGCCAGGAATTCATTGGTAGTTTAGTACAGATTTTAATAGAATATTGAAAATACAAATATTGGTGTAATCACGGTAACATAAGCAGTTATAGCCATGATTATCCAATTACTACAAGAAAAAATAAAACTTACAAGTGATATACAAAAAAATCCTAGAATATGTCTTTTTTTTTTTTTTTTTTTTTTTTTTCCTCTGGGGTTATGCACAGCTTTTCATATCTCTCAGCGTCTCACATGTACATTCAGCACTGGTACAGTTAAAACTACAGAGTCATCCCTCAGCCCCAGTGAAAATACAGTGTTAATTGGTTTTCTTATGCTTTTCCCATTCGTTTACAGCTTAGCTATTTGAATTCCACCAGGCAAAAGTCACGTGAGCACTAGAAAATCATTGTCATATCTATAACAAATAGTTATAGCTATTTGTCATATTGCAAATCTTGTAGCCTATGTTGGTGCATTATCACAGAAGCTGTGACTTTTACTAGCCTGTACCTCCTGGAACTACAAGGCTACTGTGTACAGATATCACAGCTGGATAAATCAAATAAACACTATCTATAAAACATTAAATTGTTGGTTGGTTCAGTGGTTTTGATGTACAAAATGGAGAAAACACCAACAAGATGGGACAGGATGCCTGCCTGAGTTGAACGGCATGAGTAAATGCTCTGACCCCAAAGTTAAGGGAGAACAGAGCATCTGGTGCTGGATAAAACAAGGGAAGAATAAGACATCGGTATCTACACTGCTGTTGGTATCTGTAAGGACACCAGAAGGTAGTATGGTTCAGCAAAATATTTGGATTATTTATTCCTTTATCCATTTTTACCTGCTGAAGTTGAGTTGGACTGATCCAGACTCCACATTCTCCCTCCAAGCTTTCAGACTCTGATTGTTCTAGAGGAGCTGCACTGAGGTTTTTTCTTCTAAGGCAGCACAAAATGAACGTGATCGTAGCAAAGGAAAATTCATTCTTCACCATGGTGGAAAGGCACACACTCTACACTTTCCTATTTTTCTTTTTTTTCTTTTTTTTTTAATGTGCACACAGAAATAGCTCAAGTTTTGCAGCCTTGGTTATGTGCTCAGTGTGTGTGTTTATATATGTCTCTATATATTTATACATACCCAGTATGTATGTGTATACACGTGCACACACATCCTTGATGTCAGATCTTGTGTATGAAATCACCTGCGTGCACATGCCCTCCAAGGAAGAGGAGAATGAAGAGAAGGATGAATTTAGGAAAGAATCAATTCAGGAAAACCATGAGGAGCATTCCACAGAGAAAAGTACAAGAAAGAAAGAGGTGAGTGATCTGCCAGAATGAAATTGCTTAAACTCACAAGGTCTCAGTAACTGAGTTTCCAAGAAGGCTAAGAAACACACAGCAGTGGGAATTCCAGATGAGGTTGCTGCTGGGGCTTGGCTTATACTGCCTGTCTCATGATGAGGCCACCCTGACCTTTCCCTGAAATACATTTTGTTTGCATTAATTCAACCTCTTTGTGGCTTTTGCTGATTTAATGAACAGCTTTACAGTCAGGCTTCATCACACCTACTTGCTGGCTTACATGAGTGCCTGAAGGCTTTGCAAGAACCTCAGCATCTGCAGCACTGAGAATGGAAACATCTACAAAGACAAGCTGATATGCGACATATCCATAGGAACTATGTTTGCCCTCCAATAACGTTTGTATAGTGTACACATCCTGTATCTCCAGTATAGTTTTCCTCTCTGAGATCAGGCTGTAGCAAACCCCAGAATGAGTGATTTCTGTTTCAGTAGCAGCGTTAAAGAATGCAGCCCTAAAGTTTAGGGTTACCTGAGTTGCCTGTAGGGTTTTGAGTAGGGATAAGTTACGGACTGGCTATTGTTTGAGATAAAAGTGTTGAGGAAAAGCAACACATGCCCTGACAGCTGGGGATCCCCATGGAGCTAGGAGTTGCAGCTAAAATGGGAAGGAAGACAAATTACTGAATGCTTGGATCACTGAGCAGCACTACGAATAGCCACGCATGGGAGAAAAGTCACCTGTACAGATTCCATGAAAGAAAAGGCTTCATATAGAATAGCTCAGACAATAAAAAACAGTGGTGTAATATCACCATAAGGTCAAGGGTCTAGGCTTTTATAAGAAATGGATGTTCTCTCCTTTGAGTATGTTGAAAGGTACTATAAAAGAGAGCCGTGGTTGAAAAAGGCTCCTTCAATCACAAAGCTACACAAACTAAAAACCTTGACTTTGCCCTACCAAATATAAATATGAACTGGTGTGACTATATGCCAGTAGAATATCCACTTCTTTTCCCAACCAAGAAAGAGAACTCTTCAAATACAGTGAATTTCTTCATACATGGTATGCAGTGTCAGATCCTGAGGCAAGGGTAACAGAAGAATTTAGGAAGAGTTTTGCAGATGAGACATAGCACCTCTGCTGATCCAGCCTGACACAGACTAAATCAGGTGATGGGTTTTAGTGAAGCAAGATCTGTTGTATGCTATACCATGACAATTTAGAAGTTCAGTCTAGTCATTGCACAAAGAAAAACTTGTCACAGGACAGGAACTGCCTGTGAGTGTGGCATGGGCCACATAGAATATAACTGAACACTGCATGGCTTGAGTTGGAAGAGATCTTAAAAACCACGTCACTCCAACCCTCTTCCATGGGTAGGAACAACTTTCACAACAGGTTACTCAAAGCCCCATCTAACCTGGCCAAAAGCTTCACAAATAGACTTTCATAGACATTTTAACATCAAACTCCACAGAAAGACTTCGGGGGAATCAAAGAAATGGAAAGATCTTCCCAGATCTTGGCTTAGAGATGGTTCAGGGATTTGTGTTTCCCCAAGCCTCTGCAGAGCCCATAGCAAAACCTAGCTCTTTACATGTGCAAAAATACATGTTGTTAAAAAGTCACAGCCTTATTTCCTAGGACATCCAGACTGAGACACCTTGGCAAGGCTCCAGGTTTGGCCAGATACTACCATTATCTCCTCCATCCCTGGAGACGATCAAGGTCAGGATGGATGAGGCCCTGAGCAGCCTAATTCAGCTGTAGATGTCCCTGTTCATTGCAGGTGAGTTACAGTGGACGACCTTTAAAGATGCCTTCCCACTCAAATGGGATTCCACATGATACATTCATTAAGGAATAGTTGTTCTATGAGCAGTGAGCACTGCTTTCCATATTGGTTGAGTTAACCCATCCACACCGAGATCTTGAGCAATACTCTGTTCTAAAGCACTACAATCAGATGTTTTTACTCATATCACACACTTCTGATGTTTGCATATCTTGCTTAAATACTTGCATTCAAGCCGTATGTGTCTCATACTATATCTAGCACTATGCTCCTTTCCTACCCAAGGTGTCCAAAGTGAAAATGTAGCTCAGTGATGCAGCACTTCATTTCAACAAATTATGTCACACATTCCTGAGAAGAGTTTAGGAGAGGATGCAACAGAGTCCATTCCTCCAAATACGCAGAGGGAAGATAAAAACCAATCAGGATATTTCCAAAGGCAGAGGGAGATATAGGAGCAAGGGCACGCAGAACTGCTCCACTGTTTGGCCAACAGCCAACTGGTTTCAGTGAGGACAAAGTTGATATATAGGGTTATATTAAAGGTCAAAACGAATAGGACTGAAGGGTAAACAAGGAACTACAAAGCCAATTGAAGTTGAAGTAAATAGTAAACAGAAGGCTCAGAACACACGCTGAAGGAACAATAGCTCCTTGAAAGACGTCTTGATTGAAAATGTGAAATCATAATGTAGAGCAGGGAGTTTAATTGGCGCCTCTGACAAAAAAAATCTGGGCATGAGGACTTTGTGGCTCTCTTCAGAGACATGCAAGGTATTGCTGATATTTCATCCAGAGCAGAAAAATTTTGTCCATTATTGTTTTGATACCTTGTGGGATCTTCCATCTTGGCTCATGGTTTCTTCAGTATGGTCCCTTTCTAACGTGCTAGGTCTTACCTTTGTGACAAACCATGGAACAGACCAAAACTGAATACAGAAACCCTTTGGATCACGCAGGTGTTCAGGAGGTTCAATTTAATTGTTCTTTCTCATTTTTCCCCTAACTGCATGTGAGAGTCTGAAGAAGTACTAAATGGAAGAGGGAGTATATTTGCACAGAAAATTGTCAAGAGGTGGACCTCACTAAACCACAAGCCATAAAGAAAATGGAACAGATGAGCTGGCTGCTTGAAGGAGGCCCTGAAACAGGGTGGGGCAGGGAGTACATAATCATTAAGATGAGGCTGAAGACATGGGTTTATTTCTTCTGAAGGAGAGAATGCAAAGGATGACAAAACAGCATCATAGAATCACTTGAAAGTCAGCAGTAAACGTGACAGGGCCAAAAGCTTCTTCTTCCTGCTCAAGCAGAATCCCCTAGAGCAGATGTCAAAGACCAAGTCAAGTCAGATTTTGGATATCTCTGAGGATGGATACTCTGTGAACAGGCCTGTTCTTGTGTTTGACCTCTCTCAAAATTTATTAAAAAAAATAATAATAATGTTTCCTTGTATTCCATATGCTCCCCATTCCTAGACTCCTAGACAGCACTGAACAAAGAGGCAGACATAAGTGTCATTCCTGTCTTCTCTAAGAAGTACTTAAAGGGAGTTTATAAACAAGAGGAAGGCATTTTATATGATCTGATAGTGATAAGACGAGGGAGAACTATTTTAAACTAGAAGAAGTGAAATTTAGATTAAATATCAGGAATAAATCTTTTAACCAGAGAGTGGTGAGACACAAGAGCAGGACGCAAAGAAAAACTGCAGATGCCCCATCCCTGAAGGCATTCAAGACCAGGTTGGATGGGGCCCTCAACAGCCTGATGTAGTGGATGGCAACCAGTCAATGGCAGGGGGGTTAGAAATGAGTGGGCTGTAAGGTCCCTTCCAACCCAAGCCATTCTATGATTCTAAGTCTTCCCTGGGAGCCGTCTGTTCACAAGTAAGTCCTGCAAGTGGAGTGATGGTTTCAGAGAATTAAAAGAAACAATTTGATTTTTGCTAAAACACTGACAGGACAGAAGATTGGGTTCTTTCTAGCGTGGTTTATTTTTCCTCAATATTTTGACAAATAGAAGAGAACAGGAGGAGAGAAGCAGTCTGAGGAGATGCAAGGAAGCAGAGGTGGTTAGTGCTCTGACAGATGAAAAGGGAGAGGCCAGTTAAGGGGAGGAGTCAAAGCAAGGAATATTTGTCATTTACCTCCGTCTTTGTCCCTGCTGTATTTTCTCCTGCCCACCCAGCCAGTCATCAACTCTAAGCTCTTTATATCTCCTCCAAGGACAATATTTCTGCTCTACGTTGCCCATCCAGGCCTGCAGGGATCAGATCGTAAATGGTCTCTGCTGCTGCCATGGGACCACCAGAAAATCTTTTCCCATCTAGGCATGCCCATATCAGAAATCTGTCTGCCTTTGCTGGAACCAGAATGGAAATGATGCTTTTTCTCCTGGTATGGCTTTGTGGTAAGTTTCCTCCTTTGTTCCTGTAGAATGGAGTTCCAGATACGGTCTGATATATGGTGCTCATGATGGATTGACCCTTCTCATACCCTCACTGGTGTGTTTTAGTCTGGAGAATACAAGGATCTGAGGAGAATTTGTTGTCACTTTTCATTACTTAGAGGAGACTTATAAGATGGGGAGAGATTTTTCACAAGGAGGTGTGGCGGTAGGACAAAAGGTAGTAGTTCTAAATCAAAAGAGAGTAGATTTACTTTAGATATACGGAAGAAACTCTTCACTATAAGGGTCATGAAGCACTGGAACAGGCTGCTTAGAGAAGCTGAGGGTGCTCAGGTGTTCCTGAAGGTGTTTAAGGCCAGGCTGGATGAGGTTTTGAGCAGTGTGTTCTTGTGGGAGGTGTCCTTGCCCAATGGCAGGGGATTGGGATGAGATGGTCTTTAAGGTCCTATCCAAGCCAAGCCATTCCATAATTAATTAAATTTCTGGTGCAGGAAAAGGTCATGACCTTTCTGAAGCAAGAAAAGACAGCATTAGACATCATCATCTGTCTTCCAAAGATCACCTGGAGATTTAGAGGCATTATGAATGCAAACATTCAGATACAAACCCTGAGAATAAATCAATGCAAGCATAAGGACAGAGCTTCCTTTGGTAGATTTCTGTAATCCAGAATGTAATCCTGTTTTCTTTGCCTCTCTTCTACACTCATAGACTGGATTTGAGCCAGGACCTAAGAACAAGTAAGCATGGCATGCCTCTCTGTCAGTGCCAGTGCTTAGCGCAGCTGCCTTTATATCCTGTAAACCTGCACAGTCAAATCCTTAAACAAAAAGTAGTAAAATAATTGGATAAGGATTATCTGGAGACAGTGGCATTGTGGTCTTTTTGGTTTGGTTGGTTTGTTGGTTTTTTTTTTTTGACAAAGCCTGACACAAGGTAAGACTGCTTCACAGACTAGGATGAAGAAAGGATGGAATCAGAATTGTAAATGGTCAAGGAACATAATTTGGCAGCTTATAGCTTGTAAGGAAAATATATGTGCTTCCCAGTAGTGTAGAAGTGTGGACCTGGCAAGCTTTTATATAGCAGTCCTTGTCATAAACCCTCACACCCTATGGTGTGAGTATATAATGCTATGTGAAGCAGCACCAATGACCAGAATTTAAGCACCAAAAAATATCTTTCTGAATAAGGGGGGAACTTTGGCACCCTCTGCCAGGCTTGGGTCCCCGTAGTAGTCTGGAATTTTCTTACACTCATGAAGACTGTTTAGGGCAGTTTTATCAAGCGTTTTTTGTCAGAAATCTTAAATATTTTTCTTTTGATGTTGAAATCCTAACTTGTACTCCAAGACACGAGCTAAAAGCTTCTTTCCATAACTTGCACAATGCAAGGACAGATGTAACTCAAGAAGAGCGTTCGTGGTCTTGTGCATGGAGCTCCCTGCTGCACAAAGATGGTGGGCAGGGATGATGCCACAGCAGTTCAGGTTACAGGTGCACACTGTGACCTCCATCTCCTTAGGGACCATATCCAGAGATTTTCCTCTCATGGTAAATAATACAGCCTACAGTTTCTGTGGTGTGGAGCTGTCACATCACATCAGATGGTGTGTCGGGATTGTTCCATAGCTGGAAAATTGTCTCAGAAAGGCAAGTTACTAGGAACCCCACGATCAGGACTGTCCTGGGTGACAAGAAGAGCTTGCAGCTTCTTGTAGATAAGCAAAGATTCATTAGATGTCCCAGCAACATCTGTGTAAGACATTTGCACCACAAATTAGCCAGCAAGCATTTCTTTCCACGTTTCTGCAGGAAGCACCAATGGTTACCATGTCAAGCAGTCCATCCCCAGCCAAATCTAAAATGGCATTATTCCTACAAGAGCAAGATGTTACATTCTCCACTATCAACCAAAACCTGTTTTGTGTTCGTTTTCTGCCTCGACTTTTTTTTTTTCTGATTCAGGTGTTGCCAACTCAGCTCCCATCAGACTCGTGGATGGCCCTAACCACTGCGCAGGGCGTCTTGAAGTGCTTTGGAAACAGAAGTGGGGAACAGTGTGTGATGATAGCTGGGACCTATCTGATGCCACGGTCGTATGTAGGCAGCTGGACTGTGGTAAACCACTGTCTGCTCCTGGCTCGGCTCATTTTGGTCAAGGAACTGGTCCTATCTGGCTGGATGACATGAAATGCAATGGTACAGAAGTTGACCTTTCGGCATGCAGGACCAGACCTTGGGGGGAGCATAACTGCAATCATGGAGAAGATGCCAGTGTTGTGTGCTCAGGTAACTTGTGTTTCCACCACTCCCTGTAGAGTGCTATGTACAAAGAGGCTTTTAAGCTTGTTGGTAAAATTTTATTTTTCAGTGCCACTCTTAGGATTCAGATTATATGTAGGTGACTGTTTTAGAACTGACCCAAGCCATGCCAAAGACAGCGTTATCCATCTCAGTTCTTTTGGCAGTTAATTTGAGTGATAGTGGTGCTGCTGTTCTGTTCCTGCTGTGTTCTGCTCTGCTTCTTATTCCATAACCATAGAGTAAATGGGGAAGTTAACTGAAATGAACCTCATCTGGATGCACAAGTTTTCCATGCATGTATTCTATAGCTAAAATAAGTCATAGGAGTTGAGCATTTGTGACCTCTTTCCATTAATATTTTGGGACAGTACTACCAGTGGACACATTTATTCTCCAAAATGGCACTGAGATGAGAAATTCAGTTGTGGGCCATTTGTCCTTCTGTCAGGTCTGACCTAGACATGACAGCATGGTGCTGATGAGCGCTGAGCAACAGAAACTGGATGGGGAAGGTTTGTCAGTTAACACTGTGGTTAACTGGGAAATAAAGCACAACCAAGTGACACTCAGGGTGGATGGGCTGCCCATTGCCCTCTTTCATGACGCTGTCCCAAAGATTCTGCTCCATTCAGTGAACGATGAACCAGGTTTCCAGATGCACATTTCCTGATTGATCTAAAATAGGATTCAACTCCATATTAAGACTTAGAAACACCTGCAGAATTGCCAGCCCCGCTGATGACCAGTATGGGCAACCAAATCAAACCGAATGAGACATCATCAACTAACTAGAGAGCACCAGTGTTGATGACCCACTGTTTCAAAGCTGCTAAGATGACATCATGGCTGAAACACACCACTCAACACCTCACTGTGCTCACATCCACTCTTTGGTCTTCATAAATGTTCAGCAATGATGAATGTCAACGGGTGTAGTTTTTTCCACATGGAAGAATTCAAATGCTCCCCTTTGCTTCATATGCACTTCCATGACTGATGTCATTTTGTCAGACTGACCCTCTGGACTCATAAAGCAACAAAATACAGTGCAATATTGGTGGGAAGGTTCAACTTCTACTTCCATACTACCAACACTGGCCTCAGATCATAGAATCATAGAGTTGCTCAGGTTGGAAAAGACCTTTAAGATCACAAAATGATGTTGTGGGTCAACATAATAAAACAGGAGGCATTACTTTCGGAGCAGAAGTCATAAAATATCAGCACCCATCTCTCAAGGAGAAGCCACGAAGTGTGTAAGACATATGGGTGTCTTGATCTGCTGCCAGTTGCCATCCTTGGTGTAATATCCCAGTGTGGGTTTTGTCCCTACTTTATAAACAGTTCCAAATCCAATCTATTAATCTCTCTGTCTGGGAAGTCTGAAGCCACAGAGAAAAATTGAGAATGTGTTTCTCATCAGACTTTTCAAGTTCTGAACAATAATAATGGAGAATTTTTCTTTCCTTCATTCCCTAAAGGCTCTTTCCTTGTGCAAACCCCGATCCTGTTATGTTTGTTTGTTTGTTTGTTTGTTTGTTTGTTTGTTGGTGCTTGATTGATTTTTTTTTCCTTGTTGTTTGTTACTATTTAATGCAGGAAATAATAAAACAGTTCAACTGCGATTAGTGAACGGTACAAATCACTGCTCTGGGAGAGTGGAGGTGCTTTATGGCCAGCAATGGGGAACGGTCTGTGACGACAACTGGGATCTAATTGATGCTGAAGTTGTGTGCCGTCAGCTGGGCTGTGGGACAGCCATATCTGCTGCTTCCTCAGCTTATTTTGGAAGAGGATCTGACCCCATTTGGCTAGATGATGTTACATGTAAAGGAACTGAAGCTGCCCTGTCTGAATGCACTGCAAAACCTTGGGGAAAACATGACTGTGGGCATGGAGAAGACGCTGGTGTTGTATGCTCAGGTAACTCTCATCCTGCAGGACACAAGTGAGTTTTGTGGCATCTGGAGATATGCTTGAGATGCTGTAGGGAGCTCTGTTCCCTTTGGAGCAAAGAAAACCCCAATGCTCAAGAGAACCAAAAGGTAAACAGTGGTTTCTACTAAAATGCTCTTGCATCTTCTTGGTAATAAAAATTCTCTACTGCATGAGCCACTGGTAGAGCAGTGTTGGTGAAGGAATCATTTATACACTCCCACAATGTAGCACATGGACAGTGATGCTTTGGTAGAGAATATTCTCTCACTGCCTTCAGTGGTCCCATCATCTCACTGTTCTATCAGCGGATTTAATTCCTTCCTAAGTACCCCCTAAACTGTTGCATCAGGCAAGGAGCTACCATGGCACACGTTGTCTCTCCAAGTGTGTTAGTGTCAAGTCCTTGAAGACAACCATAAACCCAAGGTCCCACCTTCATGATGCACAGAGCCACCCACTGCATCCCAGTTCACCAGCTGTCTGGCCAAACAGAGGCAACATATTCCACAATGTGTTTACCATGAGAAATTTGCTGTTAGGTCAGTTGTTACCAATACTGCGATTGTTTGGACATCACTGTAGGGAGAGGAGTCTTTTTCCCACAGCCTTTCTGACCATGAGACCATTCTGACCACTAATAAGACTGTCAACTTTGTAGCCACATACAGAGGCTCTTCAGCCTCTCATCCCCCAGTCTTTCCATATCTCCAGAGTTCCCCTTCCCAGAATGAGAATCTTACACTTGTTTTTCTTAAGCTTCATGCAGCTGGTGGTTGCTCTCTAATTTTACAGGACCTCTCTGTCAGGATTTCTGTGAGTCAACATCTGTTAGTTTAGTACCATTTGTGAACTTGGTACGTATTCAAGTCCTGCATCCAGATCATTAATAAAAGCATTTAAGAGAACTGACCCCACAGTGGAACCTTTGGGAACCGCAGCAGGGACACAGCTGAGCATCTCATGCTGTGATGATGGAAGAAGTGCTTGTGCTGCTCCCTTGCGCAGAATTTTTCCACGTCACAATGTCACAGAATGAAAAACACTGTGTTCATTGACAAATGGAGAGAAGACAAACCAGATTCTGCATGAGATACTTCCATGGCCTTTGTTGTTTTTCCCTTCCTGTAGGTTTTGCAAAACCAGCCCCGCTCCGATTAGTGGATGGATCAACCCACTGCTCTGGGAGAATCGAGGTGTTCTATGGCCAGCGCTGGGGAACTGTGTGTGACGACAGCTGGGACTTGGCTGACGCAGAAGTTGTGTGCAGGCAGCTGGGCTGTGGGAAGGCCTTGTCAGCTCCCCATGGGGCTCACTTTGGGCAAGGATCTGACCCAATCTGGCTTGATGATGTCAGCTGCACAGGGACTGAAGAAGCCCTCTCCACATGCAAAGCCAGTCCCTGGGGAAGCCATAACTGTGACCATGGAGAAGATGCTGGCGTGGTGTGTGCAGGTACCCTTAACACAATGAGCATTATGGAGTAAGCTATTGTGGAGCTTACCCTGGAGCCCAGGTCCTTTGGCACTGATAGATGTTTGCAAAGAAAGCAGCACAGAGGACTTCAAAATGATGTGGCTGTATCCATAGACAATTACAACTTGTCTTTCCTTATGTAGGTCTTTTTAATGGGGTGCTTCCTGGGGGCAGTTTGCTACCACAGATAGTGGTACACAGAGGGAACACATCTCATTGTGAGGTGTGTTCTCATATCAGTTAGTTACTCTACAACCCAATAAATGGGTTATTCTTCTTGTTGTGTAACAGAGAAGAGCATGTGATGTACAAGGAGCATTACTGCATAAGTCAGCCATGATCCCAAGTGAACGAGTTCTCAAATTCCATCATTCTTCTTTCTTCTGTGCTATTCCTTCACACATTCAGAAAATCATTTCTGTTAAGGATGGCTGTAGGTCTTCTAGTCCATTGCTCTGCCAGTCCTGAGCAGTTCCCATCAGTGGCTGCTTAGTTTGAGAAGAGGAATTTATCTTTCAAACATCAGACACACAAAAAATCATAGAATCATAGAATCATGGAATCACAGAGTGGCTTGGGTTGAAAAGGACCCCAATGATCATCTGGGTCCAACCGCCCTGTTAGGCAGGGCTGCCAATCACTAGACCAGGCTGCCCAGAGCCACATCCAGCCTTGATATGAATGCCTCCAAGGGTGGGGCATCCACCACCTCTCTGGCAGCAAAATGAAGATATTAAATTCAAAATGTGGGTTGACTTCACACCTGTGAAGGAAATAAAAACTTCGAGTGAAATTATTCTGAGTTGTCTCACAGCTGTCCCAAGAGAGATGCTGCTGAGCATTTAAACGTGTATAATAGGCCACACTGATTCTGTCTTTGAATCTTACCGCTGTTCAAGTTACATTCCTCAACACTCAATATTAATTGCAGACCTTCACTCAAGCAAGGAGCCCTGCTCCAGATACTTGATGCTCACCATCAGCAGAGCTTTACAACTTCAACATATGTTACTGTCAGCCCCCAGTAAACTTGTGTCATACAGAAATTGCTGATCCTATCTGCTAGGAGTCATTAACGCAGCCTTAACATAGGCATGCCAGTGCTCCTGCAGCAGTGTTATTTCACTGGTTCCTTCTACACTCAGCTCACCAGCCCACACAACTCCCACTGCTCTGTTTCACCACAATAACAGGCTGCAGGCCTAACTTTCAAGAGAAAATAAGGGTTAAAACAGTTGGCTGATGTTTAGGTGAGACTAGCCAACGAGAGAGGGAACCAGAGACCACTATTCTATGAGACAAAACTGCTGCAAGGATCTGCTGGTCTGTTATGGAAAAAAATGAGCAATGTCCATGCCACACTGCTGCTGTCCAGACATAACCAGCACACACCAAAATATGAAGGAAAGCACAGAAAACTGATGTCTTCACTATATCTCATTTACAGGGTTTGCTGAGCTTCTTCCAGTCCGGCTGGTGAACGGATCAAATGTCTGCTCCGGGAGGGTCGAGGTGTTTCATGAGCAGCAATGGGGGACCGTCTGCGATGACAGCTGGGATTTAGCAGATGCTCAAGTGGTCTGTAGGCAGCTGGGCTGTGGGGAAGCAACCTCAGCCCCCAGCTCTGCTCGGTACGGACAAGGAACTGGAAAAATTTGGTTGGATGACGTGAACTGTGAAGGATCTGAAACTGCCCTCACTGAGTGCCGAGCCAAGCCTTGGGGTGACCACAACTGTAACCACGGAGAGGATGCTGGTGTGGTGTGCTCAGGTACCACTAGTGAATGCCACTGTATGTGGGGAATGATGCAGCCAGTGTGTTTGTGAAAGGGTGCTGGTAGATCTGGAGTCTCCTCAGAGTGAGGAGGATGAGTACTCATGACACAGTTATAGGCTGAGATAAAAGGAGAGTGGTATGTTGATGGTAAGGCTGTATTCCAGCTGGACACCATGGCTCAAGATAATACCAAAGGGCTGTGAGTCATGGAGAAGGTCTGCGTTATCCCCTTGTGTCCAGGACAGTTATGGAGCCATGCTCCAGGGAACAGCTTGAGCTCTAACGGGGACTAAAACGCTGTGGACTTGGATATTGAACCCTGACAGCTGGGTATGTCAAGTCTAGAGAGTTAGGACTCAATACTCCCAACACTCAGGTACCACACCCATTTCTGTGTCCTGCTGTTGAGGAAGAAACCTGCAGTTTGCTACCAGACCCCTGCGAGCTTTTTTTGGCTCCTCCACAGCACTCTGAGACAGGTAATGATCCCAAACATCTTGTATTTGGTGCAGGTGCTGCTGAACCAGCTCCCATCCGGCTTGTGAACGGTCCGAGTCATTGTGCTGGGAGAGTCGAGGTGTTTCATGACCAAAAGTGGGGAACCGTGTGTGATGACAGCTGGGATAAAGCAGAAGGCAATGTTGTGTGCAGGCAGCTGGGCTGTGGGGCAGCACTATCAGCCCCTGGCTCAGCTCGCTTTGGACAAGGGTCTGACCCCATCTGGCTGGATGATGTCAATTGTGCAGGGACAGAGGCTGCCCTCTCGCAGTGCCGGTTCCAGGCCTGGGGATCCCATAACTGCAAACACGGAGAAGATGCTGGTGTGGTGTGCTCAGGTAACTCCTGCCTATGCCTCCGTGTGACAGGGGGGATTTCCTTTTCCATGAGGATTATTTGTGTGCCAGCATAGCTGCAAACACTGTCTTGATGATGATGCAGGCCTAAATTCCTGAGTATGTTTTGAGCTTTCTGTCATCATATTGGATATTGCTTTGAAATTTCTCCTTTTCTGGAAAATGTGTAGTCCTTCTCGTTTACAGAAGTTGTCTGTGACTTAGAAAGACAATGCAACAGAATAGAACAGAACAGAACATTTGAGTTGGAAGGAGGTCACATCTTGGTCTCCTCCAAACTGTATTCTCCAGTGTCTCCAGCCACTTCTTGCATGCCTTCTTTTAAAGAGCTTTATTGCCCCACCTTGTATGCATTAAATACCCTAGCATCCTTTTTATATTGCGGAGGCCAGAACTCTACACCGTATTCAAGGTGAGGCTGCACAAATACTAAATAGAGCAGGAATGGCACTTCTTTTCTCTGGCTGGCTATGCTCTGTGTATTACACCACAAAACGTGGTTGCTGGGGCACACTGCTGCCTTCCATTGAGCCTGCTTTCACCGGTGACCCCAGGTCCCTTCCTGCTGGGCTGATCTCCAGCCACTCACCTCACAAGCTGTGAATGAATGTAGCACTGCTCCATCCCAGACACAGCACCCATCATTCACCCTTGTCAGTGATCACTGAGTTGCCGCATGACCAGTGCACCAATGGATGGTAGAACCCTCAAGTAAGGCCTTACAGCCCTCTACAGTGTAAATAGTATCTCCCAGTTTAGTGTCAGAAGCAAACTTGCTGAGGATACCTTTAATGACTACATTGAGATCACTGGTAAAAGTGTTGACTTGAACTGGCCTGTAGAGTTGAGTGGTGGGAAACACTGGTGGCGTCTTCTGGATGAAGCACCAGTCACTACAACCCTTTGAACTCTACCACTGAGGCAGTTTATCACCCAGCATAGCAGGAACCTGTTTACCTCACAGCTGGGCAATTAGTCCAGAAGGATGCTGAGTGGGATGGCAGGGAAGGCCTTACTAAAATCTGGAAAGATTACACCTGCTGCATTTCCTTCATCCACCATGCAGGTGACCTAATCATAGGAGGACACCAGGTTACTGAGGCAGGAACTTACACTTCATTAAGCCATATGGGCAATGCTTGATAGCACCTTTAAAATTCCTTTCAGCAGCACCCAGGAACTGTTTTTCCACAACGTTTCCAGGGGCTGATTTTAGACTGGCAGGTCAGTCGTTTCCCGGCTCATCTCTCGTGCTCTTCTCCCCTTGATGATGAGTGTAACATTGCCTAGTTTCCAGTCATCAGGGACCTCCCAAGACTCCCAGACAGTAAAATTAGACTAACTTATGCTGTATTTCATCTCACTTACATTCAGCAGAATATGGTACACAGTCTGTTGTGTCCGTCGTTTTGAAGTGGCAAAGACATCCCAACATCAGGCAACAGAATAAATGCATCCTGGATGTCGCTAGACCCTCACTGGCATTATGCACTTGACCTTACTTTTAATCAGGCCAGCAGCAACTCCGTAACACATATCCCTGCCCTCTCTGTTTTCTTCAGACATACCAAGAGAAGCTCCACTGCGGTTAACGGGTGGGCCGAATCGCTGCAGTGGGAGAGTTGAAGTTTTTTACGGCCACCAGTGGGGAACCGTGTGTGATGACAACTGGGACAAAAGGGATGCTGAAGTTGTTTGCCGGCAGCTGGGCTGTGGGAGGGCTCTATCCACTGCCACTTCGGTTTCTTTTGGAGAAGGGTCTGGCCCTATCTGGCTGGATGACGTGAATTGCACAGGAGCTGAAACTGCCCTTTCCAAATGTGAGAGCAGTCTGTGGGGTGCCCATAACTGTAATCATGGAGAAGATGCTGGTGTTGTGTGCTCGGGTAAGTATCATTTATGCTACTTTCTGACTGAGGATTAAGGTATGTGGAGGGATGCTTGAAATGTCACAGGATGCCCTCTTCCCATCTTACAACTCTAAAAACAGAGCACTGAACAGAGAAAGTGCTTCTGGCCAGGATGTGTGCAAATCCAGTGGTGTTCCCCACTCCTCCCCACTCCCAAACTCACCACAGTATTGTGGTGCTGCAGTCCAGTGCTGCGATGAAGAATTCAATTCTGGGACTCTTTCCCATGAATTTAAACTCGAGACTCTATTCTGTGTGAGCTCCAGATAAATCTGATAGCAATGCAGGCCTGCTGTGATTCACCCTGGCATTGAGAACAGCACGCAGCCTCTTGGATTTCTCTCTTGTTTAGCTGTCAAAACATCAGGACATGCTCTGCATTTGTTGTTTTTCCTCTTCTGGACAGAAACATTCAAAGGTCTTGCAGAAACCTAGTTATTCTACTTGCCCTTCCCCTCCACTTGGTAAAACCATCTTCAGGAGTTCTGTTTTCCCAAACTTTTTCCAAGGTCATCTCTGAAACCTCTTCAGATGAGACAGTTTCCTCAAAACTGCCGCACTGTGCTTAGTTGCCACTAGAAGGAAACCCTGACCTGACTATCATTTTCCAGAATTTACTGTACCGTCTCTTGTTTCTTTGTTATGCACATGGCTACTTGCTCTTTGCAACTACCTTTGAGTAAGACAGGTATATCCCTTCTCAGCCCCTTCATATCTCCTTCTTGAGAAATGTTTTGAAGCCTTTTCTTACCTCCCTTCTTCCTGTTTTTCCCCTTGGCTGCTGGGCATATTTCTTCTAATCGTTAATCAAGCTGATGCTTTGGCGGTGCTGATTACCTCTGAAGGTTTGGTTTGGACATCTTGTAGACAGCACTCCCTTTTTCCCTCAGTCATTTTCTTTCCTGGAACAACAGGACACTTCAGAGTGTCACTCTCAATCCTTCACAGAGCTTTGTGAGGAACTGTCATTTAATTAACTCTTCCTCATCCTATGTTCAGTCATTTTATCTCCGCAAAACGGTACACTTTAGAATTGCTCTCTCTGGAGATAACCTGTTTCTCTCCAATTCCTTATCCACATCTGGAGAATACCATCTGCATTTGCTGTCTAAGCACAGATGCCTCTCCCTGAAATCATCATTGTCCTTTTGCAGCCAGTGAAGACTTCTTAGCACAGCCCATTGCAGGATTTTCCCCATCCAGACGACATGCCCAAAGCAGATTCAAACAAGTTCAACCTAACAGTGCTTATTTCCTTTCTATGACTACAAAGGGGAATGAGGATCTTCAGTGGAGCTGTGAAAGGGGTGCTCCTTGCCAAAATAACTAGTTTTGTTTAATCTGATTCCACAAAATCATGGAATAGACTGGGCTGGCTGGAACCTCGAGGATCAACAAGTTTCAACCGCCCTGTCACAGGCAGGTTTGGCAACCACGAGATCAAATACTTGATCAGATTGCCCCGGGCCCCGTTTATCCTGGTCTTTAACACATGATGGGATGGGGCATCGACAGCTTCTCTGGGCAACCTGGTCGAGCACCTCACCACTCTCTCAGCTAAAAACTTTCCCCTGACCTTTGATCTAAATCTCCGTCCTCTAGTTTAAAGCCATTTCTTTTCTTCCTATCACTAGCTGTGCAAAAAGTTGATTTCCTTCCTGTTGATAAATGCCCTTGAAATACTGGAGCACCACAATGATATCTCCCTGCAGTCTTCTCTTTTCCAGGCAGAATAAGCCCAGTTCCTTCAGCTTGTCTTCCTAGGAGAGGTTCTCCAGCCCTCCAATCATCTTCGTAGCCCTTTTCTGGACCCTCTCCAAAAGCTCCACATCTTTCCTGTGTTGGAGGCCCGAGACCTGGATGCAGTACTCTGTCTGGGGACCCAGGAGGGCAGAATAGTGGGGGACAGCCAACTCTCTCACCCTTCTGTCCACCCCTTCTGATGGAGCCCAGGATATCATTGGTGTTTCAGGCTACAAGCACATCCTGCTGGCTCATGTTGACTTTTTCTTAACTTACCAGGACCCTGAAGTCCTTCTCAGCAGGGCTGCTCTCCAGGAGTTCTCCCAGTTGACATACATAACTGGGATTACCTCAACCCAAGTGCAAAAGCTTGTGCTTTGCTACGCTGAACCTCATTAGCGTCACAAGGGACCACCTTTAGAGTTGATCAAGGTCCCCCTGGATGGCATCCCTTCCTTCCTTCTAGCATGTCAACCACACCCATCAGCTTGCTATCGTCAGCAAACTTGCTGAAGGCGCACTCAATCCCATCATCTATGCCACTGGTCAAGATGTTGAAGAGTCCTGGTCTCAAGACAGAGTCTTGGGGGACACCACTAGTTACCAGACTTCATCCAGACATAAAGCCAATGATCACAACCCTCTGACTGTGACCATCCAGCCAATTCCTTATTCAATGCAATAGGATTGGACCTTCTTCTTGATGCTTGTCCCTGGATGTCATACGAAACCAACCAGTGCACACAGTGTTTCCTGACGTGCCTATACGGAGTGTCTTTGCCAAAATAACTCACCTGGTCTTTCCTTTGTGTCTCAGGTGTTCCAGAGCCAACTCCAGTGCGGCTGGTGAACGGATCAAATTTCTGCTCTGGAAGGGTCGAGGTGTTTCACGAGCAGCAATGGGGGACCATCTGTGACGACAGCTGGGATTTAGCAGATGCTCAAGTGGTCTGCAGGCAGCTGGGCTGTGGAGCAGCCACCTCAGCCACTGACACTGCTTGGTTTGGACAAGGAACTGGAAAAATTTGGTTGGATGACATGAACTGTGCAGGATCTGAAACTGCCCTCTCTGAGTGCCGAGTGAGGCCCTGGGGAGAACACAACTGTAACCATGGGGAGGATGCTGGTGTGGTGTGCTCAGGTACTGTTAATTCACATAATCACAGACCTGCAGAGGCTGGAAGGTACCTCTGGAGATCCCCCTACTAGAGGAATTTTCCTACAGTAGATTGCACAGGAAATCATGCAGGAAGGTTTTGAATATCTCCAGAGAAAGTGACTCCACAGCTATTCCAGGCAGCTTGTTCCAGTGCTCTGTCATACCCTCAGTAACGAAGATCTACCATATGTTCAGATGGAACTGCCTGGATTCCAGTTTGTGCCCACTGCCCCTTTTCCTGTTGCTGGGCAAGACGTAAAAGAGCCTGGTCCCAAGCACTGAAACCTGCTCATTAGATATTTACATGCGTTGATAAAATCCCCCCTCAGCCTTCTCTTCTCCAGGCTGAACAAGCCCAACTCCCTCAGCCTGTCTCCACAGGAGAGGTACTCCAGTCCTATGAGCATCTTCATGTCCTCCTGGAAATGCTCCAAAAGCTCCATGCCCTTCCTGGGCTGGGTATTACAGGCCTGGATGCAGTACCGTAGAAGAGAGAGCAGGAGCAGCAGGGGACAATCCCCTCCCCATTTCTGCTGCCACCCCTCTGTAGAAGCAGCCAGGGGGACTTTGGGCTTCCAGGCTGTGAGTGCACACTGCTGGCTCTTGTTAAGTTTTTCACCCACCAGAACCCCGAAGTCCTTCTCTGCAGCCCTGCTCTCAGCGCGTTTTTCTCCCAGTCTGTATGCATATCTGGGATTGCCCCAACCCAAGTACAACACCCTGTGTCTGGCTTTGATGAACATCATTTGGTTCTTGTAGCTTGTCCATGTCCCTGGGATTTCTTGTGGGCTTTGGACTTCTCCTAGTGTGTCTGTGATTGATGTCTCTTTTGGCCAGGTATTACAGAACCAGCTCCCATCCGGCTCGTGAATGGCCCAAATCTCTGTGCTGGGAGAGTCGAGGTGTTTCATGACCATCAGTGGGGAACCGTGTGTGATGATGGCTGGGATAAAGCAGAAGCCAATGTTGTGTGCAGGCAGCTGGGCTGTGGGGCAGCACTATCAGCCCCTGGCTCAGCTCGCTTTGGACAAGGGTCTGACCCCATCTGGCTGGATGACGTCAATTGTGCAGGGACAGAGGCTGCCCTCTCGCAGTGCCAGTTGCGGGCCTGGGGATCCCATAACTGCAAACACGGAGAAGATGCTGGTGTGGTGTGCTCAGGTAACTCCTGCCTACTTCTCGGTCTCAAAAGTGTTGAGAAACATGGAAAAATGATTTTCAGTCTCAGTAGAAGGTCTTCTCTGAGCTCAGGCTGCTCCTAATGACTGCTGTCAGTCCCTGTGGTATATAAACTCATTCCTGTGAAATGTCCATGGCCCTGACCATGATCCACAGTCACCACCAGAATCTGGTCCAGAATTATTGGGTTATGATCAGCAAAATTCCACCTGACAACTTTATCCAGCTGTGTCTCCTGTACCTCAGCTTCTGAAGGCTCCTGGACTTTTACTAGGGTTGAAACTGGTCCCAGAAACATCTCTTCCCTCCACACGGTGCTGTAAGTCAAGCAGGAGTTAATCTTTCTCCAAGTCTTTCAATGGGCTCCCTTAGGTACAGCAAATCCAGGCTTTTGTCTAGGATCAGATGATCACACCTGAAACTACTGAATGAAACTCCTGGTCATAATTTGGCTACTAAGCTTGTACTCAAAGATGGGGACATCACTGAAATGTGCAAACTAAATATGTATTTAACCACCACAACTAGTGCAGTCAGCAGAAAGGAAAATTAACCCCATCTTCATAAATAAACCAACACCTCATCTGTGTGTGTGAGATTGGTTCATTGCACACCAGGTAACAAACATGTCTTGTGGACAACAACCGGGAGAGTGAAACAGCAATCTTAAGTCCTAACCAAGGAATTTCAGCAATGCAGAGCAAGATGGAGAGTCTGAGGTTGACTATGGCAGAAGCCCTGCCCACCCAGAATGTCCTCTTCATCCATCGGATGCCTTGGTTGATACAGGGGCACTGCTACGTGTCTACTCTCAGCAGGGTTTAGGGTTTAGGTGCAGGGTATTTACGTGTGCGTTTCTCATTTATTCTTGCTTTATGTGCAGGCACTGCAGAAGCAGCTCCTCTCCGGCTGGTGAACGGCCCTAGTCGTTGTGCTGGGAGAGTGGAGGTGCTTCACAGCCAGCAGTGGGGAACAGTGTGCGATGACAGCTGGGACCTGAGCGATGCTGCAGTTGTGTGCCAGCAGCTGGGCTGTGGGACAGCCGTGTCAGCCCCAGGATCCGCTTATTTTGGGCAAGGCTACGGCCGCATCTGGCTGGATGATGTGAAATGCACCAGCAGGGAATCAAAGCTCTCCGAGTGTGCAGCAAGGCCTTGGGGAGTCCATAACTGCAACCATGGAGAAGATGCAGGCGTCGTATGCTCCGGTAACCTTCATGCATGCCCCATCCTGCAAGGCATTAGTAGCTACTAAGCCTCTAATCTGGGTTTTGGGGCTGGTGGCTCTTCATTCTGTCACATTCATAGAATCACAGCATTGTTTGTGTTGGAATGGATACTTAATATTCATCTAGTCCAATGCCCCTGCAATGAACGGGGACATCTACAGCTAGATGGGGTTGCTCAGATAATGGTCCAACCTCCAAATGTCTCCAAGGACAAGGCATCCACCACATTCTGGGCTAACTGTGCCACTGTCTCCATCATAAAAAGCTATTTTCTAATGTCCAATCTAAATCTCCCCTGTTGTAGTTTGTTCAGTACATCCTCATTCTCAGAGATGTGCCATGGGATGATGTTGGAGGTGTGAAATTGGAGGTTGGCATTCTGAGGGATGATTCCCATCTTTCCACGTGGCCGCTTATTCTTCCTTTTTGTGCTTTTCGACTATCACTGGAATGTTACCTGCTCATATTGCCCAAAGAATCCGTGAATGTCCCATCCCTGGATATGTTAAAGGCCAGCTTGGATGGGGCGCTGTTCAATCTGATCTGATGGGTGGCAACCCTGCCCACAGAAAAGTGCTGAAAATGGACGGGTCCCTTCCAACCCAAGCCATTCTATGGTTCTATGATTCTATGATTATATGATTCCACAATGCTATTTTTCTACCACTGATTCCACAGTCTTCATAGTCCCTTCCAACTCATGCTGTCCTATGATTCTATGATCCTTCAGGTGCATTCCAAGCGAAGCCATTTTGGGATTCTAAGCTTTGATGACTGAGTTATTCTTTAACATGATTATATGCACACTGACAACTTTAAGTGGCCTTGCAGGATAAAGCAAGCTAGTTTTACAGGTCTGGATTGCATGCATTTCTTTCCAGGTGGGATCTAAACATTACAGATGTTCCAGAGTGGAGAAGAGAGATGACTGTGCTGGCAAACGTGTATGACATTTTTTCAACCCAAACAAAAGTCATCTTTGAAGACCAGAGTGCACCCAGTACAGAAGCCGATCACGACACTCAGATCTATCTCACTGAATTGTAAGCACCGAGCTTATGTACCCAAATCAGAAGCGTGATGGTCCCCTTCAGCTAATGAAGAGAGGCAGGCTTTTGCACTGGAGATGTCCTACGAGCATATTATTGTCCTTCTTTCACTCCAGGTCCTTCCTCAACTTCATAGCCCACCTTCAGGCACTCTATAATACTTACATATCCTTATATCACAGAGCACAAAACGGCATAAATGCTGCTCAAGGTGAGGCTGCACCTCCAAGACTGGGGCATCCACAACTTCTCCAGACAGCTTCATCACCCTCTGAGTAAAGAATTTCCTTCTGATATCTGACCAAAATCTTCCTTATTTTACTTAAAATCTATTCCCCTTTGCCCTAGACAAAAAGACTTCTAGGTCCTTTCCAGTCCTTAAACCTTCTGTAACTCTGTAATCTCAGACACTGAGTGTGGTGGGAGCCTATGGAGTCTCCTTTTTCTTGTGTAAACAAGCCTTGATGAACCAGAGCATTTGTCCAGCCCTGTGTTTTTCTTTCTATTTTTCTGCAAGATGTTCACAGCATAGTTGCATTACTTTCCCTTGGCACCAGCCCAGGACATGGATTCCCCTACCTCCATTCTGCTTCCTTATACTCACCGCAGCTTTTGCGGACCCTCTCCACCATTCTCCATGCACACTTTGTTTTTCTGCTCTTGAATTCATGCCCATGCTTCAGAGACCTACTCAAGATAAGGCCTGGTGGCTACCATACAGAGCTAGGATTGCAGACAGTCGCACCTGCCTTGTTGGTGATCTCAATTCCCATGCTCTGGGATTGGAGTGTGCTAAGGAGGATGTGCTCGAGGGCTCTGAACTTCTCCACGGGGTCAGGATGCTGGAAGATGGAGAGGAAGGAAAGCTCAGAGACTGAAAGCCTGAGGGAGAAATGTAATAGGGCCTGGGGGTCTTGTTCATCTGGGATGGGGACATTTGGGCACAGAGCAGCTTGGAGCTAAGCTCCACTGAAGTAAGTTGTCACATCAGTCTTCCAAACTAACAACAGATGGGACAAGCTGGGATGGGCAGCAGAAGCAAGGAAACCCAGTTTGCTGATTTCTCACTGGAGCAGTGAAAGAAGTAGATGAAACAGTCCATTAACTTTATGGGATTAACCAACTAATTAAGGGTGCTCCAAAAAGCTTGGTCCAGAGGAGGATCCTTTAAATCCCACATCATATCCCATAAGATGTGCTGGATCCTTTAAATCCCACATCATATCTCATAAGATGTGTTGCTGGGTGGGAAATCCCAGGGCATCTCAGAAGAACAAAAGGGCCTGGTGTGGGTTGAACGGAGGAGACAATGCTAGAAACTCCTGCAAAAATGACATGGCTTGGTATGGAGGTGGGGTCCACAAGCAGAGGTCGCCAGGAGAGGGAAACAGCAAGCAAGTAAATCAAAGTTAGATCCTCCCCTGGAAGACACAGCCTCAAAAAGGAACCTTTACCTGGTGTGCCCAAATTGTGTAGAGGAGGAGAAGAAACCTGTTGTCTCCCGAGGCATCAGGGCTACAGCTGGAGTTTCCTGGGTCTGCCCTGCTCTGCACTGAGCATCCAATCACACCCAGGGCAGGGAGGGAGGTAAAGCAGGAGGTGTTGCCCAAGCTGTGAGATGCATCCTGCACTGCTTCTGGTGGGGACAGAGTTAATTTCCTTCCTAGCAGCTGGTGTCGTGCTTGAGTTTGGTGAAATGTTTATGATGAAAACAATGAAATGAAAGCACACAGATGTTGTCATTGTTGCAGAGTAGCACTTGCACAGAGCCAAGGACTCTTCAGCCTCTGATACTGCAGGGATGGGGAGGAACACAACCACAACAGATGACCCTAAATGTTTCAAAGAGATATTCTATACTATATGATAAGCTCAGCAAGGAAGGATGAAGAAAAGGAGGAAGGGAGGAGCATTTGAAATTATGGTGTTTGTCTTCCCCATTAACTGTTATACAGAATGGAGCCCTGATTTTCCAGGCTGAAAATCTGCCTGCTGATGAGAAGGAATTAACTAATTCCATATTGTGCTTTGCTTGCACACACAGCTTCGGCTTTACCTGCTGACCTCTATCTCAACTGACAAATTTTCTTGCCCATTCCTTTTCATTTCTCTTCCCCATCCTTGCCAGATAAGGCGTTAGGGCAACAGACCTGTGCAGGTTCTATGGTGAAAAAGCAGGAGAACAAAGCAGCTGCAACCACCCAAGGCAGGGGGGCTGGGTTTCCAAGTCCAGTTTCTGACTGCTTTCCTGACAAGAAGTGAATAAGGAAACCAGTCCTTGCATTTGCTTTCAAACAAAGAGTCATTGTTTGCACAGCTCTGATGAAGCTGCTCGGGTTACCATCAGCTGTCCTTGCAAATCTCCATCCACCACTGCCTCAGTGCGTGCATTTTAGCATTTTATATACATATATATTTACAAACAGCCACTTACATGTGTTTTTTTTTTTTGGGGGGTGGGGGGGGGGTGGGGGGGTGGGGAGATCACTTGAATATTTTCCTTTTTCCTTCTCTATTCCCCTAAAAATTTAGGTGTCAACTTAGCTCTTGCTGGGAGAACTCTGTTTCCCAGTTTTCTACTGATGGGGCACAAACACACTTTCAATGAAAACCTTCCCCTTGGCTATCAGACAATGCAAAGGGAAGGGGAAGGGATGGAGCCTGGCTTCCTTGGCCTCTTCTTTAGCACCTTTGCTGATGGACGGGATTGAAATGCATTTCCTGCATATTTGGGATGACTTTTTTTGATACTGAGGATAGAAAACCCACGCTCCCAGCAAAGAACATCAGGGTGAAGTGTGAGAAAAATGTAACAAAACTTAACAAAGGGTAAGAAAACATATATATATATATGTTATACATGTATTTTATGGATATATATATGTATATCCATAAAAATCCAAGCAAAATTAAGTATAATTACCCACAACTGCTCAGCATGCAGGGAAGCACTCCTTCCAGGAGTCCATTGCACAGCTCAGTGTTTGCAGCATGCAGCCAAAAGCCCCAGGGTGATTTCTATCGTGTATAGGATGGGATGGAGCTATGCCAATCATTAAAGAAAAAAAAAGAAGTAGAAAAAACAATAAAAGAAAACAGTTTCCAATCTTGGACCGATGAGTTTTCGTTTCACTGTGTGACACAGCTTTCAATGCTGGAGCAAAAATACATCAAGATGGCAAGGGGTAATACTTCATAACAGCACAGCTGTTGCATTTGCTGGGGGAGAAACACCTAAAGCTTTGGGGAAAGGATGCATCCAAAACATTTCAGAGGGGATAAGAAGCAGAAAATCAATGCAAGAAATGTGCTGTTGCGCTGGTAAGGTGTTGCACAGGGGGTGTGTGCTTGTTTCAAGATGCTTTGCTTTACATGCACAGGTGTCCAAACTTTTGGCTTGCCTGGGCTGCAGTGAGTGAAGAGGATTTGTCTTGGGCTGCATATACGAGCTGCTCTGAAAGTAACACTCCCTACATTTAGTTAAATGGGGAATGACCACTGGTACATAGTAAATGGTACATAAAGCATAATAACACTATTTGGTAGGGAAAGCTCTCAGCCACAAATCACTATTTTTCAACACAGTCACCACCATTAGCTACGCATTTTCATGAGCTATGAACAAGAGCCCGCATGCCACGCTCATAAAAATCTGCACAAGCAGATGTGACTGCTGTCACTGTCATCACTGCTGAAATGCCTTATGGTGAAAACCACCACCTCCTCTCTGCGCTCACATCTACCAGTTGGTCTCCATAAATGTTCAGCAAGTATCAATGGATGTCAATGGATGCCTTTTTGTTCTGCGTGGAGGAACTGAATACCATCCCTTTGCTTCATACCAGACATGGTATGGTATTTGCTCCATGCCAGACACCATTTCGTCAGACTGCCCTTCAGCTGCCATCTGTCACACAGCAACAACATGTAACAGAATATTGGTGGGAAAGTTCAACCTCTACTGACATCCCACCAACATCTGCCTCTGGCATCAAGCTCCAAAATATTAAACCAAGAGGCATTACTTTTGGAGCAGCCCTCATAAAATACAGAATATAGTTAATGTATGTAAGTAACAAAACATTTTAATCCTTGGTATTTTTATTAAGATTAAAAAAAAAGTAGAGAGCAACAAAGATATGAAGCTGGTGGGATATTAACCTGGTGTTTGTGACACTCATGTATCAGTCTGGATTGATGGCAGTGGTTGCCATTCTTAGTGAGTTCTCACGGTGTTCATCAGAGGTTTTTGATGTAATGTTACTCTTCCCGTGCTTCATCCTTGTCCACAGTTGCTCACAAGTGTGCGTACTGCCAAAAGCAAATGAATAAGGCATGACTGTGAAGCAGGGGATATTTTTCTCTTATAACAGTCTGGTAAAGAAATGTGGCAGATTTTTGAATTGAATGTCTGACTGCAGCTCATCATATTCCATTTGAAAATACACACATTTATGTCAACAGAAATGGAGTTTTAAATGTACCTAGAACCCCCCCCCATGCCCTTGTTTTCAACCCAGACAGCGTTAATAGCACACATCTGTTGGGGTGGTGCACAACATGACTGCCCATGTCACGACTGTTCTCCAAACCCCTCCTTCTGCATTCACTTTGAGGAATCTCTGAAATGCTCCCATGCCTTTCACCCACACTGCTGTGGGCATCAAGATTTAGGATAAACCAATAACATGCATAATCACCAGACTCACACTCATCTTTGCAAATACAAAATGTCAGTCTCCTCAGCACAAGAATACGGCAGGGCAAGTGTTCTTAATTGACTGCAGGCAGTTCCAAGGATGATCCAACTCTTTGAGTGGAGCTTGCCAAGAGGCAAAGCAGACCCAAGATACCAATGTGCTCTATGGAGGGAATAAAAAGTAATGCAGGAGGAAAGAAGAAAAGAAAAAGAGGAATGGAGGAAGTGCAAGAGCAGAAGGATTTTGAGAAGCCACGCCAAAACCAGACAAGTTTGCCAATACCTACAAACACTAACCCTAATCCTAACTGATCCTCAACTTATCCCTAATCCTAACTCTAATGCTACCCCTTAACCTAAGTCATCCCAACCCTAACACTAAACCTTAACCTAACCTTAACCCTAACTTTAACCCTAATACTAAACTTAACGCTCACCCTAATCTTAACCCTAATTAATCATAACCTGAGCCCTAAACCCAACCCTAACCCTAATTGGACATAACCCTAACCAAAACCCTAACCTTAACTCTAATTGATCCTAATGCTAACCCTAATTGAACCTAACCTTAACTCTTATCAATCCTAAACATAACCCTTACCCTAACCCTAAACCAAGCCTAAAAAAAATGACCTTGACTCTAACCCTAATCAGAAGATACTCACAATTAGAGTAAGTTTTTGGAATTACTGTAACTGTGCAGTCAAAACCAGCAGCATATTCATATTGCCCCACACTGCATAAGTTTTAGGTGAGATCAGTGGGAAATAAATAAATAAATAAATAAATAAAATTAAAATTAAAATGTATTTTCCTTTCAGTTCCAAACCTGATATTGACATTTTTTGGTGCTTTATTAATTTTTAATTTCCACTCAACTCGACCTCTTTGGAGAAGAAGCAATGGGGTGCTTGCACATTGCTCCTTAGATGTGTGAATTCTGCTTCCATCTAGCATGAATACTTCTTCTTCCACGAGCCTTGACTCCTCTATAGCAAATTAATTAATTAATTTTAAATTAAAGCGGTAACTTAAAATAACTCCCTTAATCGATTTAAATGGACTCTACATTACTTTGAATTCAGGTTTCACTGGACACGGTTGCGGTTTCTTTCTAAATTCTTAAACTTCTTAGTCACACGTCATCATCCTATTCTGAAAGGTTAGAGGGCATTAAATCATTCACAGCTCTTAAAATGCTCCTAAATCTCCATTAACTGTTATATAAAAAATAGAATTTCCGATGGTTACACGCTGATTATTTTTACTTGAAAACTATAATTGACGATTACAGTTTTTGCCTTTAACAAAGAAAGACCTGGCTGCAGTTTAATATCCTTTTCTTTACTTTCCCTTTCTTTACTTTCCCTTTCTTTTCCTCCAGCAGCGTGGATGATTTATTACTAAGAATAATTCAAAATATCTACAACTTATTGTTGACTTTTTCAGTGTTTGCTATCCCTTAGCTCACCAGACAATGTTGATAGTATTTCAGTACCTTTAAAATGTGAGGAAACCTGTATTTCTAGAATAGACGTGATGACTTTTATTTTTAAAATAACTATATATACAAAATGAGTATGCTTACAAGCATACTAATTGCCCAATTTTTAAATGATCGTTTAGGCTAGCATAATTTCTCTTTGGAGGGGACAGTTGTTAATTAGACACCAATCATAAAAAGACAGATCTTCTTCAGGTAAAGAAGTGGAGTCTCCCTTGGACTGCAAGGGAAAAAACAATTCTTTGTAATGTTTTGTGGCTTTCCTTGTAGCTTTTAGTTTAGTTGAAGTTGTGTCTCAACTCCATGCAACAAAGGGGTTAACCGCGTTTATTGCTCCCACTGTGCCTGTGGTTGGTTAACATTCCTCTTTGAAGTGTTTAAACATTTCTTAATCCCATTTTCTCCCCTTGGCTTCAAAAACAAAATTTCTCAAACATTTTTGACATGCATTATGTATTTTATTTACTTTTGGATCTACTCAATCGGCGCATTGTGTTACACAAAGTTGTCAAACTACTTTTTTTTTTCAAGGAAAAACTTACTCTGTTCTCTTACTCTTAGAAAATACCTTTAATTTAACATACGACCACATGACCACCTTGTTACAAGAAGTATTGCTTGGGTTTTGCTTGCTTCTAATTAATGGCATTAAACGGCCCTGTCCTTGGATCTGCAGAGGCCATATAATGCCGCACTGGGGGAAGAACTTTCCCTCTTCCTCTCCCTTTAATGCCATTCCACAGGTTTCTCATTTGACAAAAGAGAAAGGACCTTCAGCTCATGGGAATAGGGAGGCTCAAGTGCTTGTGGGCTTTTCAGAGCAGCTGTGGGATATATAAATAAGAAATGAAGACACTGCAGGAGGAAGCCATTAATGGATTTTCATATTTTTGAAGGAAAATGGAGAGTTCCATGGGGAAACATAAGGGCACAGAAGAAAAGTGTGGTTCTTGCAGTGGATTCAGGGCAGAGGGCACACGGGACTAGCTTTGCTCACTGATTTGCAGGAAAGGGGTGGCTGTTGGACTTTGGATCTCGTTAATCATTGCTCCAGAATGGTGCAACAAGGAAACCATTTTCCTCCCCTTTTGATTCTCTACCCAGCTTCTGGAAGCAGAGCAAAGCTGTATTTTGTGTAGAAAACAGGGAGTTTAGGGTTTCCATCTGCCTCCTGTCTCTCTGGTTGTGCAGGCTCTTCCTAAGATAGTTGCTATGCACCCATCCCAGCTCTGAGGGCAGGTAAACACATAGGGCAGTAAGGGAGGGGGAGGAGAGGTGGACCCCTTAGCAGAGATTTAGCCTTCGGGCTCCTTAAATGCCCTGTGAACCAGTAGTCCTTCATCCCCATAAGGAAGGGTTAGAGAGTATCTGAGTGTGTTATCATGCAATACAGAGCTCTTCTGATGTCTGGGAGATGGAACTGCTCCCCTTTGGGACTTGTTATGCAGGAAGAAATTTCCTGTCTTGAGTTCAGTGTCCTATCATTCTTTCTCTCCATTGTAGGTCTGCAGAGCTGCAGCACCCAGTTCCCATCCAAGCAGAATGCCGGTGCACTACGTGATGTACGAAGGCATTAAATTCCCTCCTGCTTACAACTCCGTGCACAGCTTGAGTTTTGCCCACAACGAGTTCCTGGTGCGGGACGATGACGTCTTCAACATCACCTACCCTAAATCTGGTACTGCAGGGGTGTCCAAGGGAGGACTGGGAGAGTTGTTCTGGATGGGTTTTGTGGGGAGATCTCTGGCAGAAGGTCTATGAGGTTTGGGGAGCAGTTCAACGGTTGTTCAGAAGGAGAATCTTCTCTTATGATGGGAACAGGAACGTTTTTGTTGATAGATATATATGCATATATATTTACAGCACAGTGGTTGTGCATGGGCAAGGAGGCAGTTTTTGCAGGGGGAACAGACTTGATGGTGACATTGCTGCTGAGCTCCAGGCATCCTGAAGCCCCGGGCAAATTGCTTGCTCTGTGTTTCTGTTGTACCTGGTAGGCACCGTGTGGATGACTGAGATCCTGAGCCTCATTCGCAGCCATGGCCACCCCAGCTGGAACCAAAGTGTCCTCAATTCTGACCGCATGCCTTGGTTCTCAACGCGCCTGGGTCTGGAGGCAGCCCTCAGCTACACCTCACCTCGCCTGCTGACCTGCCACCTCCCCAGGCACATCTTCCCCAAGTCCTTCTCCCATTCCACTGCCAAGGTGGGATCAAAGAACGCAACATATATCCAACCTATCTCCTGTATATGCTTTTGTGGGGTGGGTATTCATGCAGTGTCTGAAGGGGAGCATGGGAGGACCATTGCCTATCATCTGGGAAACATTGGAATGATAGGACCTTGGGTGAAGACCTTGGTAGGGCATCCTACCTACTCTCCAAAGAGAAATATGCAGCCCCCTATCTCACATCTGCACCTTTGGATATTCTGGGGAATCTCCAGTGGCTCTAGGAAGTCTATGTGTTCCTCAACCTTTGCCCGAGGTCTACGTTATTGAATCTCGCACAGAATTGATCCTCCTTTGACAGACCCTTCCAGTCACAGATCTACCCCAGTGCCATTGTCTGCAATTTTTTCCCCCCTATTCTGAGCATCTTACTCCTATACACACTCCCCCCAGGTTATCTACACCCTACGGGATCCTCGAGATGTTGTTGTCTCCTACTTCTACTTCTGCAAGATGTGCAACAGCTATGAGGACCCCGTGTCCTTTGAGCAGTTCTTGAGGGACTTTCTCAATGGAGAGTGTGAGTGTGGTTTCTGCTTGCTCAGAGCATGTTGGGGGTTCCCCGTCACCTCTAGCTCTAGAACCTTTTGCAGTGGTCCACTGATGATGCCTGTGAAACAGAACATCCTCTGTGAGAGAGGTGAAATTGTCATCAATACATTAGAAAGCCCACACATTCAATTGTTTATTTCCCTGCCTTGTACCGATTTCAGTTGTAGTTGAAAGGCTTGGTCAGCAGACCCCTTAAAGCCATGACCCTGGACCCTGGCATCCTTTCATCCCCAACCCCTTCCCACCATGGTCTGTGTCTGTTCCTGCTCCTGTGTTTGCAGGATGAGGAAGCAGCGCTGTCTCAACAATATCTGTTTGAGCAAGGAAACATTAGCAGAAAGGTAGCTGGAGAAGACCCCATTGCTCACCTGCAGTAGCTGAACCTCCCAGTCCCACCTGATTTCTGGATGCTGTTGCCCAGTTTTGCACCTTGTCTACTTTCTCCTTCCATAATGAGGACCTTCCTCTACACTGCACTCCTCATGCCACGCCATGATCAGCCCATAGACTTGCTGCCTTCTCTTTCCCATCAGTGCCCCATGGCTCTTGGTTTGAACACGTGCGAGGCTGGATGGAGATGAAGGATAGGGAGAATTTCTTCTTCATCACCTATGAAGAGCTGAAACAGGTAGTGATCTTGGCAGACCCACCACCCACCTGCTCCAAACGTACTGATGTGTCACCCTAGGTGGTAACAGGCTTTTTCTGTGTCCCTGAGGACCTGCAAGGCAGTGTGAGACGCCTCTGCCATTTTCTGGGACAGAATTTGGATGACGATGCTATCTCCTCAGTAGCCCAAAATGCCTCCTTCCCGGCCATGAGGCAGAACCCCATGTGCAGCTCCATCTTGCTCCCCGCAGACATCATGGACCAGACCAAAGGCCAGTTCCTGAGGAAGGGTGAGCAGAGGGGGCCCCATCAAAGTGCTGGGTTTTGGGGTCCCCATGGGGAGCCTTCAGAAGTCAGTAGGATATGCATATAGGTGAGAGGCACTGGGTCCATGGGGATGGCTACTCCTTTTGGACAGCACTTCAGAGTGGTAACTGCACCCAAAATCTGAGCAGGAAGGAGAGTTTTGCAGTGATGTGTGCTCTGAAAGAGTAATATTCCTTCCTCAGGCATCTGTGGGGACTGGAAGAACCATTTCACAGTGGCACAGAGTGAGACCTTCAACAGAATCTACCTGGAAAAGATGCGGGGATTGGACGTGGCATTTCCTTGGGACAGAGATCAGGAACCAGACCAAACTGAGGCCAGCTGAGCAATGGGTATAAGCCATCTACTGGCAGCCAGGGTAACTGGTTGCTGTTGGACACAGGGAGTTGGATCCAGGGGTACAAATGGCTGCGACATGAAGCAGAGCAACTTGTTTGTCAGCTGCAACCAGCTGAGATGTTTCCTTGTGGTGACAGGAGAGCAGCAGAGAAAATGGGGAGGGAGATTAATGAAGAGGTGTCCTTTCTATTTGCAGTTCCCAATACACGAGTGCTCTGAATCCATGGACTTTGTCCAATCATGACATAGACTGTCATGGCTGGGTGTTGGACAGGATTGAATTCACAGGAAAGAATGTCTGTACAAGACGGTGTTGCCATTGCACCTCTGTTGATCTATCCTCATAGAGATTAAACTGAGTGATGAGTTTAAATGAAGCAGAGCCAACTGTGTGCTGTATCATGGGGATTTAACAGCTCAGCCTTGTCAGTGAATGGGAAAAATGTGCTGCAGAACAGGAACTACCAAGGGTTCCTGATCACAGATAGTCGGGCTTGTATAGACTTTTTGTCTATGTCAAAACCTACAGAAGGACTCAGGGAAATCAAAGAAGGGGAAGACCTTTTGTGGATTTTGCCTTAGACACGATTCTGTGATGTGTGTATCTCCAAGCCTTCACTGAGCCTACAGGGAAGCCCAGCTCTTTGCAGGTGCCAAAATACATCTTGTAAAATACCCACAGCTTTACTTCCTGGACATTCAGCCAGAGACACTTGGGCATGACTCCAGCCTTGGCCAGACACCACCTGATCTATCCAGCCTTAGAAAGTTATCCCATGGATAGTGAGCAGTGCCTTCCATTTGGTAGGACTGGCATACCCATGTTGTGCAATGTCATTGCTAGAAGGTGACCCAACTTATAGTCAGGCTATTAACCTAGTTAGCAGTGCAGACTGACTTGCATTTATGGTGCACCCATTCATGCCCATCACATTCTGCTTACTGATCATCAGTGTGGGAGCTCAGAAATAAAGGACATGCGGCCCAGCATTAGAAGGAGCCTACAAAATCACGGTCAAAATCGTTTCCTCTTTCATAAACTACAGTTGGATGACCTAGTTCATGTGCTGACTGCATTATTTGTATGTTTGCATTCGAGCTGTGTGTGATCCATTTTACACCTATCATGATCGTATTCTCCCACCACCCTGCTGATTCTGTGGGTTTGGGTCAGTGCCTCATCCAGGCTTTGTATCAAGCAGCCTGTGGAGCAACATGCCATATTCCTATCCCAATGAAGACGTCTTAAGCACTGTGTGGTGTCTCCAACATCATTCAGTGTACATATATATGTACATACCCACTTTGCCTTTAGAGATACCAAAATCCTGGCTTGAATCAGGAATGGTGTGGTGAGCAGGACTAGGGAAGTCATCCTGCCCCTGTACTCAGCACTGCTGAGGTCTCACCTCAAGTATTGTGTTCAGTTTGGGGCACCTCAGTACAGAAAGGAAATGGAGGTGTTGGAGCAGGTCCAAAGAAGGGCAACAAGGCTTGTGAAGGGCTTGGAGAATATGGCCTGTGAGGAGGGACTGAAGGAACTGGGGCAGTTTAGTCTGGGAAAAAGGAGGCTGAGGGGAGACCTTATTGCTCTCTTCCAAGATTTGATAGGTGCTCACAGGGAGAGTGAGCACCTATGTCTCACTGCTGACAGGTGACAGGATGAGGGGAAATGGCCTCAAGTTGCACCAGGGGAAGTTTAGGTTGGATATCAGGAAAAACTCCTTTACATAAGTGGTTGTTAAGCACTGGGCTCCCCAGGGAGGTGGTTGAGTCACCATCCATGGATGTGTTAAAAACCGTATGGATGCGGTGCTCAGCAACATGATTTAGCAGAGGGTTGTTAGAGTTAGGGTAGTATGTTTAGGTCGTGGTTGGACTTGATGAGCTTTAAGGTCTTTTCCAACCTGAGCAATTCTATGGTTCTATGATTCTATGATTCTATGATTCAAAGCATTAGAAAGAGGCCAGGTGTGATGTGCTATGGTTCATACAAAGGTCTTCAATACAAGACCACTAATATGCTTTGCTGGCTTCAGGAAAGAAACAAAGTTTTAAGCCTCTCAAACCCCTTTTCCAGCTGGAGAAGAGCTTATGGAAAATGCAGCAAATACAGGAGTTCCAGCCAAAGAATTATCTTCATGATTGCTCTTGCTCCTCTTATCTTAATTCTAAATGCAGGGCCTTCGTGAACATGTAGAAACTAAAATCTGTGCTCAGGGGAAATACTAGGTGCTTTTATGGCCTGCAGAGGGAGAATGCAAGCAGAGCACGAATCAACTGTGCCAAGATGCATCTCCTTGGATGCAAGGCAACCATTGTATTTTATGCCTTTGCACGTTCTCACCTCAGATCCACCATCTGACATTATAAATTTTGCATTGCAATAGTGCACAGATGTCAGGTCCCAAATGAGATCTCTTTTTATTAACGTTTTTCAGTTCTCATATCATTGGAGATACAAATATCTGTGATATGTACTGTTTTTCCACAGACTCTTGTGTGGAGCTCTGTTTTGCATTTTTGATGAAAACAGTACTGATTGCTTACTGGTGATTCAGTTGATGCTGAGCTTATCCTTTCATCCACCAAGCCGGTATTCTTATCATACGAGGACATCATGTTGGTTAGACAGGAATTTCCCTTGATGGCTGGCTATGACGGACAGATGCAGCCTTTGCACGCCTTTCAACTGCAACCAGCACAGTCTTCTCCATTACTTTTCCATGAATTGAGGTTAGACAGAGAGGTCTGTAGTTTCCCAGATCTTCCCTCATGCCACATTCCCACTTTGCCTTTAGTGAATTCTTGAGATAAATCCATTTATAACGTCTGCTGATTCCTTTGGAACTCTGGAGTGAATCTCACAAATCTCCATGGGCTTATGGACATAAGAACAGGACCCTTGCAATTTCAGTGTCCACTGAAAGAAAATCACTGCTCCTGTAGTCATGGTCCTGAAACCCACAGACCATCACTTGCATGTTATATCCAACATCCCACTAATGATGAATGATGGAATGGTATATGGGATCAAAATTAGAGAGGCAAGGTTGCAAAATGAGATAGGTAGAGCAAAGGGTACAGCAGGTTAAAACGTTCTGTTGTAAAATCACATTCACAGGATGGGAAAGAATAGAATAAGGGCTTGTTAGCAAAGCAGAGAGGGCGGGAAGAGAGTGAAAGTGTGTGAAAACTATGGTGAAGTGTTGACTTATTTCAACTTCCATTCTGGGGGGAAATGGCAATGGTCTTCCTTAACAGTGCTTGTGAGATGGGGAGGTGCCAGGTTCTGGCTGGTTTGATCTAGTGTATGTGTTTAGAAATGAATGAATGAATAAATGAATAAAGGTATGAAGAAGAAAGAAAGAGAAAACGTGACCAAGGGAGGACAGAAGAAAGGAAAGAGGGAGAGAAGGAAGGATGCAACTCTAGATTATTTTAGAACATTCGGTCAAAATTCAATTCCTGGAAAATACTGAGCAGAAAGTCAGTGCTTCTGTTTGTAGTCACCCAAAAGGTAACGTGCTATGAGTCATCAGCAAACATCAGTTTGTTGAATTTATCTATCAAGCAAGCAATCTGCTATACAAATACAGCGCAGGAATTACTGGCCAAAATCTCACAGGCAGACAGAAACTAAGGATCAGTATCAAAACACAACTGAATCAATCACATATGGGTATTGTGAAAAACAAACTTTGCCTGAAATGTCTGTAACAAGAAGTCTCATTTATGTATAAAATGTGTGACCCTCATCTTCTCAACAGCTCTGTTGGCATGCTTGAGGCCAACCATTAGGGAGACAGTGACAGCTATCAGAACATAGGAGGCAGGGTAGAGATGGAGTGGATGTGATGACACACAGACTTGCTATGAAATGGAATACGAATATGAATGATGCGTTGCAAACAGTCTCTGGGTTGCACACTCTAAGAAGAGGAGTACACCAGAGGTGCAATAATTCTTCAGCTTTTCCATCTATTGCACACTCTGGGTAAAATATGTCTGCAGCACTATTTTCTTCCTGAACAGACATCTCCAGGACAGGCGTCTGAGTCTATAAAACAAATTCAGCCAGCTCTAAGGGATGATAGATGATGCCTGCTGAGCATGCAAGGTATCCAAATGCATTTTCCAGGCACAAAAGTTGGCACGAGGAAGATCCCACACATGATAGTAGCATCAGCATATCCCTGCTGCATCGTGTCTCTACCTGGGCATGGGTGATCCATTCCCGTAGGGGAGCTGGCAGAGGGGATCCTTATGGTTTTCAACATGGGCAAGGATGGTGGCCTACAAAGGGGCAGGAATAACTGCACACATCAGTAGAGCATAGTGGATGATATGCTAGAAGGGAGCTCTGTAGAGAAGGACCTGGGCATCCAGGAGACCACAAGCCAGCAGTGTGCCCTTGTGGCCAAGAAGGCCAGTGGTCTTCTGGGGTGCGTTAAATAGAGCGTGACCAGCAGGGAGAAGGATGTGATCCTCCTCCTCTTGTCTGCCCTGGGGAGGCCCCATCCAGAATGCTGTGTCTGGTTCTGAGCTCCTCGGTTCAAGGCAAGCTGGGAACTACTGCAGAGAGTCCAGCAAAGGGCCACAAAGATGACTGGGGCTTGGGGATCACCCTTAGGAGGAAAGACTGAGAGCCTTGGGACAGTTCAGCCTGGAGAAGAGAAATCTGAGAGGGAATCTTATCAGCATTTATTAACATCTAAAGGGAGTCGTCACTTGAGTGGATACGGCCAGACACTTTTGGACATACCCAGAGATGTGACAAGGGGCCATGGGTACAAACTGGAACCCAGGAACTTCCACCTGAACCTGAGGAAAAGCTTCTTTACTTTGAGGTCACAGTGCACTGGAAAAACCTCCCCAGAGATATTGTGGATTCTCCTTCTCTGGAGATATTCTAAACCCACCGTAACACTTTCTTAGAATAGAAAGAGACCCTTAAAGGTCATCTCATCCAACTCCCCTACAATGAACAGGGACATCTACAGCTCAGTCAGGTTGCTCAGAGCCTGGTCCAGCCTGATCTTGATCATCTCCAGGGATGGGCAATCCACCAGTTCTCTGGGCAATCTGCTCCAGTGCTTCATTACCCTTTAAGTAAAAATTTTCTTCTTGCCTTTATATCCAATTTGAATCTCTCCTCTTTTACTGTGAAACCCTTTCTCCCTGGCCTGTTGCAGCACACCCTGCTAAAGAGTCTGTCCCCTCTTGTGTAACCTACTCTTGGGAGCCCACACTAGTGGGGAGGTTGGACAAGATGATCTCCAGAGGTCCCTTCCAACCTCTATGATTCTTGTATTCTGTGGGAACCTGCTGTTTGCCTCACCAGCATCCCCAAGACCAGAAGAATGAACTGAACACTGAACGCAGAGAAACAGCACCACAGAATTTCACAAACATGTCCTTCCTCTTGGGACAAATATGAGTGAAAAAAGTGGGAAAAAAGAAAAAACTCTTCTTAGAAGTTGCTGCTTTTTCCCCCCAGAAAATGGTTCTTTTGTTTTTGATTTAGTGTCAAGGCATGAAATTGAATTCCCCAGCTCTGCCTTGGCACTAGTACCCTATTCCTGCCTGGAAGGTCACTCGGAGTTCCGTGTGCCTCCATCCCTGCCACTGATGGTCCAGAATGAGCTGAGCTGAGCTGAGAGGACTTCTTGTTTGCTCATCAGATTCCCAGAACAGTCCAATTTCACAATGCTACAGCCTACATGATGCTAATGGCAGAAGATTCCTGGCAGAGGTTTGGCTTCTCCTAGTTGCTGAGGGAGGCGGAATGGAGGGAGGTTTTGGGATAGAGGGGAGGAGCCAGGGCTGTGGGGACTTCTCAAATACCCTGTCCCTTGGGTGCATGTCCTGCCTCCTCCCTGCAATGCTCTCTGTGACCAACATGAGGTTCATCCTCCTGCCGTGTCTTTGGGGTAAGTGGGGTTCTTTTCTCTTTGCTTTTGGATTGGCATTCCTTTGCAAGTTGTTCTCCTTTTCCATTATTGCTTTTTATTATAGCACAAAGCAAATGTGACAGTGCAAGGAAGTGAAATGCAACTGGTGGTGTCTACAGAGAGCTGAATCCTTCTTCTCTAGGTTAGATGCCTTCAATTAGTCATCCATATCTGACATCTCAGTGTGGATGGTCAGAGCCCCTCCCTGGAATCTCAGACATCCACAGCTGGACAGTTGGCTGCTGCCCCTTCCAGACACCTCAAGTACCTCATTCTGAAACTGAATCCCAACCCTTATGAGAAAACTACACACAGCCAGGTTCTCTGCCCTTGTTTCTGTTCTGGAGATTCACAGCATTCATAGGTTTCCCTGTGGTAAGGATGGGAGCAGAACTAGAAATCTTAATAATATCTAAAAGAAAGCCAAGTGTAAAAATGGACTATAATGCTAACGCCACTTGTGGTGTCAGCAACGCTGCCTTTGCCTGAGGCTTTTAGTCACTGCTTGGGACCTTGCCAGACTGCCACATTTAGGAGCAGAAATTGCTGTTTGCAGTGAGCCCTTCTTTGTTGCTGACCTTCTACACTGCGTACAAAGTTCCCTTCTCCTGGCTTCCCTGTGCAAATAGATCCTGGCAAGCTCTCTCTCCCAGGGTTTGCTTCAGCATCTATCCAACCTCCAGATGAAGCATTAGTCACTTTGCACAGGTTTCCATCTCAAAGACACTTCTTTGCCAAACCCCATTATTGTTGGTTTCCACGTTGCATTTCACCAACCCTAGGATAAGAAGGGTAGATAATTAAGCAGCCTGGAAAATGACTCACTCTCATTGGACACTGGACTATGGATGAGTAGAACCTCAACCGCTGTTTTATAATATTTCCTCATTATTTGCCCAAATACTTTTTTTTTTTTTCCCAGTGCACAGATATTTACTTATGTACACCTACATTCTCATTTTCTTTCTTTTTCTGGTCTCTCAATCACAGAAGTCACATGCTCTGAGGGAAAGCCTTTGTTGGCAGGATTTGGGTGCCTGAGAACAATGTTGAGCTCTAGGAGTGCTCTCAGTAGCTTATCTATTGCCTTGTGCCTAGCTTTCCTGAATCCCCACGTCTTGAGAGCCAATTAGACTAACATCCTGTATTTCTTTTATTTCAGCTTCCCTTGCAGGAGTCCTGCTGGCAGGTCAGTATTTGTATCAGTCAGTGGAATTGTGAGTGAGCATTCACTTCTATCATAAAATGTCACACAGAATGATGCTGTGCATAATCAAGAGATTCAGTTGGGGTACTCAGAACAAAGAGAATTTGGTCCAAATCCTGTTACTGTGGCCAATAATTTTGTCTCTGCTAAGCACATTCTCCTGATCAGACCTGACTACTTTTTCTCTATGAGGTGCAGATCTCTGGGTGAAAGGAACAGTAAACAGTAAACAGTGAAATCACTGATAAAACATTGACTATTTGAGCAAAGTTAAACCAGAAGTTGTAATAACCTCAATATTGAAGTCTGATCTCAATCATATGGATGTTCACTCGACTCCTCCTTGAACAAGGAAGAAGGCATTTCATTTTTCAGACCTTCATTCATTTTGATCCCTGAGTTATTCCCACCCAGATCCATGCAAAGGGATGGTGGTATCTAGATACTCTCTATCTAGAGATAGGGATCATGGCAGACATCATGATTTGAGGATCAGCAATGGGGAAGGATCCTTTCCAGTCCTGGATGCTGACCATATTCAGGCCTGTAATAGCTGTGTACCTGCAAACTCTGCCCCTAACTGAGGAAATTCAACCATTACCTTTGGGAAAGGGTGAAAAAATCTCAGTTCTCTCTTCCCTGCTAGCAGCCCAGTGCCTTGTAGCAGCATCTGGCCTTAACCCTGGGGAAACTCACCCAATAACAAGAACACTGGGGGAGTTTTGGGGTGGCTACATTTCTCCCATTACAGCTGAAAATGAACCCTGTGTTTTGTTTTTCAAGATGGACTTCTGGTCATATAAACAAGCGCAGCATTTGGCCATTCTCAAATCAAAAATATGCTTCAATCAAACTGAGATTTTATATGCTAGGTTTGGCAATAAACATCTTGGTTTGGAATTAAATAAAGGCTCTGTGGGAAGGAAGAGCCCTCTTTCTCATTCCCTGCTTTCATCCTGGGACATCTTTTCTCTCCAGAAGATGTAGACACCAGCACACTTGGGGTTCGCCTGGTGGATGGTCCAAACAGATGCTCTGGAAGAGTTGAGGTGCTTCACAATGATGTCTGGGGGACTGTTTGTGATGAAGGTTGGGATTTACGGGAGGCCAGGGTGGTGTGCAGGCAGCTGGGCTGTGGGGCAGCATTGTCATCCCCTAAGAAGTCAAAATATGGAGAAGGGAAGGGCCAGATCTGGCTGAGTGATTTGGACTGCAAAGGGACAGAAGGGTCCCTCTCCAGCTGCAAGTCGAAGCCATGGGGAGAGAACGTCTGCAACCATGTGGAAGATGCAAGCGTGGAGTGCTCAGGTAACCTCCAGATCTCTTCTACTTTGTGTCCCTTCTGTCTTAAGAAAGCTATGGTGCAATTTCTGAGCCATCCAATTAGGAGGTTAGGGATTCAGAGTGACTTTGTTGAGCTCTAGCATCCTATCAGAGGATGCTAAATCCAGAGAAGCTGTATCACATGTCCTACAGAGCTGGGATTGGATACATTTGGTCTTCTCCCTCTTCTGACAACTTCCATCCTGTTTTTATTTCTCCACAAACCTTTCTTTTTAGCCAGAAGGTAGGAGGGGAGCCTTTGGCAAGTGTTAAGGATGAGCAGAGAGTTTTGATACACTGTGGGAGATTTTGCTTTCTCCAGGTGGTCAGGGGCACAAAGACTTCTCCGAAACTTCTCACTGGCTTGGTTTTTTGTTTTGTTTTGGGGTTTTTTTTGGTTTGTTTGTTTGTTTGTTTGATTGGTTGGTTGGTTGGTTGGTTTTTGTTTATTCATTTACATATTTATTCCATTTTTAGGAACAGAAATACCTGAGCCAGGGCCACTTCGTCTGGTGGGAGGCCCAAACCGATGTGCTGGAAGAGTTGAAGTTCTTCATGAAGAGCAGTGGGGCAGTGTGTGCCATGATGAATGGGATATCAACGATGCCCAAGTTGTGTGCAAGCAACTGGGTTGTGGGGATGCAGTGCTGGCCCCAGTTGCAGCAAAATTTGGGCGAGGAACTGACACCATCTGGCTAGATGATGTGAACTGCACAGGGTTGGAAGCATCTCTCTCTGAATGCCAGGCAAGGCCATGGGGGGACCACAATTGTTACCACGGGGAAGATGCCAGTGCAGTTTGTTCAGGTAATCTTTGCATTCTCCTCCTTTTGCTAGCAGTGTGTTGAGATGTCTTTTATATAAGTGTGGGTGCAATCTTGGACAGGAACAAGGGTTTACTACAAAGCACTCCCCAACTGCAGGTGCTATTGGTTTTGGGGTCCTTGCACCATAGAAGAACATTTGAAGAAGAAGTAGGTTGTCTCCTCACTGTGGTGCTCTCTGGTCATTTTTCTCCAGCTCAAGCTAGAGATTAAGGTCATCCATAAGCATGGGAGGGAGATGATATGCAGCAGGGGCATAAACATCCGCATGCACAACCTGAGCATGCCCTCTCTGGATTTGCCCACAGATTCGGGGATCACCATCTCCACTTCAGTTCGCCTGGTAGGAGGCCCAAACCGCTGCTCTGGAAGAGTTGAGGTGCTTCACAACAATGTCTGGGGGACCGTGTGTGATGACAACTGGGATTTACGGGAGGCCAAAGTGGTGTGCAAACAGCTGGGCTGTGGGGCAGCCCTATCAGCCCTGCCGGAGTCAAAATACGGAGAAGGAAAAGGCCAAATCTGGCTGAGTGATTTGAACTGCACAGGGACAGAAGGGTCTCTCACTGAATGTGAGGCAAAGCCATGGGGAGATAATGTCTGCAATCATGTGGAAGATGCCAGCGTGGAGTGCTCAGGTAACCATCTCTGACCCCCCAACACTGTATGTGCTGAGCAGTGGGATGGGCAGATCCCACCATACATCAGCTTGAAACAGGGCTCATCTCGAGCCCCTGTAGAAAGGGCAGTGCAGATCTGTATATGTCTGGTGGTGAAAACAGGGACATGGCTGATGAACTTATCCCATCACTGACAGCCAGCCTTGTGATGCAGTGGTGACACATGGATGTGGCGTTAAATCAGGTAGGAGACTACCTGTGGAGACCACTGTGGTCCCTTGTCCCACCTCTGTCCCAAAGGTTCAACAGTCTCCTTGAGTCAGTAGAGCCTGCAGCCATTCATGAATACCAGGAAAACCTCCTTCTGCCCTTTCTCCACAGTGTTAGTCTGGGTTTTCTGCTGTTTTATTCCCACACCAGAAAAGCCCAGAAGGGCTTTTAGATTCTTAGAAGGAATCCCTTGGCATATCTCCAGCGTGTTTGAAGACCTCTGCATGCTGCCTGCAGGTGGTGAGGGATGCTCCCTTAACATTTATTTTCTTGGCATTTCTGCAGAGACAGATATTTCTGAGATCGGACCAGTTCGGCTTGTGGATGGCCCAAACAAATGTGCTGGAAGAGTTGAGGTGTTCCATGAGAATCGTTGGGGTAGTGTGTGTGATGACTTCTGGGACATGAAGGATGCCAAGGTGGTTTGCAAGCAGGTGGGCTGCGGGTCGCCGCTGTCAGCCCTGGGAGGTGCCCGCTATGGCCGAGGGCCAGATGTCATCTGGCTGGATGATGTGAATTGTGAGGGGACAGAAGAAAGCATCTTTGACTGTAAGGCAAGGCCATGGGGTGAACACAACTGCTATCATGGAGAGGACGCTTCTGTTTTCTGCACAGGTAGTTACCCATCCCTTCTGAAACCTGAACTGATGTGGGGACAGGGGGAAATAGTTCTGGCAAAGCCAGCAGGCTGGAGTGCAGAGGACAAAAGGAGAATCCCAAGGGAATCCTTGGGAAGGTTCTCCTTCCCAGGAGTACAGAAGGGAGCCATAAGGAATAGGAAACATCTGGCTAAGATGGATGTGGTGGACCAGTTGGCCACTGTAGAGCACAAAGACATTGGTGACAATGTGACTAGGGGATGGGTCACAGAATCACAGACCACCGCTAACATAGGTTCCCTACATCAAGTTTCAAAGGAAAGCATCGAGGCAGGTTTTGAACATCTCAGAGTCAGAGGAAAGTCCAGAACTGGACACAGTGCTCCAGATGTGGCCTCCCAAGGGCAGAGTAGAAGGGGATGATCACCTCCCTCTACCTGCTGGCCACACTCTTTCTAATGCCCCCCAGGATACCATTGGCCTTCTTGGCTCCAAGGGCACACTGCTGGTTCCTGGCCAACCATTCGACCACCAAGTCCCTCTCTGCAGAGCTCCTTTCCAGCAGGTCATCCCCTAACCTGTACTGACTCATGCTGTTATTCTTCACCCCAACTCCTAAAGTGCAGGGACTCCACACTTGTCCTTATCACTCCTCATAATATTCCTTTCTATCTAATACTTCAGCCTTTCCAGGTGTCACTGAATAGGCAGCACGGTCATCTGGTGTGTCAGCCACTCACAAGGGAGTCCCAGCAAGGGAAAGCAGAACAGTTTCTGGGATAGGAGGCAGAGACAAGCATCTCTGGAAAGTAGGAGAAAGACAGCTGGAACTTTGTTTGGGGAGAGAGACCTCCCTGTATCATCCATACTTAAGAAATATTTAAGTTGAATGCTCTGAAGCCTCTATGACCCCAATTCCTCATTTTTAATACTCTTTCTCTTGGGAGAGAATCTTGGACAGGCCCCACATGAGTGAAAGAAGGAGCCCTTGGTGGTCTTTGGCTAGTTGCTGTGCTGCAGGTGTTTCTCAGACCCACAATGTGCTGTCAAGACCACATGGTGCCCTGGATCAAGCAGTGCACTGGGGTGAGAGTCTGCTCTTCATGCAGCCACATTCTGGCTTCCATTGGAACTTGTTCAGTGCTCCAGTGTATGGTTTTCTTTGCCAATATCTACACATATGTGGATATAATCTAAACTGTAGACCTTCTCGTAGAGCAATGTCCATATCACTTTTGCCTGCAGTTCTGGTGCAGAAGAGTTCCTGAGAGGACATATCACTTACCCTGTCCCCTTTCTTTGCAGTTAACAAGAATCTGGAAGAGACAGAAACATCGTGAGTGCCACACTGTCCCCATCGGACTGTGCTCATCTTGTCTCATGCGGTGAGCCAGCGAAGTTCAGCTGAGAAGCAGAATGGCAAAGATGTTACAGAAACTTTCATCTGCCACAGTGGGACTCAGGGATTGGCAAAACCATTCCCTCTCCCTTTGAATGATCAGCAAGCTCAGTTATAACTACACCGATGGAAAAGATGGCATTCCCACAAAAAGCAAACGTCACAAAGGATCAATAAACTTCCCCTAAAACTGATGTTCTGTCTATCTCACATATTGCTCATGGACCTCAGGTGACTGAGAACATATCTGGCAAGAATATTTCTCCAGCATGATGAATACCAAGGTCGTGGAAGTATCTATGCTGAGAAACATTTACTTCCACTGAGATTCAGTCTTGTAAGGAGGCCATCCATAAAATCATTGGAAAGGGTATTCCACAATGCAAGCTTAGTTTATAGGTGTATTTGCCCCTCCTTATGGAGATTCAACTGCCCCCTTAGGGGCAGACCCCCCTCAGGTCTTCCCTTAGGGAAGAATTCACCCCTTTTCCTCTCTCATTCTTCCTACAGACTGAAGCTGGCCCTTCACAGGTGGACAATTTCCCATTCTGGGGATGTCCAAACAAGACTTGAGGCCTGACACAGACTATTATTATCTTTTCTGCGTGATTTGATGCAATATGCTTTGTGCCCACTAGCACAGCATTAATGTTTTGTCCTAGAAAAACAAGGAGCTAGGGTCTTTGTCCCAAAATTTACAGCCAGTGCCTCGAAGCTGGTCAGCCAAGTCAAGCAGTTTTTACGGGCAGGTGACATTACAGCCTGCACTGGATTTATCCAGGATAGAGTTCCTATTCTTCGTAGTTGCTGTACGGTGATGTAGACTAAGGATGAGAATAATGTTGTTTACACACCAGTGTTTTAGGTGTCATTGAGTGGTGCTCATACAATGCCAAGTACTTTTCAGCTTCTCAGCAAGAAGCTGGGGGTGCACAGGGAGTGAGAAAGGGACAGAACCAAGACAACTGATCCAAACTGGACAAAGGGATATCTTACATCATATAGTGTCACACTGAACAGTTATACTGGGGGGGTTGTTGTCTGGTGGGGTGACCACTGTTTGGGGACTGGCTTTTCATTGTTAGAGGAGAAACAAGGTGAAGTTCATGGCGATATGACCACGACACAGAGCATCAGACAGACTCACAGGAGCAGGACAGAAATTTCATTTATCTACAAATATATCTGGGGGGATTAAAGTGAGAAGTAGCACAGAAATGATTCAAAGCTTGGAGGGAATGTTGCAGAGGGGCCAAGAGTCTCAGAGGGAAGGTTGCATGAGGAATTCGTGACAGCAGCCAAACCTTCTGGAGGAAGGTACTGGCTACACAAGAAAACCTAAATATATAACATATCCCTACCACCTGAACAAGAAAGCTTTTATGGACTAGAGGCAATATCATCAGGAGAGGATGAAGTGGCATGGGAACTGTGTGATCTCCTGGGCAGAGACAACTGATAAAAGATGTTGCAGAGCAAGTGCCCACTTGTGTTCTCCAAATATTCCCTCCATCCCAGAGACAATATCCCTTGAAACTTTACTTCTGGCAGAAAGTTACTTATTTTACAGCCAGAAGAGTGAGAGAAATTTCTGAAGACGGTCTGAATTGCTCTGTGTGACTTTCAGTATCTCTTCATTAGCAGAAGGGGACCATAATGCTCCTGATTTGGGCACATCAGCTTGATGCTTGCAATTCAGTGAGATAGATGTGTGTCAGTGATTAGCTTCGGTACTGGATGCTCTTTGGCCTTCACAGATTACTTCTGTTTATGTTGAAAAAATGTCATACATGTTTGCCAGCACTGTCATCTCTCTTCTCCAGTCTGGAACATCTGCAGTGTTTAGATGCCACCTGGAAAGAAATGCATGCAATCCAGACCTGTAAAACTAGCTTGCTTTACCCTGCACAGCCACATAAAGTTAGTAGTATACATATAATCATGTTAAAGAATCATCGAATCATCAAATCTTAGTATCCGAAAGTGGCTTGGCTTGGAAGGCGCCTGAAAGATCATAGAATCATACGACAGCATGAGATGGAAGGGACTATGATGATCACTGAATTAATCATAGAAAAATAGGATTGTGGAACTTACCATAGAATCACAGAATCATAGTAACATGGAATCATGGAATCATAGAATCATAGAATCATAGAACTGCTTGTGCTGGAAAGGACTCATCCAGTTCCAGCCCTTTTCCATGGGCAGGGTTGCTACCCATCAGATGAGATTGCCCTGTGCTCCACCCAACCTGGCCTTCAACATCTCCCACGCTGGACACCTACATGTGCAGCCTGCTCTAGGGATCCTGGTTTTCATGGAAGTTGGGTTTGGTGATCAATAGAGGTTCCTTCCAACCCCTACAATATTGTGATTCTGTGATCTCTGCGGATGGGGCATTCATAGATTCCTTGGGCAAAATGAGCATGTAATATTCGAGTGATAGTTCAAAAGCACAAAAAAGAAGAATGAGCAGCCATGTGGGGAGATGGGAATCATCCCCCAAAATGCCAACCTCCAACTTCACACCACCAACATCATCCCATGGCACATCTCTGAGAAAGAGGATGTACTGAACAAACTACAACAGGGAAGATTTAGATTGGACATTAGAAAACAGCTTTTTATGATGAAGGCAGAGAAGCAGTGGCACAGTTAGCCCAGAATGTGGTGGATGCCTTGTCCTTGGAGACATTTGGAGGTTGGACCATTATCTGAGCAACCCCATCTAGCTGTAGATGTCCCCGTTCATTGCAGGGGCATTGGACTAGATGAATATTAAGTATCCATTCCAACACAAACAATGCTGTGATTCTATGAATGTGACAGAATGAAGAGCCACCAGCCCCAAAACCCAGATTAGAGGCTTAGTAGCTACTAATGCCTTGCAGGATGGGGCATGCATGAAGGTTACCGGAGCATACGACGCCTGCATCTTCTCCATGGTTGCAGTTATGGACTCCCCAAGGCCTTGCTGCACACTCGGAGAGCTTTGATTCCCTGCTGGTGCATTTCACATCATCCAGCCAGATGCGGCCGTAGCCTTGCCCAAAATAAGCGGATCCTGGGGCTGACACGGCTGTCCCACAGCCCAGCTGCTGGCACACAACTGCAGCATCGCTCAGGTCCCAGCTGTCATCGCACACTGTTCCCCACTGCTGGCTGTGAAGCACCTCCACTCTCCCAGCACAACGACTAGGGCCGTTCACCAGCCGGAGAGGAGCTGCTTCTGCAGTGCCTGCACATAAAGCAAGAATAAATGAGAAACGCACACGTAAATACCCTGCACCTAAACCCTAAACCCTGCTGAGAGTAGACACGTAGCAGTGCCCCTGTATCAACCAAGGCATCTGATGGATGAAGAGGACATTCTGGGTGGGCAGGGCTTCTGCCATAGTCAACCTCAGACTCTCCATCTTGCTCTGCATTGCTGAAATACCTTGGTTAGGACTTAAGATTGCTGTTTCACTCTCCCGGTTGTTGTCCACAAGACATGTTTGTTACCTGGTGTGCAATGAACCAATCTCACACACACAGATGAGGTGTTGGTTTATTATGAAGATGGGGTTAATTTTCCTTTCTGCTGACTGCACTAGTTGTGGTGGTTAAATACATATTTAGTTTGCACATTTCAGTGATGTCCCCATCTTTGAGTACAAGCTTAGTAGCCAAATTATGACCAGGAGTTTCGTTCAGTAGTTTTAGGTGTGATCATCTGATCCTAGACAAAAGCCTGGATTTGCTGTACCTAAGGGAGCCCATTGAAAGACTTGGAGAAAGATTAACTCCTGCTTGACTTACAGCACCGTATGGAGGAATTCCGATTCATCCCTTCCTAGCAGACATGGTTCCAATACTTTATTGAACCACTTTCTGACACAGGACACCATTCTTGCTCCGTATAAAGAGCAATCTGCCCTGACAAACTCCGAAATTGAAATTTAATGTTGTCTATGAACATTACAGATGAAACCCAGACAAATGGAGATAGACAGGAATCTCCAGTGAGTTGTCATTTCCCATCTGAGTCACCTTGGGGAATCTTTGCCATTCTTCAGCTCTCGTGTCAGAAGAGTAGAAATCCAATGTAGGTGTCTGCATTCTGTTGGGCATCCCATGCAGTTCTGTATGTTCTATATAGCGCTGTATCTTGTACTATATAATCCAGGTTCAGGTACAAGGTTCCCTGAACCTCAGCAGGGAAGAGATGTTTCTGGGACCAGTTTCAACCCTAGTAAAAGTCCAGGAGCCTTCAGAAGCTGAGGTATGGGAGATACAGCTGGATAAAGTTATCAGGTGGAATTTTGCTGATCATAACCCAATAATTCTGGACCAGATTCTGGTGGTGACTGTGGACCATGGTCAGGGCCATGTGCATTTCACAGGAATGAGTTTATATACCACAGGGACTGACAGCAGTCATTAGGAGCAGCCTGAACTCAGAGAAGACCTTCTACTGAGACTGAAAATCATTTTTCCATGTTTCTCAACACTTTTGAGACCGAGAAGTAGGCAGGAGTTACCTGAGCACACCACACCAGCATCTTCTCCGTGTTTGCAGTTATGGGATCCCCAGGCCTGGAACCGGCACTGCGAGAGGGCAGCCTCTGTCCCTGCACAATTGACATCATCCAGCCAGATGGGGCCAGACCCTTGTCCAAAGCGAGCTGAGCCAGGGGCTGATCGTGCTGCCCCACAGCCCAGCTGCCTGCACACAACATTGGCTTCTGCTTTATCCCAGCCGTCATCGCACACGGTTCCCCACTTTTGGTCATGAAACACCTCGACTCTCCCAGCACAATGACTCGGACCGTTCACAAGCCGGATGGGAGCTGGTTCTGTAATACCTGTCAAAAATAAATAAATGAAGAAATAAATAAAGATAGGAATCACAGACAGGCAAGTAGAAATCCAGAGCCCACAAGAAATCACAGGGACATGGACAAGCTACAAGAACCAAATTATGTTCATCAAAGCCATACACAGGGTGTTGTACTTGGGATGAGGCAATCCCAGATATGCATACAGACTGGGAGAAAAACCCACTGAGAGCAGGGCTGCAGAGAAGGACTTGGGGGTTCTGGTGTGTGAAATACTTAACAAGAGCCAGCAGTGTGCACTCACAGCCTGGAAGCCCACAGTTCCCTGGGCTGCATCTACAGAGGGGTGGCAATAGGGAGAGGGAGGGGATTGGCCCCCCTCCATCTGCTGTACTTCTTCCAGGCCTGGGTGTCTCAACACAAGACGTATATGTTGCTTTTGGAGCATTTCCAGGAGGACATGAGGATGCTCATAGAATTGGAGCACCTCTCCTATGGAGACAGAGCAAGGGAGATGGGCTTGTTCAGCCTGGAGAAGAGAAGGCTCTGGAAGAACTCATTGTGTCCTTCTAGTACCTAAAGGGAGCTTCCAAGCAGAAAGGGAATTCACATTGTCTGATGATGAAAAGACTAAGAAGAATGTCTTTAAATCACAAGAGTGGAGATTTAGGCCCGATATCAGAAGGGTATTCAGAAGCTGCTGAGGCATTGGAACAGGTTACCCAGAGAAGTTGTGTATGCCCTATCCCTGGAGGTGTTCAAGGCAAGGCTGGATGGGGCTCTGGGCAAACTGATTTCACAGGTTGCAACCAGCCAATGGCAGGGAGATTGGAACTTAATGGCTTTGCAATTTTTTCCAACCCAAACCATGCTACGATTCTATAAAAACATCAAAGAGCACGGCATTGCTCAGAGCTCTGTTGATGTGGAAAAAAAAACACTGCAGATCACATCACTTGCCTTTTCTGCAGAGGTCTGGGATGATCAAGGCAATCCTGTTCTTTTGCCCCGTATTGTCTTCCCAGGAATATACCCCAGTGACTCTGTTATGATGCTGTACAGTCGTGGTTTACAGAATGTCCATTTCCTTGTAACTCAAAGACAGGGCTGCTGCACATCACCAGCTCATAACACTGCAGCACGTGGGACTACCCTCTCCCCACTTGACTCATACTGCAAATGTGAATTCAACTATCAAAAAACACACATCTGTTTTGGGAGCAAGTCACTCTCACCTGACTTCCTGCTGCCACTCCAAAGGAGCCTCTCCAAGTTTTCTATTATATCCCCACGCACTGTGCAGTGTCTTGAATCCCTTAGGTTACCTATTTCACCCCTGGATTCATTCCTTTTGTTCCTCATGAAAGAGCAACATTATCACAAGCACGTCCCCAAGGGACACATGTACCTCTCCTTGCTGCACCTCTTGTTATATGTCCCTGAGAAGTATTGGGGGATCTTGGTAGACAACAGGTTGGCCATGAGTCAGCAGTGTGCCCTAGCAGCCAATAAAGCCAGTGGTATCCTGAGGTACATCAGAAAGACGGTGGCCTGAGGAGGTTACATCTTGAGAGCTGTGTCCTGTTCTGAGCTCCCCAGTTCAACAAAGACATAGAACTACTGGGGAGAGTCTACTGTATGGCTACAAAGATGATCAGGGCCTGGAGCATCTCCCTTAGGAGAAAAGGCTGGGAGACTTTAGACTTTTCAGCCTAGAGAAGAGAACATTTGCAAATATCTAATGAGCAGGTTTCAATGGTTAGGACCAGACTCTTCATGCTTCTGCTCAGCAGTAAGACAAGGGGCAATGTGCACAAACTGGAACCCAGGCAGTTCCATCTGAACATGACATAGAACTCCTTTACTGTGAGCATGACAGAACCCAGGAGCAATCTGCATAGAAAGGCTGTGAAGTCTCATACTCAATATTCAAAACCTTCCTGGATGATTTCCTGTGCAATCTACCGTAGGAAAATTCCTCTAGCAGGGGAATCTCCAGAAGTCCCTTTCAGCCTATGCAGGTCTGTGATTATGTTAATTAACAGTACCTGAGCACACCACACCAGCATCCTCCCCATGGTTACAGTTGTGTTCTCCCCAAGGCTTGACTCGGCACTCAGCGAGGGCAGTTTCAGATCCTGCACAGTTCATGTCATCCAACCAAATTTTTCCAGTTCCTTGTCCATACCGAGCAGAGCCGGGGGCTGAGGTTGCTTCCCCACAGCCCAGCTGCCTACAGACCACTTGAGCATCTGCTAAATCCCAGCTGTCATCGCAGACGGTCCCCCATTGCTGCGCGTGAAACACCTCGACCCTTCCAGAGCAGAAATTTGATCCGTTCACCAGCCGCACTGGGGTTGGTTCTGGAACACCTGAGACAGAAAGGAAAGACCAGGTGAGTTATTTTGGCAAAGACACTCCGTATAGGCACGTCAGGAAACACTGTGTGCACTGGTTGGTTTCGTATGACATCCAGGGACAAGCATCAAGAAGAAGGTCCAATGCTATTGCATTGAATAAGGAATTGGTTGGATGGTCACAGTCAGAGGGTTGTGATCAATGGCTTTATGTCTGGATGAAGTCTGGTAACTAGTGGTGTCCCCCAAGGCTCTGTCTTGGGACTACTACTCTTCAACATCTTGATCAGTGACATAGATGATGGGATTGAGTGCGCCTTCAGCAAGTTTGCTGACGATAGCAAGCTGATGGGTGTGGTTGATATGCTAGAAGGAAGGGATGCCATCCAGGGGGACCTTGATCAACTCTAAAGGTGGTCCCTTGTGACGCTAATGAGGTTCAGCGTAGCAAAGTGCAAGGTTTTGCACTTGGGTTGAGGTAATCCCAGTTATGTATGTCAACTGGGAGAACTCCTTGAGAGCAGCCCTGCTGAGAAGGACTTCGGGGTCCTGGTAAGTTAAGAAAAAGTCAACAGGAGCCAGCGGGATGCGCTTGCAGCCTTAAATGACCAATGATATCCTGGGCTCCATCAGAAGAGGGGTGGACAGGAGGGTGAGAGAGTTGGCTGTCCCCCACTATTCTGCCCTCCTGGGTCCCCAGACAGAGTACTGCATCCAGGTCTCGGGCCTCCAACACAGGAAAGATGTGGAGCTTTTGGAGAGGGTCCAGAAAAAGGCCACGAAGATGATCGGAGGGCTGGAGAACCTCTCCTAGGAAGACAAGCTGAAGGATCTGGGCTTATTCTGCCTGGAAAAGAGAAGACTGCAGGGAGATATCATTGTGGTGCTCCAGTATTTCAAGGGCATTTATCAACAGGAAGGAAATCAACTTTTTGCACAGCTAGCGATAGGAAGAAAAGAAAAGGCTTTAAACTAGAGGACGGAGATTTAGATCAGAGGTCAGGGGAAAGTTTTTAGCTGAGAGAGTGGTGAGGTGCTCGACCAGGTTTCCCAGAGAAGCTGTCGATGTCCCATTCCATCATGTGTTAAAGACCAGGATAAACGGGGCCCGGGGCAATCTGATCAAGTATTTGATCTCGTGGTTGCCAAACCTGCCTGTGACAGGGCGGTTGAAACTTGTTGATCCTTGAGGTTCCAGCCAGCCCAATCTATTCTATGATTTTGTGAAATCAGATTACACGAAACTAGTTATTTTGGCAAGGAGCCCCCCTTTCACAGCTCCACTAAAGATCCTCATTCCCCTTTGAAGGCATAGAAAGGAAATAAGCACTATAGGTTGAACTAGTTTTAATCTGCTTTGGACATGTCGTCTGGATGGGGGAAATCCTGCTATGGGCAGGAACACCACTGGATTTGCACACATCCTGGCCAGAAGCACTTTTTCTGTTCAGTGCTCTAGTTTTAGAGTTGTAAGATGGGAAGAGTGTGACATTTCAAGCATCCCTCCATATACCTTAAGCCTCAGTCAGAAAGTAGCATAAATGAGACTTACCCGAGCACACAACACCAGCATCTTCTCCATGATTACAGTTATGGGTACCCCACAGACTGCTCTCACATCTGGAAAGGGCAGTTTCAGCTCCTGTGCAATTCACGTCATCCAGCCAGATAGGGCCAGACCCTTCTCCAAAAGAAACCGAAGTGGCAGTGGATAGAGCCCTCCCACAGCCCAGCTGCCGGCAAACAACTTCAGCATCCCTTTTGTCCCAGTTGTCATCACAGACGGTTCCCCACTGGTGGCCGTAAAAAACTTCAACTCTCCCACTGCAGCGACTCGGCCCACCCGTTAACCGCAGTGGAGCTTCTCTTGGTATGTCTGAAGAAAACAGAGAGGGCAGGGATATGTGTTACGGAGTTGCTGCTGGCCTGATTAAAAGTAAGGTCAAGTGCATAATGCCAGTGAGGGTCTAGCGACATCCAGGATGCATTTATTCTGTTGCCTGATGTTGGGATGTCTTTGCCAGTTCAAAACGACGAACACAACAGACTGTGTACCATATTCTGCTGAATGTGAGTGAGATGAAATACAGCATAAGTTAGTCTAATTTTACTGTCTGGGAGTCTTGGGAGGTCCCTGATGACTGGAAACTAAGCAATGTTACACTCATCAACAAGGGGAGAAGAGCACAAGAGATGAGCCAGGAAACAACAGACCTGCCAGTCTAAAATCAGCCCCTGGAAACGTTGTGGAAAAACAGTTCCTGGGTGCTGCTGGAAGGAATTTTAAAGGTGCTATCAAGCATTGCCCATATGGCTTAATGAAGTGTAAGGTCCTGCCTTAGTAACCTGGTGTCCTCCTATGATAAGTTCACCTGCTTGGTGGATGAAAGGAATGCAGCAGATGTAATCTTTCCAGATTTTAGTATGGCCTTCCCTGCCATCCCACTCAGCATCCTTCTGGACTAATTGTCCAGCTGTGAGGCAAACAGGTTCCAACTCAAATGTTCAATGTTCTGTTCTATTCTATTCTATTCTATTCTATTCTATTCTATTCTATTCTATTCTATTCTATTCTATACTATACTATCCTCTCCCGTTTCGTTCTGTTCCATTCTGTTGCATTGTCTTTCTAAGTCACGGACCTCTTCTGTAAACAAGAAGGACTACACATTTTTCAGAAAAGGAGAAATTTCAAAGCAATATCCTATATGATGACAGAAAGCTCAAAACATACTCAGGAATTTAGGCTTGCATCATCATCAAGACGGTGTTTGCAGCTATGCTGGCACACAAATAATCCTCATGGAAAAGGAAATCCCCCCTGTCACACGGAGGCATAGGCAGGAGTTACCTGAGCACACCACACCAGCATCTTCTCCGTGTTTGCAGTTATGGGATCCCCAGGCCTGGAACCGGCACTGCGAGAGGGCAGCCTCTGTCCCTGCACAATTGACATCATCCAGCCAGATGGGGTCAGACCCTTGTCCAAAGCGAGCTGAGCCAGGGGCTGATAGTGCTGCCCCACAGCCAAGCTGCCTGCACACAACATTGGCTTCTGCTTTATCCCAGCCGTCATCACACACGGTTCCCCACTTTTGGTCATGAAACACCTCGACTCTCCCAGCACAATGACTCGGACCGTTCACAAACCGGATGGGAGCTGGTTCAGCAGCACCTGCACCAAATACAAGATGTTTGGGATCATTACCTGTCTCCGAGTGCTGTGGAGGAGCAAAAAAAAGCTCGCAGGGGTCTGGTAGCAAACTGCAGGTTTCTTCCTCAACAGCAGGACACAGAAATGGGTGTGGTACCTCAGTCTTGGGAGTATTGAGTCCTAACTCTCTAGACTTGACATACCCAGCTGTCAGGGTTCAATATCCAAGTCCACAGCGTTTTAGCCACCATTAGAGCTCAAGCTGCTCCCTGGAGCATGGCTCCATAACTGTCCTGGACACAAGGGGATAACGCAGACCTTCTCCATGACTCACAGCCCTTTGGTATTATCTTGAGCCATGGTGTCCAGCTGGAATACAGCCTTACCATCAACATACCACGCTCCTTTTATCTCAGCCTATAACTGTGTGATGAGTACTCATCCTCCTCACTCTGAGGAGACTCCAGATCTACCAGCACACTTTCACAAACACACTGGCTGCATCATTCCCCACATACAGTGGCATTCACTAGTGGTACCTGAGCACACCACACCAGCATCCTCCCCGTGGTTACAGTTGTGGTCACCCCAAGGCTTGGCTCGGCACTCAGCGAGGGCAGTTTCAGATCCTTCACAGTTCACGTCATCCAACCAAATTTTTCCAGTTCCTTGTCCAAACCGCAAAGAGCTGGGGGCTGAGGTTGCTTCCCCACAGCCCAGCTGCCTGCAGACCACTTGAGCATCTGCTAAATCCCAGCTGTCATCACAGACGGTCCCCCATTGCTGCTCATGAAACACCTCGACCCTTCCAGAGCAGAAATTTGATCCGTTCACCAGCCGCACTGGAGTTGGCTCTGGAACACCTGAGACAGAAAGGAAAGACCAGGTGAGTTATTTTGGCAAAGACACTCCGTATAGGGACGTCAGGAAACACTGTGTGCACTAGTTGGTTTCGTATCACATCCAGGGACAAGCATCAAGAAGAAGGTCCAGTGCTATTGCATTGAATAAGGAATTGGCTGGAAGGTCACAGTCAGAGGGTTGTGATCAATGGCTTTATATCTGGATGAAGTCTGGTAACTAGTGGTGTCCCCCAAGACTCTGTCTTGAGACCAGTACTCTTCAACATCTTCACCAGTGACATAGATGATGGGATTGAGTGCGCCTTCAGCAAGTTTGCTGACGATAGCAAGCTGATGGGTGTGGTTGACATGCTAGAAGGAAGGGATGCCATCCAGGGGGACCTTGATCAACTCTAAAGGTGGTCCCTTGTGACGCTAATGAGGTTCAGCGTAGCAAAGCGCAAGCTTTTGCACTTGGGTTGAGGTAATCCCAGTTATGCATGTCAACTGGGAGAACTCCTGGAGAGCAGCCCTGCTGAGAAGGACTTCAGGGTCCTGGTAAGTTAAGAAAAAGTCAACACGAGCCAGCAGGATGCGCTTGCAGCCTTGAATGACCAATGATATCCTGGGCTCCATCAGAAGAGGGGTGGACAGGAGGGTGAGAGAGTTGGCTGTCCCCCACTATTCTGCCCTCCTGGGTCCCCAGACAGAGTACTGCATCCAGGTCTCGGGCCTCCAACACAGGAAAGATGTGGAGCTTTTGGAGAGGGTCCAGAAAAAGGCCACGAAGATGATCGGAGGGCTGGAGAACCTCTCCTAGGAAGACAAGCTGAAGGAACTGGGCTTATTCTGCCTGGAAAAGAGAAGACTGCAGGGAGATATCATTGTGGTGCTCCAGTATTTCAAGGGCATTTATCAACAGGAAGGAAATCAACTTTTTGCACAGCTAGCGATAGGAAGAAAGGAATTGGCTTTAAACTAGAGGACGGAGATTTAGATCAAAGGTCAGGGGAAAGTTCTTAGCTGAGAGAGTGGTGAGGTGCTCGACCAGGTTGCCCAGAGAAGCTGTCGATGTCCCATCCCATCATGAGTTAAAGACCGGGATAAACGGGGCCCGGGGCAATCTGATCAAGTATTTGATCTCGTGGTTGCCAAACCTGCCTGTGACAGGGCGGTTGAAACTTGTTGATCCTCGAGGTTCCAGCCAGCCCAGTCTATTCTATGATTTTGTGGAATCAGGTTACGCCAAACTAGTTATTTTGGCAAGGAGCCCCCCTTTCACAGCTCCACTGAAGATCCTCATTCCCCTTTGTAGTCATAGAAAGGAAATAAGCACTATTAGGTTGAACTTGTTTGAATCTGCTTTGGGCATGTCCTCAGGATGGCGAAAATCCTGCTATGGGCTGTGCTAAGAAGTCTTCACTGGCTGTAAAAGGACAATGATGATTTCAGAGAGAGGCATCTGTGCTTAGACAGCAAATCCACAGGCTATTCTCCAGATGTGGATAAGGAATTGGAGAGAAACAGGTTATCTCCAGAGAGAGCAATTCTAAAGTGTACCGTTCCGGGGGGATAAAATGATTGAACATAGGATGAAGAAGAGTTAATTAAATGACAGTTCCTGACAAAGCTCTATGAAGGATTGAGAGTGACACTCTGAAGTGTCCTGTTGTTCCAGGAAAGAAAATGACTGAGGGAAAAAGGGAGTGCTGTCGACAAGATGTCCAAACCAAACCTTCAGAGGTAATCAGCACCGCCAAAGCATCAGCTTGATTAAAGATTAGAAGAAATATGCCCAGCAGCCAAGGGGAAAAACGGGAAGAAGAACGGAGAGAAGAAGAGGCTTCAAAACATTACTCAAGAAGGAGATATGAAGGGGCTGAGAAGGGATATACCTGTCTTACTAACAGGTAGTTGCAAAGAGCAAGTAGCCATGTGCATAACAAAGAAACAAGAGACGGTACAGTAAATTCTGGAAAATGATAGTCAGGTCAGGGTTTCCTTCTAGTGGCAACTAAGCACAGTGCGGCAGTTTTGAGGAAACTGTCTCATCTGAAGAGGTTTCAGAGATGACCTTGGAAAAAGTTTGGGAAAACAGAACTCCTGAAGATGTTTTTTCCAAGAAGAGAAGAAGGGCAAGTAGAATAACTAGGTTTCTGCAAGACCTTTGAATGTTTCTGTCCAGAAGAGGAAAAACAGCAAATGCAGAGCATGTCCTGATGTACTAGTGGTACCTGAGCACACCACACCAGCATCCTCTCCGTGGTTACAGTTGTGTTCTCCCCAGGGCTTGGCTCGGCACTCAGTGAGGGCAGTTTCAGATCCTGTACAGTTCACGTCATCCAACCAAATTCTTCCAGTTCCTTGTCCAAACCGCAAAGAGCTGGGGGCTGAGGTTGCTTCCCCACAGCCCAGCTGCCTGCAGACCACTTGAGCATCTGCTAAATCCCAGCTGTCGTCACAGACGGTCCCCCATTGCTGCTCATGAAACACCTCGACCCTTCCAGAGCAGAAATTTGATCCGTTCACCAGCCGCACTGGAGTTGGCTCTGGAACACACAAAGGAAAGACCAGGTGAGTTATTTTGGCAAGGACACTCCGTATAGGCACGTCAGGAAACACTGTGTGCACTCGTTGGTTTCGTATGACATCCAGGGACAAGCATCAAGAAGAAGGTCCAGTGCTATTGCATTGAATAAGGAATTGGCTGGAAGGTCACAGTCAGAGGGTTGTGATCAATGGCTTTATGTCTGGATGAAGTCTGGTAACTAGTGGTGTCCCCCAAGAATCTGTCTTGAGACCAGTACGCTTCAACATCTTGACCAGTGGCATAGATGATGGGATTGAGTGCGCCTTCAGCAAGTTTGCTGACGATAGCAAGCTGATGGGTGTGGTTGACATGCTAGAAGGAAGGGATGCCATCCAGGGGGATCTTGATCAACTCTAAAGGTGGTCCCTTGTGATGCTAATGAGGTTCAGCGTAGCAAAGCGCAAGCTTTTGCACTTGGGTTGAGGTAATCCCAGTTATGTATGTCAACTGGGAGAACTCCCGGAGAGCAGCCCTGCTGAGAAGGACTTCAGGGTACTGGTAAGTTAAGAAAAAGTCAACACGAGCCAGCAGGATGCGCTTGCAGCCTTGAATGACCAATGATATCCTGGGCTCCATCAGAAGAGGGGTGGACAGGAGGGTGAGAGAGTTGGCTGTCCCCCACTATTCTGCCCTCCTGGGTCCCCAGACAGAGTACTGCATCCAGGTCTCGGGCCTCCAACACAGGAAAGATGTGGAGCTTTTGGAGAGGGTCCAGAAAAAGGCCACGAAGATGATCGGAGGGCTGGAGAACCTCTCCTAGGAAGACAAGCTGAAGGAACTGGGCTTATTCTGCCTGGAAAAGAGAAGACTGCAGGGAGATATCATTGTGGTGCTCCAGTATTTCAAGGGCATTTATCAACAGGAAGGAAATCAACTTTTTGCACAGCTAGCGATAGGAAGAAAAGAAAAGGCTTTAAACTAGAGGATGGAGATTTAGATCAGAGGTCAGGGGAAAGTTTTTAGCTGAGAGAGTGGTGAGGTGCTCGACCAGGTTGCCCAGAGAAGCTGTCGATGTCCCATTCCATCATGTGTTAAAGACCGGGATAAACGGGGCCCGGGGCAATCTGATCAAGTATTTGATCTCGTGGTTGCCAAACCTGCCTGTGACAGGGCGGTTGAAACTTGTTGATCCTCGAGGTTCCAGCCAGCCCAGTCTATTCTATGATTTTGTGGAATCAGGTTACGCCAAACTAGTTATTTTGGCAAGGAGCCCCCCTTTCACAGCTCCACTGAAGATCCTCATTCCCCTTTGTAGTCATAGAAAGGAAATAAGCACTATTAGGTTGAACTTGTTTGAATCTGCTTTGGGCATGTCCTCAGGATGGCGAAAATCCTGCTATGGGCTGTGCTAAGAAGTCTTCACTGGCTGTAAAAGGACAATGATGATTTCAGAGAGAGGCATCTGTGCTTAGACAGCAAATCCACAGGCTATTCTCCAGATGTGGATAAGGAATTGGAGAGAAACAGGTTATCTCCAGAGAGAGCAATTCTAAAGTGTACCGTTCCGGGGGATAAAATGATTGAACATAGGATGAAGAAGAGTTAATTAAATGACAGTTCCTGACAAAGCTCTATGAAGGATTGAGAGTGACACTCTGAAGTGTCCTGTTGTTCCAGGAAAGAAAATGACTGAGGGAAAAAGGGAGTGCTGTCGACAAGATGTCCAAACCAAACCTTCAGAGGTAATCAGCACCGCCAAAGCATCAGCTTGATTAAAGATTAGAAGAAATATGCCCAGCAGCCAAGGGGAAAAACGGGAAGAAGAACGGAGAGAAGAAGAGGCTTCAAAACATTACTCAAGAAGGAGATATGAAGGGGCTGAGAAGGGATATACCTGTCTTACTAACAGGTAGTTGCAAAGAGCAAGTCGCCATGTGCATAACAAAGAAACAAGAGACGGTACAGTAAATTCTGGAAAATGATAGTCAGGTCAGGGTTTCCTTCTAGTGGCAACTAAGCACAGTGCGGCAGTTTTGAGGAAACTGTCTCATCTGAAGAGGTTTCAGAGATGACCTTGGAAAAAGTTTGGGAAAACAGAACTCCTGAAGATGTTTTTTCCAAGAAGAGAAGAAGGGCAAGTAGAATAACTAGGTTTCTGCAAGACCTTTGAATGTTTCTGTCCAGAAGAGGAAAAACAGCAAATGCAGAGCATGTCCTGATGTACTAGTGGTACCTGAGCACACCACACCAGCATCCTCTCCGTGGTTACAGTTGTGTTCTCCCCAGGGCTTGGCTCGGCACTCAGTGAGGGCAGTTTCAGATCCTGTACAGTTCACGTCATCCAACCAAATTCTTCCAGTTCCTTGTCCAAACCACAAAGAGCTGGGGGCTGAGGTTGCTTCCCCACAGCCCAGCTGCCTGCAGACCACTTGAGCATCTGCTAAATCCCAGCTGTCGTCACAGACGGTCCCCCATTGCTGCTCATGAAACACCTCGACCCTTCCAGAGCAGAAATTTGATCCGTTCACCAGCCGCACTGGAGTTGGCTCTGGAACACACAAAGGAAAGACCAGGTGAGTTATTTTGGCAAGGACACTCCGTATAGGCACGTCAGGAAACACTGTGTGCACTCGTTGGTTTCGTATGACATCCAGGGACAAGCATCAAGAAGAAGGTCCAGTGCTATTGCATTGAATAAGGAATTGGCTGGAAGGTCACAGTCAGAGGGTTGTGATCAATGGCTTTATGTCTGGATGAAGTCTGGTAACTAGTGGTGTCCCCCAAGACTCTGTCTTGAGACCAGTACTCTTCAACATCTTGACCAGTGGCATAGATGATGGGATTGAGTGCGCCTTCAGCAAGTTTGCTGACGATAGCAAGCTGATGGGTGTGGTTGACATGCTAGAAGGAAGGGATGCCATCCAGGGGGATCTTGATCAACTCTAAAGGTGGTCCCTTGTGATGCTAATGAGGTTCAGCGTAGCAAAGCGCAAGCTTTTGCACTTGGGTTGAGGTAATCCCAGTTATGTATGTCAACTGGGAGAACTCCTGGAGAGCAGCCCTGCTGAGAAGGACTTCAGGGTCCTGGTAAGTTAAGAAAAAGTCAACACGAGCCAGCAGGATGCGCTTGCAGCCTTGAATGACCAATGATATCCTGGGCTCCATCAGAAGAGGGGTGGACAGGAGGGTGAGAGAGTTGGCTGTCCCCCACTATTCTGCCCTCCTGGGTCCCCAGACAGAGTACTGCATCCAGGTCTCGGGCCTCCAACACAGGAAAGATGTGGAGCTTTTGGAGAGGGTCCAGAAAAAGGCCACGAAGATGATCGGAGGGCTGGAGAACCTCTCCTAGGAAGACAAGCTGAAGGAACTGGGCTTATTCTGCCTGGAAAAGAGAAGACTGCAGGGAGATATCATTGTGGTGCTCCAGTATTTCAAGGGCATTTATCAACAGGAAGGAAATCAACTTTTTGCACAGCTAGCGATAGGAAGAAAAGAAAAGGCTTTAAACTAGAGGACGGAGATTTAGATCAGAGGTCAGGGGAAAGTTTTTAGCTGAGAGAGTGGTGAGGTGCTCGACCAGGTTTCCCAGAGAAGCTGTCGATGTCCCATTCCATCATGTGTTAAAGACCAGGATAAACGGGGCCCGGGGCAATCTGATCAAGTATTTGATCTCGTGGTTGCCAAACCTGCCTGTGACAGGGCGGTTGAAACTTGTTGATCCTCGAGGTTCCAGCCAGCCCAGTCTATTCCATGATTTTGTGGAATCAGATTACGCCAAACTAGTTATTTTGGCAAGGAGCCCCCCTTTCACAGCTCCACTGAAGATCCTCATTCCCCTTTGTAGTCACAGAAAGGAAATAAGCACTATTAGGTTGAACTTGTTTGAATCTGCTTTGGGCATGTCCTCAGGATGGCGGAAATCCTGCTATGGGCTGTGCTAAGAAGTCTTCACTGGCTGCAAAAGGACAATGATGATTTCAGAGAGAGGCATCTGTGCTTAGACAGCAAATCCACAGGCTATTCTCCAGATGAGGATAAGGAATTGGAGAGAAACAGGTTATCTCCAGAGAGAGCAATTCTAAAGTGTACCGTTCCGGGGGGATAAAATGATTGAACATAGGATGAAGAAGAGTTAATTAAATGACAGTTCCTGACAAAGCTCTATGAAGGATTGAGAGTGACACTCTGAAGTGTCCTGTTGTTCCAGGAAAGAAAATGACTGAGGGAAAAAGGGAGTGCTGTCTACAAGATGTCCAAACCAAACCTTCAGAGGTAATCAGCACCGCCAAAGCATCAGCTTGATTAACGATTAGAAGAAATATGCCCAGCAGCCAAGGGGAAAAACGGGAAGAAGAACGGAGAGAAGAAGAGGCTTCAAAACATTTCTCAAGAAGGAGATATGAAGGGGCTGAGAAGGGATATACCTGTCTTACTAACAGGTAGTTGCAAAGAGCAAGTAGCCATGTGCATAACAAAGAAACAAGAGACGGTACAGTAAATTCTGGAAAATGATAGTCAGGTCAGGGTTTCCTTCTAGTGGCAACTAAGCACAGTGCGGCAGTTTTGAGGAAACTGTCTCATCTGAAGAGGTTTCAGAGATGACCTTGGAAAAAGTTTGGGAAAACAGAACTCCTGAAGATGTTTTTTCCAAGAAGAGAAGAAGGGCAAGTAGAATAACTAGGTTTCTGCAAGACCTTTGAATGTTTCTGTCCAGAAGAGGAAAAACAGCAAATGCAGAGCATGTCCTGATGTACTAGTGGTACCTGAGCACACCACACCAGCATCCTCTCCGTGGTTACAGTTGTGTTCTCCCCAGGGCTTGGCTCGGCACTCAGTGAGGGCAGTTTCAGATCCTGTACAGTTCACGTCATCCAACCAAATTTTTCCAGTTCCTTGTCCAAACTGCGAAGAGCTGGGGGCTGAGGTTGCTTCCCCACAGCCCAGCTGCCTGCAGACCACTTGAGCATCTGCTAAATCCCAGCTGTCGTCACAGACGGTCCCCCATTGCTGCTCATGAAACACCTCGACCCTTCCAGAGCAGAAATTTGATCCGTTCACCAGCCGCACTGGAGTTGGCTCTGGAACACACAAAGGAAAGACCAGGTGAGTTATTTTGGCAAAGACACTCCGTATAGGCACGTCAGGAAACACTGTGTGCACTAGTTGGTTTCGTATCACATCCAGGGACAAGCATCAAGAAGAAGGTCCAGTGCTATTGCATTGAATAAGGAATTGGCTGGAAGGTCACAGTCAGAGGGTTGTGATCAATGGCTTTATGTCTGGATGAAGTCTGGTAACTAGTGGTGTCCCCCAAGAATCTGTCTTGAGACCAGTACGCTTCAACATCTTGACCAGTGGCATAGATGATGGGATTGAGTGCGCCTTCAGCAAGTTTGCTGACGATAGCAAGCTGATGGGTGTGGTTGACATGCTAGAAGGAAGGGATGCCATCCAGGGGGATCTTGATCAACTCTAAAGGTGGTCCCTTGTGATGCTAATGAGGTTCAGCGTAGCAAAGCGCAAGCTTTTGCACTTGGGTTGAGGTAATCCCAGTTATGTATGTCAACTGGGAGAACTCCTGGAGAGCAGCCCTGCTGAGAAGGACTTCAGGGTCCTGGTAAGTTAAGAAAAAGTCAACACGAGCCAGCAGGATGCGCTTGCAGCCTTGAATGACCAATGATATCCTGGGCTCCATCAGAAGAGGGGTGGACAGGAGGGTGAGAGAGTTGGCTGTCCCCCACTATTCTGCCCTCCTGGGTCCCCAGACAGAGTACTGCATCCAGGTCTCGGGCCTCCAACACAGGAAAGATGTGGAGCTTTTGGAGAGGGTCCAGAAAAAGGCCACGAAGATGATCGGAGGGCTGGAGAACCTCTCCTAGGAAGACAAGCTGAAGGAACTGGGCTTATTCTGCCTGGAAAAGAGAAGACTGCAGGGAGATATCATTGTGGTGCTCCAGTATTTCAAGGGCATTTATCAACAGGAAGGAAATCAACTTTTTGCACAGCTAGCGATAGGAAGAAAAGAAAAGGCTTTAAACTAGAGGATGGAGATTTAGATCAGAGGTCAGGGGAAAGTTTTTAGCTGAGAGAGTGGTGAGGTGCTCGACCAGGTTTCCCAGAGAAGCTGTCGATGTCCCATTCCATCATGTGTTAAAGACCAGGATAAACGGGGCCCGGGGCAATCTGATCAAGTATTTGATCTCGTGGTTGCCAAACCTGCCTGTGACAGGGCGGTTGAAAATTGTTGATCCTCGAGGTTCCAGCCAGCCCAGTCTATTCCATGATTTTGTGGAATCAGATTACGCCAAACTAGTTATTTTGGCAAGGAGCCCCCCTTTCACAGCTCCACTGAAGATCCTCATTCCCCTTTGTAGTCACAGAAAGGAAATAAGCACTATTAGGTTGAACTTGTTTGAATCTGCTTTGGGCATGTCCTCAGGATGGCGGAAATCCTGCTATGGGCTGTGCTAAGAAGTCTTCACTGGCTGCAAAAGGACAATGATGATTTCAGAGAGAGGCATCTGTGCTTAGACAGCAAATCCACAGGCTATTCTCCAGATGAGGATAAGGAATTGGAGAGAAACAGGTTATCTCCAGAGAGAGCAATTCTAAAGTGTACCGTTCCGGGGGGATAAAATGATTGAACATAGGATGAAGAAGAGTTAATTAAATGACAGTTCCTGACAAAGCTCTATGAAGGATTGAGAGTGACACTCTGAAGTGTCCTGTTGTTCCAGGAAAGAAAATGACTGAGGGAAAAAGGGAGTGCTGTCTACAAGATGTCCAAACCAAACCTTCAGAGGTAATCAGCACCGCCAAAGCATCAGCTTGATTAACGATTAGAAGAAATATGCCCAGCAGCCAAGGGGAAAAACGGGAAGAAGAACGGAGAGAAGAAGAGGCTTCAAAACATTTCTCAAGAAGGAGATATGAAGGGGCTGAGAAGGGATATACCTGTCTTACTAACAGGTAGTTGCAAAGAGCAAGTAGCCATGTGCATAACAAAGAAACAAGAGACGGTACAGTAAATTCTGGAAAATGATAGTCAGGTCAGGGTTTCCTTCTAGTGGCAACTAAGCACAGTGCGGCAGTTTTGAGGAAACTGTCTCATCTGAAGAGGTTTCAGAGATGACCTTGGAAAAAGTTTGGGAAAACAGAACTCCTGAAGATGTTTTTTCCAAGAAGAGAAGAAGGGCAAGTAGAATAACTAGGTTTCTGCAAGACCTTTGAATGTTTCTGTCCAGAAGAGGAAAAACAGCAAATGCAGAGCATGTCCTGATGTACTAGTGGTACCTGAGCACACCACACCAGCATCCTCTCCGTGGTTACAGTTGTGTTCTCCCCAGGGCTTGGCTCGGCACTCAGTGAGGGCAGTTTCAGATCCTGTACAGTTCACGTCATCCAACCAAATTTTTCCAGTTCCTTGTCCAAACTGCGAAGAGCTGGGGGCTGAGGTTGCTTCCCCACAGCCCAGCTGCCTGCAGACCACTTGAGCATCTGCTAAATCCCAGCTGTCGTCACAGACGGTCCCCCATTGCTGCTCATGAAACACCTCGACCCTTCCAGAGCAGAAATTTGATCCGTTCACCAGCCGCACTGGAGTTGGCTCTGGAACACACAAAGGAAAGACCAGGTGAGTTATTTTGGCAAAGACACTCCGTATAGGCACGTCAGGAAACACTGTGTGCACTAGTTGGTTTCGTATGACATCCAGGGACAAGCATCAAGAAGAAGGTCCAGTGCTATTGCATTGAATAAGGAATTGGCTGGAAGGTCACAGTCAGAGGGTTGTGATCAATGGCTTTATGTCTGGATGAAGTCTGGTAACTAGTGGTGTCCCCCAAGACTCTGTCTTGAGACCAGTACTCTTCAACATCTTGACCAGTGGCATAGATGATGGGATTGAGTGCGCCTTCAGCAAGTTTGCTGACGATAGCAAGCTGATGGGTGTGGTTGACATGCTAGAAGGAAGGGATGCCATCCAGGGGGATCTTGATCAACTCTAAAGGTGGTCCCTTGTGATGCTAATGAGGTTCAGCGTAGCAAAGCGCAAGCTTTTGCACTTGGGTTGAGGTAATCCCAGTTATGTATGTCAACTGGGAGAACTCCTGGAGAGCAGCCCTGCTGAGAAGGACTTCAGGGTCCTGGTAAGTTAAGAAAAAGTCAACACGAGCCAGCAGGATGCGCTTGCAGCCTTGAATGACCAATGATATCCTGGGCTCCATCAGAAGAGGGGTGGACAGGAGGGTGAGAGAGTTGGCTGTCCCCCACTATTCTGCCCTCCTGGGTCCCCAGACAGAGTACTGCATCCAGGTCTCGGGCCTCCAACACAGGAAAGATGTGGAGCTTTTGGAGAGGGTCCAGAAAAAGGCCACGAAGATGATCGGAGGGCTGGAGAACCTCTCCTAGGAAGACAAGCTGAAGGAACTGGGCTTATTCTGCCTGGAAAAGAGAAGACTGCAGGGAGATATCATTGTGGTGCTCCAGTATTTCAAGGGCATTTATCAACAGGAAGGAAATCAACTTTTTGCACAGCTAGCGATAGGAAGAAAAGAAAAGGCTTTAAACTAGAGGACGGAGATTTAGATCAGAGGTCAGGGGAAAGTTTTTAGCTGAGAGAGTGGTGAGGTGCTCGACCAGGTTTCCCAGAGAAGCTGTCGATGTCCCATTCCATCATGTGTTAAAGACCAGGATAAACGGGGCCCGGGGCAATCTGATCAAGTATTTGATCTCGTGGTTGCCAAACCTGCCTGTGACAGGGCGGTTGAAAATTGTTGATCCTCGAGGTTCCAGCCAGCCCAGTCTATTCCATGATTTTGTGGAATCAGATTACGCCAAACTAGTTATTTTGGCAAGGAGCCCCCCTTTCACAGCTCCACTGAAGATCCTCATTCCCCTTTGTAGTCACAGAAAGGAAATAAGCACTATTAGGTTGAACTTGTTTGAATCTGCTTTGGGCATGTCCTCAGGATGGCGGAAATCCTGCTATGGGCTGTGCTAAGAAGTCTTCACTGGCTGCAAAAGGACAATGATGATTTCAGAGAGAGGCATCTGTGCTTAGACAGCAAATCCACAGGCTATTCTCCAGATGAGGATAAGGAATTGGAGAGAAACAGGTTATCTCCAGAGAGAGCAATTCTAAAGTGTACCGTTCCGGGGGGATAAAATGATTGAACATAGGATGAAGAAGAGTTAATTAAATGACAGTTCCTGACAAAGCTCTATGAAGGATTGAGAGTGACACTCTGAAGTGTCCTGTTGTTCCAGGAAAGAAAATGACTGAGGGAAAAAGGGAGTGCTGTCTACAAGATGTCCAAACCAAACCTTCAGAGGTAATCAGCACCGCCAAAGCATCAGCTTGATTAACGATTAGAAGAAATATGCCCAGCAGCCAAGGGGAAAAACGGGAAGAAGAACGGAGAGAAGAAGAGGCTTCAAAACATTTCTCAAGAAGGAGATATGAAGGGGCTGAGAAGGGATATACCTGTCTTACTAACAGGTAGTTGCAAAGAGCAAGTAGCCATGTGCATAACAAAGAAACAATAGACGGTACAGTAAATTCTGGAAAATGATAGTCAGGTCAGGGTTTCCTTCTAGTGGCAACTAAGCACAGTGCGGCAGTTTTGAGGAAACTGTCTCATCTGAAGAGGTTTCAGAGATGACCTTGGAAAAAGTTTGGGAAAACAGAACTCCTGAAGATGTTTTTTCCAAGAAGAGAAGAAGGGCAAGTAGAATAACTAGGTTTCTGCAAGACCTTTGAATGTTTCTGTCCAGAAGAGGAAAAACAGCAAATGCAGAGCATGTCCTGATGTACTAGTGGTACCTGAGCACACCACACCAGCATCCTCTCCGTGGTTACAGTTGTGTTCTCCCCAGGGCTTGGCTCGGCACTCAGTGAGGGCAGTTTCAGATCCTGTACAGTTCACGTCATCCAACCAAATTTTTCCAGTTCCTTGTCCAAACTGCGAAGAGCTGGGGGCTGAGGTTGCTTCCCCACAGCCCAGCTGCCTGCAGACCACTTGAGCATCTGCTAAATCCCAGCTGTCGTCACAGACGGTCCCCCATTGCTGCTCATGAAACACCTCGACCCTTCCAGAGCAGAAATTTGATCCGTTCACCAGCCGCACTGGAGTTGGCTCTGGAACACACAAAGGAAAGACCAGGTGAGTTATTTTGGCAAAGACACTCCGTATAGGCACGTCAGGAAACACTGTGTGCACTAGTTGGTTTCGTATGACATCCAGGGACAAGCATCAAGAAGAAGGTCCAGTGCTATTGCATTGAATAAGGAATTGGCTGGAAGGTCACAGTCAGAGGGTTGTGATCAATGGCTTTATGTCTGGATGAAGTCTGGTAACTAGTGGTGTCCCCCAAGACTCTGTCTTGAGACCAGTACTCTTCAACATCTTGACCAGTGGCATAGATGATGGGATTGAGTGCGCCTTCAGCAAGTTTGCTGACGATAGCAAGCTGATGGGTGTGGTTGACATGCTAGAAGGAAGGGATGCCATCCAGGGGGATCTTGATCAACTCTAAAGGTGGTCCCTTGTGATGCTAATGAGGTTCAGCGTAGCAAAGCGCAAGCTTTTGCACTTGGGTTGAGGTAATCCCAGTTATGTATGTCAACTGGGAGAACTCCTGGAGAGCAGCCCTGCTGAGAAGGACTTCAGGGTCCTGGTAAGTTAAGAAAAAGTCAACACGAGCCAGCAGGATGCGCTTGCAGCCTTGAATGACCAATGATATCCTGGGCTCCATCAGAAGAGGGGTGGACAGGAGGGTGAGAGAGTTGGCTGTCCCCCACTATTCTGCCCTCCTGGGTCCCCAGACAGAGTACTGCATCCAGGTCTCGGGCCTCCAACACAGGAAAGATGTGGAGCTTTTGGAGAGGGTCCAGAAAAAGGCCACGAAGATGATCGGAGGGCTGGAGAACCTCTCCTAGGAAGACAAGCTGAAGGAACTGGGCTTATTCTGCCTGGAAAAGAGAAGACTGCAGGGAGATATCATTGTGGTGCTCCAGTATTTCAAGGGCATTTATCAACAGGAAGGAAATCAACTTTTTGCACAGCTAGCGATAGGAAGAAAAGAAAAGGCTTTAAACTAGAGGACGGAGATTTAGATCAGAGGTCAGGGGAAAGTTTTTAGCTGAGAGAGTGGTGAGGTGCTCGACCAGGTTTCCCAGAGAAGCTGTCGATGTCCCATTCCATCATGTGTTAAAGACCAGGATAAACGGGGCCCGGGGCAATCTGATCAAGTATTTGATCTCGTGGTTGCCAAACCTGCCTGTGACAGGGCGGTTGAAAATTGTTGATCCTCGAGGTTCCAGCCAGCCCAGTCTATTCCATGATTTTGTGGAATCAGATTACGCCAAACTAGTTATTTTGGCAAGGAGCCCCCCTTTCACAGCTCCACTGAAGATCCTCATTCCCCTTTGTAGTCACAGAAAGGAAATAAGCACTATTAGGTTGAACTTGTTTGAATCTGCTTTGGGCATGTCCTCAGGATGGCGGAAATCCTGCTATGGGCTGTGCTAAGAAGTCTTCACTGGCTGCAAAAGGACAATGATGATTTCAGAGAGAGGCATCTGTGCTTAGACAGCAAATCCACAGGCTATTCTCCAGATGAGGATAAGGAATTGGAGAGAAACAGGTTATCTCCAGAGAGAGCAATTCTAAAGTGTACCGTTCCGGGGGGATAAAATGATTGAACATAGGATGAAGAAGAGTTAATTAAATGACAGTTCCTGACAAAGCTCTATGAAGGATTGAGAGTGACACTCTGAAGTGTCCTGTTGTTCCAGGAAAGAAAATGACTGAGGGAAAAAGGGAGTGCTGTCTACAAGATGTCCAAACCAAACCTTCAGAGGTAATCAGCACCGCCAAAGCATCAGCTTGATTAACGATTAGAAGAAATATGCCCAGCAGCCAAGGGGAAAAACGGGAAGAAGAACGGAGAGAAGAAGAGGCTTCAAAACATTTCTCAAGAAGGAGATATGAAGGGGCTGAGAAGGGATATACCTGTCTTACTAACAGGTAGTTGCAAAGAGCAAGTAGCCATGTGCATAACAAAGAAACAATAGACGGTACAGTAAATTCTGGAAAATGATAGTCAGGTCAGGGTTTCCTTCTAGTGGCAACTAAGCACAGTGCGGCAGTTTTGAGGAAACTGTCTCATCTGAAGAGGTTTCAGAGATGACCTTGGAAAAAGTTTGGGAAAACAGAACTCCTGAAGATGTTTTTTCCAAGAAGAGAAGAAGGGCAAGTAGAATAACTAGGTTTCTGCAAGACCTTTGAATGTTTCTGTCCAGAAGAGGAAAAACAGCAAATGCAGAGCATGTCCTGATGTACTAGTGGTACCTGAGCACACCACACCAGCATCCTCTCCGTGGTTACAGTTGTGTTCTCCCCAGGGCTTGGCTCGGCACTCAGTGAGGGCAGTTTCAGATCCTGTACAGTTCACGTCATCCAACCAAATTTTTCCAGTTCCTTGTCCAAACTGCGAAGAGCTGGGGGCTGAGGTTGCTTCCCCACAGCCCAGCTGCCTGCAGACCACTTGAGCATCTGCTAAATCCCAGCTGTCGTCACAGACGGTCCCCCATTGCTGCTCATGAAACACCTCGACCCTTCCAGAGCAGAAATTTGATCCGTTCACCAGCCGCACTGGAGTTGGCTCTGGAACACACAAAGGAAAGACCAGGTGAGTTATTTTGGCAAAGACACTCCGTATAGGCACGTCAGGAAACACTGTGTGCACTAGTTGGTTTCGTATGACATCCAGGGACAAGCATCAAGAAGAAGGTCCAGTGCTATTGCATTGAATAAGGAATTGGCTGGAAGGTCACAGTCAGAGGGTTGTGATCAATGGCTTTATGTCTGGATGAAGTCTGGTAACTAGTGGTGTCCCCCAAGACTCTGTCTTGAGACCAGTACTCTTCAACATCTTGACCAGTGGCATAGATGATGGGATTGAGTGCGCCTTCAGCAAGTTTGCTGACGATAGCAAGCTGATGGGTGTGGTTGACATGCTAGAAGGAAGGGATGCCATCCAGGGGGATCTTGATCAACTCTAAAGGTGGTCCCTTGTGATGCTAATGAGGTTCAGCGTAGCAAAGCGCAAGCTTTTGCACTTGGGTTGAGGTAATCCCAGTTATGTATGTCAACTGGGAGAACTCCTGGAGAGCAGCCCTGCTGAGAAGGACTTCAGGGTCCTGGTAAGTTAAGAAAAAGTCAACACGAGCCAGCAGGATGCGCTTGCAGCCTTGAATGACCAATGATATCCTGGGCTCCATCAGAAGAGGGGTGGACAGGAGGGTGAGAGAGTTGGCTGTCCCCCACTATTCTGCCCTCCTGGGTCCCCAGACAGAGTACTGCATCCAGGTCTCGGGCCTCCAACACAGGAAAGATGTGGAGCTTTTGGAGAGGGTCCAGAAAAAGGCCACGAAGATGATCGGAGGGCTGGAGAACCTCTCCTAGGAAGACAAGCTGAAGGAACTGGGCTTATTCTGCCTGGAAAAGAGAAGACTGCAGGGAGATATCATTGTGGTGCTCCAGTATTTCAAGGGCATTTATCAACAGGAAGGAAATCAACTTTTTGCACAGCTAGCGATAGGAAGAAAAGAAAAGGCTTTAAACTAGAGGACGGAGATTTAGATCAGAGGTCAGGGGAAAGTTTTTAGCTGAGAGAGTGGTGAGGTGCTCGACCAGGTTTCCCAGAGAAGCTGTCGATGTCCCATTCCATCATGTGTTAAAGACCAGGATAAACGGGGCCCGGGGCAATCTGATCAAGTATTTGATCTCGTGGTTGCCAAACCTGCCTGTGACAGGGCGGTTGAAACTTGTTGATCCTCGAGGTTCCAGCCAGCCCAGTCTATTCCATGATTTTGTGGAATCAGATTACGCCAAACTAGTTATTTTGGCAAGGAGCCCCCCTTTCACAGCTCCACTGAAGATCCTCATTCCCCTTTGTAGTCACAGAAAGGAAATAAGCACTATTAGGTTGAACTTGTTTGAATCTGCTTTGGGCATGTCCTCAGGATGGCGGAAATCCTGCTATGGGCTGTGCTAAGAAGTCTTCACTGGCTGCAAAAGGACAATGATGATTTCAGAGAGAGGCATCTGTGCTTAGACAGCAAATCCACAGGCTATTCTCCAGATGAGGATAAGGAATTGGAGAGAAACAGGTTATCTCCAGAGAGAGCAATTCTAAAGTGTACCGTTCCGGGGGGATAAAATGATTGAACATAGGATGAAGAAGAGTTAATTAAATGACAGTTCCTGACAAAGCTCTATGAAGGATTGAGAGTGACACTCTGAAGTGTCCTGTTGTTCCAGGAAAGAAAATGACTGAGGGAAAAAGGGAGTGCTGTCTACAAGATGTCCAAACCAAACCTTCAGAGGTAATCAGCACCGCCAAAGCATCAGCTTGATTAACGATTAGAAGAAATATGCCCAGCAGCCAAGGGGAAAAACGGGAAGAAGAACGGAGAGAAGAAGAGGCTTCAAAACATTTCTCAAGAAGGAGATATGAAGGGGCTGAGAAGGGATATACCTGTCTTACTAAAAGGTAGTTGCAAAGAGCAAGTAGCCATGTGCATAACAAAGAAACAAGAGACGGTACAGTAAATTCTGGAAAATGATAGTCAGGTCAGGGTTTCCTTCTAGTGGCAACTAAGCACAGTGCGGCAGTTTTGAGGAAACTGTCTCATCTGAAGAGGTTTCAGAGATGACCTTGGAAAAAGTTTGGGAAAACAGAACTCCTGAAGATGTTTTTTCCAAGAAGAGAAGAAGGGCAAGTAGAATAACTAGGTTTCTGCAAGACCTTTGAATGTTTCTGTCCAGAAGAGGAAAAACAGCAAATGCAGAGCATGTCCTGATGTACTAGTGGTACCTGAGCACACCACACCAGCATCCTCTCCGTGGTTACAGTTGTGTTCTCCCCAGGGCTTGGCTCGGCACTCAGTGAGGGCAGTTTCAGATCCTGTACAGTTCATGTCATCCAACCAAATTTTTCCAGTTCCTTGTCCAAACCGCGAAGAGCTGGGGGCTGAGGTTGCTTCCCCACAGCCCAGCTGCCTGCAGACCACTTGAGCATCTGCTAAATCCCAGCTGTCGTCACAGACGGTCCCCCATTGCTGCTCATGAAACACCTCGACCCTTCCAGAGCAGAAATTTGATCCGTTCACCAGCCGCACTGGAGTTGGCTCTGGAACACCTGAGACAGAAAGGAAAGACCAGGTGAGTTATTTTGGCAAAGACACTCCGTATAGGCACGTCAGGAAACACTGTGTGCACTAGTTGGTTTCGTATGACATCCAGGGACAAGCATCAAGAAGAAGGTCCAGTGCTATTGCATTGAATAAGGAATTGGCTGGAAGGTCACAGTCAGAGGGTTGTGATCAATGGCTTTATGTCTGGATGAAGTCTGGTAACTAGTGGTGTCCCCCAAGACTCTGTCTTGAGACCAGTACTCTTCAACATCTTGACCAGTGGCATAGATGATGGGATTGAGTGCGCCTTCAGCAAGTTTGCTGACGATAGCAAGCTGATGGGTGTGGTTGACATGCTAGAAGGAAGGGATGCCATCCAGGGGGATCTTGATCAACTCTAAAGGTGGTCCCTTGTGATGCTAATGAGGTTCAGCGTAGCAAAGCGCAAGCTTTTGCACTTGGGTTGAGGTAATCCCAGTTATGTATGTCAACTGGGAGAACTCCTGGAGAGCAGCCCTGCTGAGAAGGACTTCAGGGTCCTGGTAAGTTAAGAAAAAGTCAACACGAGCCAGCAGGATGCGCTTGCAGCCTTGAATGACCAATGATATCCTGGGCTCCATCAGAAGAGGGGTGGACAGGAGGGTGAGAGAGTTGGCTGTCCCCCACTATTCTGCCCTCCTGGGTCCCCAGACAGAGTACTGCATCCAGGTCTCGGGCCTCCAACACAGGAAAGATGTGGAGCTTTTGGAGAGGGTCCAGAAAAAGGCCACGAAGATGATCGGAGGGCTGGAGAACCTCTCCTAGGAAGACAAGCTGAAGGAACTGGGCTTATTCTGCCTGGAAAAGAGAAGACTGCAGGGAGATATCATTGTGGTGCTCCAGTATTTCAAGGGCATTTATCAACAGGAAGGAAATCAACTTTTTGCACAGCTAGCGATAGGAAGAAAAGAAAAGGCTTTAAACTAGAGGATGGAGATTTAGATCAGAGGTCAGGGGAAAGTTTTTAGCTGAGAGAGTGGTGAGGTGCTCGACCAGGTTTCCCAGAGAAGCTGTCGATGTCCCATTCCATCATGTGTTAAAGACCAGGATAAACGGGGCCCGGGGCAATCTGATCAAGTATTTGATCTCGTGGTTGCCAAACCTGCCTGTGACAGGGCGGTTGAAACTTGTTGATCCTCGAGGTTCCAGCCAGCCCAGTCTATTCCATGATTTTGTGGAATCAGATTACGCCAAACTAGTTATTTTGGCAAGGAGCCCCCCTTTCACAGCTCCACTGAAGATCCTCATTCCCCTTTGTAGTCACAGAAAGGAAATAAGCACTATTAGGTTGAACTTGTTTGAATCTGCTTTGGGCATGTCCTCAGGATGGCGGAAATCCTGCTATGGGCTGTGCTAAGAAGTCTTCACTGGCTGCAAAAGGACAATGATGATTTCAGAGAGAGGCATCTGTGCTTAGACAGCAAATCCACAGGCTATTCTCCAGATGAGGATAAGGAATTGGAGAGAAACAGGTTATCTCCAGAGAGAGCAATTCTAAAGTGTACCGTTCCGGGGGGATAAAATGATTGAACATAGGATGAAGAAGAGTTAATTAAATGACAGTTCCTGACAAAGCTCTATGAAGGATTGAGAGTGACACTCTGAAGTGTCCTGTTGTTCCAGGAAAGAAAATGACTGAGGGAAAAAGGGAGTGCTGTCTACAAGATGTCCAAACCAAACCTTCAGAGGTAATCAGCACCGCCAAAGCATCAGCTTGATTAACGATTAGAAGAAATATGCCCAGCAGCCAAGGGGAAAAACGGGAAGAAGAACGGAGAGAAGAAGAGGCTTCAAAACATTTCTCAAGAAGGAGATATGAAGGGGCTGAGAAGGGATATACCTGTCTTACTAAAAGGTAGTTGCAAAGAGCAAGTAGCCATGTGCATAACAAAGAAACAAGAGACGGTACAGTAAATTCTGGAAAATGATAGTCAGGTCAGGGTTTCCTTCTAGTGGCAACTAAGCACAGTGCGGCAGTTTTGAGGAAACTGTCTCATCTGAAGAGGTTTCAGAGATGACCTTGGAAAAAGTTTGGGAAAACAGAACTCCTGAAGATGTTTTTTCCAAGAAGAGAAGAAGGGCAAGTAGAATAACTAGGTTTCTGCAAGACCTTTGAATGTTTCTGTCCAGAAGAGGAAAAACAGCAAATGCAGAGCATGTCCTGATGTACTAGTGGTACCTGAGCACACCACACCAGCATCCTCTCCGTGGTTACAGTTGTGTTCTCCCCAGGGCTTGGCTCGGCACTCAGTGAGGGCAGTTTCAGATCCTGTACAGTTCACGTCATCCAACCAAATTTTTCCAGTTCCTTGTCCAAACCGCGAAGAGCTGGGGGCTGAGGTTGCTTCCCCACAGCCCAGCTGCCTGCAGACCACTTGAGCATCTGCTAAATCCCAGCTGTCGTCACAGACGGTCCCCCATTGCTGCTCATGAAACACCTCGACCCTTCCAGAGCAGAAATTTGATCCGTTCACCAGCCGCACTGGAGTTGGCTCTGGAACACCTGAGACAGAAAGGAAAGACCAGGTGAGTTATTTTGGCAAAGACACTCCGTATAGGCACGTCAGGAAACACTGTGTGCACTAGTTGGTTTCGTATGACATCCAGGGACAAGCATCAAGAAGAAGGTCCAGTGCTATTGCATTGAATAAGGAATTGGCTGGAAGGTCACAGTCAGAGGGTTGTGATCAATGGCTTTATGTCTGGATGAAGTCTGGTAACTAGTGGTGTCCCCCAAGACTCTGTCTTGAGACCAGTACTCTTCAACATCTTGACCAGTGGCATAGATGATGGGATTGAGTGCGCCTTCAGCAAGTTTGCTGACGATAGCAAGCTGATGGGTGTGGTTGACATGCTAGAAGGAAGGGATGCCATCCAGGGGGATCTTGATCAACTCTAAAGGTGGTCCCTTGTGATGCTAATGAGGTTCAGCGTAGCAAAGCGCAAGCTTTTGCACTTGGGTTGAGGTAATCCCAGTTATGTATGTCAACTGGGAGAACTCCTGGAGAGCAGCCCTGCTGAGAAGGACTTCAGGGTCCTGGTAAGTTAAGAAAAAGTCAACACGAGCCAGCAGGATGCGCTTGCAGCCTTGAATGACCAATGATATCCTGGGCTCCATCAGAAGAGGGGTGGACAGGAGGGTGAGAGAGTTGGCTGTCCCCCACTATTCTGCCCTCCTGGGTCCCCAGACAGAGTACTGCATCCAGGTCTCGGGCCTCCAACACAGGAAAGATGTGGAGCTTTTGGAGAGGGTCCAGAAAAAGGCCACGAAGATGATCGGAGGGCTGGAGAACCTCTCCTAGGAAGACAAGCTGAAGGAACTGGGCTTATTCTGCCTGGAAAAGAGAAGACTGCAGGGAGATATCATTGTGGTGCTCCAGTATTTCAAGGGCATTTATCAACAGGAAGGAAATCAACTTTTTGCACAGCTAGCGATAGGAAGAAAAGAAAAGGCTTTAAACTAGAGGATGGAGATTTAGATCAGAGGTCAGGGGAAAGTTTTTAGCTGAGAGAGTGGTGAGGTGCTCGACCAGGTTTCCCAGAGAAGCTGTCGATGTCCCATTCCATCATGTGTTAAAGACCAGGATAAACGGGGCCCGGGGCAATCTGATCAAGTATTTGATCTCGTGGTTGCCAAACCTGCCCGTGACAGGGCGGTTGAAACTTGTTGATCCTCGAGGTTCCAGCCAGCCCAGTCTATTCCATGATTTTGTGGAATCAGATTACGCCAAACTAGTTATTTTGGCAAGGAGCCCCCCTTTCACAGCTCCACTGAAGATCCTCATTCCCCTTTGTAGTCACAGAAAGGAAATAAGCACTATTAGGTTGAACTTGTTTGAATCTGCTTTGGGCATGTCCTCAGGATGGCGGAAATCCTGCTATGGGCTGTGCTAAGAAGTCTTCACTGGCTGCAAAAGGACAATGATGATTTCAGAGAGAGGCATCTGTGCTTAGACAGCAAATCCACAGGCTATTCTCCAGATGTGGATAAGGAATTGGAGAGAAACAGGTTATCTCCAGAGAGAGCAATTCTAAAGTGTACCGTTCCGGGGGGATAAAATGATTGAACATAGGATGAAGAAGAGTTAATTAAATGACAGTTCCTGACAAAGCTCTATGAAGGATTGAGAGTGACACTCTGAAGTGTCCTGTTGTTCCAGGAAAGAAAATGACTGAGGGAAAAAGGGAGTGCTGTCTACAAGATGTCCAAACCAAACCTTCAGAGGTAATCAGCACCGCCAAAGCATCAGCTTGATTAACGATTAGAAGAAATATGCCCAGCAGCCAAGGGGAAAAACGGGAAGAAGAACGGAGAGAAGAAGAGGCTTCAAAACATTTCTCAAGAAGGAGATATGAAGGGGCTGAGAAGGGATATACCTGTCTTACTAAAAGGTAGTTGCAAAGAGCAAGTAGCCATGTGCATAACAAAGAAACAAGAGACGGTACAGTAAATTCTGGAAAATGATAGTCAGGTCAGGGTTTCCTTCTAGTGGCAACTAAGCACAGTGCGGCAGTTTTGAGGAAACTGTCTCATCTGAAGAGGTTTCAGAGATGACCTTGGAAAAAGTTTGGGAAAACAGAACTCCTGAAGATGTTTTTTCCAAGAAGAGAAGAAGGGCAAGTAGAATAACTAGGTTTCTGCAAGACCTTTGAATGTTTCTGTCCAGAAGAGGAAAAACAGCAAATGCAGAGCATGTCCTGATGTACTAGTGGTACCTGAGCACACCACACCAGCATCCTCTCCGTGGTTACAGTTGTGTTCTCCCCAGGGCTTGGCTCGGCACTCAGTGAGGGCAGTTTCAGATCCTGTACAGTTCACGTCATCCAACCAAATTTTTCCAGTTCCTTGTCCAAACTGCGAAGAGCTGGGGGCTGAGGTTGCTTCCCCACAGCCCAGCTGCCTGCAGACCACTTGAGCATCTGCTAAATCCCAGCTGTCGTCACAGACGGTCCCCCATTGCTGCTCATGAAACACCTCGACCCTTCCAGAGCAGAAATTTGATCCGTTCACCAGCCGCACTGGAGTTGGCTCTGGAACACCTGAGACAGAAAGGAAAGACCAGGTGAGTTATTTTGGCAAAGACACTCCGTATAGGCACGTCAGGAAACACTGTGTGCACTAGTTGGTTTCGTATGACATCCAGGGACAAGCATCAAGAAGAAGGTCCAGTGCTATTGCATTGAATAAGGAATTGGCTGGAAGGTCACAGTCAGAGGGTTGTGATCAATGGCTTTATGTCTGGATGAAGTCTGGTAACTAGTGGTGTCCCCCAAGACTCTGTCTTGAGACCAGTACTCTTCAACATCTTGACCAGTGGCATAGATGATGGGATTGAGTGCGCCTTCAGCAAGTTTGCTGACGATAGCAAGCTGATGGGTGTGGTTGACATGCTAGAAGGAAGGGATGCCATCCAGGGGGATCTTGATCAACTCTAAAGGTGGTCCCTTGTGATGCTAATGAGGTTCAGCGTAGCAAAGCGCAAGCTTTTGCACTTGGGTTGAGGTAATCCCAGTTATGTATGTCAACTGGGAGAACTCCTGGAGAGCAGCCCTGCTGAGAAGGACTTCAGGGTCCTGGTAAGTTAAGAAAAAGTCAACACGAGCCAGCAGGATGCGCTTGCAGCCTTGAATGACCAATGATATCCTGGGCTCCATCAGAAGAGGGGTGGACAGGAGGGTGAGAGAGTTGGCTGTCCCCCACTATTCTGCCCTCCTGGGTCCCCAGACAGAGTACTGCATCCAGGTCTCGGGCCTCCAACACAGGAAAGATGTGGAGCTTTTGGAGAGGGTCCAGAAAAAGGCCACGAAGATGATCGGAGGGCTGGAGAACCTCTCCTAGGAAGACAAGCTGAAGGAACTGGGCTTATTCTGCCTGGAAAAGAGAAGACTGCAGGGAGATATCATTGTGGTGCTCCAGTATTTCAAGGGCATTTATCAACAGGAAGGAAATCAACTTTTTGCACAGCTAGCGATAGGAAGAAAAGAAAAGGCTTTAAACTAGAGGATGGAGATTTAGATCAGAGGTCAGGGGAAAGTTTTTAGCTGAGAGAGTGGTGAGGTGCTCGACCAGGTTTCCCAGAGAAGCTGTCGATGTCCCATTCCATCATGTGTTAAAGACCAGGATAAACGGGGCCCGGGGCAATCTGATCAAGTATTTGATCTCGTGGTTGCCAAACCTGCCCGTGACAGGGCGGTTGAAACTTGTTGATCCTCGAGGTTCCAGCCAGCCCAGTCTATTCCATGATTTTGTGGAATCAGATTACGCCAAACTAGTTATTTTGGCAAGGAGCCCCCCTTTCACAGCTCCACTGAAGATCCTCATTCCCCTTTGTAGTCACAGAAAGGAAATAAGCACTATTAGGTTGAACTTGTTTGAATCTGCTTTGGGCATGTCCTCAGGATGGCGGAAATCCTGCTATGGGCTGTGCTAAGAAGTCTTCACTGGCTGCAAAAGGACAATGATGATTTCAGAGAGAGGCATCTGTGCTTAGACAGCAAATCCACAGGCTATTCTCCAGATGTGGATAAGGAATTGGAGAGAAACAGGTTATCTCCAGAGAGAGCAATTCTAAAGTGTACCGTTCCGGGGGGATAAAATGATTGAACATAGGATGAAGAAGAGTTAATTAAATGACAGTTCCTGACAAAGCTCTATGAAGGATTGAGAGTGACACTCTGAAGTGTCCTGTTGTTCCAGGAAAGAAAATGACTGAGGGAAAAAGGGAGTGCTGTCTACAAGATGTCCAAACCAAACCTTCAGAGGTAATCAGCACCGCCAAAGCATCAGCTTGATTAACGATTAGAAGAAATATGCCCAGCAGCCAAGGGGAAAAACGGGAAGAAGAACGGAGAGAAGAAGAGGCTTCAAAACATTTCTCAAGAAGGAGATATGAAGGGGCTGAGAAGGGATATACCTGTCTTACTAAAAGGTAGTTGCAAAGAGCAAGTAGCCATGTGCATAACAAAGAAACAAGAGACGGTACAGTAAATTCTGGAAAATGATAGTCAGGTCAGGGTTTCCTTCTAGTGGCAACTAAGCACAGTGCGGCAGTTTTGAGGAAACTGTCTCATCTGAAGAGGTTTCAGAGATGACCTTGGAAAAAGTTTGGGAAAACAGAACTCCTGAAGATGTTTTTTCCAAGAAGAGAAGAAGGGCAAGTAGAATAACTAGGTTTCTGCAAGACCTTTGAATGTTTCTGTCCAGAAGAGGAAAAACAGCAAATGCAGAGCATGTCCTGATGTACTAGTGGTACCTGAGCACACCACACCAGCATCCTCTCCGTGGTTACAGTTGTGTTCTCCCCAGGGCTTGGCTCGGCACTCAGTGAGGGCAGTTTCAGATCCTGTACAGTTCACGTCATCCAACCAAATTTTTCCAGTTCCTTGTCCAAACTGCGAAGAGCTGGGGGCTGAGGTTGCTTCCCCACAGCCCAGCTGCCTGCAGACCACTTGAGCATCTGCTAAATCCCAGCTGTCGTCACAGACGGTCCCCCATTGCTGCTCATGAAACACCTCGACCCTTCCAGAGCAGAAATTTGATCCGTTCACCAGCCGCACTGGAGTTGGCTCTGGAACACCTGAGACAGAAAGGAAAGACCAGGTGAGTTATTTTGGCAAAGACACTCCGTATAGGCACGTCAGGAAACACTGTGTGCACTAGTTGGTTTCGTATGACATCCAGGGACAAGCATCAAGAAGAAGGTCCAGTGCTATTGCATTGAATAAGGAATTGGCTGGAAGGTCACAGTCAGAGGGTTGTGATCAATGGCTTTATGTCTGGATGAAGTCTGGTAACTAGTGGTGTCCCCCAAGACTCTGTCTTGAGACCAGTACTCTTCAACATCTTGACCAGTGGTATAGATGATGGGATTGAGTGCGCCTTCAGCAAGTTTGCTGACGATACCAAGCTGATGGGTGTGGTTGACATGCTAGAAGGAAGGGATGCCATCCAGGGGGATCTTGATCAACTCTAAAGGTGGTCCCTTGTGATGCTAATGAGGTTCAGCGTAGCAAAGCGCAAGCTTTTGCACTTGGGTTGAGGTAATCCCAGTTATGTATGTCAACTGGGAGAACTCCTGGAGAGCAGCCCTGCTGAGAAGGACTTCAGGGTCCTGGTAAGTTAAGAAAAAGTCAACACGAGCCAGCAGGATGCGCTTGCAGCCTTGAATGACCAATGATATCCTGGGCTCCATCAGAAGAGGGGTGCACAGGAGGGTGAGAGAGTTGGCTGTCCCCCACTATTCTGCCCTCCTGGGTCCCCAGACAGAGTACTGCATCCAGGTCTCGGGCCTCCAACACAGGAAAGATGTGGAGCTTTTGGAGAGGGTCCAGAAAAAGGCCACGAAGATGATCGGAGGGCTGGAGAACCTCTCCTAGGAAGACAAGCTGAAGGAACTGGGCTTATTCTGCCTGGAAAAGAGAAGACTGCAGGGAGATATCATTGTGGTGCTCCAGTATTTCAAGGGCATTTATCAACAGGAAGGAAATCAACTTTTTGCACAGCTAGCGATAGGAAGAAAAGAAAAGGCTTTAAACTAGAGGACGGAGATTTAGATCAGAGGTCAGGGGAAAGTTTTTAGCTGAGAGAGTGGTGAGGTGCTCGACCAGGTTTCCCAGAGAAGCTGTCGATGTCCCATTCCATCATGTGTTAAAGACCAGGATAAACGGGGCCCGGGGCAATCTGATCAAGTATTTGATCTCGTGGTTGCCAAACCTGCCCGTGACAGGGCGGTTGAAACTTGTTGATCCTCGAGGTTCCAGCCAGCCCAGTCTATTCCATGATTTTGTGGAATCAGATTACGCCAAACTAGTTATTTTGGCAAGGAGCCCCCCTTTCACAGCTCCACTGAAGATCCTCATTCCCCTTTGTAGTCACAGAAAGGAAATAAGCACTATTAGGTTGAACTTGTTTGAATCTGCTTTGGGCATGTCCTCAGGATGGCGGAAATCCTGCTATGGGCTGTGCTAAGAAGTCTTCACTGGCTGCAAAAGGACAATGATGATTTCAGAGAGAGGCATCTGTGCTTAGACAGCAAATCCACAGGCTATTCTCCAGATGTGGATAAGGAATTGGAGAGAAACAGGTTATCTCCAGAGAGAGCAATTCTAAAGTGTACCGTTCCGGGGGGATAAAATGATTGAACATAGGATGAAGAAGAGTTAATTAAATGACAGTTCCTGACAAAGCTCTATGAAGGATTGAGAGTGACACTCTGAAGTGTCCTGTTGTTCCAGGAAAGAAAATGACTGAGGGAAAAAGGGAGTGCTGTCTACAAGATGTCCAAACCAAACCTTCAGAGGTAATCAGCACCGCCAAAGCATCAGCTTGATTAACGATTAGAAGAAATATGCCCAGCAGCCAAGGGGAAAAACGGGAAGAAGAACGGAGAGAAGAAGAGGCTTCAAAACATTTCTCAAGAAGGAGATATGAAGGGGCTGAGAAGGGATATACCTGTCTTACTAAAAGGTAGTTGCAAAGAGCAAGTAGCCATGTGCATAACAAAGAAACAAGAGACGGTACAGTAAATTCTGGAAAATGATAGTCAGGTCAGGGTTTCCTTCTAGTGGCAACTAAGCACAGTGCGGCAGTTTTGAGGAAACTGTCTCATCTGAAGAGGTTTCAGAGATGACCTTGGAAAAAGTTTGGGAAAACAGAACTCCTGAAGATGTTTTTTCCAAGAAGAGAAGAAGGGCAAGTAGAATAACTAGGTTTCTGCAAGACCTTTGAATGTTTCTGTCCAGAAGAGGAAAAACAGCAAATGCAGAGCATGTCCTGATGTACTAGTGGTACCTGAGCACACCACACCAGCATCCTCTCCGTGGTTACAGTTGTGTTCTCCCCAGGGCTTGGCTCGGCACTCAGTGAGGGCAGTTTCAGATCCTGTACAGTTCACGTCATCCAACCAAATTTTTCCAGTTCCTTGTCCAAACTGCGAAGAGCTGGGGGCTGAGGTTGCTTCCCCACAGCCCAGCTGCCTGCAGACCACTTGAGCATCTGCTAAATCCCAGCTGTCGTCACAGACGGTCCCCCATTGCTGCTCATGAAACACCTCGACCCTTCCAGAGCAGAAATTTGATCCGTTCACCAGCCGCACTGGAGTTGGCTCTGGAACACCTGAGACAGAAAGGAAAGACCAGGTGAGTTATTTTGGCAAAGACACTCCGTATAGGCACGTCAGGAAACACTGTGTGCACTAGTTGGTTTCGTATGACATCCAGGGACAAGCATCAAGAAGAAGGTCCAGTGCTATTGCATTGAATAAGGAATTGGCTGGAAGGTCACAGTCAGAGGGTTGTGATCAGTGGCTTTATGTCTGGATGAAGTCTGGTAACTAGTGGTGTCGCCCAAGACTCTGTCTTGAGACCAGTACTCTTCAACATCTTGACCAGTGGCATAGATGATGGGATTGAGTGCGCCTTCAGCAAGTTTGCTGACGATACCAAGCTGATGGGTGTGGTTGACATGCTAGAAGGAAGGGATGCCATCCAGGGGGATCTTGATCAACTCTAAAGGTGGTCCCTTGTGATGCTAATGAGGTTCAGCGTAGCAAAGCGCAAGCTTTTGCACTTGGGTTGAGGTAATCCCAGTTATGTATGTCAACTGGGAGAACTCCTGGAGAGCAGCCCTGCTGAGAAGGACTTCAGGGTCCTGGTAAGTTAAGAAAAAGTCAACACGAGCCAGCAGGATGCGCTTGCAGCCTTGAATGACCAATGATATCCTGGGCTCCATCAGAAGAGGGGTGGACAGGAGGGTGAGAGAGTTGGCTGTCCCCCACTATTCTGCCCTCCTGGGTCCCCAGACAGAGTACTGCATCCAGGTCTCGGGCCTCCAACACAGGAAAGATGTGGAGCTTTTGGAGAGGGTCCAGAAAAAGGCCACGAAGATGATCGGAGGGCTGGAGAACCTCTCCTAGGAAGACAAGCTGAAGGAACTGGGCTTATTCTGCCTGGAAAAGAGAAGACTGCAGGGAGATAACATTGTGGTGCTCCAGTATTTCAAGGGCATTTATCAACAGGAAGGAAATCAACTTTTTGCACAGCTAGCGATAGGAAGAAAAGAAAAGGCTTTAAACTAGAGGACGGAGATTTAGATCAGAGGTCAGGGGAAAGTTTTTAGCTGAGAGAGTGGTGAGGTGCTCGACCAGGTTTCCCAGAGAAGCTGTCGATGTCCCATTCCATCATGTGTTAAAGACCAGGATAAACGGGGCCCGGGGCAATCTGATCAAGTATTTGATCTCGTGGTTGCCAAACCTGCCTGTGACAGGGCGGTTGAAACTTGTTGATCCTCGAGGTTCCAGCCAGCCCAGTCTATTCCATGATTTTGTGGAATCAGATTACGCCAAACTAGTTATTTTGGCAAGGAGCCCCCCTTTCACAGCTCCACTGAAGATCCTCATTCCCCTTTGTAGTCACAGAAAGGAAATAAGCACTATTAGGTTGAACTAGTTTGAATCTGCTTTGGGCATGTCCTCAGGATGGCGGAAATCCTGCTATGGGCTGTGCTAAGAAGTCTTCACTGGCTGCAAAAGGACAATGATGATTTCAGAGAGAGGCATCTGTGCTTAGACAGCAAATCCACAGGCTATTCTCCAGATGTGGATAAGGAATTGGAGAGAAACAGGTTATCTCCAGAGAGAGCAATTCTAAAGTGTACCGTTCCGGGGGGATAAAATGATTGAACATAGGATGAAGAAGAGTTAATTAAATGACAGTTCCTGACAAAGCTCTATGAAGGATTGAGAGTGACACTCTGAAGTGTCCTGTTGTTCCAGGAAAGAAAATGACTGAGGGAAAAAGGGAGTGCTGTCTACAAGATGTCCAAACCAAACCTTCAGAGGTAATCAGCACCGCCAAAGCATCAGCTTGATTAACGATTAGAAGAAATATGCCCAGCAGCCAAGGGGAAAAACGGGAAGAAGAACGGAGAGAAGAAGAGGCTTCAAAACATTTCTCAAGAAGGAGATATGAAGGGGCTGAGAAGGGATATACCTGTCTTACTAAAAGGTAGTTGCAAAGAGCAAGTAGCCATGTGCATAACAAAGAAACAAGAGACGGTACAGTAAATTCTGGAAAATGATAGTCAGGTCAGGGTTTCCTTCTAGTGGCAACTAAGCACAGTGCGGCAGTTTTGAGGAAACTGTCTCATCTGAAGAGGTTTCAGAGATGACCTTGGAAAAAGTTTGGGAAAACAGAACTCCTGAAGATGTTTTTTCCAAGAAGAGAAGAAGGGCAAGTAGAATAACTAGGTTTCTGCAAGACCTTTGAATGTTTCTGTCCAGAAGAGGAAAAACAGCAAATGCAGAGCATGTCCTGATGTACTAGTGGTACCTGAGCACACCACACCAGCATCCTCTCCGTGGTTACAGTTGTGTTCTCCCCAGGGCTTGGCTCGGCACTCAGTGAGGGCAGTTTCAGATCCTGTACAGTTCACGTCATCCAACCAAATTTTTCCAGTTCCTTGTCCAAACCGCGAAGAGCTGGGGGCTGAGGTTGCTTCCCCACAGCCCAGCTGCCTGCAGACCACTTGAGCATCTGCTAAATCCCAGCTGTCGTCACAGACGGTCCCCCATTGCTGCTCATGAAACACCTCGACCCTTCCAGAGCAGAAATTTGATCCGTTCACCAGCCGCACTGGAGTTGGCTCTGGAACACACAAAGGAAAGACCAGGTGAGTTATTTTGGCAAAGACACTCCGTATAGGCACGTCAGGAAACACTGTGTGCACTAGTTGGTTTCGTATGACATCCAGGGACAAGCATCAAGAAGAAGGTCCAGTGCTATTGCATTGAATAAGGAATTGGCTGGAAGGTCACAGTCAGAGGGTTGTGATCAGTGGCTTTATGTCTGGATGAAGTCTGGTAACTAGTGGTGTCGCCCAAGACTCTGTCTTGAGACCAGTACTCTTCAACATCTTGACCAGTGGCATAGATGATGGGATTGAGTGCGCCTTCAGCAAGTTTGCTGACGATACCAAGCTGATGGGTGTGGTTGACATGCTAGAAGGAAGGGATGCCATCCAGGGGGATCTTGATCAACTCTAAAGGTGGTCCCTTGTGATGCTAATGAGGTTCAGCGTAGCAAAGCGCAAGCTTTTGCACTTGGGTTGAGGTAATCCCAGTTATGTATGTCAACTGGGAGAACTCCTGGAGAGCAGCCCTGCTGAGAAGGACTTCAGGGTCCTGGTAAGTTAAGAAAAAGTCAACACGAGCCAGCAGGATGCGCTTGCAGCCTTGAATGACCAATGATATCCTGGGCTCCATCAGAAGAGGGGTGGACAGGAGGGTGAGAGAGTTGGCTGTCCCCCACTATTCTGCCCTCCTGGGTCCCCAGACAGAGTACTGCATCCAGGTCTCGGGCCTCCAACACAGGAAAGATGTGGAGCTTTTGGAGAGGGTCCAGAAAAAGGCCACGAAGATGATCGGAGGGCTGGAGAACCTCTCCTAGGAAGACAAGCTGAAGGAACTGGGCTTATTCTGCCTGGAAAAGAGAAGACTGCAGGGAGATATCATTGTGGTGCTCCAGTATTTCAAGGGCATTTATCAACAGGAAGGAAATCAACTTTTTGCACAGCTAGCGATAGGAAGAAAAGAAAAGGCTTTAAACTAGAGGACGGAGATTTAGATCAGAGGTCAGGGGAAAGTTTTTAGCTGAGAGAGTGGTGAGGTGCTCGACCAGGTTTCCCAGAGAAGCTGTCGATGTCCCATTCCATCATGTGTTAAAGACCAGGATAAACGGGGCCCGGGGCAATCTGATCAAGTATTTGATCTCGTGGTTGCCAAACCTGCCTGTGACAGGGCGGTTGAAACTTGTTGATCCTCGAGGTTCCAGCCAGCCCAGTCTATTCCATGATTTTGTGGAATCAGATTACGCCAAACTAGTTATTTTGGCAAGGAGCCCCCCTTTCACAGCTCCACTGAAGATCCTCATTCCCCTTTGTAGTCACAGAAAGGAAATAAGCACTATTAGGTTGAACTTGTTTGAATCTGCTTTGGGCATGTCCTCAGGATGGCGGAAATCCTGCTATGGGCTGTGCTAAGAAGTCTTCACTGGCTGCAAAAGGACAATGATGATTTCAGAGAGAGGCATCTGTGCTTAGACAGCAAATCCACAGGCTATTCTCCAGATGTGGATAAGGAATTGGAGAGAAACAGGTTATCTCCAGAGAGAGCAATTCTAAAGTGTACCGTTCCGGGGGGATAAAATGATTGAACATAGGATGAAGAAGAGTTAATTAAATGACAGTTCCTGACAAAGCTCTATGAAGGATTGAGAGTGACACTCTGAAGTGTCCTGTTGTTCCAGGAAAGAAAATGACTGAGGGAAAAAGGGAGTGCTGTCTACAAGATGTCCAAACCAAACCTTCAGAGGTAATCAGCACCGCCAAAGCATCAGCTTGATTAACGATTAGAAGAAATATGCCCAGCAGCCAAGGGGAAAAACGGGAAGAAGAACGGAGAGAAGAAGAGGCTTCAAAACATTTCTCAAGAAGGAGATATGAAGGGGCTGAGAAGGGATATACCTGTCTTACTAAAAGGTAGTTGCAAAGAGCAAGTAGCCATGTGCATAACAAAGAAACAAGAGACGGTACAGTAAATTCTGGAAAATGATAGTCAGGTCAGGGTTTCCTTCTAGTGGCAACTAAGCACAGTGCGGCAGTTTTGAGGAAACTGTCTCATCTGAAGAGGTTTCAGAGATGACCTTGGAAAAAGTTTGGGAAAACAGAACTCCTGAAGATGTTTTTTCCAAGAAGAGAAGAAGGGCAAGTAGAATAACTAGGTTTCTGCAAGACCTTTGAATGTTTCTGTCCAGAAGAGGAAAAACAGCAAATGCAGAGCATGTCCTGATGTACTAGTGGTACCTGAGCACACCACACCAGCATCCTCTCCGTGGTTACAGTTGTGTTCTCCCCAGGGCTTGGCTCGGCACTCAGTGAGGGCAGTTTCAGATCCTGTACAGTTCACGTCATCCAACCAAATTTTTCCAGTTCCTTGTCCAAACCGCGAAGAGCTGGGGGCTGAGGTTGCTTCCCCACAGCCCAGCTGCCTGCAGACCACTTGAGCATCTGCTAAATCCCAGCTGTCGTCACAGACGGTCCCCCATTGCTGCTCATGAAACACCTCGACCCTTCCAGAGCAGAAATTTGATCCGTTCACCAGCCGCACTGGAGTTGGCTCTGGAACACACAAAGGAAAGACCAGGTGAGTTATTTTGGCAAAGACACTCCGTATAGGCACGTCAGGAAACACTGTGTGCACTAGTTGGTTTCGTATGACATCCAGGGACAAGCATCAAGAAGAAGGTCCAGTGCTATTGCATTGAATAAGGAATTGGCTGGAAGGTCACAGTCAGAGGGTTGTGATCAGTGGCTTTATGTCTGGATGAAGTCTGGTAACTAGTGGTGTCGCCCAAGACTCTGTCTTGAGACCAGTACTCTTCAACATCTTGACCAGTGGCATAGATGATGGGATTGAGTGCGCCTTCAGCAAGTTTGCTGACGATAGCAAGCTGATGGGTGTGGTTGACATGCTAGAAGGAAGGGATGCCATCCAGGGGGATCTTGATCAACTCTAAAGGTGGTCCCTTGTGATGCTAATGAGGTTCAGCGTAGCAAAGCGCAAGCTTTTGCACTTGGGTTGAGGTAATCCCAGTTATGTATGTCAACTGGGAGAACTCCTGGAGAGCAGCCCTGCTGAGAAGGACTTCAGGGTCCTGGTAAGTTAAGAAAAAGTCAACACGAGCCAGCAGGATGCGCTTGCAGCCTTGAATGACCAATGATATCCTGGGCTCCATCAGAAGAGGGGTGGACAGGAGGGTGAGAGAGTTGGCTGTCCCCCACTATTCTGCCCTCCTGGGTCCCCAGACAGAGTACTGCATCCAGGTCTCGGGCCTCCAACACAGGAAAGATGTGGAGCTTTTGGAGAGGGTCCAGAAAAAGGCCACGAAGATGATCGGAGGGCTGGAGAACCTCTCCTAGGAAGACAAGCTGAAGGAACTGGGCTTATTCTGCCTGGAAAAGAGAAGACTGCAGGGAGATATCATTGTGGTGCTCCAGTATTTCAAGGGCATTTATCAACAGGAAGGAAATCAACTTTTTGCACAGCTAGCGATAGGAAGAAAAGAAAAGGCTTTAAACTAGAGGACGGAGATTTAGATCAGAGGTCAGGGGAAAGTTTTTAGCTGAGAGAGTGGTGAGGTGCTCGACCAGGTTTCCCAGAGAAGCTGTCGATGTCCCATTCCATCATGTGTTAAAGACCAGGATAAACGGGGCCCGGGGCAATCTGATCAAGTATTTGATCTCGTGGTTGCCAAACCTGCCTGTGACAGGGCGGTTGAAACTTGTTGATCCTCGAGGTTCCAGCCAGCCCAGTCTATTCCATGATTTTGTGGAATCAGATTACGCCAAACTAGTTATTTTGGCAAGGAGCCCCCCTTTCACAGCTCCACTGAAGATCCTCATTCCCCTTTGTAGTCACAGAAAGGAAATAAGCACTATTAGGTTGAACTTGTTTGAATCTGCTTTGGGCATGTCCTCAGGATGGCGGAAATCCTGCTATGGGCTGTGCTAAGAAGTCTTCACTGGCTGCAAAAGGACAATGATGATTTCAGAGAGAGGCATCTGTGCTTAGACAGCAAATCCACAGGCTATTCTCCAGATGTGGATAAGGAATTGGAGAGAAACAGGTTATCTCCAGAGAGAGCAATTCTAAAGTGTACCGTTCCGGGGGGATAAAATGATTGAACATAGGATGAAGAAGAGTTAATTAAATGACAGTTCCTGACAAAGCTCTATGAAGGATTGAGAGTGACACTCTGAAGTGTCCTGTTGTTCCAGGAAAGAAAATGACTGAGGGAAAAAGGGAGTGCTGTCTACAAGATGTCCAAACCAAACCTTCAGAGGTAATCAGCACCGCCAAAGCATCAGCTTGATTAACGATTAGAAGAAATATGCCCAGCAGCCAAGGGGAAAAACGGGAAGAAGAACGGAGAGAAGAAGAGGCTTCAAAACATTTCTCAAGAAGGAGATATGAAGGGGCTGAGAAGGGATATACCTGTCTTACTAACAGGTAGTTGCAAAGAGCAAGTAGCCATGTGCATAACAAAGAAACAAGAGACGGTACAGTAAATTCTGGAAAATGATAGTCAGGTCAGGGTTTCCTTCTAGTGGCAACTAAGCACAGTGCGGCAGTTTTGAGGAAACTGTCTCATCTGAAGAGGTTTCAGAGATGACCTTGGAAAAAGTTTGGGAAAACAGAACTCCTGAAGATGTTTTTTCCAAGAAGAGAAGAAGGGCAAGTAGAATAACTAGGTTTCTGCAAGACCTTTGAATGTTTCTGTCCAGAAGAGGAAAAACAGCAAATGCAGAGCATGTCCTGATGTACTAGTGGTACCTGAGCACACCACACCAGCATCCTCTCCGTGGTTACAGTTGTGTTCTCCCCAGGGCTTGGCTCGGCACTCAGTGAGGGCAGTTTCAGATCCTGTACAGTTCACGTCATCCAACCAAATTTTTCCAGTTCCTTGTCCAAACCGCGAAGAGCTGGGGGCTGAGGTTGCTTCCCCACAGCCCAGCTGCCTGCAGACCACTTGAGCATCTGCTAAATCCCAGCTGTCGTCACAGACGGTCCCCCATTGCTGCTCATGAAACACCTCGACCCTTCCAGAGCAGAAATTTGATCCGTTCACCAGCCGCACTGGAGTTGGCTCTGGAACACACAAAGGAAAGACCAGGTGAGTTATTTTGGCAAAGACACTCCGTATAGGCACGTCAGGAAACACTGTGTGCACTAGTTGGTTTCGTATGACATCCAGGGACAAGCATCAAGAAGAAGGTCCAGTGCTATTGCATTGAATAAGGAATTGGCTGGAAGGTCACAGTCAGAGGGTTGTGATCAATGGCTTTATGTCTGGATGAAGTCTGGTAACTAGTGGTGTCCCCCAAGACTCTGTCTTGAGACCAGTACTCTTCAACATCTTGACCAGTGGCATAGATGATGGGATTGAGTGCGCCTTCAGCAAGTTTGCTGACGATAGCAAGCTGATGGGTGTGGTTGACATGCTAGAAGGAAGGGATGCCATCCAGGGGGATCTTGATCAACTCTAAAGGTGGTCCCTTGTGATGCTAATGAGGTTCAGCGTAGCAAAGCGCAAGCTTTTGCACTTGGGTTGAGGTAATCCCAGTTATGTATGTCAACTGGGAGAACTCCTGGAGAGCAGCCCTGCTGAGAAGGACTTCAGGGTCCTGGTAAGTTAAGAAAAAGTCAACACGAGCCAGCAGGATGCGCTTGCAGCCTTGAATGACCAATGATATCCTGGGCTCCATCAGAAGAGGGGTGGACAGGAGGGTGAGAGAGTTGGCTGTCCCCCACTATTCTGCCCTCCTGGGTCCCCAGACAGAGTACTGCATCCAGGTCTCGGGCCTCCAACACAGGAAAGATGTGGAGCTTTTGGAGAGGGTCCAGAAAAAGGCCACGAAGATGATCGGCGGGCTGGAGAACCTCTCCTAGGAAGACAAGCTGAAGGAACTGGGCTTATTCTGCCTGGAAAAGAGAAGACTGCAGGGAGATATCATTGTGGTGCTCCAGTATTTCAAGGGCATTTATCAACAGGAAGGAAATCAACTTTTTGCACAGCTAGCGATAGGAAGAAAAGAAAAGGCTTTAAACTAGAGGATGGAGATTTAGATCAGAGGTCAGGGGAAAGTTTTTAGCTGAGAGAGTGGTGAGGTGCTCGACCAGGTTTCCCAGAGAAGCTGTCGATGTCCCATTCCATCATGTGTTAAAGACCAGGATAAACGGGGCCCGGGGCAATCTGATCAAGTATTTGATCTCGTGGTTGCCAAACCTGCCTGTGACAGGGCGGTTGAAACTTGTTGATCCTCGAGGTTCCAGCCAGCCCAGTCTATTCCATGATTTTGTGGAATCAGATTACGCCAAACTAGTTATTTTGGCAAGGAGCCCCCCTTTCACAGCTCCACTGAAGATCCTCATTCCCCTTTGTAGTCACAGAAAGGAAATAAGCACTATTAGGTTGAACTTGTTTGAATCTGCTTTGGGCATGTCCTCAGGATGGCGGAAATCCTGCTATGGGCTGTGCTAAGAAGTCTTCACTGGCTGCAAAAGGACAATGATGATTTCAGAGAGAGGCATCTGTGCTTAGACAGCAAATCCACAGGCTATTCTCCAGATGAGGATAAGGAATTGGAGAGAAACAGGTTATCTCCAGAGAGAGCAATTCTAAAGTGTACCGTTCCGGGGGGATAAAATGATTGAACATAGGATGAAGAAGAGTTAATTAAATGACAGTTCCTGACAAAGCTCTATGAAGGATTGAGAGTGACACTCTGAAGTGTCCTGTTGTTCCAGGAAAGAAAATGACTGAGGGAAAAAGGGAGTGCTGTCTACAAGATGTCCAAACCAAACCTTCAGAGGTAATCAGCACCGCCAAAGCATCAGCTTGATTAACGATTAGAAGAAATATGCCCAGCAGCCAAGGGGAAAAACGGGAAGAAGAACGGAGAGAAGAAGAGGCTTCAAAACATTTCTCAAGAAGGAGATATGAAGGGGCTGAGAAGGGATATACCTGTCTTACTAAAAGGTAGTTGCAAAGAGCAAGTAGCCATGTGCATAACAAAGAAACAAGAGACGGTACAGTAAATTCTGGAAAATGATAGTCAGGTCAGGGTTTCCTTCTAGTGGCAACTAAGCACAGTGCGGCAGTTTTGAGGAAACTGTCTCATCTGAAGAGGTTTCAGAGATGACCTTGGAAAAAGTTTGGGAAAACAGAACTCCTGAAGATGTTTTTTCCAAGAAGAGAAGAAGGGCAAGTAGAATAACTAGGTTTCTGCAAGACCTTTGAATGTTTCTGTCCAGAAGAGGAAAAACAGCAAATGCAGAGCATGTCCTGATGTACTAGTGGTACCTGAGCACACCACACCAGCATCCTCTCCGTGGTTACAGTTGTGTTCTCCCCAGGGCTTGGCTCGGCACTCAGTGAGGGCAGTTTCAGATCCTGTACAGTTCACGTCATCCAACCAAATTTTTCCAGTTCCTTGTCCAAACTGCGAAGAGCTGGGGGCTGAGGTTGCTTCCCCACAGCCCAGCTGCCTGCAGACCACTTGAGCATCTGCTAAATCCCAGCTGTCGTCACAGACGGTCCCCCATTGCTGCTCATGAAACACCTCGACCCTTCCAGAGCAGAAATTTGATCCGTTCACCAGCCGCACTGGAGTTGGCTCTGGAACACCTGAGACAGAAAGGAAAGACCAGGTGAGTTATTTTGGCAAAGACACTCCGTATAGGCACGTCAGGAAACACTGTGTGCACTAGTTGGTTTCGTATGACATCCAGGGACAAGCATCAAGAAGAAGGTCCAGTGCTATTGCATTGAATAAGGAATTGGCTGGAAGGTCACAGTCAGAGGGTTGTGATCAGTGGCTTTATGTCTGGATGAAGTCTGGTAACTAGTGGTGTCGCCCAAGACTCTGTCTTGAGACCAGTACTCTTCAACATCTTGACCAGTGGCATAGATGATGGGATTGAGTGCGCCTTCAGCAAGTTTGCTGACGATACCAAGCTGATGGGTGTGGTTGACATGCTAGAAGGAAGGGATGCCATCCAGGGGGATCTTGATCAACTCTAAAGGTGGTCCCTTGTGATGCTAATGAGGTTCAGCGTAGCAAAGCGCAAGCTTTTGCACTTGGGTTGAGGTAATCCCAGTTATGTATGTCAACTGGGAGAACTCCTGGAGAGCAGCCCTGCTGAGAAGGACTTCAGGGTCCTGGTAAGTTAAGAAAAAGTCAACACGAGCCAGCAGGATGCGCTTGCAGCCTTGAATGACCAATGATATCCTGGGCTCCATCAGAAGAGGGGTGGACAGGAGGGTGAGAGAGTTGGCTGTCCCCCACTATTCTGCCCTCCTGGGTCCCCAGACAGAGTACTGCATCCAGGTCTCGGGCCTCCAACACAGGAAAGATGTGGAGCTTTTGGAGAGGGTCCAGAAAAAGGCCACGAAGATGATCGGCGGGCTGGAGAACCTCTCCTAGGAAGACAAGCTGAAGGAACTGGGCTTATTCTGCCTGGAAAAGAGAAGACTGCAGGGAGATATCATTGTGGTGCTCCAGTATTTCAAGGGCATTTATCAACAGGAAGGAAATCAACTTTTTGCACAGCTAGCGATAGGAAGAAAAGAAAAGGCTTTAAACTAGAGGATGGAGATTTAGATCAGAGGTCAGGGGAAAGTTTTTAGCTGAGAGAGTGGTGAGGTGCTCGACCAGGTTTCCCAGAGAAGCTGTCGATGTCCCATTCCATCATGTGTTAAAGACCAGGATAAACGGGGCCCGGGGCAATCTGATCAAGTATTTGATCTCGTGGTTGCCAAACCTGCCTGTGACAGGGCGGTTGAAACTTGTTGATCCTCGAGGTTCCAGCCAGCCCAGTCTATTCCATGATTTTGTGGAATCAGATTACGCCAAACTAGTTATTTTGGCAAGGAGCCCCCCTTTCACAGCTCCACTGAAGATCCTCATTCCCCTTTGTAGTCACAGAAAGGAAATAAGCACTATTAGGTTGAACTTGTTTGAATCTGCTTTGGGCATGTCCTCAGGATGGCGGAAATCCTGCTATGGGCTGTGCTAAGAAGTCTTCACTGGCTGCAAAAGGACAATGATGATTTCAGAGAGAGGCATCTGTGCTTAGACAGCAAATCCACAGGCTATTCTCCAGATGAGGATAAGGAATTGGAGAGAAACAGGTTATCTCCAGAGAGAGCAATTCTAAAGTGTACCGTTCCGGGGGGATAAAATGATTGAACATAGGATGAAGAAGAGTTAATTAAATGACAGTTCCTGACAAAGCTCTATGAAGGATTGAGAGTGACACTCTGAAGTGTCCTGTTGTTCCAGGAAAGAAAATGACTGAGGGAAAAAGGGAGTGCTGTCTACAAGATGTCCAAACCAAACCTTCAGAGGTAATCAGCACCGCCAAAGCATCAGCTTGATTAACGATTAGAAGAAATATGCCCAGCAGCCAAGGGGAAAAACGGGAAGAAGAACGGAGAGAAGAAGAGGCTTCAAAACATTTCTCAAGAAGGAGATATGAAGGGGCTGAGAAGGGATATACCTGTCTTACTAAAAGGTAGTTGCAAAGAGCAAGTAGCCATGTGCATAACAAAGAAACAAGAGACGGTACAGTAAATTCTGGAAAATGATAGTCAGGTCAGGGTTTCCTTCTAGTGGCAACTAAGCACAGTGCGGCAGTTTTGAGGAAACTGTCTCATCTGAAGAGGTTTCAGAGATGACCTTGGAAAAAGTTTGGGAAAACAGAACTCCTGAAGATGTTTTTTCCAAGAAGAGAAGAAGGGCAAGTAGAATAACTAGGTTTCTGCAAGACCTTTGAATGTTTCTGTCCAGAAGAGGAAAAACAGCAAATGCAGAGCATGTCCTGATGTACTAGTGGTACCTGAGCACACCACACCAGCATCCTCTCCGTGGTTACAGTTGTGTTCTCCCCAGGGCTTGGCTCGGCACTCAGTGAGGGCAGTTTCAGATCCTGTACAGTTCACGTCATCCAACCAAATTTTTCCAGTTCCTTGTCCAAACTGCGAAGAGCTGGGGGCTGAGGTTGCTTCCCCACAGCCCAGCTGCCTGCAGACCACTTGAGCATCTGCTAAATCCCAGCTGTCGTCACAGACGGTCCCCCATTGCTGCTCATGAAACACCTCGACCCTTCCAGAGCAGAAATTTGATCCGTTCACCAGCCGCACTGGAGTTGGCTCTGGAACACCTGAGACAGAAAGGAAAGACCAGGTGAGTTATTTTGGCAAAGACACTCCGTATAGGCACGTCAGGAAACACTGTGTGCACTAGTTGGTTTCGTATGACATCCAGGGACAAGCATCAAGAAGAAGGTCCAGTGCTATTGCATTGAATAAGGAATTGGCTGGAAGGTCACAGTCAGAGGGTTGTGATCAGTGGCTTTATGTCTGGATGAAGTCTGGTAACTAGTGGTGTCGCCCAAGACTCTGTCTTGAGACCAGTACTCTTCAACATCTTGACCAGTGGCATAGATGATGGGATTGAGTGCGCCTTCAGCAAGTTTGCTGACGATACCAAGCTGATGGGTGTGGTTGACATGCTAGAAGGAAGGGATGCCATCCAGGGGGATCTTGATCAACTCTAAAGGTGGTCCCTTGTGATGCTAATGAGGTTCAGCGTAGCAAAGCGCAAGCTTTTGCACTTGGGTTGAGGTAATCCCAGTTATGTATGTCAACTGGGAGAACTCCTGGAGAGCAGCCCTGCTGAGAAGGACTTCAGGGTCCTGGTAAGTTAAGAAAAAGTCAACACGAGCCAGCAGGATGCGCTTGCAGCCTTGAATGACCAATGATATCCTGGGCTCCATCAGAAGAGGGGTGGACAGGAGGGTGAGAGAGTTGGCTGTCCCCCACTATTCTGCCCTCCTGGGTCCCCAGACAGAGTACTGCATCCAGGTCTCGGGCCTCCAACACAGGAAAGATGTGGAGCTTTTGGAGAGGGTCCAGAAAAAGGCCACGAAGATGATCGGAGGGCTGGAGAACCTCTCCTAGGAAGACAAGCTGAAGGAACTGGGCTTATTCTGCCTGGAAAAGAGAAGACTGCAGGGAGATAACATTGTGGTGCTCCAGTATTTCAAGGGCATTTATCAACAGGAAGGAAATCAACTTTTTGCACAGCTAGCGATAGGAAGAAAAGAAAAGGCTTTAAACTAGAGGACGGAGATTTAGATCAGAGGTCAGGGGAAAGTTTTTAGCTGAGAGAGTGGTGAGGTGCTCGACCAGGTTTCCCAGAGAAGCTGTCGATGTCCCATTCCATCATGTGTTAAAGACCAGGATAAACGGGGCCCGGGGCAATCTGATCAAGTATTTGATCTCGTGGTTGCCAAACCTGCCTGTGACAGGGCGGTTGAAACTTGTTGATCCTCGAGGTTCCAGCCAGCCCAGTCTATTCCATGATTTTGTGGAATCAGATTACGCCAAACTAGTTATTTTGGCAAGGAGCCCCCCTTTCACAGCTCCACTGAAGATCCTCATTCCCCTTTGTAGTCACAGAAAGGAAATAAGCACTATTAGGTTGAACTAGTTTGAATCTGCTTTGGGCATGTCCTCAGGATGGCGGAAATCCTGCTATGGGCTGTGCTAAGAAGTCTTCACTGGCTGCAAAAGGACAATGATGATTTCAGAGAGAGGCATCTGTGCTTAGACAGCAAATCCACAGGCTATTCTCCAGATGTGGATAAGGAATTGGAGAGAAACAGGTTATCTCCAGAGAGAGCAATTCTAAAGTGTACCGTTCCGGGGGGATAAAATGATTGAACATAGGATGAAGAAGAGTTAATTAAATGACAGTTCCTGACAAAGCTCTATGAAGGATTGAGAGTGACACTCTGAAGTGTCCTGTTGTTCCAGGAAAGAAAATGACTGAGGGAAAAAGGGAGTGCTGTCTACAAGATGTCCAAACCAAACCTTCAGAGGTAATCAGCACCGCCAAAGCATCAGCTTGATTAACGATTAGAAGAAATATGCCCAGCAGCCAAGGGGAAAAACGGGAAGAAGAACGGAGAGAAGAAGAGGCTTCAAAACATTTCTCAAGAAGGAGATATGAAGGGGCTGAGAAGGGATATACCTGTCTTACTAAAAGGTAGTTGCAAAGAGCAAGTAGCCATGTGCATAACAAAGAAACAAGAGACGGTACAGTAAATTCTGGAAAATGATAGTCAGGTCAGGGTTTCCTTCTAGTGGCAACTAAGCACAGTGCGGCAGTTTTGAGGAAACTGTCTCATCTGAAGAGGTTTCAGAGATGACCTTGGAAAAAGTTTGGGAAAACAGAACTCCTGAAGATGTTTTTTCCAAGAAGAGAAGAAGGGCAAGTAGAATAACTAGGTTTCTGCAAGACCTTTGAATGTTTCTGTCCAGAAGAGGAAAAACAGCAAATGCAGAGCATGTCCTGATGTACTAGTGGTACCTGAGCACACCACACCAGCATCCTCTCCGTGGTTACAGTTGTGTTCTCCCCAGGGCTTGGCTCGGCACTCAGTGAGGGCAGTTTCAGATCCTGTACAGTTCACGTCATCCAACCAAATTTTTCCAGTTCCTTGTCCAAACCGCGAAGAGCTGGGGGCTGAGGTTGCTTCCCCACAGCCCAGCTGCCTGCAGACCACTTGAGCATCTGCTAAATCCCAGCTGTCGTCACAGACGGTCCCCCATTGCTGCTCATGAAACACCTCGACCCTTCCAGAGCAGAAATTTGATCCGTTCACCAGCCGCACTGGAGTTGGCTCTGGAACACACAAAGGAAAGACCAGGTGAGTTATTTTGGCAAAGACACTCCGTATAGGCACGTCAGGAAACACTGTGTGCACTAGTTGGTTTCGTATGACATCCAGGGACAAGCATCAAGAAGAAGGTCCAGTGCTATTGCATTGAATAAGGAATTGGCTGGAAGGTCACAGTCAGAGGGTTGTGATCAGTGGCTTTATGTCTGGATGAAGTCTGGTAACTAGTGGTGTCGCCCAAGACTCTGTCTTGAGACCAGTACTCTTCAACATCTTGACCAGTGGCATAGATGATGGGATTGAGTGCGCCTTCAGCAAGTTTGCTGACGATACCAAGCTGATGGGTGTGGTTGACATGCTAGAAGGAAGGGATGCCATCCAGGGGGATCTTGATCAACTCTAAAGGTGGTCCCTTGTGATGCTAATGAGGTTCAGCGTAGCAAAGCGCAAGCTTTTGCACTTGGGTTGAGGTAATCCCAGTTATGTATGTCAACTGGGAGAACTCCTGGAGAGCAGCCCTGCTGAGAAGGACTTCAGGGTCCTGGTAAGTTAAGAAAAAGTCAACACGAGCCAGCAGGATGCGCTTGCAGCCTTGAATGACCAATGATATCCTGGGCTCCATCAGAAGAGGGGTGGACAGGAGGGTGAGAGAGTTGGCTGTCCCCCACTATTCTGCCCTCCTGGGTCCCCAGACAGAGTACTGCATCCAGGTCTCGGGCCTCCAACACAGGAAAGATGTGGAGCTTTTGGAGAGGGTCCAGAAAAAGGCCACGAAGATGATCGGAGGGCTGGAGAACCTCTCCTAGGAAGACAAGCTGAAGGAACTGGGCTTATTCTGCCTGGAAAAGAGAAGACTGCAGGGAGATATCATTGTGGTGCTCCAGTATTTCAAGGGCATTTATCAACAGGAAGGAAATCAACTTTTTGCACAGCTAGCGATAGGAAGAAAAGAAAAGGCTTTAAACTAGAGGACGGAGATTTAGATCAGAGGTCAGGGGAAAGTTTTTAGCTGAGAGAGTGGTGAGGTGCTCGACCAGGTTTCCCAGAGAAGCTGTCGATGTCCCATTCCATCATGTGTTAAAGACCAGGATAAACGGGGCCCGGGGCAATCTGATCAAGTATTTGATCTCGTGGTTGCCAAACCTGCCTGTGACAGGGCGGTTGAAACTTGTTGATCCTCGAGGTTCCAGCCAGCCCAGTCTATTCCATGATTTTGTGGAATCAGATTACGCCAAACTAGTTATTTTGGCAAGGAGCCCCCCTTTCACAGCTCCACTGAAGATCCTCATTCCCCTTTGTAGTCACAGAAAGGAAATAAGCACTATTAGGTTGAACTTGTTTGAATCTGCTTTGGGCATGTCCTCAGGATGGCGGAAATCCTGCTATGGGCTGTGCTAAGAAGTCTTCACTGGCTGCAAAAGGACAATGATGATTTCAGAGAGAGGCATCTGTGCTTAGACAGCAAATCCACAGGCTATTCTCCAGATGTGGATAAGGAATTGGAGAGAAACAGGTTATCTCCAGAGAGAGCAATTCTAAAGTGTACCGTTCCGGGGGGATAAAATGATTGAACATAGGATGAAGAAGAGTTAATTAAATGACAGTTCCTGACAAAGCTCTATGAAGGATTGAGAGTGACACTCTGAAGTGTCCTGTTGTTCCAGGAAAGAAAATGACTGAGGGAAAAAGGGAGTGCTGTCTACAAGATGTCCAAACCAAACCTTCAGAGGTAATCAGCACCGCCAAAGCATCAGCTTGATTAACGATTAGAAGAAATATGCCCAGCAGCCAAGGGGAAAAACGGGAAGAAGAACGGAGAGAAGAAGAGGCTTCAAAACATTTCTCAAGAAGGAGATATGAAGGGGCTGAGAAGGGATATACCTGTCTTACTAAAAGGTAGTTGCAAAGAGCAAGTAGCCATGTGCATAACAAAGAAACAAGAGACGGTACAGTAAATTCTGGAAAATGATAGTCAGGTCAGGGTTTCCTTCTAGTGGCAACTAAGCACAGTGCGGCAGTTTTGAGGAAACTGTCTCATCTGAAGAGGTTTCAGAGATGACCTTGGAAAAAGTTTGGGAAAACAGAACTCCTGAAGATGTTTTTTCCAAGAAGAGAAGAAGGGCAAGTAGAATAACTAGGTTTCTGCAAGACCTTTGAATGTTTCTGTCCAGAAGAGGAAAAACAGCAAATGCAGAGCATGTCCTGATGTACTAGTGGTACCTGAGCACACCACACCAGCATCCTCTCCGTGGTTACAGTTGTGTTCTCCCCAGGGCTTGGCTCGGCACTCAGTGAGGGCAGTTTCAGATCCTGTACAGTTCACGTCATCCAACCAAATTTTTCCAGTTCCTTGTCCAAACCGCGAAGAGCTGGGGGCTGAGGTTGCTTCCCCACAGCCCAGCTGCCTGCAGACCACTTGAGCATCTGCTAAATCCCAGCTGTCGTCACAGACGGTCCCCCATTGCTGCTCATGAAACACCTCGACCCTTCCAGAGCAGAAATTTGATCCGTTCACCAGCCGCACTGGAGTTGGCTCTGGAACACACAAAGGAAAGACCAGGTGAGTTATTTTGGCAAAGACACTCCGTATAGGCACGTCAGGAAACACTGTGTGCACTAGTTGGTTTCGTATGACATCCAGGGACAAGCATCAAGAAGAAGGTCCAGTGCTATTGCATTGAATAAGGAATTGGCTGGAAGGTCACAGTCAGAGGGTTGTGATCAGTGGCTTTATGTCTGGATGAAGTCTGGTAACTAGTGGTGTCGCCCAAGACTCTGTCTTGAGACCAGTACTCTTCAACATCTTGACCAGTGGCATAGATGATGGGATTGAGTGCGCCTTCAGCAAGTTTGCTGACGATAGCAAGCTGATGGGTGTGGTTGACATGCTAGAAGGAAGGGATGCCATCCAGGGGGATCTTGATCAACTCTAAAGGTGGTCCCTTGTGATGCTAATGAGGTTCAGCGTAGCAAAGCGCAAGCTTTTGCACTTGGGTTGAGGTAATCCCAGTTATGTATGTCAACTGGGAGAACTCCTGGAGAGCAGCCCTGCTGAGAAGGACTTCAGGGTCCTGGTAAGTTAAGAAAAAGTCAACACGAGCCAGCAGGATGCGCTTGCAGCCTTGAATGACCAATGATATCCTGGGCTCCATCAGAAGAGGGGTGGACAGGAGGGTGAGAGAGTTGGCTGTCCCCCACTATTCTGCCCTCCTGGGTCCCCAGACAGAGTACTGCATCCAGGTCTCGGGCCTCCAACACAGGAAAGATGTGGAGCTTTTGGAGAGGGTCCAGAAAAAGGCCACGAAGATGATCGGAGGGCTGGAGAACCTCTCCTAGGAAGACAAGCTGAAGGAACTGGGCTTATTCTGCCTGGAAAAGAGAAGACTGCAGGGAGATATCATTGTGGTGCTCCAGTATTTCAAGGGCATTTATCAACAGGAAGGAAATCAACTTTTTGCACAGCTAGCGATAGGAAGAAAAGAAAAGGCTTTAAACTAGAGGACGGAGATTTAGATCAGAGGTCAGGGGAAAGTTTTTAGCTGAGAGAGTGGTGAGGTGCTCGACCAGGTTTCCCAGAGAAGCTGTCGATGTCCCATTCCATCATGTGTTAAAGACCAGGATAAACGGGGCCCGGGGCAATCTGATCAAGTATTTGATCTCGTGGTTGCCAAACCTGCCTGTGACAGGGCGGTTGAAACTTGTTGATCCTCGAGGTTCCAGCCAGCCCAGTCTATTCCATGATTTTGTGGAATCAGATTACGCCAAACTAGTTATTTTGGCAAGGAGCCCCCCTTTCACAGCTCCACTGAAGATCCTCATTCCCCTTTGTAGTCACAGAAAGGAAATAAGCACTATTAGGTTGAACTTGTTTGAATCTGCTTTGGGCATGTCCTCAGGATGGCGGAAATCCTGCTATGGGCTGTGCTAAGAAGTCTTCACTGGCTGCAAAAGGACAATGATGATTTCAGAGAGAGGCATCTGTGCTTAGACAGCAAATCCACAGGCTATTCTCCAGATGTGGATAAGGAATTGGAGAGAAACAGGTTATCTCCAGAGAGAGCAATTCTAAAGTGTACCGTTCCGGGGGGATAAAATGATTGAACATAGGATGAAGAAGAGTTAATTAAATGACAGTTCCTGACAAAGCTCTATGAAGGATTGAGAGTGACACTCTGAAGTGTCCTGTTGTTCCAGGAAAGAAAATGACTGAGGGAAAAAGGGAGTGCTGTCTACAAGATGTCCAAACCAAACCTTCAGAGGTAATCAGCACCGCCAAAGCATCAGCTTGATTAACGATTAGAAGAAATATGCCCAGCAGCCAAGGGGAAAAACGGGAAGAAGAACGGAGAGAAGAAGAGGCTTCAAAACATTTCTCAAGAAGGAGATATGAAGGGGCTGAGAAGGGATATACCTGTCTTACTAACAGGTAGTTGCAAAGAGCAAGTAGCCATGTGCATAACAAAGAAACAAGAGACGGTACAGTAAATTCTGGAAAATGATAGTCAGGTCAGGGTTTCCTTCTAGTGGCAACTAAGCACAGTGCGGCAGTTTTGAGGAAACTGTCTCATCTGAAGAGGTTTCAGAGATGACCTTGGAAAAAGTTTGGGAAAACAGAACTCCTGAAGATGTTTTTTCCAAGAAGAGAAGAAGGGCAAGTAGAATAACTAGGTTTCTGCAAGACCTTTGAATGTTTCTGTCCAGAAGAGGAAAAACAGCAAATGCAGAGCATGTCCTGATGTACTAGTGGTACCTGAGCACACCACACCAGCATCCTCTCCGTGGTTACAGTTGTGTTCTCCCCAGGGCTTGGCTCGGCACTCAGTGAGGGCAGTTTCAGATCCTGTACAGTTCACGTCATCCAACCAAATTTTTCCAGTTCCTTGTCCAAACCGCGAAGAGCTGGGGGCTGAGGTTGCTTCCCCACAGCCCAGCTGCCTGCAGACCACTTGAGCATCTGCTAAATCCCAGCTGTCGTCACAGACGGTCCCCCATTGCTGCTCATGAAACACCTCGACCCTTCCAGAGCAGAAATTTGATCCGTTCACCAGCCGCACTGGAGTTGGCTCTGGAACACACAAAGGAAAGACCAGGTGAGTTATTTTGGCAAAGACACTCCGTATAGGCACGTCAGGAAACACTGTGTGCACTAGTTGGTTTCGTATGACATCCAGGGACAAGCATCAAGAAGAAGGTCCAGTGCTATTGCATTGAATAAGGAATTGGCTGGAAGGTCACAGTCAGAGGGTTGTGATCAATGGCTTTATGTCTGGATGAAGTCTGGTAACTAGTGGTGTCCCCCAAGACTCTGTCTTGAGACCAGTACTCTTCAACATCTTGACCAGTGGCATAGATGATGGGATTGAGTGCGCCTTCAGCAAGTTTGCTGACGATAGCAAGCTGATGGGTGTGGTTGACATGCTAGAAGGAAGGGATGCCATCCAGGGGGATCTTGATCAACTCTAAAGGTGGTCCCTTGTGATGCTAATGAGGTTCAGCGTAGCAAAGCGCAAGCTTTTGCACTTGGGTTGAGGTAATCCCAGTTATGTATGTCAACTGGGAGAACTCCTGGAGAGCAGCCCTGCTGAGAAGGACTTCAGGGTCCTGGTAAGTTAAGAAAAAGTCAACACGAGCCAGCAGGATGCGCTTGCAGCCTTGAATGACCAATGATATCCTGGGCTCCATCAGAAGAGGGGTGGACAGGAGGGTGAGAGAGTTGGCTGTCCCCCACTATTCTGCCCTCCTGGGTCCCCAGACAGAGTACTGCATCCAGGTCTCGGGCCTCCAACACAGGAAAGATGTGGAGCTTTTGGAGAGGGTCCAGAAAAAGGCCACGAAGATGATCGGCGGGCTGGAGAACCTCTCCTAGGAAGACAAGCTGAAGGAACTGGGCTTATTCTGCCTGGAAAAGAGAAGACTGCAGGGAGATATCATTGTGGTGCTCCAGTATTTCAAGGGCATTTATCAACAGGAAGGAAATCAACTTTTTGCACAGCTAGCGATAGGAAGAAAAGAAAAGGCTTTAAACTAGAGGATGGAGATTTAGATCAGAGGTCAGGGGAAAGTTTTTAGCTGAGAGAGTGGTGAGGTGCTCGACCAGGTTTCCCAGAGAAGCTGTCGATGTCCCATTCCATCATGTGTTAAAGACCAGGATAAACGGGGCCCGGGGCAATCTGATCAAGTATTTGATCTCGTGGTTGCCAAACCTGCCTGTGACAGGGCGGTTGAAACTTGTTGATCCTCGAGGTTCCAGCCAGCCCAGTCTATTCCATGATTTTGTGGAATCAGATTACGCCAAACTAGTTATTTTGGCAAGGAGCCCCCCTTTCACAGCTCCACTGAAGATCCTCATTCCCCTTTGTAGTCACAGAAAGGAAATAAGCACTATTAGGTTGAACTTGTTTGAATCTGCTTTGGGCATGTCCTCAGGATGGCGGAAATCCTGCTATGGGCTGTGCTAAGAAGTCTTCACTGGCTGCAAAAGGACAATGATGATTTCAGAGAGAGGCATCTGTGCTTAGACAGCAAATCCACAGGCTATTCTCCAGATGAGGATAAGGAATTGGAGAGAAACAGGTTATCTCCAGAGAGAGCAATTCTAAAGTGTACCGTTCCGGGGGGATAAAATGATTGAACATAGGATGAAGAAGAGTTAATTAAATGACAGTTCCTGACAAAGCTCTATGAAGGATTGAGAGTGACACTCTGAAGTGTCCTGTTGTTCCAGGAAAGAAAATGACTGAGGGAAAAAGGGAGTGCTGTCTACAAGATGTCCAAACCAAACCTTCAGAGGTAATCAGCACCGCCAAAGCATCAGCTTGATTAACGATTAGAAGAAATATGCCCAGCAGCCAAGGGGAAAAACGGGAAGAAGAACGGAGAGAAGAAGAGGCTTCAAAACATTTCTCAAGAAGGAGATATGAAGGGGCTGAGAAGGGATATACCTGTCTTACTAAAAGGTAGTTGCAAAGAGCAAGTAGCCATGTGCATAACAAAGAAACAAGAGACGGTACAGTAAATTCTGGAAAATGATAGTCAGGTCAGGGTTTCCTTCTAGTGGCAACTAAGCACAGTGCGGCAGTTTTGAGGAAACTGTCTCATCTGAAGAGGTTTCAGAGATGACCTTGGAAAAAGTTTGGGAAAACAGAACTCCTGAAGATGTTTTTTCCAAGAAGAGAAGAAGGGCAAGTAGAATAACTAGGTTTCTGCAAGACCTTTGAATGTTTCTGTCCAGAAGAGGAAAAACAGCAAATGCAGAGCATGTCCTGATGTACTAGTGGTACCTGAGCACACCACACCAGCATCCTCTCCGTGGTTACAGTTGTGTTCTCCCCAGGGCTTGGCTCGGCACTCAGTGAGGGCAGTTTCAGATCCTGTACAGTTCACGTCATCCAACCAAATTTTTCCAGTTCCTTGTCCAAACTGCGAAGAGCTGGGGGCTGAGGTTGCTTCCCCACAGCCCAGCTGCCTGCAGACCACTTGAGCATCTGCTAAATCCCAGCTGTCGTCACAGACGGTCCCCCATTGCTGCTCATGAAACACCTCGACCCTTCCAGAGCAGAAATTTGATCCGTTCACCAGCCGCACTGGAGTTGGCTCTGGAACACCTGAGACAGAAAGGAAAGACCAGGTGAGTTATTTTGGCAAAGACACTCCGTATAGGCACGTCAGGAAACACTGTGTGCACTAGTTGGTTTCGTATGACATCCAGGGACAAGCATCAAGAAGAAGGTCCAGTGCTATTGCATTGAATAAGGAATTGGCTGGAAGGTCACAGTCAGAGGGTTGTGATCAGTGGCTTTATGTCTGGATGAAGTCTGGTAACTAGTGGTGTCGCCCAAGACTCTGTCTTGAGACCAGTACTCTTCAACATCTTGACCAGTGGCATAGATGATGGGATTGAGTGCGCCTTCAGCAAGTTTGCTGACGATACCAAGCTGATGGGTGTGGTTGACATGCTAGAAGGAAGGGATGCCATCCAGGGGGATCTTGATCAACTCTAAAGGTGGTCCCTTGTGATGCTAATGAGGTTCAGCGTAGCAAAGCGCAAGCTTTTGCACTTGGGTTGAGGTAATCCCAGTTATGTATGTCAACTGGGAGAACTCCTGGAGAGCAGCCCTGCTGAGAAGGACTTCAGGGTCCTGGTAAGTTAAGAAAAAGTCAACACGAGCCAGCAGGATGCGCTTGCAGCCTTGAATGACCAATGATATCCTGGGCTCCATCAGAAGAGGGGTGGACAGGAGGGTGAGAGAGTTGGCTGTCCCCCACTATTCTGCCCTCCTGGGTCCCCAGACAGAGTACTGCATCCAGGTCTCGGGCCTCCAACACAGGAAAGATGTGGAGCTTTTGGAGAGGGTCCAGAAAAAGGCCACGAAGATGATCGGAGGGCTGGAGAACCTCTCCTAGGAAGACAAGCTGAAGGAACTGGGCTTATTCTGCCTGGAAAAGAGAAGACTGCAGGGAGATAACATTGTGGTGCTCCAGTATTTCAAGGGCATTTATCAACAGGAAGGAAATCAACTTTTTGCACAGCTAGCGATAGGAAGAAAAGAAAAGGCTTTAAACTAGAGGACGGAGATTTAGATCAGAGGTCAGGGGAAAGTTTTTAGCTGAGAGAGTGGTGAGGTGCTCGACCAGGTTTCCCAGAGAAGCTGTCGATGTCCCATTCCATCATGTGTTAAAGACCAGGATAAACGGGGCCCGGGGCAATCTGATCAAGTATTTGATCTCGTGGTTGCCAAACCTGCCTGTGACAGGGCGGTTGAAACTTGTTGATCCTCGAGGTTCCAGCCAGCCCAGTCTATTCCATGATTTTGTGGAATCAGATTACGCCAAACTAGTTATTTTGGCAAGGAGCCCCCCTTTCACAGCTCCACTGAAGATCCTCATTCCCCTTTGTAGTCACAGAAAGGAAATAAGCACTATTAGGTTGAACTAGTTTGAATCTGCTTTGGGCATGTCCTCAGGATGGCGGAAATCCTGCTATGGGCTGTGCTAAGAAGTCTTCACTGGCTGCAAAAGGACAATGATGATTTCAGAGAGAGGCATCTGTGCTTAGACAGCAAATCCACAGGCTATTCTCCAGATGTGGATAAGGAATTGGAGAGAAACAGGTTATCTCCAGAGAGAGCAATTCTAAAGTGTACCGTTCCGGGGGGATAAAATGATTGAACATAGGATGAAGAAGAGTTAATTAAATGACAGTTCCTGACAAAGCTCTATGAAGGATTGAGAGTGACACTCTGAAGTGTCCTGTTGTTCCAGGAAAGAAAATGACTGAGGGAAAAAGGGAGTGCTGTCTACAAGATGTCCAAACCAAACCTTCAGAGGTAATCAGCACCGCCAAAGCATCAGCTTGATTAACGATTAGAAGAAATATGCCCAGCAGCCAAGGGGAAAAACGGGAAGAAGAACGGAGAGAAGAAGAGGCTTCAAAACATTTCTCAAGAAGGAGATATGAAGGGGCTGAGAAGGGATATACCTGTCTTACTAAAAGGTAGTTGCAAAGAGCAAGTAGCCATGTGCATAACAAAGAAACAAGAGACGGTACAGTAAATTCTGGAAAATGATAGTCAGGTCAGGGTTTCCTTCTAGTGGCAACTAAGCACAGTGCGGCAGTTTTGAGGAAACTGTCTCATCTGAAGAGGTTTCAGAGATGACCTTGGAAAAAGTTTGGGAAAACAGAACTCCTGAAGATGTTTTTTCCAAGAAGAGAAGAAGGGCAAGTAGAATAACTAGGTTTCTGCAAGACCTTTGAATGTTTCTGTCCAGAAGAGGAAAAACAGCAAATGCAGAGCATGTCCTGATGTACTAGTGGTACCTGAGCACACCACACCAGCATCCTCTCCGTGGTTACAGTTGTGTTCTCCCCAGGGCTTGGCTCGGCACTCAGTGAGGGCAGTTTCAGATCCTGTACAGTTCACGTCATCCAACCAAATTTTTCCAGTTCCTTGTCCAAACCGCGAAGAGCTGGGGGCTGAGGTTGCTTCCCCACAGCCCAGCTGCCTGCAGACCACTTGAGCATCTGCTAAATCCCAGCTGTCGTCACAGACGGTCCCCCATTGCTGCTCATGAAACACCTCGACCCTTCCAGAGCAGAAATTTGATCCGTTCACCAGCCGCACTGGAGTTGGCTCTGGAACACACAAAGGAAAGACCAGGTGAGTTATTTTGGCAAAGACACTCCGTATAGGCACGTCAGGAAACACTGTGTGCACTAGTTGGTTTCGTATGACATCCAGGGACAAGCATCAAGAAGAAGGTCCAGTGCTATTGCATTGAATAAGGAATTGGCTGGAAGGTCACAGTCAGAGGGTTGTGATCAGTGGCTTTATGTCTGGATGAAGTCTGGTAACTAGTGGTGTCGCCCAAGACTCTGTCTTGAGACCAGTACTCTTCAACATCTTGACCAGTGGCATAGATGATGGGATTGAGTGCGCCTTCAGCAAGTTTGCTGACGATACCAAGCTGATGGGTGTGGTTGACATGCTAGAAGGAAGGGATGCCATCCAGGGGGATCTTGATCAACTCTAAAGGTGGTCCCTTGTGATGCTAATGAGGTTCAGCGTAGCAAAGCGCAAGCTTTTGCACTTGGGTTGAGGTAATCCCAGTTATGTATGTCAACTGGGAGAACTCCTGGAGAGCAGCCCTGCTGAGAAGGACTTCAGGGTCCTGGTAAGTTAAGAAAAAGTCAACACGAGCCAGCAGGATGCGCTTGCAGCCTTGAATGACCAATGATATCCTGGGCTCCATCAGAAGAGGGGTGGACAGGAGGGTGAGAGAGTTGGCTGTCCCCCACTATTCTGCCCTCCTGGGTCCCCAGACAGAGTACTGCATCCAGGTCTCGGGCCTCCAACACAGGAAAGATGTGGAGCTTTTGGAGAGGGTCCAGAAAAAGGCCACGAAGATGATCGGAGGGCTGGAGAACCTCTCCTAGGAAGACAAGCTGAAGGAACTGGGCTTATTCTGCCTGGAAAAGAGAAGACTGCAGGGAGATATCATTGTGGTGCTCCAGTATTTCAAGGGCATTTATCAACAGGAAGGAAATCAACTTTTTGCACAGCTAGCGATAGGAAGAAAAGAAAAGGCTTTAAACTAGAGGACGGAGATTTAGATCAGAGGTCAGGGGAAAGTTTTTAGCTGAGAGAGTGGTGAGGTGCTCGACCAGGTTTCCCAGAGAAGCTGTCGATGTCCCATTCCATCATGTGTTAAAGACCAGGATAAACGGGGCCCGGGGCAATCTGATCAAGTATTTGATCTCGTGGTTGCCAAACCTGCCTGTGACAGGGCGGTTGAAACTTGTTGATCCTCGAGGTTCCAGCCAGCCCAGTCTATTCCATGATTTTGTGGAATCAGATTACGCCAAACTAGTTATTTTGGCAAGGAGCCCCCCTTTCACAGCTCCACTGAAGATCCTCATTCCCCTTTGTAGTCACAGAAAGGAAATAAGCACTATTAGGTTGAACTTGTTTGAATCTGCTTTGGGCATGTCCTCAGGATGGCGGAAATCCTGCTATGGGCTGTGCTAAGAAGTCTTCACTGGCTGCAAAAGGACAATGATGATTTCAGAGAGAGGCATCTGTGCTTAGACAGCAAATCCACAGGCTATTCTCCAGATGTGGATAAGGAATTGGAGAGAAACAGGTTATCTCCAGAGAGAGCAATTCTAAAGTGTACCGTTCCGGGGGGATAAAATGATTGAACATAGGATGAAGAAGAGTTAATTAAATGACAGTTCCTGACAAAGCTCTATGAAGGATTGAGAGTGACACTCTGAAGTGTCCTGTTGTTCCAGGAAAGAAAATGACTGAGGGAAAAAGGGAGTGCTGTCTACAAGATGTCCAAACCAAACCTTCAGAGGTAATCAGCACCGCCAAAGCATCAGCTTGATTAACGATTAGAAGAAATATGCCCAGCAGCCAAGGGGAAAAACGGGAAGAAGAACGGAGAGAAGAAGAGGCTTCAAAACATTTCTCAAGAAGGAGATATGAAGGGGCTGAGAAGGGATATACCTGTCTTACTAAAAGGTAGTTGCAAAGAGCAAGTAGCCATGTGCATAACAAAGAAACAAGAGACGGTACAGTAAATTCTGGAAAATGATAGTCAGGTCAGGGTTTCCTTCTAGTGGCAACTAAGCACAGTGCGGCAGTTTTGAGGAAACTGTCTCATCTGAAGAGGTTTCAGAGATGACCTTGGAAAAAGTTTGGGAAAACAGAACTCCTGAAGATGTTTTTTCCAAGAAGAGAAGAAGGGCAAGTAGAATAACTAGGTTTCTGCAAGACCTTTGAATGTTTCTGTCCAGAAGAGGAAAAACAGCAAATGCAGAGCATGTCCTGATGTACTAGTGGTACCTGAGCACACCACACCAGCATCCTCTCCGTGGTTACAGTTGTGTTCTCCCCAGGGCTTGGCTCGGCACTCAGTGAGGGCAGTTTCAGATCCTGTACAGTTCACGTCATCCAACCAAATTTTTCCAGTTCCTTGTCCAAACCGCGAAGAGCTGGGGGCTGAGGTTGCTTCCCCACAGCCCAGCTGCCTGCAGACCACTTGAGCATCTGCTAAATCCCAGCTGTCGTCACAGACGGTCCCCCATTGCTGCTCATGAAACACCTCGACCCTTCCAGAGCAGAAATTTGATCCGTTCACCAGCCGCACTGGAGTTGGCTCTGGAACACACAAAGGAAAGACCAGGTGAGTTATTTTGGCAAAGACACTCCGTATAGGCACGTCAGGAAACACTGTGTGCACTAGTTGGTTTCGTATGACATCCAGGGACAAGCATCAAGAAGAAGGTCCAGTGCTATTGCATTGAATAAGGAATTGGCTGGAAGGTCACAGTCAGAGGGTTGTGATCAGTGGCTTTATGTCTGGATGAAGTCTGGTAACTAGTGGTGTCGCCCAAGACTCTGTCTTGAGACCAGTACTCTTCAACATCTTGACCAGTGGCATAGATGATGGGATTGAGTGCGCCTTCAGCAAGTTTGCTGACGATAGCAAGCTGATGGGTGTGGTTGACATGCTAGAAGGAAGGGATGCCATCCAGGGGGATCTTGATCAACTCTAAAGGTGGTCCCTTGTGATGCTAATGAGGTTCAGCGTAGCAAAGCGCAAGCTTTTGCACTTGGGTTGAGGTAATCCCAGTTATGTATGTCAACTGGGAGAACTCCTGGAGAGCAGCCCTGCTGAGAAGGACTTCAGGGTCCTGGTAAGTTAAGAAAAAGTCAACACGAGCCAGCAGGATGCGCTTGCAGCCTTGAATGACCAATGATATCCTGGGCTCCATCAGAAGAGGGGTGGACAGGAGGGTGAGAGAGTTGGCTGTCCCCCACTATTCTGCCCTCCTGGGTCCCCAGACAGAGTACTGCATCCAGGTCTCGGGCCTCCAACACAGGAAAGATGTGGAGCTTTTGGAGAGGGTCCAGAAAAAGGCCACGAAGATGATCGGAGGGCTGGAGAACCTCTCCTAGGAAGACAAGCTGAAGGAACTGGGCTTATTCTGCCTGGAAAAGAGAAGACTGCAGGGAGATATCATTGTGGTGCTCCAGTATTTCAAGGGCATTTATCAACAGGAAGGAAATCAACTTTTTGCACAGCTAGCGATAGGAAGAAAAGAAAAGGCTTTAAACTAGAGGACGGAGATTTAGATCAGAGGTCAGGGGAAAGTTTTTAGCTGAGAGAGTGGTGAGGTGCTCGACCAGGTTTCCCAGAGAAGCTGTCGATGTCCCATTCCATCATGTGTTAAAGACCAGGATAAACGGGGCCCGGGGCAATCTGATCAAGTATTTGATCTCGTGGTTGCCAAACCTGCCTGTGACAGGGCGGTTGAAACTTGTTGATCCTCGAGGTTCCAGCCAGCCCAGTCTATTCCATGATTTTGTGGAATCAGATTACGCCAAACTAGTTATTTTGGCAAGGAGCCCCCCTTTCACAGCTCCACTGAAGATCCTCATTCCCCTTTGTAGTCACAGAAAGGAAATAAGCACTATTAGGTTGAACTTGTTTGAATCTGCTTTGGGCATGTCCTCAGGATGGCGGAAATCCTGCTATGGGCTGTGCTAAGAAGTCTTCACTGGCTGCAAAAGGACAATGATGATTTCAGAGAGAGGCATCTGTGCTTAGACAGCAAATCCACAGGCTATTCTCCAGATGTGGATAAGGAATTGGAGAGAAACAGGTTATCTCCAGAGAGAGCAATTCTAAAGTGTACCGTTCCGGGGGGATAAAATGATTGAACATAGGATGAAGAAGAGTTAATTAAATGACAGTTCCTGACAAAGCTCTATGAAGGATTGAGAGTGACACTCTGAAGTGTCCTGTTGTTCCAGGAAAGAAAATGACTGAGGGAAAAAGGGAGTGCTGTCTACAAGATGTCCAAACCAAACCTTCAGAGGTAATCAGCACCGCCAAAGCATCAGCTTGATTAACGATTAGAAGAAATATGCCCAGCAGCCAAGGGGAAAAACGGGAAGAAGAACGGAGAGAAGAAGAGGCTTCAAAACATTTCTCAAGAAGGAGATATGAAGGGGCTGAGAAGGGATATACCTGTCTTACTAACAGGTAGTTGCAAAGAGCAAGTAGCCATGTGCATAACAAAGAAACAAGAGACGGTACAGTAAATTCTGGAAAATGATAGTCAGGTCAGGGTTTCCTTCTAGTGGCAACTAAGCACAGTGCGGCAGTTTTGAGGAAACTGTCTCATCTGAAGAGGTTTCAGAGATGACCTTGGAAAAAGTTTGGGAAAACAGAACTCCTGAAGATGTTTTTTCCAAGAAGAGAAGAAGGGCAAGTAGAATAACTAGGTTTCTGCAAGACCTTTGAATGTTTCTGTCCAGAAGAGGAAAAACAGCAAATGCAGAGCATGTCCTGATGTACTAGTGGTACCTGAGCACACCACACCAGCATCCTCTCCGTGGTTACAGTTGTGTTCTCCCCAGGGCTTGGCTCGGCACTCAGTGAGGGCAGTTTCAGATCCTGTACAGTTCACGTCATCCAACCAAATTTTTCCAGTTCCTTGTCCAAACCGCGAAGAGCTGGGGGCTGAGGTTGCTTCCCCACAGCCCAGCTGCCTGCAGACCACTTGAGCATCTGCTAAATCCCAGCTGTCGTCACAGACGGTCCCCCATTGCTGCTCATGAAACACCTCGACCCTTCCAGAGCAGAAATTTGATCCGTTCACCAGCCGCACTGGAGTTGGCTCTGGAACACACAAAGGAAAGACCAGGTGAGTTATTTTGGCAAAGACACTCCGTATAGGCACGTCAGGAAACACTGTGTGCACTAGTTGGTTTCGTATGACATCCAGGGACAAGCATCAAGAAGAAGGTCCAGTGCTATTGCATTGAATAAGGAATTGGCTGGAAGGTCACAGTCAGAGGGTTGTGATCAATGGCTTTATGTCTGGATGAAGTCTGGTAACTAGTGGTGTCCCCCAAGACTCTGTCTTGAGACCAGTACTCTTCAACATCTTGACCAGTGGCATAGATGATGGGATTGAGTGCGCCTTCAGCAAGTTTGCTGACGATAGCAAGCTGATGGGTGTGGTTGACATGCTAGAAGGAAGGGATGCCATCCAGGGGGATCTTGATCAACTCTAAAGGTGGTCCCTTGTGATGCTAATGAGGTTCAGCGTAGCAAAGCGCAAGCTTTTGCACTTGGGTTGAGGTAATCCCAGTTATGTATGTCAACTGGGAGAACTCCTGGAGAGCAGCCCTGCTGAGAAGGACTTCAGGGTCCTGGTAAGTTAAGAAAAAGTCAACACGAGCCAGCAGGATGCGCTTGCAGCCTTGAATGACCAATGATATCCTGGGCTCCATCAGAAGAGGGGTGGACAGGAGGGTGAGAGAGTTGGCTGTCCCCCACTATTCTGCCCTCCTGGGTCCCCAGACAGAGTACTGCATCCAGGTCTCGGGCCTCCAACACAGGAAAGATGTGGAGCTTTTGGAGAGGGTCCAGAAAAAGGCCACGAAGATGATCGGAGGGCTGGAGAACCTCTCCTAGGAAGACAAGCTGAAGGAACTGGGCTTATTCTGCCTGGAAAAGAGAAGACTGCAGGGAGATATCATTGTGGTGCTCCAGTATTTCAAGGGCATTTATCAACAGGAAGGAAATCAACTTTTTGCACAGCTAGCGATAGGAAGAAAAGAAAAGGCTTTAAACTAGAGGACGGAGATTTAGATCAGAGGTCAGGGGAAAGTTTTTAGCTGAGAGAGTGGTGAGGTGCTCGACCAGGTTTCCCAGAGAAGCTGTCGATGTCCCATTCCATCATGTGTTAAAGACCAGGATAAACGGGGCCCGGGGCAATCTGATCAAGTATTTGATCTCGTGGTTGCCAAACCTGCCTGTGACAGGGCGGTTGAAACTTGTTGATCCTCGAGGTTCCAGCCAGCCCAGTCTATTCCATGATTTTGTGGAATCAGATTACGCCAAACTAGTTATTTTGGCAAGGAGCCCCCCTTTCACAGCTCCACTGAAGATTCTCATTCCCCTTTGTAGTCACAGAAAGGAAATAAGCACTATTAGGTTGAACTTGTTTGAATCTGCTTTGGGCATGTCCTCAGGATGGCGGAAATCCTGCTATGGGCTGTGCTAAGAAGTCTTCACTGGCTGCAAAAGGACAATGATGATTTCAGAGAGAGGCATCTGTGCTTAGACAGCAAATCCACAGGCTATTCTCCAGATGTGGATAAGGAATTGGAGAGAAACAGGTTATCTCCAGAGAGAGCAATTCTAAAGTGTACCGTTCCGGGGGGATAAAATGATTGAACATAGGATGAAGAAGAGTTAATTAAATGACAGTTCCTGACAAAGCTCTATGAAGGATTGAGAGTGACACTCTGAAGTGTCCTGTTGTTCCAGGAAAGAAAATGACTGAGGGAAAAAGGGAGTGCTGTCTACAAGATGTCCAAACCAAACCTTCAGAGGTAATCAGCACCGCCAAAGCATCAGCTTGATTAACGATTAGAAGAAATATGCCCAGCAGCCAAGGGGAAAAACGGGAAGAAGAACGGAGAGAAGAAGAGGCTTCAAAACATTTCTCAAGAAGGAGATATGAAGGGGCTGAGAAGGGATATACCTGTCTTACTAAAAGGTAGTTGCAAAGAGCAAGTAGCCATGTGCATAACAAAGAAACAAGAGACGGTACAGTAAATTCTGGAAAATGATAGTCAGGTCAGGGTTTCCTTCTAGTGGCAACTAAGCACAGTGCGGCAGTTTTGAGGAAACTGTCTCATCTGAAGAGGTTTCAGAGATGACCTTGGAAAAAGTTTGGGAAAACAGAACTCCTGAAGATGTTTTTTCCAAGAAGAGAAGAAGGGCAAGTAGAATAACTAGGTTTCTGCAAGACCTTTGAATGTTTCTGTCCAGAAGAGGAAAAACAGCAAATGCAGAGCATGTCCTGATGTACTAGTGGTACCTGAGCACACCACACCAGCATCCTCTCCGTGGTTACAGTTGTGTTCTCCCCAGGGCTTGGCTCGGCACTCAGTGAGGGCAGTTTCAGATCCTGTACAGTTCACGTCATCCAACCAAATTTTTCCAGTTCCTTGTCCAAACCGCGAAGAGCTGGGGGCTGAGGTTGCTTCCCCACAGCCCAGCTGCCTGCAGACCACTTGAGCATCTGCTAAATCCCAGCTGTCGTCACAGACGGTCCCCCATTGCTGCTCATGAAACACCTCGACCCTTCCAGAGCAGAAATTTGATCCGTTCACCAGCCGCACTGGAGTTGGCTCTGGAACACACAAAGGAAAGACCAGGTGAGTTATTTTGGCAAAGACACTCCGTATAGGCACGTCAGGAAACACTGTGTGCACTAGTTGGTTTCGTATGACATCCAGGGACAAGCATCAAGAAGAAGGTCCAGTGCTATTGCATTGAATAAGGAATTGGCTGGAAGGTCACAGTCAGAGGGTTGTGATCAATGGCTTTATGTCTGGATGAAGTCTGGTAACTAGTGGTGTCCCCCAAGACTCTGTCTTGAGACCAGTACTCTTCAACATCTTGACCAGTGGCATAGATGATGGGATTGAGTGCGCCTTCAGCAAGTTTGCTGACGATAGCAAGCTGATGGGTGTGGTTGACATGCTAGAAGGAAGGGATGCCATCCAGGGGGATCTTGATCAACTCTAAAGGTGGTCCCTTGTGATGCTAATGAGGTTCAGCGTAGCAAAGCGCAAGCTTTTGCACTTGGGTTGAGGTAATCCCAGTTATGTATGTCAACTGGGAGAACTCCTGGAGAGCAGCCCTGCTGAGAAGGACTTCAGGGTCCTGGTAAGTTAAGAAAAAGTCAACACGAGCCAGCAGGATGCGCTTGCAGCCTTGAATGACCAATGATATCCTGGGCTCCATCAGAAGAGGGGTGGACAGGAGGGTGAGAGAGTTGGCTGTCCCCCACTATTCTGCCCTCCTGGGTCCCCAGACAGAGTACTGCATCCAGGTCTCGGGCCTCCAACACAGGAAAGATGTGGAGCTTTTGGAGAGGGTCCAGAAAAAGGCCACGAAGATGATCGGCGGGCTGGAGAACCTCTCCTAGGAAGACAAGCTGAAGGAACTGGGCTTATTCTGCCTGGAAAAGAGAAGACTGCAGGGAGATATCATTGTGGTGCTCCAGTATTTCAAGGGCATTTATCAACAGGAAGGAAATCAACTTTTTGCACAGCTAGCAATAGGAAGAAAAGAAAAGGCTTTAAACTAGAGGATGGAGATTTAGATCAGAGGTCAGGGGAAAGTTTTTAGCTGAGAGAGTGGTGAGGTGCTCGACCAGGTTTCCCAGAGAAGCTGTCGATGTCCCATTCCATCATGTGTTAAAGACCAGGATAAACGGGGCCCGGGGCAATCTGATCAAGTATTTGATCTCGTGGTTGCCAAACCTGCCTGTGACAGGGCGGTTGAAACTTGTTGATCCTCGAGGTTCCAGCCAGCCCAGTCTATTCCATGATTTTGTGGAATCAGATTACGCCAAACTAGTTATTTTGGCAAGGAGCCCCCCTTTCACAGCTCCACTGAAGATCCTCATTCCCCTTTGTAGTCACAGAAAGGAAATAAGCACTATTAGGTTGAACTTGTTTGAATCTGCTTTGGGCATGTCCTCAGGATGGCGGAAATCCTGCTATGGGCTGTGCTAAGAAGTCTTCACTGGCTGCAAAAGGACAATGATGATTTCAGAGAGAGGCATCTGTGCTTAGACAGCAAATCCACAGGCTATTCTCCAGATGAGGATAAGGAATTGGAGAGAAACAGGTTATCTCCAGAGAGAGCAATTCTAAAGTGTACCGTTCCGGGGGGATAAAATGATTGAACATAGGATGAAGAAGAGTTAATTAAATGACAGTTCCTGACAAAGCTCTATGAAGGATTGAGAGTGACACTCTGAAGTGTCCTGTTGTTCCAGGAAAGAAAATGACTGAGGGAAAAAGGGAGTGCTGTCTACAAGATGTCCAAACCAAACCTTCAGAGGTAATCAGCACCGCCAAAGCATCAGCTTGATTAACGATTAGAAGAAATATGCCCAGCAGCCAAGGGGAAAAACGGGAAGAAGAACGGAGAGAAGAAGAGGCTTCAAAACATTTCTCAAGAAGGAGATATGAAGGGGCTGAGAAGGGATATACCTGTCTTACTAAAAGGTAGTTGCAAAGAGCAAGTAGCCATGTGCATAACAAAGAAACAAGAGACGGTACAGTAAATTCTGGAAAATGATAGTCAGGTCAGGGTTTCCTTCTAGTGGCAACTAAGCACAGTGCGGCAGTTTTGAGGAAACTGTCTCATCTGAAGAGGTTTCAGAGATGACCTTGGAAAAAGTTTGGGAAAACAGAACTCCTGAAGATGTTTTTTCCAAGAAGAGAAGAAGGGCAAGTAGAATAACTAGGTTTCTGCAAGACCTTTGAATGTTTCTGTCCAGAAGAGGAAAAACAGCAAATGCAGAGCATGTCCTGATGTACTAGTGGTACCTGAGCACACCACACCAGCATCCTCTCCGTGGTTACAGTTGTGTTCTCCCCAGGGCTTGGCTCGGCACTCAGTGAGGGCAGTTTCAGATCCTGTACAGTTCACGTCATCCAACCAAATTTTTCCAGTTCCTTGTCCAAACCGCAAAGAGCTGGGGGCTGAGGTTGCTTCCCCACAGCCCAGCTGCCTGCAGACCACTTGAGCATCTGCTAAATCCCATCTGTCGTCACAGACGGTCCCCCATTGCTGCTCATGAAACACCTCGACCCTTCCAGAGCAGAAATTTGATCCGTTCACCAGCCGCACTGGAGTTGGCTCTGGAACACCTGAGACAGAAAGGAAAGACCAGGTGAGTTATTTTGGCAAAGACACTCCGTATAGGCACGTCAGGAAACACTGTGTGCACTAGTTGGATTCATATGACATCCAGGGACAAGCATCAAGAAGAAGGTCCAGTGCTATTGCATTGAATAAGGAATTGGCTGGAAGGTCACAGTCAGAGGGTTGTGATCTTTATGTCTGGATGAAGTCTGGTAACTAGTGGTGTCCCCCAAGACTCTGTCTTGAGACCAGTACTCTTCAACATCTTGACCAGTGGCATAGATGATGGGATTGAGTGCGCCTTCAGCAAGTTTGCTGACGATAGCAAGCTGATGGGTGTGGTTGACATGCTAGAATGAAGGGATGCCATCCAGGGGGACCTTGATCAACTCTAAAGGTGGTCCCTTGTGACGCTAATGAGGTTCAGCGTAGCAAAGCGCAAGCTTTTGCACTTGGGCTGAGGTAATCCCAGTTATGTATGTCAACTGGGAGAACTCCTGGAGAGCAGCCCTGCTGAGAAGGACTTCAGGGTCCTGGTAAGTTAAGAAAAAGTCAACACGAGCCAGCAGGATGCGCTTGCAGCCTTGAATGACCAATGATATCCTGGGCTCCATCAGAAGTCTGGTGGACAGGAGGGTGTTGGCTGTCCCCACTATTCTGCCCTCCTGGGTCCCCAGACAGAGTACTGCATCCAGGTCTCGGGCCTCCAACACAGGAAAGATGTGGAGCTTTTGGAGAGGGTCCAGAAAAAGGCCACGAAGATGATCAGAGGGCTGGAGAACCTCTCCTAGGAAGACAAGCTGAAGGAACTGGGCTTATTCTGCCTGGAAAAGAGAAGACTGCAGGGAGATATCATTGTGGTGCTCCAGTATTTCAAGGGCATTTATCAACAGGAAGGAAATCAACTTTTTGCACAGCTAGCGATAGGAAGAAAAGAAAAGGCTTTAAACTAGAGGACGGAGATTTAGATCAAAGGTCAGGGGAAAGTTTTTAGCTGAGAGAGTGGTGAGGTGCTCGACCAGGTTTCCCAGAGAAGCTGTCGATGTCCCATTCCATCATGTGATAAAGACCAGGATAAACGGGGCCCGGGGCAATCTGATCAAGTATTTGATCTCGTGGTTGCCAAACCTGCCTGTGACAGGGCGGTTGAAACTTGTTGATCCTCGAGGTTCCAGCCAGCCCAGTCTATTCCATGATTTTGTGGAATCAGATTACGCCAAACTAGTTATTTTGGCAAGGAGCCCCCCTTTCTCAGCTCCACTGAAGATCCTCATTCCCCTTTGTAGTCATAGAAAGGAAATAAGCACTATTAGGTTGAACTAGTTTTAATCTGCTTTGGGCATGTTGTCTGGATGGGGGAAATCCTGCTATGGGCAGGAACACCACTGGATTTGCACACATCCTGGCCAGAAGCACTTTTTCTGTTCAGTGCTCTAGTTTTAGAGTTGTAAGATGGGAAGAGTGTGACATTTCAAGCATCCCTCCATATACCTTAAGCCTCAGTCAGAAAGTAGCATAAATGAGACTTACCCGAGCACACAACACCAGCATCTTCTCCATGATTACAGTTATGGGTACCCCACAGACTGCTCTCACATCTGGAAAGGGCAGTTTCAGCTCCTGTGCAATTCACGTCATCCAGCCAGATAGGGCCAGACCCTTCTCCAAAAGAAACCGAAGTGGCAGTGGATAGAGCCCTCCCACAGCCCAGCTGCCGGCAAACAACTTCAGCATCCCTTTTGTCCCAGTTGTCATCACAGACGGTTCCCCACTGGTGGCCGTAAAAAACTTCAACTCTCCCACTGCAGCGATTCGGCCCACCCGTTAACTGCAGTGGAGCTTCTCTTGGTATGTCTGAAGAAAACAGAGAGGGCAGGGATATGTGTTACGGAGTTGCTGCTGGCCTGATTAAAAGTAAGGTCAAGTGCATAATGCCAGTGAGGGTCTAGCGACATCCAGGATGCATTTATTCTGTTGCCTGATGTTGGGATGTCTTTGCCAGTTCAAAACAACGAACACAACAGACTGTGTACCATATTCTGCTGAATGTGAGTGAGATGAAATACAGCATAAGTTAGTCTAATTTTACTGTCTGGGAGTCTTGGGAGGTCCCTGATGACTGGAAACTAGGCAATGTTACACTCATCAACAAGGGGAGAAGAGCACAAGAGATGAGCCAGGAAACAACAGACCTGCCAGTCTAAAATCAGCCCCTGGAAACGTTGTGGAAAAACAGTTCCTGGGTGCTGCTGGAAGGAATTTTAAAGGTGCTATCAAGCATTGCCCATATGGCTTAATGAAGTGTAAGGTCCTGCCTTAGTAACCTGGTGTCCTCCTATGATAAGGTCACCTGCTTGGTGGATGAAAGATATGCAGCAGATGTAATCTTTCCGGATTTTAGTATGGCCTTCCCTGCCATCCCACTCAGCATCCTTCTGGACTAATTGTCCAGCTGTGAGGCAAACAGGTTCCAACTCAAATGTTCAATGTTCTGTTCTATTCTATTCTATTCTATTATATTATATTCTATTCTATACTATCCTCTCCCGTTTCGTTCTGTTCCATTCTGTTGCATTGTCTTTCTAAGTCACGGACCTCTTCTGTAAACAAGAAGGACTACACATTTTTCAGAAAAGGAGAAATTTCAAAGCAATATCCTATATGATGACAGAAAGCTCAAAACATACTCAGGAATTTAGGCCTGCATCATCATCAAGACGGTGTTTGCAGCTATGCTGGCACACAAATAATCCTCATGGAAAAGGAAATCCCCCCTGTCACACGGAGGCATAGGCAGGAGTTACCTGAGCACACCACACCAGCATCTTCTCCGTGTTTGCAGTTATGGGATCCCCAGGCCTGGAACCGGCACTGCGAGAGGGCAGCCTCTGTCCCTGCACAATTGACATCATCCAGCCAGATGGGGCCAGACCCTTGTCCAAAGCGAGCTGAGCCAGGGGCTGATAGTGCTGCCCCACAGCCAAGCTGCCTGCACACAACATTGGCTTCTGCTTTATCCCAGCCGTCATCACACACGGTTCCCCACTTTTGGTCATGAAACACCTCGACTCTCCCAGCACAATGACTCGGACCGTTCACAAACCGGATGGGAGCTGGTTCAGCAGCACCTGCACCAAATACAAGATGTTTGGGATCATTACCTGTCTCCGAGTGCTGTGGAGGAGCAAAAAAAAGCTCGCAGGGGTCTGGTAGCAAACTGCAGGTTTCTTCCTCAACAGCAGGACACAGAAATGGGTGTGGTACCTCAGTCTTGGGAGTATTGAGTCCTAACTCTCTAGACTTGACATACCCAGCTGTCAGGGTTCAATATCCAAGTCCACAGCGTTTTAGCCACCATTAGAGCTCAAGCTGCTCCCTGGAGCATGGCTCCATAACTGTCCTGGACACAAGGGGATAACGCAGACCTTCTCCATGACTCACAGCCCTTTGGTATTATCTTGAGCCATGGTGTCCAGCTGGAATACAGCCTTACCATCAACATACCACGCTCCTTTTATCTCAGCCTATAACTGTGTGATGAGTACTCATCCTCCTCACTCTGAGGAGACTCCAGATCTACCAGCACCCTTTCACAAACACACTGGCTGCATCATTCCCCACATACAGTGGCATTCACTAGTGGTACCTGAGCACACCACACCAGCATCCTCCCCGTGGTTACAGTTGTGGTCACCCCAAGGCTTGGCTCGGCACTCAGCGAGGGCAGTTTCAGATCCTTCACAGTTCACGTCATCCAACCAAATTTTTCCAGTTCCTTGTCCAAACCGCAAAGAGCTGGGGGCTGAGGTTGCTTCCCCACAGCCCAGCTGCCTGCAGACCACTTGAGCATCTGCTAAATCCCAGCTGTCATCACAGACGGTCCCCCATTGCTGCTCATGAAACACCTCGACCCTTCCAGAGCAGAAATTTGATCCGTTCACCAGCCGCACTGGAGTTGGCTCTGGAACACCTGAGACAGAAAGGAAAGACCAGGTGAGTTATTTTGGCAAAGACACTCCGTATAGGGACGTCAGGAAACACTGTGTGCACTAGTTGGTTTCGTATCACATCCAGGGACAAGCATCAAGAAGAAGGTCCAGTGCTATTGCATTGAATAAGGAATTGGCTGGAAGGTCACAGTCAGAGGGTTGTGATCAATGGCTTTATATCTGGATGAAGTCTGGTAACTAGTGGTGTCCCCCAAGACTCTGTCTTGAGACCAGTACTCTTCAACATCTTCACCAGTGACATAGATGATGGGATTGAGTGCGCCTTCAGCAAGTTTGCTGACGATAGCAAGCTGATGGGTGTGGTTGACATGCTAGAAGGAAGGAAGGGATGCCATCCAGGGGGACCTTGATCAACTCTAAAGGTGGTCCCTTGTGACGCTAATGAGGTTCAGCGTAGCAAAGCGCAAGCTTTTGCACTTGGGTTGAGGTAATCCCAGTTATGCATGTCAACTGGGAGAACTCCTGGAGAGCAGCCCTGCTGAGAAGGACTTCAGGGTCCTGGTAAGTTAAGAAAAAGTCAACACGAGCCAGCAGGATGCGCTTGCAGCCTTGAATGACCAATGATATCCTGGGCTCCATCAGAAGAGGGGTGGACAGGAGGGTGAGAGAGTTGGCTGTCCCCCACTATTCTGCCCTCCTGGGTCCCCAGACAGAGTACTGCATCCAGGTCTCGGGCCTCCAACACAGGAAAGATGTGGAGCTTTTGGAGAGGGTCCAGAAAAAGGCCACGAAGATGATCGGAGGGCTGGAGAACCTCTCCTAGGAAGACAAGCTGAAGGAACTGGGCTTATTCTGCCTGGAAAAGAGAAGACTGCAGGGAGATATCATTGTGGTGCTCCAGTATTTCAAGGGCATTTATCAACAGGAAGGAAATCAACTTTTTGCACAGCTAGCGATAGGAAGAAAAGAAAAGGCTTTAAACTAGAGGACGGAGATTTAGATCAAAGGTCAGGGGAAAGTTTTTAGCTGAGAGAGTGGTGAGGTGCTCGACCAGGTTTCCCAGAGAAGCTGTCGATGTCCCATCCCATCATGAGTTAAAGACCGGGATAAACGGGGCCCGGGGCAATCTGATCAAGTATTTGATCTCGTGGTTGCCAAACCTGCCTGTGACAGGGCGGTTGAAACTTGTTGATCCTCGAGGTTCCAGCCAGCCCAGTCTATTCTATGATTTTGTGGAATCAGGTTACGCCAAACTAGTTATTTTGGCAAGGAGCCCCCCTTTCACAGCTCCACTGAAGATCCTCATTCCCCTTTGTAGTCATAGAAAGGAAATAAGCACTATTAGGTTGAACTTGTTTGAATCTGCTTTGGGCATGTCCTCAGGATGGCGAAAATCCTGCAATGGGCTGTGCTAAGAAGTCTTCACTGGCTGCAAAAGGACAATGATGATTTCAGAGAGAGGCATCTGTGCTTAGACAGCAAATCCACAGGCTATTCTCCAGATGTGGATAAGGAATTGGAGAGAAACAGGTTATCTCCAGAGAGAGCAATTCTAAAGTGTACCGTTCCGGGGGATAAAATGATTGAACATAGGATGAAGAAGAGTTAATTAAATGACAGTTCCTGACAAAGCTCTATGAAGGATTGAGAGTGACACTCTGAAGTGTCCTGTTGTTCCAGGAAAGAAAATGACTGAGGGAAAAAGGGAGTGCTGTCGACAAGATGTCCAAACCAAACCTTCAGAGGTAATCAGCACCGCCAAAGCATCAGCTTGATTAAAGATTAGAAGAAATATGCCCAGCAGCCAAGGGGAAAAACGGGAAGAAGAACGGAGAGAAGAAGAGGCTTCAAAACATTTCTCAAGAAGGAGATATGAAGGGGCTGAGAAGGGATATACCTGTCTTACTAACAGGTAGTTGCAAAGAGCAAGTAGCCATGTGCATAACAAAGAAACAAGAGACGGTACAGTAAATTCTGGAAAATGATAGTCAGGTCAGGGTTTCCTTCTAGTGGCAACTAAGCACAGTGCGGCAGTTTTGAGGAAACTGTCTCATCTGAAGAGGTTTCAGAGATGACCTTGGAAAAAGTTTGGGAAAACAGAACTCCTGAAGATGTTTTTTCCAAGAAGAGAAGAAGGGCAAGTAGAATAACTAGGTTTCTGCAAGACCTTTGAATGTTTCTGTCCAGAAGAGGAAAAACAGCAAATGCAGAGCATGTCCTGATGTACTAGTGGTACCTGAGCACACCACACCAGCATCCTCTCCGTGGTTACAGTTGTGTTCTCCCCAGGGCTTGGCTCGGCACTCAGTGAGGGCAGTTTCAGATCCTGTACAGTTCACGTCATCCAACCAAATTCTTCCAGTTCCTTGTCCAAACCGCAAAGAGCTGGGGGCTGAGGTTGCTTCCCCACAGCCCAGCTGCCTGCAGACCACTTGAGCATCTGCTAAATCCCAGCTGTCGTCACAGACGGTCCCCCATTGCTGCTCATGAAACACCTCGACCCTTCCAGAGCAGAAATTTGATCCGTTCACCAGCCGCACTGGAGTTGGCTCTGGAACACACAAAGGAAAGACCAGGTGAGTTATTTTGGCAAGGACACTCCGTATAGGCACGTCAGGAAACACTGTGTGCACTCGTTGGTTTCGTATGACATCCAGGGACAAGCATCAAGAAGAAGGTCCAGTGCTATTGCATTGAATAAGGAATTGGCTGGAAGGTCACAGTCAGAGGGTTGTGATCAATGGCTTTATGTCTGGATGAAGTCTGGTAACTAGTGGTGTCCCCCAAGACTCTGTCTTGAGACCAGTACGCTTCAACATCTTCACCAGTGGCATAGATGATGGGATTGAGTGCGCCTTCAGCAAGTTTGCTGACGATAGCAAGCTGATGGGTGTGGTTGACATGCTAGAAGGAAGGAAGGGATGCCATCCAGGGGGATCTTGATCAACTCTAAAGGTGGTCCCTTGTGACGCTAATGAGGTTCAGCGTAGCAAAGCGCAAGCTTTTGCACTTGGGTTGAGGTAATCCCAGTTATGTATGTCAACTGGGAGAACTCCTTGAGAGCAGCCCTGCTGAGAAGGACTTCAGGGTCCTGGTAAGTTAAGAAAAAGTCAACACGAGCCAGCAGGATGCGCTTGCAGCCTTGAATGACCAATGATATCCTGGGCTCCATCAGAAGAGGGGTGGACAGGAGGGTGAGAGAGTTGGCTGTCCCCCACTATTCTGCCCTCCTGGGTCCCCAGACAGAGTACTGCATCCAGGTCTCGGGCCTCCAACACAGGAAAGATGTGGAGCTTTTGGAGAGGGTCCAGAAAAAGGCCACGAAGATGATCGGAGGGCTGGAGAACCTCTCCTAGGAAGACAAGCTGAAGGAACTGGGCTTATTCTGCCTGGAAAAGAGAAGACTGCAGGGAGATATCATTGTGGTGCTCCAGTATTTCAAGGGCATTTATCAACAGGAAGGAAATCAACTTTTTGCACAGCTAGCGATAGGAAGAAAAGAAAAGGCTTTAAACTAGAGGACGGAGATTTAGATCAGAGGTCAGGGGAAAGTTTTTAGCTGAGAGAGTGGTGAGGTGCTCGACCAGGTTTCCCAGAGAAGCTGTCGATGTCCCATTCCATCATGTGTTAAAGACCGGGATAAACGGGGCCCGGGGCAATCTGATCAAGTATTTGATCTCGTGGTTGCCAAACCTGCCTGTGACAGGGCGGTTGAAACTTGTTGATCCTCGAGGTTCCAGCCAGCCCAGTCTATTCCATGATTTTGTGGAATCAGATTACGCCAAACTAGTTATTTTGGCAAGGAGCCCCCCTTTCACAGCTCCACTGAAGATCCTCATTCCCCTTTGTAGTCACAGAAAGGAAATAAGCACTATTAGGTTGAACTTGTTTGAATCTGCTTTGGGCATGTCCTCAGGATGGCGGAAATCCTGCTATGGGCTGTGCTAAGAAGTCTTCACTGGCTGCAAAAGGACAATGATGATTTCAGAGAGAGGCATCTGTGCTTAGACAGCAAATCCACAGGCTATTCTCCAGATGAGGATAAGGAATTGGAGAGAAACAGGTTATCTCCAGAGAGAGCAATTCTAAAGTGTACCGTTCCGGGGGGATAAAATGATTGAACATAGGATGAAGAAGAGTTAATTAAATGACAGTTCCTGACAAAGCTCTATGAAGGATTGAGAGTGACACTCTGAAGTGTCCTGTTGTTCCAGGAAAGAAAATGACTGAGGGAAAAAGGGAGTGCTGTCTACAAGATGTCCAAACCAAACCTTCAGAGGTAATCAGCACCGCCAAAGCATCAGCTTGATTAACGATTAGAAGAAATATGCCCAGCAGCCAAGGGGAAAAACGGGAAGAAGAACGGAGAGAAGAAGAGGCTTCAAAACATTTCTCAAGAAGGAGATATGAAGGGGCTGAGAAGGGATATACCTGTCTTACTAACAGGTAGTTGCAAAGAGCAAGTAGCCATGTGCATAACAAAGAAACAAGAGACGGTACAGTAAATTCTGGAAAATGATAGTCAGGTCAGGGTTTCCTTCTAGTGGCAACTAAGCACAGTGCGGCAGTTTTGAGGAAACTGTCTCATCTGAAGAGGTTTCAGAGATGACCTTGGAAAAAGTTTGGGAAAACAGAACTCCTGAAGATGTTTTTTCCAAGAAGAGAAGAAGGGCAAGTAGAATAACTAGGTTTCTGCAAGACCTTTGAATGTTTCTGTCCAGAAGAGGAAAAACAGCAAATGCAGAGCATGTCCTGATGTACTAGTGGTACCTGAGCACACCACACCAGCATCCTCTCCGTGGTTACAGTTGTGTTCTCCCCAGGGCTTGGCTCGGCACTCAGTGAGGGCAGTTTCAGATCCTGTACAGTTCACGTCATCCAACCAAATTTTTCCAGTTCCTTGTCCAAACTGCGAAGAGCTGGGGGCTGAGGTTGCTTCCCCACAGCCCAGCTGCCTGCAGACCACTTGAGCATCTGCTAAATCCCAGCTGTCGTCACAGACGGTCCCCCATTGCTGCTCATGAAACACCTCGACCCTTCCAGAGCAGAAATTTGATCCGTTCACCAGCCGCACTGGAGTTGGCTCTGGAACACACAAAGGAAAGACCAGGTGAGTTATTTTGGCAAAGACACTCCGTATAGGCACGTCAGGAAACACTGTGTGCACTAGTTGGTTTCGTATGACATCCAGGGACAAGCATCAAGAAGAAGGTCCAGTGCTATTGCATTGAATAAGGAATTGGCTGGAAGGTCACAGTCAGAGGGTTGTGATCAATGGCTTTATGTCTGGATGAAGTCTGGTAACTAGTGGTGTCCCCCAAGACTCTGTCTTGAGACCAGTACTCTTCAACATCTTGACCAGTGGCATAGATGATGGGATTGAGTGCGCCTTCAGCAAGTTTGCTGACGATAGCAAGCTGATGGGTGTGGTTGACATGCTAGAAGGAAGGGATGCCATCCAGGGGGATCTTGATCAACTCTAAAGGTGGTCCCTTGTGATGCTAATGAGGTTCAGCGTAGCAAAGCGCAAGCTTTTGCACTTGGGTTGAGGTAATCCCAGTTATGTATGTCAACTGGGAGAACTCCTGGAGAGCAGCCCTGCTGAGAAGGACTTCAGGGTCCTGGTAAGTTAAGAAAAAGTCAACACGAGCCAGCAGGATGCGCTTGCAGCCTTAAATGACCAATGATATCCTGGGCTCCATCAGAAGAGGGGTGGACAGGAGGGTGAGAGAGTTGGCTGTCCCCCACTATTCTGCCCTCCTGGGTCCCCAGACAGAGTACTGCATCCAGGTCTCGGGCCTCCAACACAGGAAAGATGTGGAGCTTTTGGAGAGGGTCCAGAAAAAGGCCACGAAGATGATCGGAGGGCTGGAGAACCTCTCCTAGGAAGACAAGCTGAAGGAACTGGGCTTATTCTGCCTGGAAAAGAGAAGACTGCAGGGAGATATCATTGTGGTGCTCCAGTATTTCAAGGGCATTTATCAACAGGAAGGAAATCAACTTTTTGCACAGCTAGCGATAGGAAGAAAAGAAAAGGCTTTAAACTAGAGGACGGAGATTTAGATCAGAGGTCAGGGGAAAGTTTTTAGCTGAGAGAGTGGTGAGGTGCTCGACCAGGTTTCCCAGAGAAGCTGTCGATGTCCCATTCCATCATGTGTTAAAGACCAGGATAAACGGGGCCCGGGGCAATCTGATCAAGTATTTGATCTCGTGGTTGCCAAACCTGCCTGTGACAGGGCGGTTGAAAATTGTTGATCCTCGAGGTTCCAGCCAGCCCAGTCTATTCCATGATTTTGTGGAATCAGATTACGCCAAACTAGTTATTTTGGCAAGGAGCCCCCCTTTCACAGCTCCACTGAAGATCCTCATTCCCCTTTGTAGTCACAGAAAGGAAATAAGCACTATTAGGTTGAACTTGTTTGAATCTGCTTTGGGCATGTCCTCAGGATGGCGGAAATCCTGCTATGGGCTGTGCTAAGAAGTCTTCACTGGCTGCAAAAGGACAATGATGATTTCAGAGAGAGGCATCTGTGCTTAGACAGCAAATCCACAGGCTATTCTCCAGATGAGGATAAGGAATTGGAGAGAAACAGGTTATCTCCAGAGAGAGCAATTCTAAAGTGTACCGTTCCGGGGGGATAAAATGATTGAACATAGGATGAAGAAGAGTTAATTAAATGACAGTTCCTGACAAAGCTCTATGAAGGATTGAGAGTGACACTCTGAAGTGTCCTGTTGTTCCAGGAAAGAAAATGACTGAGGGAAAAAGGGAGTGCTGTCTACAAGATGTCCAAACCAAACCTTCAGAGGTAATCAGCACCGCCAAAGCATCAGCTTGATTAACGATTAGAAGAAATATGCCCAGCAGCCAAGGGGAAAAACGGGAAGAAGAACGGAGAGAAGAAGAGGCTTCAAAACATTTCTCAAGAAGGAGATATGAAGGGGCTGAGAAGGGATATACCTGTCTTACTAACAGGTAGTTGCAAAGAGCAAGTAGCCATGTGCATAACAAAGAAACAAGAGACGGTACAGTAAATTCTGGAAAATGATAGTCAGGTCAGGGTTTCCTTCTAGTGGCAACTAAGCACAGTGCGGCAGTTTTGAGGAAACTGTCTCATCTGAAGAGGTTTCAGAGATGACCTTGGAAAAAGTTTGGGAAAACAGAACTCCTGAAGATGTTTTTTCCAAGAAGAGAAGAAGGGCAAGTAGAATAACTAGGTTTCTGCAAGACCTTTGAATGTTTCTGTCCAGAAGAGGAAAAACAGCAAATGCAGAGCATGTCCTGATGTACTAGTGGTACCTGAGCACACCACACCAGCATCCTCTCCGTGGTTACAGTTGTGTTCTCCCCAGGGCTTGGCTCGGCACTCAGTGAGGGCAGTTTCAGATCCTGTACAGTTCACGTCATCCAACCAAATTTTTCCAGTTCCTTGTCCAAACTGCGAAGAGCTGGGGGCTGAGGTTGCTTCCCCACAGCCCAGCTGCCTGCAGACCACTTGAGCATCTGCTAAATCCCAGCTGTCGTCACAGACGGTCCCCCATTGCTGCTCATGAAACACCTCGACCCTTCCAGAGCAGAAATTTGATCCGTTCACCAGCCGCACTGGAGTTGGCTCTGGAACACACAAAGGAAAGACCAGGTGAGTTATTTTGGCAAAGACACTCCGTATAGGCACGTCAGGAAACACTGTGTGCACTAGTTGGTTTCGTATGACATCCAGGGACAAGCATCAAGAAGAAGGTCCAGTGCTATTGCATTGAATAAGGAATTGGCTGGAAGGTCACAGTCAGAGGGTTGTGATCAATGGCTTTATGTCTGGATGAAGTCTGGTAACTAGTGGTGTCCCCCAAGACTCTGTCTTGAGACCAGTACTCTTCAACATCTTGACCAGTGGCATAGATGATGGGATTGAGTGCGCCTTCAGCAAGTTTGCTGACGATAGCAAGCTGATGGGTGTGGTTGACATGCTAGAAGGAAGGGATGCCATCCAGGGGGATCTTGATCAACTCTAAAGGTGGTCCCTTGTGATGCTAATGAGGTTCAGCGTAGCAAAGCGCAAGCTTTTGCACTTGGGTTGAGGTAATCCCAGTTATGTATGTCAACTGGGAGAACTCCTGGAGAGCAGCCCTGCTGAGAAGGACTTCAGGGTCCTGGTAAGTTAAGAAAAAGTCAACACGAGCCAGCAGGATGCGCTTGCAGCCTTGAATGACCAATGATATCCTGGGCTCCATCAGAAGAGGGGTGGACAGGAGGGTGAGAGAGTTGGCTGTCCCCCACTATTCTGCCCTCCTGGGTCCCCAGACAGAGTACTGCATCCAGGTCTCGGGCCTCCAACACAGGAAAGATGTGGAGCTTTTGGAGAGGGTCCAGAAAAAGGCCACGAAGATGATCGGAGGGCTGGAGAACCTCTCCTAGGAAGACAAGCTGAAGGAACTGGGCTTATTCTGCCTGGAAAAGAGAAGACTGCAGGGAGATATCATTGTGGTGCTCCAGTATTTCAAGGGCATTTATCAACAGGAAGGAAATCAACTTTTTGCACAGCTAGCGATAGGAAGAAAAGAAAAGGCTTTAAACTAGAGGACGGAGATTTAGATCAGAGGTCAGGGGAAAGTTTTTAGCTGAGAGAGTGGTGAGGTGCTCGACCAGGTTTCCCAGAGAAGCTGTCGATGTCCCATTCCATCATGTGTTAAAGACCAGGATAAACGGGGCCCGGGGCAATCTGATCAAGTATTTGATCTCGTGGTTGCCAAACCTGCCTGTGACAGGGCGGTTGAAAATTGTTGATCCTCGAGGTTCCAGCCAGCCCAGTCTATTCCATGATTTTGTGGAATCAGATTACGCCAAACTAGTTATTTTGGCAAGGAGCCCCCCTTTCACAGCTCCACTGAAGATCCTCATTCCCCTTTGTAGTCACAGAAAGGAAATAAGCACTATTAGGTTGAACTAGTTTGAATCTGCTTTGGGCATGTCCTCAGGATGGCGGAAATCCTGCTATGGGCTGTGCTAAGAAGTCTTCACTGGCTGCAAAAGGACAATGATGATTTCAGAGAGAGGCATCTGTGCTTAGACAGCAAATCCACAGGCTATTCTCCAGATGAGGATAAGGAATTGGAGAGAAACAGGTTATCTCCAGAGAGAGCAATTCTAAAGTGTACCGTTCCGGGGGGATAAAATGATTGAACATAGGATGAAGAAGAGTTAATTAAATGACAGTTCCTGACAAAGCTCTATGAAGGATTGAGAGTGACACTCTGAAGTGTCCTGTTGTTCCAGGAAAGAAAATGACTGAGGGAAAAAGGGAGTGCTGTCTACAAGATGTCCAAACCAAACCTTCAGAGGTAATCAGCACCGCCAAAGCATCAGCTTGATTAACGATTAGAAGAAATATGCCCAGCAGCCAAGGGGAAAAACGGGAAGAAGAACGGAGAGAAGAAGAGGCTTCAAAACATTTCTCAAGAAGGAGATATGAAGGGGCTGAGAAGGGATATACCTGTCTTACTAACAGGTAGTTGCAAAGAGCAAGTAGCCATGTGCATAACAAAGAAACAAGAGACGGTACAGTAAATTCTGGAAAATGATAGTCAGGTCAGGGTTTCCTTCTAGTGGCAACTAAGCACAGTGCGGCAGTTTTGAGGAAACTGTCTCATCTGAAGAGGTTTCAGAGATGACCTTGGAAAAAGTTTGGGAAAACAGAACTCCTGAAGATGTTTTTTCCAAGAAGAGAAGAAGGGCAAGTAGAATAACTAGGTTTCTGCAAGACCTTTGAATGTTTCTGTCCAGAAGAGGAAAAACAGCAAATGCAGAGCATGTCCTGATGTACTAGTGGTACCTGAGCACACCACACCAGCATCCTCTCCGTGGTTACAGTTGTGTTCTCCCCAGGGCTTGGCTCGGCACTCAGTGAGGGCAGTTTCAGATCCTGTACAGTTCACGTCATCCAACCAAATTTTTCCAGTTCCTTGTCCAAACTGCGAAGAGCTGGGGGCTGAGGTTGCTTCCCCACAGCCCAGCTGCCTGCAGACCACTTGAGCATCTGCTAAATCCCAGCTGTCGTCACAGACGGTCCCCCATTGCTGCTCATGAAACACCTCGACCCTTCCAGAGCAGAAATTTGATCCGTTCACCAGCCGCACTGGAGTTGGCTCTGGAACACACAAAGGAAAGACCAGGTGAGTTATTTTGGCAAAGACACTCCGTATAGGCACGTCAGGAAACACTGTGTGCACTAGTTGGTTTCGTATGACATCCAGGGACAAGCATCAAGAAGAAGGTCCAGTGCTATTGCATTGAATAAGGAATTGGCTGGAAGGTCACAGTCAGAGGGTTGTGATCAATGGCTTTATGTCTGGATGAAGTCTGGTAACTAGTGGTGTCCCCCAAGACTCTGTCTTGAGACCAGTACTCTTCAACATCTTGACCAGTGGCATAGATGATGGGATTGAGTGCGCCTTCAGCAAGTTTGCTGACGATAGCAAGCTGATGGGTGTGGTTGACATGCTAGAAGGAAGGGATGCCATCCAGGGGGATCTTGATCAACTCTAAAGGTGGTCCCTTGTGATGCTAATGAGGTTCAGCGTAGCAAAGCGCAAGCTTTTGCACTTGGGTTGAGGTAATCCCAGTTATGTATGTCAACTGGGAGAACTCCTGGAGAGCAGCCCTGCTGAGAAGGACTTCAGGGTCCTGGTAAGTTAAGAAAAAGTCAACACGAGCCAGCAGGATGCGCTTGCAGCCTTAAATGACCAATGATATCCTGGGCTCCATCAGAAGAGGGGTGGACAGGAGGGTGAGAGAGTTGGCTGTCCCCCACTATTCTGCCCTCCTGGGTCCCCAGACAGAGTACTGCATCCAGGTCTCGGGCCTCCAACACAGGAAAGATGTGGAGCTTTTGGAGAGGGTCCAGAAAAAGGCCACGAAGATGATCGGAGGGCTGGAGAACCTCTCCTAGGAAGACAAGCTGAAGGAACTGGGCTTATTCTGCCTGGAAAAGAGAAGACTGCAGGGAGATATCATTGTGGTGCTCCAGTATTTCAAGGGCATTTATCAACAGGAAGGAAATCAACTTTTTGCACAGCTAGCGATAGGAAGAAAAGAAAAGGCTTTAAACTAGAGGACGGAGATTTAGATCAGAGGTCAGGGGAAAGTTTTTAGCTGAGAGAGTGGTGAGGTGCTCGACCAGGTTTCCCAGAGAAGCTGTCGATGTCCCATTCCATCATGTGTTAAAGACCAGGATAAACGGGGCCCGGGGCAATCTGATCAAGTATTTGATCTCGTGGTTGCCAAACCTGCCTGTGACAGGGCGGTTGAAAATTGTTGATCCTCGAGGTTCCAGCCAGCCCAGTCTATTCCATGATTTTGTGGAATCAGATTACGCCAAACTAGTTATTTTGGCAAGGAGCCCCCCTTTCACAGCTCCACTGAAGATCCTCATTCCCCTTTGTAGTCACAGAAAGGAAATAAGCACTATTAGGTTGAACTAGTTTGAATCTGCTTTGGGCATGTCCTCAGGATGGCGGAAATCCTGCTATGGGCTGTGCTAAGAAGTCTTCACTGGCTGCAAAAGGACAATGATGATTTCAGAGAGAGGCATCTGTGCTTAGACAGCAAATCCACAGGCTATTCTCCAGATGAGGATAAGGAATTGGAGAGAAACAGGTTATCTCCAGAGAGAGCAATTCTAAAGTGTACCGTTCCGGGGGGATAAAATGATTGAACATAGGATGAAGAAGAGTTAATTAAATGACAGTTCCTGACAAAGCTCTATGAAGGATTGAGAGTGACACTCTGAAGTGTCCTGTTGTTCCAGGAAAGAAAATGACTGAGGGAAAAAGGGAGTGCTGTCTACAAGATGTCCAAACCAAACCTTCAGAGGTAATCAGCACCGCCAAAGCATCAGCTTGATTAACGATTAGAAGAAATATGCCCAGCAGCCAAGGGGAAAAACGGGAAGAAGAACGGAGAGAAGAAGAGGCTTCAAAACATTTCTCAAGAAGGAGATATGAAGGGGCTGAGAAGGGATATACCTGTCTTACTAACAGGTAGTTGCAAAGAGCAAGTAGCCATGTGCATAACAAAGAAACAAGAGACGGTACAGTAAATTCTGGAAAATGATAGTCAGGTCAGGGTTTCCTTCTAGTGGCAACTAAGCACAGTGCGGCAGTTTTGAGGAAACTGTCTCATCTGAAGAGGTTTCAGAGATGACCTTGGAAAAAGTTTGGGAAAACAGAACTCCTGAAGATGTTTTTTCCAAGAAGAGAAGAAGGGCAAGTAGAATAACTAGGTTTCTGCAAGACCTTTGAATGTTTCTGTCCAGAAGAGGAAAAACAGCAAATGCAGAGCATGTCCTGATGTACTAGTGGTACCTGAGCACACCACACCAGCATCCTCTCCGTGGTTACAGTTGTGTTCTCCCCAGGGCTTGGCTCGGCACTCAGTGAGGGCAGTTTCAGATCCTGTACAGTTCACGTCATCCAACCAAATTTTTCCAGTTCCTTGTCCAAACTGCGAAGAGCTGGGGGCTGAGGTTGCTTCCCCACAGCCCAGCTGCCTGCAGACCACTTGAGCATCTGCTAAATCCCAGCTGTCGTCACAGACGGTCCCCCATTGCTGCTCATGAAACACCTCGACCCTTCCAGAGCAGAAATTTGATCCGTTCACCAGCCGCACTGGAGTTGGCTCTGGAACACACAAAGGAAAGACCAGGTGAGTTATTTTGGCAAAGACACTCCGTATAGGCACGTCAGGAAACACTGTGTGCACTAGTTGGTTTCGTATGACATCCAGGGACAAGCATCAAGAAGAAGGTCCAGTGCTATTGCATTGAATAAGGAATTGGCTGGAAGGTCACAGTCAGAGGGTTGTGATCAATGGCTTTATGTCTGGATGAAGTCTGGTAACTAGTGGTGTCCCCCAAGACTCTGTCTTGAGACCAGTACTCTTCAACATCTTGACCAGTGGCATAGATGATGGGATTGAGTGCGCCTTCAGCAAGTTTGCTGACGATAGCAAGCTGATGGGTGTGGTTGACATGCTAGAAGGAAGGGATGCCATCCAGGGGGATCTTGATCAACTCTAAAGGTGGTCCCTTGTGATGCTAATGAGGTTCAGCGTAGCAAAGCGCAAGCTTTTGCACTTGGGTTGAGGTAATCCCAGTTATGTATGTCAACTGGGAGAACTCCTGGAGAGCAGCCCTGCTGAGAAGGACTTCAGGGTCCTGGTAAGTTAAGAAAAAGTCAACACGAGCCAGCAGGATGCGCTTGCAGCCTTGAATGACCAATGATATCCTGGGCTCCATCAGAAGAGGGGTGGACAGGAGGGTGAGAGAGTTGGCTGTCCCCCACTATTCTGCCCTCCTGGGTCCCCAGACAGAGTACTGCATCCAGGTCTCGGGCCTCCAACACAGGAAAGATGTGGAGCTTTTGGAGAGGGTCCAGAAAAAGGCCACGAAGATGATCGGAGGGCTGGAGAACCTCTCCTAGGAAGACAAGCTGAAGGAACTGGGCTTATTCTGCCTGGAAAAGAGAAGACTGCAGGGAGATATCATTGTGGTGCTCCAGTATTTCAAGGGCATTTATCAACAGGAAGGAAATCAACTTTTTGCACAGCTAGCGATAGGAAGAAAAGAAAAGGCTTTAAACTAGAGGACGGAGATTTAGATCAGAGGTCAGGGGAAAGTTTTTAGCTGAGAGAGTGGTGAGGTGCTCGACCAGGTTTCCCAGAGAAGCTGTCGATGTCCCATTCCATCATGTGTTAAAGACCAGGATAAACGGGGCCCGGGGCAATCTGATCAAGTATTTGATCTCGTGGTTGCCAAACCTGCCTGTGACAGGGCGGTTGAAAATTGTTGATCCTCGAGGTTCCAGCCAGCCCAGTCTATTCCATGATTTTGTGGAATCAGATTACGCCAAACTAGTTATTTTGGCAAGGAGCCCCCCTTTCACAGCTCCACTGAAGATCCTCATTCCCCTTTGTAGTCACAGAAAGGAAATAAGCACTATTAGGTTGAACTAGTTTGAATCTGCTTTGGGCATGTCCTCAGGATGGCGGAAATCCTGCTATGGGCTGTGCTAAGAAGTCTTCACTGGCTGCAAAAGGACAATGATGATTTCAGAGAGAGGCATCTGTGCTTAGACAGCAAATCCACAGGCTATTCTCCAGATGAGGATAAGGAATTGGAGAGAAACAGGTTATCTCCAGAGAGAGCAATTCTAAAGTGTACCGTTCCGGGGGGATAAAATGATTGAACATAGGATGAAGAAGAGTTAATTAAATGACAGTTCCTGACAAAGCTCTATGAAGGATTGAGAGTGACACTCTGAAGTGTCCTGTTGTTCCAGGAAAGAAAATGACTGAGGGAAAAAGGGAGTGCTGTCTACAAGATGTCCAAACCAAACCTTCAGAGGTAATCAGCACCGCCAAAGCATCAGCTTGATTAACGATTAGAAGAAATATGCCCAGCAGCCAAGGGGAAAAACGGGAAGAAGAACGGAGAGAAGAAGAGGCTTCAAAACATTTCTCAAGAAGGAGATATGAAGGGGCTGAGAAGGGATATACCTGTCTTACTAACAGGTAGTTGCAAAGAGCAAGTAGCCATGTGCATAACAAAGAAACAAGAGACGGTACAGTAAATTCTGGAAAATGATAGTCAGGTCAGGGTTTCCTTCTAGTGGCAACTAAGCACAGTGCGGCAGTTTTGAGGAAACTGTCTCATCTGAAGAGGTTTCAGAGATGACCTTGGAAAAAGTTTGGGAAAACAGAACTCCTGAAGATGTTTTTTCCAAGAAGAGAAGAAGGGCAAGTAGAATAACTAGGTTTCTGCAAGACCTTTGAATGTTTCTGTCCAGAAGAGGAAAAACAGCAAATGCAGAGCATGTCCTGATGTACTAGTGGTACCTGAGCACACCACACCAGCATCCTCTCCGTGGTTACAGTTGTGTTCTCCCCAGGGCTTGGCTCGGCACTCAGTGAGGGCAGTTTCAGATCCTGTACAGTTCACGTCATCCAACCAAATTTTTCCAGTTCCTTGTCCAAACTGCGAAGAGCTGGGGGCTGAGGTTGCTTCCCCACAGCCCAGCTGCCTGCAGACCACTTGAGCATCTGCTAAATCCCAGCTGTCGTCACAGACGGTCCCCCATTGCTGCTCATGAAACACCTCGACCCTTCCAGAGCAGAAATTTGATCCGTTCACCAGCCGCACTGGAGTTGGCTCTGGAACACACAAAGGAAAGACCAGGTGAGTTATTTTGGCAAAGACACTCCGTATAGGCACGTCAGGAAACACTGTGTGCACTAGTTGGTTTCGTATGACATCCAGGGACAAGCATCAAGAAGAAGGTCCAGTGCTATTGCATTGAATAAGGAATTGGCTGGAAGGTCACAGTCAGAGGGTTGTGATCAATGGCTTTATGTCTGGATGAAGTCTGGTAACTAGTGGTGTCCCCCAAGACTCTGTCTTGAGACCAGTACTCTTCAACATCTTGACCAGTGGCATAGATGATGGGATTGAGTGCGCCTTCAGCAAGTTTGCTGACGATAGCAAGCTGATGGGTGTGGTTGACATGCTAGAAGGAAGGGATGCCATCCAGGGGGATCTTGATCAACTCTAAAGGTGGTCCCTTGTGATGCTAATGAGGTTCAGCGTAGCAAAGCGCAAGCTTTTGCACTTGGGTTGAGGTAATCCCAGTTATGTATGTCAACTGGGAGAACTCCTGGAGAGCAGCCCTGCTGAGAAGGACTTCAGGGTCCTGGTAAGTTAAGAAAAAGTCAACACGAGCCAGCAGGATGCGCTTGCAGCCTTGAATGACCAATGATATCCTGGGCTCCATCAGAAGAGGGGTGGACAGGAGGGTGAGAGAGTTGGCTGTCCCCCACTATTCTGCCCTCCTGGGTCCCCAGACAGAGTACTGCATCCAGGTCTCGGGCCTCCAACACAGGAAAGATGTGGAGCTTTTGGAGAGGGTCCAGAAAAAGGCCACGAAGATGATCGGAGGGCTGGAGAACCTCTCCTAGGAAGACAAGCTGAAGGAACTGGGCTTATTCTGCCTGGAAAAGAGAAGACTGCAGGGAGATATCATTGTGGTGCTCCAGTATTTCAAGGGCATTTATCAACAGGAAGGAAATCAACTTTTTGCACAGCTAGCGATAGGAAGAAAAGAAAAGGCTTTAAACTAGAGGACGGAGATTTAGATCAGAGGTCAGGGGAAAGTTTTTAGCTGAGAGAGTGGTGAGGTGCTCGACCAGGTTTCCCAGAGAAGCTGTCGATGTCCCATTCCATCATGTGTTAAAGACCAGGATAAACGGGGCCCGGGGCAATCTGATCAAGTATTTGATCTCGTGGTTGCCAAACCTGCCCGTGACAGGGCGGTTGAAAATTGTTGATCCTCGAGGTTCCAGCCAGCCCAGTCTATTCCATGATTTTGTGGAATCAGATTACGCCAAACTAGTTATTTTGGCAAGGAGCCCCCCTTTCACAGCTCCACTGAAGATCCTCATTCCCCTTTGTAGTCACAGAAAGGAAATAAGCACTATTAGGTTGAACTAGTTTGAATCTGCTTTGGGCATGTCCTCAGGATGGCGGAAATCCTGCTATGGGCTGTGCTAAGAAGTCTTCACTGGCTGCAAAAGGACAATGATGATTTCAGAGAGAGGCATCTGTGCTTAGACAGCAAATCCACAGGCTATTCTCCAGATGAGGATAAGGAATTGGAGAGAAACAGGTTATCTCCAGAGAGAGCAATTCTAAAGTGTACCGTTCCGGGGGGATAAAATGATTGAACATAGGATGAAGAAGAGTTAATTAAATGACAGTTCCTGACAAAGCTCTATGAAGGATTGAGAGTGACACTCTGAAGTGTCCTGTTGTTCCAGGAAAGAAAATGACTGAGGGAAAAAGGGAGTGCTGTCTACAAGATGTCCAAACCAAACCTTCAGAGGTAATCAGCACCGCCAAAGCATCAGCTTGATTAACGATTAGAAGAAATATGCCCAGCAGCCAAGGGGAAAAACGGGAAGAAGAACGGAGAGAAGAAGAGGCTTCAAAACATTTCTCAAGAAGGAGATATGAAGGGGCTGAGAAGGGATATACCTGTCTTACTAACAGGTAGTTGCAAAGAGCAAGTAGCCATGTGCATAACAAAGAAACAAGAGACGGTACAGTAAATTCTGGAAAATGATAGTCAGGTCAGGGTTTCCTTCTAGTGGCAACTAAGCACAGTGCGGCAGTTTTGAGGAAACTGTCTCATCTGAAGAGGTTTCAGAGATGACCTTGGAAAAAGTTTGGGAAAACAGAACTCCTGAAGATGTTTTTTCCAAGAAGAGAAGAAGGGCAAGTAGAATAACTAGGTTTCTGCAAGACCTTTGAATGTTTCTGTCCAGAAGAGGAAAAACAGCAAATGCAGAGCATGTCCTGATGTACTAGTGGTACCTGAGCACACCACACCAGCATCCTCTCCGTGGTTACAGTTGTGTTCTCCCCAGGGCTTGGCTCGGCACTCAGTGAGGGCAGTTTCAGATCCTGTACAGTTCACGTCATCCAACCAAATTTTTCCAGTTCCTTGTCCAAACTGCGAAGAGCTGGGGGCTGAGGTTGCTTCCCCACAGCCCAGCTGCCTGCAGACCACTTGAGCATCTGCTAAATCCCAGCTGTCGTCACAGACGGTCCCCCATTGCTGCTCATGAAACACCTCGACCCTTCCAGAGCAGAAATTTGATCCGTTCACCAGCCGCACTGGAGTTGGCTCTGGAACACACAAAGGAAAGACCAGGTGAGTTATTTTGGCAAAGACACTCCGTATAGGCACGTCAGGAAACACTGTGTGCACTAGTTGGTTTCGTATGACATCCAGGGACAAGCATCAAGAAGAAGGTCCAGTGCTATTGCATTGAATAAGGAATTGGCTGGAAGGTCACAGTCAGAGGGTTGTGATCAATGGCTTTATGTCTGGATGAAGTCTGGTAACTAGTGGTGTCCCCCAAGACTCTGTCTTGAGACCAGTACTCTTCAACATCTTGACCAGTGGCATAGATGATGGGATTGAGTGCGCCTTCAGCAAGTTTGCTGACGATAGCAAGCTGATGGGTGTGGTTGACATGCTAGAAGGAAGGGATGCCATCCAGGGGGATCTTGATCAACTCTAAAGGTGGTCCCTTGTGATGCTAATGAGGTTCAGCGTAGCAAAGCGCAAGCTTTTGCACTTGGGTTGAGGTAATCCCAGTTATGTATGTCAACTGGGAGAACTCCTTGAGAGCAGCCCTGCTGAGAAGGACTTCAGGGTCCTGGTAAGTTAAGAAAAAGTCAACACGAGCCAGCAGGATGCGCTTGCAGCCTTGAATGACCAATGATATCCTGGGCTCCATCAGAAGAGGGGTGGACAGGAGGGTGAGAGAGTTGGCTGTCCCCCACTATTCTGCCCTCCTGGGTCCCCAGACAGAGTACTGCATCCAGGTCTCGGGCCTCCAACACAGGAAAGATGTGGAGCTTTTGGAGAGGGTCCAGAAAAAGGCCACGAAGATGATCGGAGGGCTGGAGAACCTCTCCTAGGAAGACAAGCTGAAGGAACTGGGCTTATTCTGCCTGGAAAAGAGAAGACTGCAGGGAGATATCATTGTGGTGCTCCAGTATTTCAAGGGCATTTATCAACAGGAAGGAAATCAACTTTTTGCACAGCTAGCGATAGGAAGAAAAGAAAAGGCTTTAAACTAGAGGACGGAGATTTAGATCAGAGGTCAGGGGAAAGTTTTTAGCTGAGAGAGTGGTGAGGTGCTCGACCAGGTTTCCCAGAGAAGCTGTCGATGTCCCATTCCATCATGTGTTAAAGACCAGGATAAACGGGGCCCGGGGCAATCTGATCAAGTATTTGATCTCGTGGTTGCCAAACCTGCCCGTGACAGGGCGGTTGAAACTTGTTGATCCTCGAGGTTCCAGCCAGCCCAGTCTATTCCATGATTTTGTGGAATCAGATTACGCCAAACTAGTTATTTTGGCAAGGAGCCCCCCTTTCACAGCTCCACTGAAGATCCTCATTCCCCTTTGTAGTCACAGAAAGGAAATAAGCACTATTAGGTTGAACTTGTTTGAATCTGCTTTGGGCATGTCCTCAGGATGGCGGAAATCCTGCTATGGGCTGTGCTAAGAAGTCTTCACTGGCTGCAAAAGGACAATGATGATTTCAGAGAGAGGCATCTGTGCTTAGACAGCAAATCCACAGGCTATTCTCCAGATGTGGATAAGGAATTGGAGAGAAACAGGTTATCTCCAGAGAGAGCAATTCTAAAGTGTACCGTTCCGGGGGGATAAAATGATTGAACATAGGATGAAGAAGAGTTAATTAAATGACAGTTCCTGACAAAGCTCTATGAAGGATTGAGAGTGACACTCTGAAGTGTCCTGTTGTTCCAGGAAAGAAAATGACTGAGGGAAAAAGGGAGTGCTGTCTACAAGATGTCCAAACCAAACCTTCAGAGGTAATCAGCACCGCCAAAGCATCAGCTTGATTAACGATTAGAAGAAATATGCCCAGCAGCCAAGGGGAAAAACGGGAAGAAGAACGGAGAGAAGAAGAGGCTTCAAAACATTTCTCAAGAAGGAGATATGAAGGGGCTGAGAAGGGATATACCTGTCTTACTAACAGGTAGTTGCAAAGAGCAAGTAGCCATGTGCATAACAAAGAAACAAGAGACGGTACAGTAAATTCTGGAAAATGATAGTCAGGTCAGGGTTTCCTTCTAGTGGCAACTAAGCACAGTGCGGCAGTTTTGAGGAAACTGTCTCATCTGAAGAGGTTTCAGAGATGACCTTGGAAAAAGTTTGGGAAAACAGAACTCCTGAAGATGTTTTTTCCAAGAAGAGAAGAAGGGCAAGTAGAATAACTAGGTTTCTGCAAGACCTTTGAATGTTTCTGTCCAGAAGAGGAAAAACAGCAAATGCAGAGCATGTCCTGATGTACTAGTGATACCTGAGCACACCACACCAGCATCCTCTCCGTGGTTACAGTTGTGTTCTCCCCAGGGCTTGGCTCGGCACTCAGTGAGGGCAGTTTCAGATCCTGTACAGTTCACGTCATCCAACCAAATTTTTCCAGTTCCTTGTCCAAACCGCGAAGAGCTGGGGGCTGAGGTTGCTTCCCCACAGCCCAGCTGCCTGCAGACCACTTGAGCATCTGCTAAATCCCAGCTGTCGTCACAGACGGTCCCCCATTGCTGCTCATGAAACACCTCGACCCTTCCAGAGCAGAAATTTGATCCGTTCACCAGCCGCACTGGAGTTGGCTCTGGAACACACAAAGGAAAGACCAGGTGAGTTATTTTGGCAAAGACACTCCGTATAGGCACGTCAGGAAACACTGTGTGCACTAGTTGGTTTCGTATGACATCCAGGGACAAGCATCAAGAAGAAGGTCCAGTGCTATTGCATTGAATAAGGAATTGGCTGGAAGGTCACAGTCAGAGGGTTGTGATCAGTGGCTTTATGTCTGGATGAAGTCTGGTAACTAGTGGTGTCCCCCAAGACTCTGTCTTGAGACCAGTACTCTTCAACATCTTGACCAGTGACATAGATGATGGGATTGAGTGCGCCTTCAGCAAGTTTGCTGACGATAGCAAGCTGATGGGTGTGGTTGACATGCTAGAAGGAAGGAAGGGATGCCATCCAGGGGGACCTTGATCAGCTCTAAAGTTGGTCCCTTGTGAAGCTAATGAGGTTCAGCGTAGCAAAGCGCAAGCTTTTGCACTTGGGTTGAGGTAATCCCAGTTATGTTTGTCAACTGGGAGAACTCCTTGAGAGCAGCCCTGCTGAGAAGGACTTCGGGGTCCTGGTAAGTTAAGAAAAAGTCAACACGAGCCAGCAGGATGCGCTTGCAGCCTTAAATGACCAATGATATCCTGGGCTCCATCAGAAGAGGGGTGGACAGGAGGGTGAGAGAGTTGGCTGTCCCCACTATTCTGCCCTCCTGGGTCCCCAGACAGAGTACTGCATCCAGGTCTCGGGCCTCCAACACAGGAAAGATGTGGAGCTTTTGGAGAGGGTCCAGAAAAAGGCCACGAAGATGATCGGAGGGCTGGAGAACCTCTCCTAGGAAGACAAGCTGAAGGAACTGGGCTTATTCTGCCTGGAAAAGAGAAGACTGCAGGGAGATATCATTGTGGTGCTCCAGTATTTCAAGGGCATTTATCAACAGGAAGGAAATCAACTTTTTGCACAGCTAGCGATAGGAAGAAAAGAAAAGGCTTTAAACTAGAGGACGGAGATTTAGATCAGAGGTCAGGGGAAAGTTTTTAGCTGAGAGAGTGGTGAGGTGCTCGACCAGGTTTCCCAGAGAAGCTGTCGATGTCCCATTCCATCATGTGTTAAAGACCAGGATAAACGGGGCCCGGGGCAATCTGATCAAGTATTTGATCTCGTGGTTGCCAAACCTGCCTGTGACAGGGCGGTTGAAACTTGTTGATCCTCGAGGTTCCAGCCAGCCCAGTCTATTCCATGATTTTGTGGAATCAGATTACGCCAAACTAGTTATTTTGGCAAGGAGCCCCCCTTTCACAGCTCCACTGAAGATCCTCATTCCCCTTTGTAGTCACAGAAAGGAAATAAGCACTATTAGGTTGAACTTGTTTGAATCTGCTTTGGGCATGTCCTCAGGATGGCGAAAATCCTGCTATGGGCTGTGCTAAGAAGTCTTCACTGGCTGCAAAAGGACAATGATGATTTCAGAGAGAGGCATCTGTGCTTAGACAGCAAATCCACAGGCTATTCTCCAGATGAGGATAAGGAATTGGAGAGAAACAGGTTATCTCCAGAGAGAGCAATTCTAAAGTGTACCGTTCCGGGGGGATAAAATGATTGAACATAGGATGAAGAAGAGTTAATTAAATGACAGTTCCTGACAAAGCTCTATGAAGGATTGAGAGTGACACTCTGAAGTGTCCTGTTGTTCCAGGAAAGAAAATGACTGAGGGAAAAAGGGAGTGCTGTCTACAAGATGTCCAAACCAAACCTTCAGAGGTAATCAGCACTGCCAAAGCATCAGCTTGATTAACGATTAGAAGAAATATGCCCAGCAGCCAAGGGGAAAAACGGGAAGAAGAACGGAGAGAAGAAGAGGCTTCAAAACATTTCTCAAGAAGGAGATATGAAGGGGCTGAGAAGGGATATACCTGTCTTACTAAAAGGTAGTTGCAAAGAGCAAGTAGCCATGTGCATAACAAAGAAACAAGAGACGGTACAGTAAATTCTGGAAAATGATAGTCAGGTCAGGGTTTCCTTCTAGTGGCAACTAAGCACAGTGCGGCAGTTTTGAGGAAACTGTCTCATCTGAAGAGGTTTCAGAGATGACCTTGGAAAAAGTTTGGGAAAACAGAACTCCTGAAGATGTTTTTTCCAAGAAGAGAAGAAGGGCAAGTAGAATAACTAGGTTTCTGCAAGACCTTTGAATGTTTCTGTCCAGAAGAGGAAAAACAGCAAATGCAGAGCATGTCCTGATGTACTAGTGGTACCTGAGCACACCACACCAGCATCCTCTCCGTGGTTACAGTTGTGTTCTCCCCAGGGCTTGGCTCGGCACTCAGTGAGGGCAGTTTCAGATCCTGTACAGTTCACGTCATCCAACCAAATTTTTCCAGTTCCTTGTCCAAACTGCGAAGAGCTGGGGGCTGAGGTTGCTTCCCCACAGCCCAGCTGCCTGCAGACCACTTGAGCATCTGCTAAATCCCAGCTGTCGTCACAGACGGTCCCCCATTGCTGCTCATGAAACACCTCGACCCTTCCAGAGCAGAAATTTGATCCGTTCACCAGCCGCACTGGAGTTGGCTCTGGAACACACAAAGGAAAGACCAGGTGAGTTATTTTGGCAAAGACACTCCGTATAGGCACGTCAGGAAACACTGTGTGCACTAGTTGGTTTCGTATGACATCCAGGGACAAGCATCAAGAAGAAGGTCCAGTGCTATTGCATTGAATAAGGAATTGGCTGGAAGGTCACAGTCAGAGGGTTGTGATCAATGGCTTTATGTCTGGATGAAGTCTGGTAACTAGTGGTGTCCCCCAAGACTCTGTCTTGAGACCAGTACTCTTCAACATCTTGACCAGTGGCATAGATGATGGGATTGAGTGCGCCTTCAGCAAGTTTGCTGACGATAGCAAGCTGATGGGTGTGGTTGACATGCTAGAAGGAAGGGATGCCATCCAGGGGGATCTTGATCAACTCTAAAGGTGGTCCCTTGTGATGCTAATGAGGTTCAGCGTAGCAAAGCGCAAGCTTTTGCACTTGGGTTGAGGTAATCCCAGTTATGTATGTCAACTGGGAGAACTCCTGGAGAGCAGCCCTGCTGAGAAGGACTTCAGGGTCCTGGTAAGTTAAGAAAAAGTCAACACGAGCCAGCAGGATGCGCTTGCAGCCTTGAATGACCAATGATATCCTGGGCTCCATCAGAAGAGGGGTGGACAGGAGGGTGAGAGAGTTGGCTGTCCCCCACTATTCTGCCCTCCTGGGTCCCCAGACAGAGTACTGCATCCAGGTCTCGGGCCTCCAACACAGGAAAGATGTGGAGCTTTTGGAGAGGGTCCAGAAAAAGGCCACGAAGATGATCGGAGGGCTGGAGAACCTCTCCTAGGAAGACAAGCTGAAGGAACTGGGCTTATTCTGCCTGGAAAAGAGAAGACTGCAGGGAGATATCATTGTGGTGCTCCAGTATTTCAAGGGCATTTATCAACAGGAAGGAAATCAACTTTTTGCACAGCTAGCGATAGGAAGAAAAGAAAAGGCTTTAAACTAGAGGATGGAGATTTAGATCAGAGGTCAGGGGAAAGTTTTTAGCTGAGAGAGTGGTGAGGTGCTCGACCAGGTTTCCCAGAGAAGCTGTCGATGTCCCATTCCATCATGTGTTAAAGACCAGGATAAACGGGGCCCGGGGCAATCTGATCAAGTATTTGATCTCGTGGTTGCCAAACCTGCCTGTGACAGGGCGGTTGAAACTTGTTGATCCTCGAGGTTCCAGCCAGCCCAGTCTATTCCATGATTTTGTGGAATCAGATTACGCCAAACTAGTTATTTTGGCAAGGAGCCCCCCTTTCACAGCTCCACTGAAGATCCTCATTCCCCTTTGTAGTCACAGAAAGGAAATAAGCACTATTAGGTTGAACTTGTTTGAATCTGCTTTGGGCATGTCCTCAGGATGGCGGAAATCCTGCTATGGGCTGTGCTAAGAAGTCTTCACTGGCTGCAAAAGGACAATGATGATTTCAGAGAGAGGCATCTGTGCTTAGACAGCAAATCCACAGGCTATTCTCCAGATGTGGATAAGGAATTGGAGAGAAACAGGTTATCTCCAGAGAGAGCAATTCTAAAGTGTACCGTTCCGGGGGGATAAAATGATTGAACATAGGATGAAGAAGAGTTAATTAAATGACAGTTCCTGACAAAGCTCTATGAAGGATTGAGAGTGACACTCTGAAGTGTCCTGTTGTTCCAGGAAAGAAAATGACTGAGGGAAAAAGGGAGTGCTGTCTACAAGATGTCCAAACCAAACCTTCAGAGGTAATCAGCACCGCCAAAGCATCAGCTTGATTAACGATTAGAAGAAATATGCCCAGCAGCCAAGGGGAAAAACGGGAAGAAGAACGGAGAGAAGAAGAGGCTTCAAAACATTTCTCAAGAAGGAGATATGAAGGGGCTGAGAAGGGATATACCTGTCTTACTAAAAGGTAGTTGCAAAGAGCAAGTAGCCATGTGCATAACAAAGAAACAAGAGACGGTACAGTAAATTCTGGAAAATGATAGTCAGGTCAGGGTTTCCTTCTAGTGGCAACTAAGCACAGTGCGGCAGTTTTGAGGAAACTGTCTCATCTGAAGAGGTTTCAGAGATGACCTTGGAAAAAGTTTGGGAAAACAGAACTCCTGAAGATGTTTTTTCCAAGAAGAGAAGAAGGGCAAGTAGAATAACTAGGTTTCTGCAAGACCTTTGAATGTTTCTGTCCAGAAGAGGAAAAACAGCAAATGCAGAGCATGTCCTGATGTACTAGTGGTACCTGAGCACACCACACCAGCATCCTCTCCGTGGTTACAGTTGTGTTCTCCCCAGGGCTTGGCTCGGCACTCAGTGAGGGCAGTTTCAGATCCTGTACAGTTCACGTCATCCAACCAAATTTTTCCAGTTCCTTGTCCAAACCGCGAAGAGCTGGGGGCTGAGGTTGCTTCCCCACAGCCCAGCTGCCTGCAGACCACTTGAGCATCTGCTAAATCCCAGCTGTCGTCACAGACGGTCCCCCATTGCTGCTCATGAAACACCTCGACCCTTCCAGAGCAGAAATTTGATCCGTTCACCAGCCGCACTGGAGTTGGCTCTGGAACACCTGAGACAGAAAGGAAAGACCAGGTGAGTTATTTTGGCAAAGACACTCCGTATAGGCACGTCAGGAAACACTGTGTGCACTAGTTGGTTTCGTATGACATCCAGGGACAAGCATCAAGAAGAAGGTCCAGTGCTATTGCATTGAATAAGGAATTGGCTGGAAGGTCACAGTCAGAGGGTTGTGATCAATGGCTTTATGTCTGGATGAAGTCTGGTAACTAGTGGTGTCCCCCAAGACTCTGTCTTGAGACCAGTACTCTTCAACATCTTGACCAGTGGCATAGATGATGGGATTGAGTGCGCCTTCAGCAAGTTTGCTGACGATAGCAAGCTGATGGGTGTGGTTGACATGCTAGAAGGAAGGGATGCCATCCAGGGGGATCTTGATCAACTCTAAAGGTGGTCCCTTGTGATGCTAATGAGGTTCAGCGTAGCAAAGCGCAAGCTTTTGCACTTGGGTTGAGGTAATCCCAGTTATGTATGTCAACTGGGAGAACTCCTGGAGAGCAGCCCTGCTGAGAAGGACTTCAGGGTCCTGGTAAGTTAAGAAAAAGTCAACACGAGCCAGCAGGATGCGCTTGCAGCCTTGAATGACCAATGATATCCTGGGCTCCATCAGAAGAGGGGTGGACAGGAGGGTGAGAGAGTTGGCTGTCCCCCACTATTCTGCCCTCCTGGGTCCCCAGACAGAGTACTGCATCCAGGTCTCGGGCCTCCAACACAGGAAAGATGTGGAGCTTTTGGAGAGGGTCCAGAAAAAGGCCACGAAGATGATCGGAGGGCTGGAGAACCTCTCCTAGGAAGACAAGCTGAAGGAACTGGGCTTATTCTGCCTGGAAAAGAGAAGACTGCAGGGAGATATCATTGTGGTGCTCCAGTATTTCAAGGGCATTTATCAACAGGAAGGAAATCAACTTTTTGCACAGCTAGCGATAGGAAGAAAAGAAAAGGCTTTAAACTAGAGGATGGAGATTTAGATCAGAGGTCAGGGGAAAGTTTTTAGCTGAGAGAGTGGTGAGGTGCTCGACCAGGTTTCCCAGAGAAGCTGTCGATGTCCCATTCCATCATGTGTTAAAGACCAGGATAAACGGGGCCCGGGGCAATCTGATCAAGTATTTGATCTCGTGGTTGCCAAACCTGCCCGTGACAGGGCGGTTGAAACTTGTTGATCCTCGAGGTTCCAGCCAGCCCAGTCTATTCCATGATTTTGTGGAATCAGATTACGCCAAACTAGTTATTTTGGCAAGGAGCCCCCCTTTCACAGCTCCACTGAAGATCCTCATTCCCCTTTGTAGTCACAGAAAGGAAATAAGCACTATTAGGTTGAACTTGTTTGAATCTGCTTTGGGCATGTCCTCAGGATGGCGGAAATCCTGCTATGGGCTGTGCTAAGAAGTCTTCACTGGCTGCAAAAGGACAATGATGATTTCAGAGAGAGGCATCTGTGCTTAGACAGCAAATCCACAGGCTATTCTCCAGATGTGGATAAGGAATTGGAGAGAAACAGGTTATCTCCAGAGAGAGCAATTCTAAAGTGTACCGTTCCGGGGGGATAAAATGATTGAACATAGGATGAAGAAGAGTTAATTAAATGACAGTTCCTGACAAAGCTCTATGAAGGATTGAGAGTGACACTCTGAAGTGTCCTGTTGTTCCAGGAAAGAAAATGACTGAGGGAAAAAGGGAGTGCTGTCTACAAGATGTCCAAACCAAACCTTCAGAGGTAATCAGCACCGCCAAAGCATCAGCTTGATTAACGATTAGAAGAAATATGCCCAGCAGCCAAGGGGAAAAACGGGAAGAAGAACGGAGAGAAGAAGAGGCTTCAAAACATTTCTCAAGAAGGAGATATGAAGGGGCTGAGAAGGGATATACCTGTCTTACTAAAAGGTAGTTGCAAAGAGCAAGTAGCCATGTGCATAACAAAGAAACAAGAGACGGTACAGTAAATTCTGGAAAATGATAGTCAGGTCAGGGTTTCCTTCTAGTGGCAACTAAGCACAGTGCGGCAGTTTTGAGGAAACTGTCTCATCTGAAGAGGTTTCAGAGATGACCTTGGAAAAAGTTTGGGAAAACAGAACTCCTGAAGATGTTTTTTCCAAGAAGAGAAGAAGGGCAAGTAGAATAACTAGGTTTCTGCAAGACCTTTGAATGTTTCTGTCCAGAAGAGGAAAAACAGCAAATGCAGAGCATGTCCTGATGTACTAGTGGTACCTGAGCACACCACACCAGCATCCTCTCCGTGGTTACAGTTGTGTTCTCCCCAGGGCTTGGCTCGGCACTCAGTGAGGGCAGTTTCAGATCCTGTACAGTTCACGTCATCCAACCAAATTTTTCCAGTTCCTTGTCCAAACTGCGAAGAGCTGGGGGCTGAGGTTGCTTCCCCACAGCCCAGCTGCCTGCAGACCACTTGAGCATCTGCTAAATCCCAGCTGTCGTCACAGACGGTCCCCCATTGCTGCTCATGAAACACCTCGACCCTTCCAGAGCAGAAATTTGATCCGTTCACCAGCGGCACTGGAGTTGGCTCTGGAACACCTGAGACAGAAAGGAAAGACCAGGTGAGTTATTTTGGCAAAGACACTCCGTATAGGCACGTCAGGAAACACTGTGTGCACTAGTTGGTTTCGTATGACATCCAGGGACAAGCATCAAGAAGAAGGTCCAGTGCTATTGCATTGAATAAGGAATTGGCTGGAAGGTCACAGTCAGAGGGTTGTGATCAATGGCTTTATGTCTGGATGAAGTCTGGTAACTAGTGGTGTCCCCCAAGACTCTGTCTTGAGACCAGTACTCTTCAACATCTTGACCAGTGGCATAGATGATGGGATTGAGTGCGCCTTCAGCAAGTTTGCTGACGATAGCAAGCTGATGGGTGTGGTTGACATGCTAGAAGGAAGGGATGCCATCCAGGGGGATCTTGATCAACTCTAAAGGTGGTCCCTTGTGATGCTAATGAGGTTCAGCGTAGCAAAGCGCAAGCTTTTGCACTTGGGTTGAGGTAATCCCAGTTATGTATGTCAACTGGGAGAACTCCTGGAGAGCAGCCCTGCTGAGAAGGACTTCAGGGTCCTGGTAAGTTAAGAAAAAGTCAACACGAGCCAGCAGGATGCGCTTGCAGCCTTGAATGACCAATGATATCCTGGGCTCCATCAGAAGAGGGGTGGACAGGAGGGTGAGAGAGTTGGCTGTCCCCCACTATTCTGCCCTCCTGGGTCCCCAGACAGAGTACTGCATCCAGGTCTCGGGCCTCCAACACAGGAAAGATGTGGAGCTTTTGGAGAGGGTCCAGAAAAAGGCCACGAAGATGATCGGAGGGCTGGAGAACCTCTCCTAGGAAGACAAGCTGAAGGAACTGGGCTTATTCTGCCTGGAAAAGAGAAGACTGCAGGGAGATATCATTGTGGTGCTCCAGTATTTCAAGGGCATTTATCAACAGGAAGGAAATCAACTTTTTGCACAGCTAGCGATAGGAAGAAAAGAAAAGGCCTTAAACTAGAGGATGGAGATTTAGATCAGAGGTCAGGGGAAAGTTTTTAGCTGAGAGAGTGGTGAGGTGCTCGACCAGGTTTCCCAGAGAAGCTGTCGATGTCCCATTCCATCATGTGTTAAAGACCAGGATAAACGGGGCCCGGGGCAATCTGATCAAGTATTTGATCTCGTGGTTGCCAAACCTGCCCGTGACAGGGCGGTTGAAACTTGTTGATCCTCGAGGTTCCAGCCAGCCCAGTCTATTCCATGATTTTGTGGAATCAGATTACGCCAAACTAGTTATTTTGGCAAGGAGCCCCCCTTTCACAGCTCCACTGAAGATCCTCATTCCCCTTTGTAGTCACAGAAAGGAAATAAGCACTATTAGGTTGAACTTGTTTGAATCTGCTTTGGGCATGTCCTCAGGATGGCGGAAATCCTGCTATGGGCTGTGCTAAGAAGTCTTCACTGGCTGCAAAAGGACAATGATGATTTCAGAGAGAGGCATCTGTGCTTAGACAGCAAATCCACAGGCTATTCTCCAGATGTGGATAAGGAATTGGAGAGAAACAGGTTATCTCCAGAGAGAGCAATTCTAAAGTGTACCGTTCCGGGGGGATAAAATGATTGAACATAGGATGAAGAAGAGTTAATTAAATGACAGTTCCTGACAAAGCTCTATGAAGGATTGAGAGTGACACTCTGAAGTGTCCTGTTGTTCCAGGAAAGAAAATGACTGAGGGAAAAAGGGAGTGCTGTCTACAAGATGTCCAAACCAAACCTTCAGAGGTAATCAGCACCGCCAAAGCATCAGCTTGATTAACGATTAGAAGAAATATGCCCAGCAGCCAAGGGGAAAAACGGGAAGAAGAACGGAGAGAAGAAGAGGCTTCAAAACATTTCTCAAGAAGGAGATATGAAGGGGCTGAGAAGGGATATACCTGTCTTACTAAAAGGTAGTTGCAAAGAGCAAGTAGCCATGTGCATAACAAAGAAACAAGAGACGGTACAGTAAATTCTGGAAAATGATAGTCAGGTCAGGGTTTCCTTCTAGTGGCAACTAAGCACAGTGCGGCAGTTTTGAGGAAACTGTCTCATCTGAAGAGGTTTCAGAGATGACCTTGGAAAAAGTTTGGGAAAACAGAACTCCTGAAGATGTTTTTTCCAAGAAGAGAAGAAGGGCAAGTAGAATAACTAGGTTTCTGCAAGACCTTTGAATGTTTCTGTCCAGAAGAGGAAAAACAGCAAATGCAGAGCATGTCCTGATGTACTAGTGGTACCTGAGCACACCACACCAGCATCCTCTCCGTGGTTACAGTTGTGTTCTCCCCAGGGCTTGGCTCGGCACTCAGTGAGGGCAGTTTCAGATCCTGTACAGTTCACGTCATCCAACCAAATTTTTCCAGTTCCTTGTCCAAACCGCGAAGAGCTGGGGGCTGAGGTTGCTTCCCCACAGCCCAGCTGCCTGCAGACCACTTGAGCATCTGCTAAATCCCAGCTGTCGTCACAGACGGTCCCCCATTGCTGCTCATGAAACACCTCGACCCTTCCAGAGCAGAAATTTGATCCGTTCACCAGCCGCACTGGAGTTGGCTCTGGAACACCTGAGACAGAAAGGAAAGACCAGGTGAGTTATTTTGGCAAAGACACTCCGTATAGGCACGTCAGGAAACACTGTGTGCACTAGTTGGTTTCGTATGACATCCAGGGACAAGCATCAAGAAGAAGGTCCAGTGCTATTGCATTGAATAAGGAATTGGCTGGAAGGTCACAGTCAGAGGGTTGTGATCAATGGCTTTATGTCTGGATGAAGTCTGGTAACTAGTGGTGTCCCCCAAGACTCTGTCTTGAGACCAGTACTCTTCAACATCTTGACCAGTGGCATAGATGATGGGATTGAGTGCGCCTTCAGCAAGTTTGCTGACGATAGCAAGCTGATGGGTGTGGTTGACATGCTAGAAGGAAGGGATGCCATCCAGGGGGATCTTGATCAACTCTAAAGGTGGTCCCTTGTGATGCTAATGAGGTTCAGCGTAGCAAAGCGCAAGCTTTTGCACTTGGGTTGAGGTAATCCCAGTTATGTATGTCAACTGGGAGAACTCCTTGAGAGCAGCCCTGCTGAGAAGGACTTCAGGGTCCTGGTAAGTTAAGAAAAAGTCAACACGAGCCAGCAGGATGCGCTTGCAGCCTTGAATGACCAATGATATCCTGGGCTCCATCAGAAGAGGGGTGGACAGGAGGGTGAGAGAGTTGGCTGTCCCCCACTATTCTGCCCTCCTGGGTCCCCAGACAGAGTACTGCATCCAGGTCTCGGGCCTCCAACACAGGAAAGATGTGGAGCTTTTGGAGAGGGTCCAGAAAAAGGCCACGAAGATGATCGGAGGGCTGGAGAACCTCTCCTAGGAAGACAAGCTGAAGGAACTGGGCTTATTCTGCCTGGAAAAGAGAAGACTGCAGGGAGATATCATTGTGGTGCTCCAGTATTTCAAGGGCATTTATCAACAGGAAGGAAATCAACTTTTTGCACAGCTAGCGATAGGAAGAAAAGAAAAGGCTTTAAACTAGAGGATGGAGATTTAGATCAGAGGTCAGGGGAAAGTTTTTAGCTGAGAGAGTGGTGAGGTGCTCGACCAGGTTTCCCAGAGAAGCTGTCGATGTCCCATTCCATCATGTGTTAAAGACCAGGATAAACGGGGCCCGGGGCAATCTGATCAAGTATTTGATCTCGTGGTTGCCAAACCTGCCCGTGACAGGGCGGTTGAAACTTGTTGATCCTCGAGGTTCCAGCCAGCCCAGTCTATTCCATGATTTTGTGGAATCAGATTACGCCAAACTAGTTATTTTGGCAAGGAGCCCCCCTTTCACAGCTCCACTGAAGATCCTCATTCCCCTTTGTAGTCACAGAAAGGAAATAAGCACTATTAGGTTGAACTTGTTTGAATCTGCTTTGGGCATGTCCTCAGGATGGCGGAAATCCTGCTATGGGCTGTGCTAAGAAGTCTTCACTGGCTGCAAAAGGACAATGATGATTTCAGAGAGAGGCATCTGTGCTTAGACAGCAAATCCACAGGCTATTCTCCAGATGTGGATAAGGAATTGGAGAGAAACAGGTTATCTCCAGAGAGAGCAATTCTAAAGTGTACCGTTCCGGGGGGATAAAATGATTGAACATAGGATGAAGAAGAGTTAATTAAATGACAGTTCCTGACAAAGCTCTATGAAGGATTGAGAGTGACACTCTGAAGTGTCCTGTTGTTCCAGGAAAGAAAATGACTGAGGGAAAAAGGGAGTGCTGTCTACAAGATGTCCAAACCAAACCTTCAGAGGTAATCAGCACCGCCAAAGCATCAGCTTGATTAACGATTAGAAGAAATATGCCCAGCAGCCAAGGGGAAAAACGGGAAGAAGAACGGAGAGAAGAAGAGGCTTCAAAACATTTCTCAAGAAGGAGATATGAAGGGGCTGAGAAGGGATATACCTGTCTTACTAAAAGGTAGTTGCAAAGAGCAAGTAGCCATGTGCATAACAAAGAAACAAGAGACGGTACAGTAAATTCTGGAAAATGATAGTCAGGTCAGGGTTTCCTTCTAGTGGCAACTAAGCACAGTGCGGCAGTTTTGAGGAAACTGTCTCATCTGAAGAGGTTTCAGAGATGACCTTGGAAAAAGTTTGGGAAAACAGAACTCCTGAAGATGTTTTTTCCAAGAAGAGAAGAAGGGCAAGTAGAATAACTAGGTTTCTGCAAGACCTTTGAATGTTTCTGTCCAGAAGAGGAAAAACAGCAAATGCAGAGCATGTCCTGATGTACTAGTGGTACCTGAGCACACCACACCAGCATCCTCTCCGTGGTTACAGTTGTGTTCTCCCCAGGGCTTGGCTCGGCACTCAGTGAGGGCAGTTTCAGATCCTGTACAGTTCACGTCATCCAACCAAATTTTTCCAGTTCCTTGTCCAAACTGCGAAGAGCTGGGGGCTGAGGTTGCTTCCCCACAGCCCAGCTGCCTGCAGACCACTTGAGCATCTGCTAAATCCCAGCTGTCGTCACAGACGGTCCCCCATTGCTGCTCATGAAACACCTCGACCCTTCCAGAGCAGAAATTTGATCCGTTCACCAGCCGCACTGGAGTTGGCTCTGGAACACCTGAGACAGAAAGGAAAGACCAGGTGAGTTATTTTGGCAAAGACACTCCGTATAGGCACGTCAGGAAACACTGTGTGCACTAGTTGGTTTCGTATGACATCCAGGGACAAGCATCAAGAAGAAGGTCCAGTGCTATTGCATTGAATAAGGAATTGGCTGGAAGGTCACAGTCAGAGGGTTGTGATCAATGGCTTTATGTCTGGATGAAGTCTGGTAACTAGTGGTGTCCCCCAAGACTCTGTCTTGAGACCAGTACTCTTCAACATCTTGACCAGTGGCATAGATGATGGGATTGAGTGCGCCTTCAGCAAGTTTGCTGACGATAGCAAGCTGATGGGTGTGGTTGACATGCTAGAAGGAAGGGATGCCATCCAGGGGGATCTTGATCAACTCTAAAGGTGGTCCCTTGTGATGCTAATGAGGTTCAGCGTAGCAAAGCGCAAGCTTTTGCACTTGGGTTGAGGTAATCCCAGTTATGTATGTCAACTGGGAGAACTCCTGGAGAGCAGCCCTGCTGAGAAGGACTTCAGGGTCCTGGTAAGTTAAGAAAAAGTCAACACGAGCCAGCAGGATGCGCTTGCAGCCTTGAATGACCAATGATATCCTGGGCTCCATCAGAAGAGGGGTGGACAGGAGGGTGAGAGAGTTGGCTGTCCCCCACTATTCTGCCCTCCTGGGTCCCCAGACAGAGTACTGCATCCAGGTCTCGGGCCTCCAACACAGGAAAGATGTGGAGCTTTTGGAGAGGGTCCAGAAAAAGGCCACGAAGATGATCGGAGGGCTGGAGAACCTCTCCTAGGAAGACAAGCTGAAGGAACTGGGCTTATTCTGCCTGGAAAAGAGAAGACTGCAGGGAGATATCATTGTGGTGCTCCAGTATTTCAAGGGCATTTATCAACAGGAAGGAAATCAACTTTTTGCACAGCTAGCGATAGGAAGAAAAGAAAAGGCCTTAAACTAGAGGATGGAGATTTAGATCAGAGGTCAGGGGAAAGTTTTTAGCTGAGAGAGTGGTGAGGTGCTCGACCAGGTTTCCCAGAGAAGCTGTCGATGTCCCATTCCATCATGTGTTAAAGACCAGGATAAACGGGGCCCGGGGCAATCTGATCAAGTATTTGATCTCGTGGTTGCCAAACCTGCCCGTGACAGGGCGGTTGAAACTTGTTGATCCTCGAGGTTCCAGCCAGCCCAGTCTATTCCATGATTTTGTGGAATCAGATTACGCCAAACTAGTTATTTTGGCAAGGAGCCCCCCTTTCACAGCTCCACTGAAGATCCTCATTCCCCTTTGTAGTCACAGAAAGGAAATAAGCACTATTAGGTTGAACTTGTTTGAATCTGCTTTGGGCATGTCCTCAGGATGGCGGAAATCCTGCTATGGGCTGTGCTAAGAAGTCTTCACTGGCTGCAAAAGGACAATGATGATTTCAGAGAGAGGCATCTGTGCTTAGACAGCAAATCCACAGGCTATTCTCCAGATGTGGATAAGGAATTGGAGAGAAACAGGTTATCTCCAGAGAGAGCAATTCTAAAGTGTACCGTTCCGGGGGGATAAAATGATTGAACATAGGATGAAGAAGAGTTAATTAAATGACAGTTCCTGACAAAGCTCTATGAAGGATTGAGAGTGACACTCTGAAGTGTCCTGTTGTTCCAGGAAAGAAAATGACTGAGGGAAAAAGGGAGTGCTGTCTACAAGATGTCCAAACCAAACCTTCAGAGGTAATCAGCACCGCCAAAGCATCAGCTTGATTAACGATTAGAAGAAATATGCCCAGCAGCCAAGGGGAAAAACGGGAAGAAGAACGGAGAGAAGAAGAGGCTTCAAAACATTTCTCAAGAAGGAGATATGAAGGGGCTGAGAAGGGATATACCTGTCTTACTAACAGGTAGTTGCAAAGAGCAAGTAGCCATGTGCATAACAAAGAAACAAGAGACGGTACAGTAAATTCTGGAAAATGATAGTCAGGTCAGGGTTTCCTTCTAGTGGCAACTAAGCACAGTGCGGCAGTTTTGAGGAAACTGTCTCATCTGAAGAGGTTTCAGAGATGACCTTGGAAAAAGTTTGGGAAAACAGAACTCCTGAAGATGTTTTTTCCAAGAAGAGAAGAAGGGCAAGTAGAATAACTAGGTTTCTGCAAGACCTTTGAATGTTTCTGTCCAGAAGAGGAAAAACAGCAAATGCAGAGCATGTCCTGATGTACTAGTGGTACCTGAGCACACCACACCAGCATCCTCTCCGTGGTTACAGTTGTGTTCTCCCCAGGGCTTGGCTCGGCACTCAGTGAGGGCAGTTTCAGATCCTGTACAGTTCACGTCATCCAACCAAATTTTTCCAGTTCCTTGTCCAAACTGCGAAGAGCTGGGGGCTGAGGTTGCTTCCCCACAGCCCAGCTGCCTGCAGACCACTTGAGCATCTGCTAAATCCCAGCTGTCGTCACAGACGGTCCCCCATTGCTGCTCATGAAACACCTCGACCCTTCCAGAGCAGAAATTTGATCCGTTCACCAGCCGCACTGGAGTTGGCTCTGGAACACCTGAGACAGAAAGGAAAGACCAGGTGAGTTATTTTGGCAAAGACACTCCGTATAGGCACGTCAGGAAACACTGTGTGCACTAGTTGGTTTCGTATGACATCCAGGGACAAGCATCAAGAAGAAGGTCCAGTGCTATTGCATTGAATAAGGAATTGGCTGGAAGGTCACAGTCAGAGGGTTGTGATCAATGGCTTTATGTCTGGATGAAGTCTGGTAACTAGTGGTGTCCCCCAAGACTCTGTCTTGAGACCAGTACTCTTCAACATCTTGACCAGTGGCATAGATGATGGGATTGAGTGCGCCTTCAGCAAGTTTGCTGACGATAGCAAGCTGATGGGTGTGGTTGACATGCTAGAAGGAAGGGATGCCATCCAGGGGGATCTTGATCAACTCTAAAGGTGGTCCCTTGTGATGCTAATGAGGTTCAGCGTAGCAAAGCGCAAGCTTTTGCACTTGGGTTGAGGTAATCCCAGTTATGTATGTCAACTGGGAGAACTCCTGGAGAGCAGCCCTGCTGAGAAGGACTTCAGGGTCCTGGTAAGTTAAGAAAAAGTCAACACGAGCCAGCAGGATGCGCTTGCAGCCTTGAATGACCAATGATATCCTGGGCTCCATCAGAAGAGGGGTGGACAGGAGGGTGAGAGAGTTGGCTGTCCCCCACTATTCTGCCCTCCTGGGTCCCCAGACAGAGTACTGCATCCAGGTCTCGGGCCTCCAACACAGGAAAGATGTGGAGCTTTTGGAGAGGGTCCAGAAAAAGGCCACGAAGATGATCGGAGGGCTGGAGAACCTCTCCTAGGAAGACAAGCTGAAGGAACTGGGCTTATTCTGCCTGGAAAAGAGAAGACTGCAGGGAGATATCATTGTGGTGCTCCAGTATTTCAAGGGCATTTATCAACAGGAAGGAAATCAACTTTTTGCACAGCTAGCGATAGGAAGAAAAGAAAAGGCTTTAAACTAGAGGACGGAGATTTAGATCAGAGGTCAGGGGAAAGTTTTTAGCTGAGAGAGTGGTGAGGTGCTCGACCAGGTTTCCCAGAGAAGCTGTCGATGTCCCATTCCATCATGTGTTAAAGACCAGGATAAACGGGGCCCGGGGCAATCTGATCAAGTATTTGATCTCGTGGTTGCCAAACCTGCCTGTGACAGGGCGGTTGAAACTTGTTGATCCTCGAGGTTCCAGCCAGCCCAGTCTATTCCATGATTTTGTGGAATCAGATTACGCCAAACTAGTTATTTTGGCAAGGAGCCCCCCTTTCACAGCTCCACTGAAGATCCTCATTCCCCTTTGTAGTCACAGAAAGGAAATAAGCACTATTAGGTTGAACTAGTTTGAATCTGCTTTGGGCATGTCCTCAGGATGGCGGAAATCCTGCTATGGGCTGTGCTAAGAAGTCTTCACTGGCTGCAAAAGGACAATGATGATTTCAGAGAGAGGCATCTGTGCTTAGACAGCAAATCCACAGGCTATTCTCCAGATGTGGATAAGGAATTGGAGAGAAACAGGTTATCTCCAGAGAGAGCAATTCTAAAGTGTACCGTTCCGGGGGGATAAAATGATTGAACATAGGATGAAGAAGAGTTAATTAAATGACAGTTCCTGACAAAGCTCTATGAAGGATTGAGAGTGACACTCTGAAGTGTCCTGTTGTTCCAGGAAAGAAAATGACTGAGGGAAAAAGGGAGTGCTGTCTACAAGATGTCCAAACCAAACCTTCAGAGGTAATCAGCACCGCCAAAGCATCAGCTTGATTAACGATTAGAAGAAATATGCCCAGCAGCCAAGGGGAAAAACGGGAAGAAGAACGGAGAGAAGAAGAGGCTTCAAAACATTTCTCAAGAAGGAGATATGAAGGGGCTGAGAAGGGATATACCTGTCTTACTAAAAGGTAGTTGCAAAGAGCAAGTAGCCATGTGCATAACAAAGAAACAAGAGACGGTACAGTAAATTCTGGAAAATGATAGTCAGGTCAGGGTTTCCTTCTAGTGGCAACTAAGCACAGTGCGGCAGTTTTGAGGAAACTGTCTCATCTGAAGAGGTTTCAGAGATGACCTTGGAAAAAGTTTGGGAAAACAGAACTTCTGAAGATGTTTTTTCCAAGAAGAGAAGAAGGGCAAGTAGAATAACTAGGTTTCTGCAAGACCTTTGAATGTTTCTGTCCAGAAGAGGAAAAACAGCAAATGCAGAGCATGTCCTGATGTACTAGTGGTACCTGAGCACACCACACCAGCATCCTCTCCGTGGTTACAGTTGTGTTCTCCCCAGGGCTTGGCTCGGCACTCAGTGAGGGCAGTTTCAGATCCTGTACAGTTCACGTCATCCAACCAAATTTTTCCAGTTCCTTGTCCAAACCGCGAAGAGCTGGGGGCTGAGGTTGCTTCCCCACAGCCCAGCTGCCTGCAGACCACTTGAGCATCTGCTAAATCCCAGCTGTCGTCACAGACGGTCCCCCATTGCTGCTCATGAAACACCTCGACCCTTCCAGAGCAGAAATTTGATCCGTTCACCAGCCGCACTGGAGTTGGCTCTGGAACACACAAAGGAAAGACCAGGTGAGTTATTTTGGCAAAGACACTCCGTATAGGCACGTCAGGAAACACTGTGTGCACTAGTTGGTTTCGTATGACATCCAGGGACAAGCATCAAGAAGAAGGTCCAGTGCTATTGCATTGAATAAGGAATTGGCTGGAAGGTCACAGTCAGAGGGTTGTGATCAGTGGCTTTATGTCTGGATGAAGTCTGGTAACTAGTGGTGTCCCCCAAGACTCTGTCTTGAGACCAGTACTCTTCAACATCTTGACCAGTGGCATAGATGATGGGATTGAGTGCGCCTTCAGCAAGTTTGCTGACGATAGCAAGCTGATGGGTGTGGTTGACATGCTAGAAGGAAGGGATGCCATCCAGGGGGATCTTGATCAACTCTAAAGGTGGTCCCTTGTGATGCTAATGAGGTTCAGCGTAGCAAAGCGCAAGCTTTTGCACTTGGGTTGAGGTAATCCCAGTTATGTATGTCAACTGGGAGAACTCCTGGAGAGCAGCCCTGCTGAGAAGGACTTCAGGGTCCTGGTAAGTTAAGAAAAAGTCAACACGAGCCAGCAGGATGCGCTTGCAGCCTTGAATGACCAATGATATCCTGGGCTCCATCAGAAGAGGGGTGCACAGGAGGGTGAGAGAGTTGGCTGTCCCCCACTATTCTGCCCTCCTGGGTCCCCAGACAGAGTACTGCATCCAGGTCTCGGGCCTCCAACACAGGAAAGATGTGGAGCTTTTGGAGAGTGTCCAGAAAAAGGCCACGAAGATGATCGGAGGGCTGGAGAACCTCTCCTAGGAAGACAAGCTGAAGGAACTGGGCTTATTCTGCCTGGAAAAGAGAAGACTGCAGGGAGATATCATTGTGGTGCTCCAGTATTTCAAGGGCATTTATCAACAGGAAGGAAATCAACTTTTTGCACAGCTAGCGATAGGAAGAAAAGAAAAGGCTTTAAACTAGAGGACGGAGATTTAGATCAGAGGTCAGGGGAAAGTTTTTAGCTGAGAGAGTGGTGAGGTGCTCGACCAGGTTTCCCAGAGAAGCTGTCGATGTCCCATTCCATCATGTGTTAAAGACCAGGATAAACGGGGCCCGGGGCAATCTGATCAAGTATTTGATCTCGTGGTTGCCAAACCTGCCTGTGACAGGGCGGTTGAAACTTGTTGATCCTCGAGGTTCCAGCCAGCCCAGTCTATTCCATGATTTTGTGGAATCAGATTACGCCAAACTAGTTATTTTGGCAAGGAGCCCCCCTTTCACAGCTCCACTGAAGATCCTCATTCCCCTTTGTAGTCACAGAAAGGAAATAAGCACTATTAGGTTGAACTTGTTTGAATCTGCTTTGGGCATGTCCTCAGGATGGCGGAAATCCTGCTATGGGCTGTGCTAAGAAGTCTTCACTGGCTGCAAAAGGACAATGATGATTTCAGAGAGAGGCATCTGTGCTTAGACAGCAAATCCACAGGCTATTCTCCAGATGTGGATAAGGAATTGGAGAGAAACAGGTTATCTCCAGAGAGAGCAATTCTAAAGTGTACCGTTCCGGGGGGATAAAATGATTGAACATAGGATGAAGAAGAGTTAATTAAATGACAGTTCCTGACAAAGCTCTATGAAGGATTGAGAGTGACACTCTGAAGTGTCCTGTTGTTCCAGGAAAGAAAATGACTGAGGGAAAAAGGGAGTGCTGTCTACAAGATGTCCAAACCAAACCTTCAGAGGTAATCAGCACCGCCAAAGCATCAGCTTGATTAACGATTAGAAGAAATATGCCCAGCAGCCAAGGGGAAAAACGGGAAGAAGAACGGAGAGAAGAAGAGGCTTCAAAACATTTCTCAAGAAGGAGATATGAAGGGGCTGAGAAGGGATATACCTGTCTTACTAAAAGGTAGTTGCAAAGAGCAAGTAGCCATGTGCATAACAAAGAAACAAGAGACGGTACAGTAAATTCTGGAAAATGATAGTCAGGTCAGGGTTTCCTTCTAGTGGCAACTAAGCACAGTGCGGCAGTTTTGAGGAAACTGTCTCATCTGAAGAGGTTTCAGAGATGACCTTGGAAAAAGTTTGGGAAAACAGAACTCCTGAAGATGTTTTTTCCAAGAAGAGAAGAAGGGCAAGTAGAATAACTAGGTTTCTGCAAGACCTTTGAATGTTTCTGTCCAGAAGAGGAAAAACAGCAAATGCAGAGCATGTCCTGATGTACTAGTGGTACCTGAGCACACCACACCAGCATCCTCTCCGTGGTTACAGTTGTGTTCTCCCCAGGGCTTGGCTCGGCACTCAGTGAGGGCAGTTTCAGATCCTGTACAGTTCACGTCATCCAACCAAATTTTTCCAGTTCCTTGTCCAAACTGCGAAGAGCTGGGGGCTGAGGTTGCTTCCCCACAGCCCAGCTGCCTGCAGACCACTTGAGCATCTGCTAAATCCCAGCTGTCGTCACAGACGGTCCCCCATTGCTGCTCATGAAACACCTCGACCCTTCCAGAGCAGAAATTTGATCCGTTCACCAGCCGCACTGGAGTTGGCTCTGGAACACACAAAGGAAAGACCAGGTGAGTTATTTTGGCAAAGACACTCCGTATAGGCACGTCAGGAAACACTGTGTGCACTAGTTGGTTTCGTATGACATCCAGGGACAAGCATCAAGAAGAAGGTCCAGTGCTATTGCATTGAATAAGGAATTGGCTGGAAGGTCACAGTCAGAGGGTTGTGATCAATGGCTTTATGTCTGGATGAAGTCTGGTAACTAGTGGTGTCCCCCAAGACTCTGTCTTGAGACCAGTACTCTTCAACATCTTGACCAGTGGCATAGATGATGGGATTGAGTGCGCCTTCAGCAAGTTTGCTGACGATAGCAAGCTGATGGGTGTGGTTGACATGCTAGAAGGAAGGGATGCCATCCAGGGGGATCTTGATCAACTCTAAAGGTGGTCCCTTGTGATGCTAATGAGGTTCAGCGTAGCAAAGCGCAAGCTTTTGCACTTGGGTTGAGGTAATCCCAGTTATGTATGTCAACTGGGAGAACTCCTGGAGAGCAGCCCTGCTGAGAAGGACTTCAGGGTCCTGGTAAGTTAAGAAAAAGTCAACACGAGCCAGCAGGATGCGCTTGCAGCCTTGAATGACCAATGATATCCTGGGCTCCATCAGAAGAGGGGTGGACAGGAGGGTGAGAGAGTTGGCTGTCCCCCACTATTCTGCCCTCCTGGGTCCCCAGACAGAGTACTGCATCCAGGTCTCGGGCCTCCAACACAGGAAAGATGTGGAGCTTTTGGAGAGGGTCCAGAAAAAGGCCACGAAGATGATCGGCGGGCTGGAGAACCTCTCCTAGGAAGACAAGCTGAAGGAACTGGGCTTATTCTGCCTGGAAAAGAGAAGACTGCAGGGAGATATCATTGTGGTGCTCCAGTATTTCAAGGGCATTTATCAACAGGAAGGAAATCAACTTTTTGCACAGCTAGCGATAGGAAGAAAAGAAAAGGCTTTAAACTAGAGGACGGAGATTTAGATCAGAGGTCAGGGGAAAGTTTTTAGCTGAGAGAGTGGTGAGGTGCTCGACCAGGTTTCCCAGAGAAGCTGTCGATGTCCCATTCCATCATGTGTTAAAGACCAGGATAAACGGGGCCCGGGGCAATCTGATCAAGTATTTGATCTCGTGGTTGCCAAACCTGCCTGTGACAGGGCGGTTGAAACTTGTTGATCCTCGAGGTTCCAGCCAGCCCAGTCTATTCCATGATTTTGTGGAATCAGATTACGCCAAACTAGTTATTTTGGCAAGGAGCCCCCCTTTCACAGCTCCACTGAAGATCCTCATTCCCCTTTGTAGTCACAGAAAGGAAATAAGCACTATTAGGTTGAACTTGTTTGAATCTGCTTTGGGCATGTCCTCAGGATGGCGGAAATCCTGCTATGGGCTGTGCTAAGAAGTCTTCACTGGCTGCAAAAGGACAATGATGATTTCAGAGAGAGGCATCTGTGCTTAGACAGCAAATCCACAGGCTATTCTCCAGATGTGGATAAGGAATTGGAGAGAAACAGGTTATCTCCAGAGAGAGCAATTCTAAAGTGTACCGTTCCGGGGGGATAAAATGATTGAACATAGGATGAAGAAGAGTTAATTAAATGACAGTTCCTGACAAAGCTCTATGAAGGATTGAGAGTGACACTCTGAAGTGTCCTGTTGTTCCAGGAAAGAAAATGACTGAGGGAAAAAGGGAGTGCTGTCTACAAGATGTCCAAACCAAACCTTCAGAGGTAATCAGCACCGCCAAAGCATCAGCTTGATTAACGATTAGAAGAAATATGCCCAGCAGCCAAGGGGAAAAACGGGAAGAAGAACGGAGAGAAGAAGAGGCTTCAAAACATTTCTCAAGAAGGAGATATGAAGGGGCTGAGAAGGGATATACCTGTCTTACTAAAAGGTAGTTGCAAAGAGCAAGTAGCCATGTGCATAACAAAGAAACAAGAGACGGTACAGTAAATTCTGGAAAATGATAGTCAGGTCAGGGTTTCCTTCTAGTGGCAACTAAGCACAGTGCGGCAGTTTTGAGGAAACTGTCTCATCTGAAGAGGTTTCAGAGATGACCTTGGAAAAAGTTTGGGAAAACAGAACTCCTGAAGATGTTTTTTCCAAGAAGAGAAGAAGGGCAAGTAGAATAACTAGGTTTCTGCAAGACCTTTGAATGTTTCTGTCCAGAAGAGGAAAAACAGCAAATGCAGAGCATGTCCTGATGTACTAGTGGTACCTGAGCACACCACACCAGCATCCTCTCCGTGGTTACAGTTGTGTTCTCCCCAGGGCTTGGCTCGGCACTCAGTGAGGGCAGTTTCAGATCCTGTACAGTTCACGTCATCCAACCAAATTTTTCCAGTTCCTTGTCCAAACTGCGAAGAGCTGGGGGCTGAGGTTGCTTCCCCACAGCCCAGCTGCCTGCAGACCACTTGAGCATCTGCTAAATCCCAGCTGTCGTCACAGACGGTCCCCCATTGCTGCTCATGAAACACCTCGACCCTTCCAGAGCAGAAATTTGATCCGTTCACCAGCCGCACTGGAGTTGGCTCTGGAACACCTGAGACAGAAAGGAAAGACCAGGTGAGTTATTTTGGCAAAGACACTCCGTATAGGCACGTCAGGAAACACTGTGTGCACTAGTTGGATTCATATGACATCCAGGGACAAGCATCAAGAAGAAGGTCCAGTGCTATTGCATTGAATAAGGAATTGGCTGGAAGGTCACAGTCAGAGGGTTGTGATCTTTATGTCTGGATGAAGTCTGGTAACTAGTGGTGTCCCCCAAGACTCTGTCTTGAGACCAGTACTCTTCAACATCTTGACCAGTGGCATAGATGATGGGATTGAGTGCGCCTTCAGCAAGTTTGCTGACGATAGCAAGCTGATGGGTGTGGTTGACATGCTAGAATGAAGGGATGCCATCCAGGGGGACCTTGATCAACTCTAAAGGTGGTCCCTTGTGACGCTAATGAGGTTCAGCGTAGCAAAGCGCAAGCTTTTGCACTTGGGCTGAGGTAATCCCAGTTATGTATGTCAACTGGGAGAACTCCTGGAGAGCAGCCCTGCTGAGAAGGACTTCAGGGTCCTGGTAAGTTAAGAAAAAGTCAACACGAGCCAGCAGGATGCGCTTGCAGCCTTGAATGACCAATGATATCCTGGGCTCCATCAGAAGTCTGGTGGACAGGAGGGTGTTGGCTGTCCCCACTATTCTGCCCTCCTGGGTCCCCAGACAGAGTACTGCATCCAGGTCTCGGGCCTCCAACACAGGAAAGATGTGGAGCTTTTGGAGAGGGTCCAGAAAAAGGCCACGAAGATGATCGGCGGGCTGGAGAACCTCTCCTAGGAAGACAAGCTGAAGGAACTGGGCTTATTCTGCCTGGAAAAGAGAAGACTGCAGGGAGATATCATTGTGGTGCTCCAGTATTTCAAGGGCATTTATCAACAGGAAGGAAATCAACTTTTTGCACAGCTAGCAATAGGAAGAAAAGAAAAGGCTTTAAACTAGAGGACGGAGATTTAGATCAAAGGTCAGGGGAAAGTTTTTAGCTGAGAGAGTGGTGAGGTGCTCGACCAGGTTTCCCAGAGAAGCTGTCGATGTCCCATTCCATCATGTGATAAAGACCAGGATAAACGGGGCCCGGGGCAATCTGATCAAGTATTTGATCTCGTGGTTGCCAAACCTGCCTGTGACAGGGCGGTTGAAACTTGTTGATCCTCGAGGTTCCAGCCAGCCCAGTCTATTCCATGATTTTGTGGAATCAGATTACGCCAAACTAGTTATTTTGGCAAGGAGCCCCCCTTTCTCAGCTCCACTGAAGATCCTCATTCCCCTTTGTAGTCATAGAAAGGAAATAAGCACTATTAGGTTGAACTAGTTTTAATCTGCTTTGGGCATGTTGTCTGGATGGGGGAAATCCTGCTATGGGCAGGAACACCACTGGATTTGCACACATCCTGGCCAGAAGCACTTTTTCTGTTCAGTGCTCTAGTTTTAGAGTTGTAAGATGGGAAGAGTGTGACATTTCAAGCATCCCTCCATATACCTTAAGCCTCAGTCAGAAAGTAGCATAAATGAGACTTACCCGAGCACACAACACCAGCATCTTCTCCATGATTACAGTTATGGGTACCCCACAGACTGCTCTCACATCTGGAAAGGGCAGTTTCAGCTCCTGTGCAATTCACGTCATCCAGCCAGATAGGGCCAGACCCTTCTCCAAAAGAAACCGAAGTGGCAGTGGATAGAGCCCTCCCACAGCCCAGCTGCCGGCAAACAACTTCAGCATCCCTTTTGTCCCAGTTGTCATCACAGACGGTTCCCCACTGGTGGCCGTAAAAAACTTCAACTCTCCCACTGCAGCGATTCGGCCCACCCGTTAACTGCAGTGGAGCTTCTCTTGGTATGTCTGAAGAAAACAGAGAGGGCAGGGATATGTGTTACGGAGTTGCTGCTGGCCTGATTAAAAGTAAGGTCAAGTGCATAATGCCAGTGAGGGTCTAGCGACATCCAGGATGCATTTATTCTGTTGCCTGATGTTGGGATGTCTTTGCCAGTTCAAAACAACGAACACAACAGACTGTGTACCATATTCTGCTGAATGTGAGTGAGATGAAATACAGCATAAGTTAGTCTAATTTTACTGTCTGGGAGTCTTGGGAGGTCCCTGATGACTGGAAACTAGGCAATGTTACACTCATCAACAAGGGGAGAAGAGCACGAGAGATGAGCCGGGAAACAACAGACCTGCCAGTCTAAAATCAGCCCCTGGAAACGTTGTGGAAAAACAGTTCCTGGGTGCTGCTGGAAGGAATTTTAAAGGTGCTATCAAGCATTGCCCATATGGCTTAATGAAGTGTAAGGTCCTGCCTTAGTAACCTGGTGTCCTTCTACGATAAGTTCACCTGCTTGGTGGATGAAAGGAATGCAGCAGATGTAATCTTTCCAGATTTTAGTATGGCCTTCCCTGCCATCCCACTCAGCATCCTTCTGGACTAATTGTCCAGCTGTGAGGCAAACAGGTTCCAACTCAAATGTTCAAATCTTCTGTTCAATTCCACTCTATTCTATTCTATCCTCTCCCGTTTTGTTCCGTTCTGTTCTGTTGCATTGTCTTTCTAAGTCACGGACAACTTCTGTAAACAAGAAGGACTACACATTTTTCAGAAAAGGAGAAATTTCAAAGCAATATCCTATATGATGACAGAAAGCTCAAAACATACTCAGGAATTTAGGCCTGCATCATCAAGACGGTGTTTGCAGCTATGCTGGCACACAAATAATCCTCATGGAAAAGGAAATCCCCCCTGTCACACGGAGGCATAGGCAGGAGTTACCTGAGCACACCACACCAGCATCTTCTCCGTGTTTGCAGTTATGGGATCCCCAGGCCCGCAACTGGCACTGCGAGAGGGCAGCCTCTGTCCCTGCACAATTGACATCATCCAGCCAGATGGGGCCAGACCCTTGTCCAAAGTGAGCTGAGCCAGGGGCTGATAGTGCTGCCCCACAGCCCAGCTGCCTGCACACAACATTGGCTTCTGCTTTATCCCAGCCGTCATCGCACACGGTTCCCCACTTTTGGTCATGAAACACCTCGACTCTCCCAGCACAATGACTCGGACCGTTCACAAGCCGGATGGGAGCTGGTTCAGCAGCACCTGCACCAAATACAAGATGTTTGGGATCATTACCTGTCTCCGAGTGCTGTGGAGGAGCCAAAAAAAAGCTTGCAGGGGTCTGGTAGCAAACTGCAGGTTTCTTCCTCAACAGCAGGACACAGAAATGGGTGTGGTACCTGAGTGTTGGGAGTATTAAGTCCTAACTCTCTAGACTTGACATACCCAGCTGTCAGGGTTCAATATCCAAGTCCACAGCGTTTTAGTCCCCGTTAGAGCTCAAGCTGCTCCCTGGAGCATGGCTCCATAACTGTCCTGGACACAAGGGGATAACACAGACCTTCTCCATGACTCACAGCCCTTTGGTATTATCTTGAGCCATGGTGTCCAGCTGGAATACAGCCTTACCATCGACATACCACGCTCCTTTTATCTCAGCCTATAACTGCGTGATGAGTACTCATCCTCCTTACTCTGAGGAGACTCCAGATCTACCAGCACCCTTTCACAAACACACTGGCTGCATCATTCCCCACATACAGTGGCATTCACTAGTGGTACCTGAGCACACCACACCAGCATCCTCCCCGTGGTTACAGTTGTGGTCACCCCAAGGCTTGGCTCGGCACTCAGTGAGGGCAGTTTCAGATCCTTCACAGTTCACATCATCCAACCAAATTTTTCCAGTTCCTTGTCCATACCGAGCAGAGCCGGGGGCTGAGGTTGCTTCCCCACAGCCCAGCTGCCTGCAGACCACTTGAGCATCCGCTAAATCCCAGCTGTCATCACAGACGGTCCCCCATTGCTGCTCATGAAACACCTCGACCCTCCCGGAGCAGACATTTGATCCGTTCACCAGCCGGACTGGAAGAAGCTCAGCAAACCCTGTAAATGAGATATAGTGAAGACATCAGTTTTCTGTGCTTTCCTTCATATTTTGGTGTGTGCTGGTTATGTCTGGACAGCAGCAGTGTGGCATGGACATTGCTCATTTTTTTTCCATAACAGACCAGCAGATCCTTGCAGCAGTTTTGTCTCATAGAATAGTGGTCTCTGGTTCCCTCTCTCGTTGGCTAGTCTCACCTAAACATCAGCCAACTGTTTTAACCTTTATTTTCTCATGAAAGTTAGGCCTGCAGCCTGTTATTGTGGTGAAACAGAGCAGTGGGAGTCATGTGGGCTGGTGAGCTGAGCGTAGAAGGAACCAGTGAAATAACACTGCTGCAGGAGCACTGGCATGCCTACGTTAAGGCTGCGTTAATGACTCCTAGCAGATAGGATCAGCAATTTCTGTATGACACAAGTTTACTGGGGGCTGACAGTAACATATGTTGAAGTTGTAAAGCTCTGCTGATGGTGAGCATCAAGTATCTGGAGCAGGGCTCCTTGCTTGGGTGAAGGTCTGCAATTAATATTGAGTGTTGAGGAATATAACTTGAACAGCGGTAAGATTCAAAGACAGAATCAGTGTGGCCTATTATACACGTTTAAATGCTCAGCAGCATCTCTCTTGGGACAGCTGTGAGACAAGTCAGAATAATTTCACTCGAAGTTTTTATTTCCTTCACAGGTGTGAAGTCAACCCACATTTTGAATTTAATATCTTCATTTTGCTGCCAGAGAGGTGGTGGATGCCCCACCCTTGGAGGCATTCATATCAAGGCTGGATTTGGCTCTGGGCAGCCTGGTCTAGTGGTTGGCAGCCCTGCCTAACAGGGCGGTTGGACCCAGATGATCATTGGGGTCCTTTTCAACCCAAGCCAACCCAAGTGATTCCACGATTCTATGATTCTATGATTTTTTTGTGTGTCTGATGTTTGAAGGATAAATTCCTCTTCTCAAACTAAGCAGCCACTGATGGGAACTGCTCAGGACTGGCAGAGCAGTGGACTGGAAGACCTACAGCCATCCTTAACAGAAATGTTTTTCTGAATGTGTGAAGGAATAGCACAGAAGAAAGAAGAACGATGGAACTTGAGAACTCGGTCAGTTGGGACAGTGGCTGACTTATGCAGTAATGCTCCTTGTACATCACATGCTCTTCTCTGTTACACAATAAGAATAACCCAGTTATGGGGTTGTAGAGTAACTGATATGAGAACAGACCTCATAATGAGATGTGTTCCCTCTGTGTACCACTATCTGTGGTAGCAAACTGCCCCCTGGAAGCACCCCATTAAAAAGACCTACATAAGGAAAGACAAGTTGTAATTGTCTATGGATACAGCCACATCATTTTGAAGCCCTCTGAGCTGCTTTCTTTGCAAACACCTATTAGTGCCAAAGGACCTGGGCTCCAGGGTAAGCTCCAGGATAGCTTACTCCTTAATGCTCATTGTGTTAAGGGTACCTGCACACACCACGCCAGCATCTTCTCCATGCCTACAGTTGTGGCTTCCCCAGGGACTGGCTTTGCACGTGGAGAGAGCAGCTTCAGTCCCTGTGCAGCTGACATCATCAAGCCAGATTGGGTCAGATCCTTGCCCAAAGTGAGCCCCATGGGGAGCTGACAAGGCCTTCCCACAGCCCAGCTGCCTGCACACAACTTCTGCGTCGGCCAAGTCCCAGCCGTCGTCACACACAGTTCCCCAGCGCTGGCCATAGAACACCTCAATTCTCCCAGAGCAGTGGGTTGATCCATCCACTAATCGGAGCGGGGCTGGTTTTGCAAAACCTACAGGAAGGGAAAAACAACAAAGGCCATGGAAGTATCTCATGCAGAATCTGGTTTGTCTTCTCTCCATTTGTCAATGAACACAGTGTTTTTCATTCTGTGACATTGTGACGTGGAAAAATTCTGCGCAAGGGAGCAGCACAAGCACTTCTTCCATCATCACAGCATGAGATGCTCAGCTGTGTCCCTGCTGCGGTTCCCAAAGGTTCCACTGTGGGGTCAGTTCTCTTAAATGCTTTTATTAATGATCTGGATGCAGGACTTGAATACGTACCAAGTTCACAGATGGTACTAAACTAAGAGATGTTGACTCACAGAAATCTTGACAGAGAGGTCCTGTAAAATTAGAGAGCAACCACCAGCTGCATGAAGCTTCACAAGCGATCAAGTGTCAGACTGTGCAGCTAGGATATGGCAGTCTTGGACATACGCAAAGGCTGGTGGATGAGAGGCTGAAGAGCCTCTGTATGTGGCTATGAAGTTGATACTCTAATTAGCGCCTTGTTACCAGAAAGGCAGTGGGTAATACACTCCTCTCCCTACAGTGCTGTCCAAGCAATCACCATATTGATAATCACTGACCCACTTGCAAATTGCTAACAGGTTATGGAATATGGCACCTCTGCTTGGCCAGACAGATGGAGTATTGGGAATGTCAAGTGGGAAGAATTAGTGACCTCCTATTCCACCTGGACTGTCACAAGTCGATGGGGCCAGATGGGATCCACCTCAGGGTGCTGAAGGAACTGGTAGAGGTGATAGCCAAGCTGCTCTCTACTACCTACCAGCATTCCTGGTCAATCAGATAGATCCCAGAGGACTGGAGGCTTGCCAATATGAATCCCATCTACAAGAAGGGTTGTAAGGGTTGTAAGAAAGGTTACGGAACAGACAATCTCGAGTGAGATCACATGGCATGTGTGAGACAACTCGGGGACTGGGCCCAGATAGTATGGGTTGGTTTTGGGGCTGGCCCTGTATAATATCTTTGTTGATGACCTGGATGAGGGCATTGAGCACACTCTCAGTAAGTTTGCAAATGACACCAAGCTAGGGGGAAGTGTCGATATACCTGGGGGTAGGAAGACCCTACAGAGGCATCTGGACAGGCTGCATAGCTGGATTGAGGTCAGTGGGATGAAGTTCAACAAGACCAAGTGCTGGGTCCTTTGGCCACAACAACCCTAGGCAATGCTACAGGCTTGGGGCAGAGTAACTGAAAAAATAGTGTTTCCAGCAGGAGCAGGGAGGTGATCGTCCCTTTGTACTCAGCCCTGGTGAGGCCACATCTTGAGTACTGTGTTCATTTTGGGTCCCTCACTACAAGAAAGACACTGAGGCCCCAGAGCATGTCCAGAGAAGGGCAATGAATCTGTGAGGGGTCTGAAGGACATATTTTATGGAGAGTGGTTGAGAGAGCTGGGATTGTTTAGTCTGGAGAAGAGGAGGCTCGGGGGAGACCTTATCACTCTCTACAACTCCCTGATAAGAGGTTGTGGTGAGGAGGGTATCAGCCTCTTCTCCTGTATAAGTAGTGATAGGAAAAGAGGGAATGGCCTCAATCTGTGCTAGCAGAGGTCCAGATTAGATATTAGGAAATATTTCATCTCTGAAAGACTGGTTAGGTTCTAGAACAGGCTGCCCAGGGAGGTGGTGGAATCACCATCCCTGGAGATGTTTCAGAAACATTTAGATGTTGTACTGAGGGACATGGTTTAGTGGGAAATATTGATGGTAGGTGGTTGGTTGGACTGGATGATGTTGGAGGTCTTTTTTAAATCTCAGTGATTCTATGATTCTATGACTTGAATCATGAAGGTGGGACCTTGGGTTTATGGTTGTCTTCAAGGACCTGGGTGTCTAAAAATAATTCCTGCACCAGCACTGCTCTACCGGTGGCTTATCAGTGGAAAATTTTTAGTATAGAGAAGATACAAGACCATGGCAGTACAAACCACATTTACCTTGTGTTTCTCTTGAGTGTTGGGGTTTTCTTTGCTCCAAAGGCAAAAGATCTTCCTACAGCATCTACAGCATTACCCTGAACTCACTTTTGTTATGTGGGATGAGAGTTACCTGAGCATACAACACCAGCGTCTTCTCCATGCTTACAGTCATGTTTTCCCCAAGGTTTTGCAGTGCATTCAGACAGGGCAGCTTCAGTTCCTTTACATGTAACATCATCTAGCCAAATGGGGTCAGATCCTCTTCCAAAATAAGCTGAGGAAGCAGCAGATATGGCTGTCCCACAGCCCAGCTGACGGCACACAACTTCAGCATCAATTAGATCCCAGTTGTCGTCACAGACCGTTCCCCATTGCTGGCCATAAAGCACCTCCACTCTCCCAGAGCAGTGATTTGTACCGTTCACTAATCGCAGTTGAACTGTTTTATTATTTCCTGCATTAAATAGTAACAAACAACAAGGAAAAAAAAATCAATCAAGCACCAACAAACAAACAAACAAACATAACAGGATAGGGGTTTGCACAAGGAAAGAGCCTGTAGGGAATGAAGGAAAAAAAAATTTCCACTATTATTGTTCAGAACTTGAAAAGTCTGATGAGGAACACATTCTGAATCTTCCTCTGTGGCTTCAGACTTCCCAGACAGAGAGATTAATAGATTGGATTTGGAATTCTTTATAAAGCAGGACCAAAATCCACACTTGGATGTTACACCAAGGGTGGCAACTGCCAGCAGAACGAGACACCCATACATCTTAAACACCTGGTGGGTGCTGAAATTCTATGACTTCTGCTCTGAAAGTAATACCTCCTATTTTCTTCTGTTGACCTGCAACATCAGAGATGGATGATGGTGGTGCTGAAGTAGAGGTTGAACCTTCTCACTCATATTGCATTGTATTTTGTTGCTTTATGAGTGCAGAGGGTCAGTCTGACAAAATGACATCAGTCACAGAAATGTGTATGAAGCAAAAGGGGCACATCTTAATTCTTCCATGTGGAAAAAAATTGCACCCATTGACATTCATCATTGCTGAAAGTTTGTGGAGAAGAGTGGATGTGAGCATGGTGAGGTGGTGGGTGGTGCATTCCAGCCATGATGGCCTTGTAGCAGCTGTGAAACAGTGGGTCATCTCTGCTGGTGCAGATTTTAACATGCAGAACAGAAGGCCAGTGGTATCCTGGGCTCCATCAGAGGAGGGGTGCCCAGCAGGGCAAGGGAGGTGATTGTCCCCCTCTATTCTGCCCTTGTGAGGCCCCAGTGCAAGTACTGTGTCCAGGTCTGGGTCCTCCAATAAAGGAAAGATATGGAGCTGTTGGAAAGGGTCCAGAGGAGGACCAAGAAGGTTATCATAGGACTGGAGTACCTCTCCTATGAAGACAGGTTGAAGGAGCTGGGCTTGTGCAGCCTGGAAACGAGAAGGCTATGGAGAGACCTATTGCAGCCTTCCAGTATTTAAAAAGAGATTATAAACATGAGGGAAATCATCTTTTTACATGGGTACATAGATGGGACATGGGGGAATGGTATTAAACTAAAGGAAGGGAGATTTAAATTAGGTGTCAGGAGTAAATTATTTACAGAGACTGGTAAGGTAGAGGAACAGAATGCCCAGAGAGGCTGTCAATGCCCCATCTCTGGAGGTGTTTAAGACCAGGTTGGATGGGGCCCTGGGCTATCTAATCTAGTACTTGATCTAGTGGTTGGCAAACCTACTTGCGATAGGGCAGTTGAAACTTCATGATCCTTGAGGTCCCTTCTAACCCAAGACATTCTATGACTCCACGTCTCTGTGATTCTACAGCTTTCACAAACACAGCACACAGGCTCTTGTTCGTCACTGTTGAAAATCCATGGCTAATGGTGGTGACTATGTTGAAAAATAGTTTTCTAGCTGAGAACTTGATTTATCGGTGTTATTGTGCTCCTTATTGTACTTTCCATGGACAGAAATAGGAGGCATTACTCTCACAGTGACTCAGTGACATAGTTAGCTAACGATATCTCATTTGGCCAGTTACTGAGATTTGATTTGATTGCCCACAGAAGACATCAGCAGCACTGGCAATTCCATAGGTGTGTCTTGGTCTTAGTATAGAGATGAATTCCATTTTAGATCCAGCCTAGAAATGTGCATTTAGAAACCTTATTTGTGCTGAATGGAGCAGAGTCTTTGGGACAGTGTCATGAAAGAGGGCAGTGGGCAGCCCATCCACCTCCAAACCACTTCTCAACCATATGCAACCTGTGGGCTGCTTGACTATGTTTTATTTCCCCATTAATCATGATGAAAGCCATCAAGCCTTCCCCATCCAGTTTCTGTTGCTCAGCATTCATCAACACCGTGCTGTCATATCCAGGTCAGAACTGGCTCAGGGATAAATGCCCCAGATCTGAATCTCTCATCTCAGCATCATTATGGAGAACAGATGTGTCCACCAGGAGTACTGTTACAAAATATGAATGGAAAGAGGACACAGATGCCCTAATTATTGGCCACAGTAACAGGATTTGGACCAAATTCTCTTTGTTCTGAACACCACATATTGAATCTCTTGGTTATGCACAGCACCATTCTGTGTGACATTTTATGACAGAAGTGAATGCTCGCTCACAATTCCACTTGATAAAATACTGACCTGCCAGCAGGACTCCTGCAAGGGAAGCTGAAATAAAAAAAAAAAAAAAAAAGTAAGATGTTAGCCTGAGTCTAATTGGTTCATAAAGCACAGGGATTCAGGAAAGCAAGATATCAGGCAATAGCTGAGACAGCTAGAGCTCAACGTTGTACACCGCCTCTTAAATCTCGTTGCCAATGGGTTTTCCCTATCTCAAAGCACGTGACTTTTGCAATTGAGAGCTCAGATAAAGAAAGTAAAAGTGAATGCATGCGTACATAAATAAATCTGTGTGCACTGGGGGGAGGGGAGAGGGGGGGGCGAAATAAATCATTTGGGTAAGTAATGAGGAAATAAAGCAGATGGGGTTGTCCAAACAGTGAGTCATACATCCAGGCTGATTAAATTATCTAGGCTTCTGCAATAATCAGTGGAGCGATGCATACCCCTGCCATCCAAGAGTTGGTGAATTGCAACATGGACAGCTCTGGGCCTTATTACGGGGTTCTGCAACGAAGTGCCTTTGAGATGGAAACCTATGCAGAGTGGCTACTGGTTCATCTGGGGATTGGGCAGATGCTGAAGCAAACCCTGGAAGGGAGAGCTATCCAGGGTCTAATTATCCAGGGAAGTCAGGAGAAAGAAACTTTGTATGCATTGTGGAAGATGAACAACAAAGAAGGGCTCACTGCAAAAAGCAATTTCTGCTCCTAAATGTGGCAGTCTGGCAAGGTCCCAAGCAGTGACTAAAAGCCTCAGGCAAAGGCAGCGTTGCTGACACCACAAGTGACATTAGCATTATAGTCCATTTTTCCACTTGGCTTTCTTTTAGAAAGATTTCTAGTTCTGCTCCCATCCTTACCACATAGAAAACCTATGAATGCTGTGAATCTGCAGAACAGAAACAAAGGCAAGGAACCCAGCTGAGTACAGCTCTCTCTCATAAGGGTTGGGATTCAGTTTCAGAATGAGGTACTTGAGGTGTCTGGAAGGGGCAGCAGCCAACTGTCCAGCTGTGGATGTCTGTGATTCCAGGGAGGGGCTCTGACCATCCACACTGAGAGGTCAGATATGGATGACTAATTGAAGGCATCTAACCTAGAGAAGAAGGATTCAGCTCTCTGTAGACACCACCAGTTGCATTTCACTTCCTTGCGATGTCACATATGCTTTGTGCTATAGAAAAAACCAATAATGGAAAAGGAGAACAACTTGCAAAGGAATGCCAATCCAAAAGCAGAGAAAACCCCACTTACCCCAAAGACATGGCAGGAGGATGAACCTCATGTTGGTCACAGAGAGCATTGCAGGGAGGAGGCAGGACATGCACCCAAGGGACAGGGTATTTGAGAAGTCCCCACAGCCCTGGCTCCTCCCCTCTATCCCAAAACCTCCCTCCTTTCTGCCTCGCTTAGCAACTAGGGGAAGCCAAACCTCTGCCAGCAATCTTCTGCCATTAGCATCATGTAGGCTGCAGCATTGCGAAATTGGACTGTTCCGGGAATCTGATGAGCAAACAAGAAGTCCTCTCAGCTCAGCTCAGCTCATTCTGGACCATCAGTGGCAGGGATGGAGGCACACGGAACTCTGAGTGACCTGCCTGAATAAAGCTGAAGAATTATTGCACCTCTGGTGTACTCCTCTGCTTAGAGTGTGCAACACAGAGACTGTTTGCAACGCATCATTCATTTCCCTATTCCATTTCATAGCAAGTCTGTATATCATCACATCGAGCTGCTGAGCTCAGTCTCAGCATTTGAAGACTGCTCACATCTCTTTGTTTAGTGTCAAGGAGTTATCCAGATCAATCTGTGTCTGTGACAGTGGAGGGGGCAATAGGCCCGTGGGCCCCCGCCCCCCCCGACAAATGGGAAGGAAAAAAGGGAAAGGGGTAGGGAGAAGGGATCTGGGCTCAAGGAAACAAACGGAACAGCGGCAACGATCTGAGGAGTAAAACTTCTTTTACTAACTATGATATTGGAATGCAAGATAACATACTATAATACAATCTAATTGAAAGTTGAGGCTAATAAATCAAGTGAAATAAGAGAGAGAGAGGTTTCTGAAGATCAAGAAGCCTACTTTGAAATTGAAGGCACTGCAGCTTGGAAGCACACCCACACCCACTGCCAGGCAGTGAGAGAGAGAGCGAGCGTCGCTTCCGTGAAGTATTTTCATTTTTGACCACATGATGTTATGCTGTAGAATACTAATAGCAAAAATTACAAAACCATGACATTCCACCCCTTATTCTACATCACTACATCATGCTTAAAATTCATATATATATATACAAATACAAAATACTTAAAAGAAGTGCATTACACACAGGTCTATATACATACATATACATGGAATTACTGACTGCACGCCCCCAACATCAAATTCCCTTGTGGTACACACTGAACATCCCCATCTTTCTGCATCACCCATCAAGTACACCCAGGTCCCTGGGCAAAAACAGTTCCACGGAGAGGTTTGCCCTTTCCAGAGGCTGGAAGGACCCACGCTGCTTTCCCCAGCATGTTCTTTACATGTACAACAGGGACCATATCTCCCTCTACAGTATGTAGGGGGCTGGATTGGGTAGGACCATCACAATTGACAGATCCTCTGGTATTGACCAACCAGGTGGCTTCTGCCAAATGCTTCTCCCAGTGCTTAAATGTTCCACCACCCATTGCCTTCAGCGTAGTTTTCAACAACCCATTGTATCGTTCAATTTTACCAGAAGCTGGTGCATGAAAGGGGATATGATAAATCCACTCAATGCCATGATCTTTGGCCCAAGTATTTACAAGGGAATTTTTGAAATGTGTCCCATTATCAGACTCAATTCTTTCTGGAGTGCCATGTCGCCACTGGACTTGCTTCTCAAGACCCAATATGGTATTTCGAGCGGTAGCATGGGGTACTGCATATGTGTCAAGCCACCCAGTGGTTGCCTCCACCATGGTAAGCACGTAACGCTTACCACCACAAGATTGTAGTAAGGTGATATCATCAACCTGCCACGCCTCCCCATTCTTATACTTTTGCCATCGCCCTTCCCCCCAGAGAGGTTTCATCCTCCTGGCTTGTTTAATTATGGCACACGTCTCACAGTCATGAATAACCTGTGCAATAGTGTCCATAGTTAAGTCCACCCCTCGGTCTCTGGCCCACTTATATGTTGCATCCTGTCCTTGATGGCCCGAGGTCTCATGGGCCCATCGAGCTAGAAATAATTCACCCTTGTTCTGCCAGTCCAAGTCTATTGGAGCCACCTCAATTCTGGCAGCTCGATCTACCTGATGGTTGTTTTGTTTTTCTTCAGTAGCCCGACTCTTAGGCATGTGAGCATCCACATGACGCACCTTTATAACCATATCTTTTGTTCGGGCAGCAATGTCTTTCCACAGCTCAGCAGCCCAAATAGGTTTACCCCTCCGCTGCCAGTTATTTTGCTCCCACTGCTGTAACCACCCCCATAAGGCATTTGCCACCATCCATGAGTCAGTATAAAGATAAAGCATTGTCCACCTCTCCCATTCAGCAACATCTAAGGCCAGCTGGACAGCCTTTACCTCTGCAAACTGACTTGATTCTCCTTTTCCTTCAGTGGCCTCTGCAACCTGTTGTGTGGGGCTCTACACAGCAGCTTTCCATCTGCGATGCTTCCCCACAATACGACACGATCCATCAGTGAACAGGGCGTATTTCTTTTCATTTTCTGGTAGTTCACTGTATGGTGGGGCCTCTTTAGCATGTGACACCTCTTCTGCTGGTGGTGTTCCAAACTTTTTACCTTCAGGCCAGTCCATGATCACCTCTAAAATTCCTGGAGGACTGAGGTTCCCCATCCGCTCTCATTGTGTAATCAGCGCGATCCACTTGTTCCAAGTGGCATCAGTAGCATGATGGGTGGAGGGAACCTTTCCTTTGAACATCCAGTTCAGCACTGGCAGTCAAGGTGCCAGAAGGAGCTGCGTTTCAGTACCGACTACTTCGGAAGCAGCCCGAACCCCCTCATATGCGGCTAAGATCTCCTTCTCAGTTGGAGTGTAGCACTCTTGCAGAACCAGGTAGGCATTTCTAACAGTGTTTTCAATTGACTATATATACCTGTAGCTTCATAGAGCAAAGTGACAAACTTAATTAGGGCCCAGTATGTTTTGAGCATCAAAAAAGAAACACCAATGGCACGCAGTCCCTTGAAAAGCAGTTTTAAAAGAGAAAGCATTTTTTTTTCTTTTTTTTCTTTTTTTTTTTTTTTTCTCAGTAGAAAGATAGCAGAGCTCAAAGTTTACAAATATCACCAGAATATTGGCAGTCCGCCTGGAGTTTCAAGGTCAAACTTTCAGTGAGCACGTGCAAAAGAGGTAAACTTTCTCAACGAAGCTAATGAAACTCTCTGAGAGCAAAGGGAGAGATTCGTTCTAAAAAGCTAACAAGCAGCTTTTTAAGAGCAGAGAGGGATTCTTTTCAAAAAACTAGAAAACAGGCCCTAATATGTTTATAAGTCTTCCCGCATTCTCCAGCAAGAACTGTCACGGAGTTATCTAGATCAATCTGTGTCTGTGACAGTGGAGGGGGCAATAGGCCCGTGGGCCCCCTGCCCCCCTGACAAATGGGAAGGAAAAAAGGGAAAGGGGTAGGGAGAAGGGATCTGGGCTCAAGGAAACAAACGGAACAGCGGCAACGATCTGAGGAGTAAAACTTCTTTTACTAACTATGATATCGGAATGCAAGATAACACACTATAATACAATCTAATTGAAAGTTGAGGCTAATAAATCAAGTGAAATAAGAGAGAGAGAGGTTTCCAAAGACTGAGTAGCCTGCTTTGAAATTGAAGGCACCGCGGCTTGGAAGCACACCCACACCCGCTGCCAGGCAGTGAGAGAGAGAGCGAGCGTCGCTTCCGTGACGTATTTTCCTTTTTGACCACATGATGTTATGCTGTGGAATACTAATAGCAAAAATTACAAAACCATGACACTTAGCTTTTAGGGTTTGTCCATCCATGACTTTTAACCACTCCATCTCTACCTATGTTCTGATATGTTTCCTATGTTCTGATAGCTGTCGCTATCTCCCTAATGGTCGGCCTCAAGCACACCAACAGCTGGCCAACACTTTTCTTGAAAACTGATGCCTGCACCCAGTCACTGACATGCAGGAGAGATCTCAGAGCTGTTGAGAAGATGAGGGTCACACATTTTACACATGAATGAGACTTCTCGTTGCAGACATTTCAGGCAACATTTGTTTCTTTTTCACAATACCCGTACGTGATTGATTCAGTTGTGCTTTGATACTGATCCTTCGCTTCTGTCTGCCTGTGAGAATTTGGCCAGAAATTCCTGCGTTGTATCTGTATAGCAGATTGCTTGCTTGATAGTTAAATTCAACAAACTGATGTTTGCTGATGACTCATAGCATGTTACCTTTTGGGTGACTACAAACAGAAGCACTGACTTTCTGCTCAGTATTTTCCAGGAATTGAATTTTGACCGAATCTTCTAGACTTATCTAGAGTTGCATCCTCCTTTCTCTTTCTCTTTCCCTTTCTTCTGTCCTCCCTTGGTCACGTTTTCTCTTTCTTTCTTCTTCATACCTTCATTCATTTATTCATTCATTCATTTCTAAACACATACACTAGATCAAACCAACCAGAACCTGGCACCTCCCCATCTCACAAGCACTGTTAAGGAAGACCATTGCCATTTCCCCCCAGAATGGAAGTTGAAATAAGTCAACACTTCACCATAGTTTTCACACACTTTCACTCTCTTCCCGCCCTCTCTGCTTTGCTAACAAACCCTTTTTCTATTCTTTCCCATCCTGTGAATCTGATTTTGCAACAGAACGTTGTAACCTGCTGTACCCTTTGCTCTACCTATCTCATTTTGCACCCTTGCCTCTCTAATTTTGATCCCATATACCATTCCATCATTCATCATTAGTGGGATGTTGGATATAACATGCAAGTGATGGTCTGTGAGTTTCAGGACCATGATTAAGGGAGCAGTGATTTTCTTTCAGTGGACACTGAAACTGTAAGGGTCCTGTTCTTATGTCCATAAGCCCATGGAGATTTGTGAGATTCACTCCAGAGTTCCAAAGGAATCAGCAGACGTTATAAATGGATTTATCTCAAGAATCCACTAAAGGCAAAGTTGGAATGTGGCATGAGGGAAGATCTGCAAAACTTACAGACCTCTCCATCTAACCTCAATTCATGGAAAAGTAATGGAGAAGACTGTGCTGGTTGCAGTTGAAAGGCGTGCAAAGGCTGCATCTGTCCGTCATAGCCAGCCATCAAGGGAAATTCCTGTCTTACCAACATGATCTCCTTGTATGATAAGAATACCATCTTGGTGGATGAAAGGACAAGCTCAGCATCAACTGAATCACCAGTAAGCAATCAGTACTGTTTTCATCAAAAATGCAAAACAGAGCTCCACACAAGAGTCTGTGGAAAAACAGTACATATCACAGATATTTGTATCTCCAATGATATGAGAACTGAAAAACGTTAATAAAAAGAGATCTCATTTGGGACCTGACATCTGTGCATTATTGCAATGCAAAATTTATAATGTCAGATGGTGGATCTGAGGTGAGAACGTGCAAAGGCATAAAATACAATGGTTGCCATGCATCCGAGGAGATGCATCTTGGCACAGTTGATTCGTGCTCTGCTTGCATTCTCCCTCTGCAGGCCATAAAAGCACCTAGTATTTCCCCTGAGCACAGATTTTAGTTTCTACATGTTCACGAAGGCCCTGCATTTAGAATTAAGATAAGAGGAGAAAGAGCGATCATGAAGATAATTCTTTGGCTGGAACTCCTGTATTTGCTGCATTTTCCATAAGCTCTTCTCCAGCTGGAAAAGGGGTTTGAGAGGCTTAAAACTTTGTTTCTTTCCTGAAGCCAGCAAAGCATATTAGTGGTCTTGTATTGAAGACCTTTGTATGCACCATAGCACATCACACCTGGCCTCTTTCTAATGCTTTGAATCATAGAATCATAGAATCATAGAACCATAGAATTGCTCAGGTTGGAAAAGACCTTAAAGCTCATCAAGTCCAACCACGACCTAAACATACTACCCTAACTCTAACAACCCTCTGCTAAATCATGTTGCTGAGCACCGCATCCATACGGTTTTTAACACATCCATGGATGGTGACTCAACCACCCCCCTGGGGAGCCCAGTGCTTAACAACCCCTTACGTAAAGGAGTTTTTCCTGATATCCAACCTAAACTTCCCCTGGTGCAACTTGAGGCCATTTCCCCTCATCCTGTCACCTGTCAGCAGTGAGAAGAGACCAACCCCACTCTCGCTGTGATCACCTTTCAGATCTTGGAAGAGAGCAGTAAGGTCTCCCCTCAGCCTCCTTTTCCCCAGACTAAACAGTCCCAGTTCCTTCAGTCCCTCCTCACAGGCCATATTCTCCAAGCCCTTCACAAGCCTTGTTGCCCTTCTTTGGACCTGCTCCAACACCTCCATTTCCTTTCTGTACTGAGGTGCCCCAAACTGAACACAATACTTGAGGTGAGACCTCAGCAGTGCTGAGTACAGGGGCAGGATGACTTCCCTAGTCCTGCTCACCACACCATTCCTGATTCAAGCCAGGATTTTGGTATCTCTAAAGGCAAAGTGGGTATGTACATATGTACACTGAATGATGTTGGAGACACCACACAGTGCTTAAGACGTCTTCATTGGGATAGGAATATGGCATGTTGCTCCACAGGCTGCTTGATACAAAGCCTGGATGAGGCACTGACCCAAACCCACAGAATCAGCAGGATGGTGGGAGAATACGATCATGATAGGTGTAAAATCCATCACATATAGCTTGTATGCAAACATACAATTAATGCAATCCACACATGAACTAGGTCATCCAACTGTAATTTATGAAAGAGGAAATGATTTTGACCGTGATTTTGTAAGGCTCCTTCTAATGCTGTGCAGCATGTCCTTTATTTCTGAGCTCCCACACTGATGATCAGTAAGCAGAATGTGATGGGCATGAATGAGTGCACCATAAATGCAAGTCAGCCTGCACTGCCAACTAGGTTAATAGCCTGACTATAAGTTGTGTCACCTTCTAGCTATGACACTGCACAACATGGGTATGCCAGTCCTACCAATATGGAAGGCACTGCTCACTATCCATGGGATAACTTTCTAAGGCATAGGATAGATCAGGTGGTGTCTGGCCAAGGCTGGAGTTGTCGGGAATAAACCCACTTGGCCAGGGAACCTGCTGATAAACCTAGGGAAGCACACCAACTCAGTATGAGTGAACAGCTTCGTTTATTGTCCATACTCTGGGTATTTTATAGACGCAGAATCCGTTACCATGATTACAAGCAACTCCATAAATCACATACCATGAAAGGCGTGCAACCCACTCCGCTAGTTCTAAACAATCAAAGCAGTTCTAAACAGGAACAACAAGTCCTGGTGCTAGGACACTGCACTCCAAACATAATGTCCCCCCTAGCTCCTTAATCACATAGCATTAGAAACCCAACCAGAATAAACTCCCTGCAATTCCCCCCTTTTTATTTTATGGGTGCATAGCAAAGTACTCCAAAGAACTATGCCCACCTTGCTCCTTTAGCCATACCTGAATAATGTCATTTTTGGAAATTGTTGTATCTAATGTTGGCATGGCTCGAGGGGGATCAGTTGCCCTCTGCAAACAGCTATACATGATACGCCCACCAATTACTGTCAAAAGAATGATTAACAACCATCGCAAACCTTCTTTTATCAGGCCGTAGGCCCATGAGGAAAGGCCTGGGAAGGTAGAGCGAAGCTATGGGGTTATGATCTTTATTGCGTGTGATTCAGGAGCCAGTGGATCTGCTTATGAATGGAGTCACTATGATCGGACAAATTAAAACAACACATTCCTTCAAAATCAGTACACCCACGACCCTGCGCTAACAGCAAAAAATCTATAGCTGCTCTATTTTGTAGTACTGCATGTCGCAATTTCTCTCATCTCTGTAAAACTTACTATGTATGACAATCTTTACAAAGGAGCCAATATTAGAGGATAAATGTGCTAGAGTATCACTAGGGGCATTATTACTTACTGACCCTTGAGAAACAGCAGACCAACTGCAGAAGAGGAGAAAGAATGAACATGGTGGTGGTGGATGCGATAGGCAGTGCCAGCAGGGCGTCCCCTGCTTCAAAGTGCACTTTTCCTCTCTCCCCCACCACAGGTTCTCTCCTGCTTTCAGGGTATTCTCCATTTGTACACTGCATCCGCATGGCCAGCGCGTGATACAGAGCCCAAGTGGAAACACCTGTTTGAAAAAACAGAATAAGCTATCAAGGTTAGCTCTCTTAGCATGCCTTTGTCTCAAGTGATGCATGGTCATATTTTAAAAACCCTGATTAGAGGGACGAAAGACAGGTAATCGTTCTATAATACAGGGTCATCCCTTTGTTAGGGATTCCTTTCCAGGTTTTGTCTTTGCAAATTAAGAAAAGGCTAATTGATAGGCCAATAGCGTGGGGACAGGGCCGAGTTGGAATAGCACGAGCATTTTTATTTGCTCATTTAGGCTGTTAACTGTCCCTTTGTATATGACCAGGCTTCCCACAATTGTAATATCTCATTCTTTGATCTGTCCCTGTATCGTGTTGGGCTGCAAGCATGTCTGCTAGCAAGGCCATTTTTATGACTTTCCGAACCTACATCTTGACAGGCTTTAATCGTGGCAGTAATGGATGGATCAGCATTTTTTAAGGATTGTAAAGCCTTTCGACAGTCCGCATTTGCATTTTCTATTGCTAATTACTTAAGCAAAGCATTCCAGGTGGTCTGATTTTCTATTTGTCTTTCTAGCATATTTTGTAAACAGTCAAGAAATTTCATGGGCAGCCTCCCGCTTAACTGATGTAAATGAAGCATTAGACGAATTAATATCAGGTATCTGACCAATAGCACATAACACCAAAATCTTAACTTGTTCAAGACATTGCCTGTCCATCTGTGCTTGGGCCTGACGTATTGCCCAGACCCTCTCTCCCCCGGGGGTCACAACATAACCGTTATCAACTGCAACCAAAAGATTGTATGTAAAGACAAATTGAATTCCATAGTCTCTCATTGACTTCCTTAGCTCAGACGACGTAGACACGGCGGAGGACGGCAGTGGCATGGTGAGCAATGTGGGAGCAGTGGCGAAGGGTGGGAGGGCGGGCAAAAAGTTTAGCAGCCCCTCTGTCTCTAGTAATAGAAGCCCCCCAGAGTTTTGTGCCAATTTTGTCCCAAGGCTCTCCATCAAAAGAAAAACCCAGTTTTTGGCTGCAAAGAAGTGAACAACCATTCCAGCACCTTGATCCCCTCCCCCTTTTTCTTTTTGCACTGAGTCAGCGCACCGATGACCTGCGAGTCACCACAGAGAATACCACCACAGGGCTGGATCATGCTGGTTGATGGCGCGTTCTGCGATTTGCTGTCCGATACATTGAATAACCTGTTGTTCCGAAGACACCGAGACGCGAGTGGCAGGATCGGTGCCTCGTAGCAATGGGCAGAGCAGCTCAAGGTCCTCGTTGGATATTCCGGCTATTGATCGAAGCCACTGGGACTCGCCCATAAGTTGTCATGTCCGAGCCGAGCCTTCCTCTGGTTGCCGGTCGCAGCTTGGGTGCGTCGTCAGGTTGTGGCTGCTTGTGGCTGCTTGTGGTTGTAACGGCAGTTGCTGGGTGGTCCCAACAATGTGGTGGCAGACGAGCTGGAGCTGCGATTGTTGTTGTTGTTGCGCAGCGGCTCTTCGCACTCGATGATATGTCTCCCAGAATGCGACAAATTGAAGTGTCATGGGTCGAGGAGTCACAGCGTTGGCACCATACCCTAGCCTTACATTCCCTTTTTATGTGCCCCCCCTTTCCACACTTAAAGCACTTAAGCTCTCTACGCCTGATTGGCTGTTGTTTCACTTCCCTGGGAGGTTTTAGTGGGGCCAATGCTGCAAATGCCTGGGTCTGTGCTTCTATTAGTTTCCCTCCTAATTCCCGTATTGCCTCCACTAGAAAGGCATCCGGGCCAACCGGTACCCTACTCATACGTTCCAGCATCATTTCAATAGTAGCGTCCACGGGGAGTGTAACTAGAATACCTTTGGTGGACGAGTTACAGTTCTCTAGAGCGCACTGATGTAGCAGAGCCCCCTTCATCCAGTCTGGTACATTTGCTTTGTTTATTGCGTCTGTCACCTTATCTAAAAAGCTAGCAAAGGTTTCCCCTCGGCCTTGTCTTAAAGACATATATGAAGGTGTAGGTGCTGTTGTTCTCACTGAGTCAATAGCCTGCCTCGCTAATCGCATACTTTCATAGCACACCTCCGGACCCATCTGCACCTGCATATCTGGTAATGCGAATGGCTCTGTTCCCATAAGTTGCATTGAAGTAACTCCAAATAATGGGTCCGTTTGGGGACGTGGCTGATTGGAACTCAGCTCACACAATTGGCTCCATTGTGCCTGCCACAGAAGTTGCTCAGACTGTGACATGATCATTCGAGCAATGATCTTAATATCTTCCGGAACCAATAAACCACTTCTCCATATATAGTTCAGCATCTGTTTTGCCGGCTCACCATGCAGGCCACTCTCGTTAACTGTGGCTCGCAGTTGTGATAACAGCTTCCAGTCCAAAGGGGTATGCTCTCCTTGCAATCCCCCCAGGCCGTGCTCAAACTAAACTGGAAATGCATGGTAAAGGGACCCTAGGGCCTCTGTATCCTGGTCTATGGCAGCCTGTTTTGCTATTTGTGACCAATCGACTCTCTTCACTAACGCGCCGCTTGTGCTAACAGCACCCCCATTACACTGACCTGAAATCCTTTGTTCTTCCTTAATTGCATCCTGCAGGGCCGCAATCGGGATGGGAGGGTCGGGCCAAACTTGATCTGACCCTTCCCCCTTCGATGCTGTCGCAGTGGGGAGCTCCCGCTCTGTCACGGCCTCAGTGGCAGTACTCCGGCCCCATCATGCTCGCGGGTGGCCCCCCCACTGCTGCTTCTGCAAGTAGTTGAACTAGTACAGGCCCCCCCATGGGCGAAGCCGGAGTGTAGTCACCCCCCACTGTGAGTAAACCTTCGGTGTCAGAAGGCGCTCCTAACTGACGAGCTGCTGATGCAGCCGTATCCTTCACTATTTTACGTCTTTTCAGACTGTTACTGACCTCCCGCCAAACCTTCCTAAGCCTTTTTGCAATCTTAATAACTTGATTCCGTAACAAGTCACCATATTTTCGCCATTCTCCTACTACGGAGTATAATCCTGAGTGCTGGAAAAACCCGCACTCCTTCCTGAACAGGGCAGGAGCCGACTTTAACACCGTATTATCTATTCCCCGCTTTTCTAAAAAGCATAATAATAATTTGTGGGCTACCTCTCCCTCCATGGTGCACTGCTATTCCGCGTCCCACCGCCGCAATGCCCAACAGGGAATCTTTTGTGCCCTCCGGACCGTGCAGACCCCTCTCGGTCGGTCTAGGCGCCTCTGCCCCCTGACGTGCCTCCGTCAGTGCTCTTTGTCCGGCAGTGCTTCACGAAGCATGCCACTCTCAAATCCCGGGCCCCACGTTGGGCGCCAAATGGGAATAAACCCACTTGGCCAGGGAACCTGCTGATAAACCTAGGGAAGCACACCAACTCAGTATGAGTGAACAGCTTCGTTTATTGTCCATACTCTGGGTATTTTATAGACGCAGAATCCGTTACCATGATTACAAGCAACTCCATAAATCACATACCACGGAAGGCATGCAACCCGCTCCGCTAGTTCTAAACAATCAAAGCAGTTCTAAACAGGAACAGCAAGTCCTGGTGCTAGGACACTGCACTCCAAACATAATGTCCCCCCTAGCTCCTTAATCACATAGCATTAGAAACCCAACCAGAATAAACTCCCTGCAGGAGTCATGCCCAAGTGTCTCTGGCTGGATGTCCAGGAAGTAAAGCTGTGGGTATTTTACAAGATGTATTTTGGCACCTGCAAAGAGCTGGGCTTCCCTGTAGGCTCAGTGAAGGCTTGGAGATACACACATCACAGAATCGTGTCTAAGGCAAAATCCACAAAAGGTCTTCCCCTTCTTTGATTTCCCTGAGTCCTTCTGTAGGTTTTGACATAGACAAAAAGTCTATACAAGCCTGACTATTTGTGATGCACTTGGCCATGATCCTTTGGTAGTTCCTGTTCTGCAACACATTTTTCCCATTCACTGACAAGGCTGAGCTGTTAAATCCCCATGATACAGCACACAGTTGGCTCTGCTTCATTTAAACTCATCACTCAGTTTAATCTCTATGAGGATAGATCAACAGAGGTGCAATGGCAACACCGTCTTGTACAGACATTCTTTCCTGTGAATTCAATCCTGTCCAACACCCAGCCATGACAGTCTATGTCATGATTGGACAAAGTCCATGGATTCAGAGCAGTCGTGTATTGGGAACTGCAAATAGAAAGGACACCTCTTCATTTATCTCCCTCCCCATTTTCTCTGCTGCTCTCCTGTCACCACAAGGAAACATCTCAGCTGGTTGCAGCTGACAAACAAGTTGCTCTGCTTCATGTCGCAGCCATTTGTACCCCTGGATCCAACTCCCTGTGTCCAACAGCAACCAGTTACCCTGGCTGCCAGTAGATGGCTTATACCCATTGCTCAGCTGGCCTCAGTTTGGTCTGGTTCCTGATCTCTGTCCCAACGAAATGCCACGTCCAATCCCCGCATCTTTTCCAGGTAGATTCTGTTGAAGGTCTCACTCTGTGCCACTGTGAAATGGTTCTTCCAGTCCCCACAGATGCCTGAGGAAGGAATATTACTCTTTCAGAGCACACATCACTGCAAAACTCTCCTTCCTGCTCAGATTTTGGGTGCAGTTACCACTCTGAAGTGCTGTCCAAAAGGAGTAGCCATCCCCATGGACCCAGTGCCTCTCACCTATATGCATATCCTACTGACTTCTGAAGGCTCCCCATGGGGACCCCAAAACCCAGCACTTTGATGGGGCCCCCTCTGCTCACCCTTCCTCAGGAACTGGCCTTTGGTCTGGTCCATGATGTCTGCGGGGAGCAAGATGGAGCTGCACATGGGGTTCTGCCTCATGGCCGGGAAGGAGGCATTTTGGGCTACTGAGGAGATAGCATCGTCATCCAAATTCTGTCCCAGAAAATGGCAGAGGCGTCTCACACTGCCTTGCAGGTCCTCAGGGACACAGAAAAAGCCTGTTACCACCTAGGGTGACACATCAGTACGTTTGGAGCAGGTGGGTCTGCCAAGATCACTACCTGATTCAGCTCTTCATAGGTGATGAAGAAGAAATTCTCCCTATCCTTCATCTCCATCCAGCCTCGCACGTGTTCAAACCAAGAGCCATGGGGCACTGATGGGAAACAGAAGGCAGCAAGTCTATGGGCTGATCATGGCGTGGCATGAGGAGTGCAGTGTAGAGGAAGGTCCTCATTATGGAAGGAGAAAGTAGACAAGGTGCAAAACTGGGCAACAGCATCCAGAAATCAGGTGGGACTGGGAGGTTCAGCTACTGCAGGTGAGCAATGGGGTCTTCTCCAGCTACCTTTCTGCTAATGTTTCCTTGCTCAAACAGATATTGTTGAGACAGTGCTGCTTCCTCATCCTGCAAACACAGGAGCAGGAACAGACACAGACCATGGTGGGAAGGGGTTGAGGATGAAAGGATGCCAGGGTCCAGGGTCATGGCTTTAAGGGGTCTGCTGACCAAGCCTTTCAACTACAACTGAAATCGGTACAAGGCAGGGAAATAAACAATTGAATGTGTGGGCTTTCTAATGTATTGATGACAATTTCACCTCTCTCACAGAGGATGTTCTGTTTCACAGGCATCATCAGTGGACCACTGCAAAAGGTTCTAGAGCTAGAGGTGACGGGGAACCCCCAACATGCTCTGAGCAAGCAGAAACCACACTCACACTCTCCATTGAGAAAGTCCCTCAAGAACTGCTCAAAGGACACGGGGTCCTCATAGCTGTTGCACATCTTGCAGAAGTAGAAGTAGGAGACAACAACATCTCGAGGATCCCGTAGGGTGTAGATAACCTGGGGGGAGTGTGTATAGGAGTAAGATGCTCAGAATAGGGGGGAAAAATTGCAGACAATGGCACTGGGGTAGATCTGTGACTGGAAGGGTCTGTCAAAAGAGGATCAATTCTGTGCAAGATTCAATAACGTAGACCTCGGGCAAAGGTTGAGGAACACGTAGGCTCCCTAGAGACACTGGAGATTCCCCAGAATATCCAAAGGTACAGATGTGAGATAGGGGGCTGCATATTTCTCTTTGGAGAGTAGGTAGGATGCCCTACCAAGGTCTTCACCCAAGGTCCTATCATTCCAATGTTTCCCAGATGATAGGCAATGGTCCTCCCAGGCTCCCCTTCAGACACTGCATAAATACCTACCCCACAAAAGCATATACAGGAGATAGGTTGGATATATGTTGCATTCTATGATCCCACCTTGGCAGTGGAATGGGAGAAGGACTTGGGGAAGATGTGCCTGGGGAGGTGGCAGGTCAGCAGGCGAGGTGAGGTGTAGCTGAGGGCTGCCTCCAGACCCAGGCGCGTTGAGAACCAAGGCATGCGGTCAGAATTGAGGACACTTTGGTTCCAGCTGGGGTGGCCATGGCTGCGAATGAGGCTCAGGATCTCAGTCATCCACACGGTGCCTACCAGGTACAACAGAAACACAGAGCAAGCAATTTGCCCGGGGCTTCAGGATGCCTGGAGCTCAGCAGCAACGTCACCATCAAGTCTGTTCCCCTTGCAAAAACTGCCTCCTTGCCCATGCACAACCACTGTGCTGTAAATATATATGCATATATATCTATCAACAAAAACGTTCCTGTTCCCATCATAAGAGAAGATTCTCCTTCTGAACAACAGTTGAACTGCTCCCCAAACCTCATAGACCTTCTGCCATAAATCTCCCCACAAAACCCATCCAGAACAACTCTCCCAGCCTCTCAGTCCTCCCTTGGACACCCCCGCGGTACCAGATTTAGGGTAGGTGATGTTGAAGACGTCATCGTCCCGCACCAGGAACTCGTGGGCAAAACTCAAGCTGTGCACGGAGTTGTAAGCAGGAGGGAATTTAATGCCTTCGTACATCACGTAATGCACCAGCATTCTGCTTGGATGGGAACTGGGTGCTGCAGCTCTGCAGACCTACAATGGGGAGAAAGAATGATAGGACACTGAACTCAAGACAGGAAATTTCTTCCTGCATGACAAGTCCCAAAGGGGAGCAGTTCCATCTCCCAGACATCAGAAGAGCTCTGTACTGCACAACCAGAGAGACAGGAGGCAGATGGAAACCCTAAACTCCCTGTTTTCTACACAAAATACAGCTTTGCTCTGCTTCCAGAAGCTGGGTAGAGAATCAAAAGGGGAGGAAAATGGTTTCCTTGTTGCACCATTCTGGAGCAATGATTAACGAGATCCAAAGTCCAACAGCCACCCCTTTCCTGCAAATCAGTGAGCAAAGCTAGTCCCGTGTGCCCTCTGCCCTGAATCCACTGCAAGAACCACACTTTTCTTCTGTGCCCTTATGTTTCCCCATGGAACTCTCCATTTTCCTTCAAAAATATGAAAATCCATTAATGGCTTCCTCCTGCAGTGTCTTCATTTCTTATTTATATATCCCACAGCTGCTCTGAAAAGCCCACAAGCACTTGAGCCTCCCTATTCCCATGAGCTGAAGGTCCTTTCTCTTTTGTCAAATGAGAAACCTGTGGAATGGCATTAAAGGGAGAGGAAGAGGGAAAGTTCTTCCCCCAGTGTGGCATTATATGGCCTCTGCAGATCCAAGGACAGGGCCGTTTAATGCCATTAATTAGAAGCAAGCAAAACCCAAGCAATACTTCTTGTAACAAGGTGGTCATGTGGTCGTATGTTAAATTAAAGGTATTTTCTAAGAGTAAGAGAACAGAGTAAGTTTTTCCTTGAAAAAAAAAAGTAGTTTGACAACTTTGTGTAACACAATGCGCCGATTGAGTAGATCCAAAAGTAAATAAAATACATAACGCATGTCAAAAATGTTTGAGAAATTTTGTTTTCGAAGCCAAGGGGAGAAAATGGGATTAAGAAATGTTTAAACACTTCAAAGAGGAATGTTAACCAACCACAGGCACAGTGGGAGCAATAAACGCAGTTAACCCCTTTGTTGCATGGAGTTGAGACACAACTTCAACTAAACTAAAAGCTACAAGGAAAGCCACAAAACATTACAAAGAATTGTTTGTTTTTCCCTTGCAGTCCAAGGGAGATTCCACTTCTTTACCTGAAGAAGATCTGGCTGTCATTTTATGGTTGGAGGCTAATTAACAACTAAAGGCTTGCCTCCCTCCAAAGAGAAACTATGCTAGCCTAAATAATCATTTATTTTTTATTATTGAAAAAAAAAAAATTGGGCAATTAGTATGTTTGTAAGAATATTCATAAAATCACAGAATGGCTTGGGTTGAAAAGGACCCCAAAGATCATCTAGTTTCAACCCCCCTCCTATGTGCAGGCTTGCCATCCACTAGGCCAGGCTGCCCAGAGACACATCCAGCTTGGCCTTGAGTGCCTCCAGGGATGGGGCATCCACAATCTCTTTGGGAAACCTGTTCCAGTGCTTCACCACCCTCACTCAATGTGCTGCCTCACCAGATCTGAGTACAGAAGGATGATCAGCTCCCTGCTCCTGCTGGAAACACTATTTCTGATACAAGCCAGGATGCCATTTGCCTTCTTGTTCACCTGGGCACACTGCTGGTTCATGGTCATCTGCGTATCGACCAATAACCTCAGGTCCATTTCTTCCACACAGTCTTCCAGCCAGTCTGACACAAGCCTGTAGCATTGCCTAGACTTGTTGTTGCCGAAGTGCAAGACCCAGCACTTGGTCTTGTTGAACTTCATCCCACTGGCCACATCCAAGCTATGCAGCCTGACCAAGTCCCTCTGTAGGGCCTTCCTATCCCCAGGTTGATCAAGGTAGATCAACACTTCCTCCCATTTGGGCATCGTCTGCAAACTTACTAGGGGTGCACTCAATGCCCTCCTCCAGGGCATCAATAAAGATATTGAACAAGACAGGCCCCAATACTCCCCCCTGAGTTATGCAGGGCCTATTGACAAACTCCATGCAAAGAGCCGGGTCGCCCTTGGAATTGCCGGCAAACAATCAAGCTCACATTTCCCTGCACTGTTCTTATGCTGGGAAGACTGACATTTTGTGTTTGCAGAGGCATATGTGAGTTTTGTGAATATGCACGTTATTAGTTTATCCTAAATCTTGACACTTTGCCACGTGGGTGACTACGAACAAAATATGTCCTTTCTTCCCCATGTGCATGATGCTGGCTGTGTTTTAGATGCACGAAGAAGCTCAAACTGCTTTCAAAACTTACAAAAAGAAACTCTTTTTGCAATCTGCTCAGTCCCTTGTTTAGCAGTGCCTTTGGAAACAGGGCATTGCAGCAAGTTTCCAGTTTCCCAGGGCATACAGAGCAGGAGGCTCTGCTGAAATGGCATTTCTCACGGGGATGCATCTAAAACGGAGATCCACTGCTCATGTATTCCAGCAACAGCTGCTGCAGCAGAAAGGTAATGCATTAAGCAGCAGAATTGTCCCAGTCAGTCTGCCAGACGTTCCTTCTCCAAACCTTAGGTGGTTTGCATTCAATATAAACCTGTCAGGAATCAAAACCCTATTTCAGATTTGTCTGGAGTCAAATGAGTTGTTGAAAGAAGCCGTAGCCACAGGATGGCACCATCAGCCTGACAAGGGGACATGGGATGCACCGGATGTGTCCTGCTGCCTTGCTGTAGCTCAGAGATTTGGGAACCATGGCACCAGCCCCACAACCCCTGGCCAAGGTTTTGGGGGTCTTTGTGGAAGAGAAAAAGGGGTCAGACTCAATTTAGGACCAAAGTCCTGCCCAGAAAAGGAGTATAAGGAACAGTGTTTGCTCCTTAATCCCTCCACTCTGATTCTTGTAACTCATTCTCTTGCTTTTGCCCCAAATTCTCTTTTATTTTATTTTATTTTATTTATTTTATTTTGCCTAAATTATCCAAGCCATGCAGCAGACTCACAACTTGCAGAGATGAGGGATCCAGCATTGCAGAGAATTCCAAAGAAAACACAGAGTGGCCAAGTTGCCCTGCTGTGCATTAATGCACGACCAACCTGCTCATGGCACAGACAGGCAGGTCCAACCTGCAGCCCAGCACAGCTCGCTATGGGTCCACTCCCAGCCCCACAGCATCATGGTAGTGGGTCTTCCCCACCCCAGGCATCTATCACTCAGCACCAACCTAACAGCATTGTGCTATTAAGGCTGTCAAGGCTGAAACCAGGGCACGGGGAAGTTCTGACAAAAGAATTTGAGAACTGGTTTCAAGATTGCCAAAAAAATCATCGATATTTGGTACATTTGCAACTCCATTTTCAGTTGATATACATACATCACCTGAATATTTCCCAATGGATTGTGCAGAGTTGCAATCAGACATTCAGCACAAAAATCTGGTCACATCTTACCAGACTGTTGTAAGAGAAAAATATCCCCTGCTTCATTCATGCCTTATTCATTTGCTTTTGGCAGTACGCACAATTGTGAGCAACTGTTGTCGAGGGTGAAGCACGGAAAGAGTAACATTACATCAAAAATCTCTGATGAACACTGTGAGAACCCACTGAGAATGGCAACCACTGCCATTGAGCCAGACTGATATGCGAGCGTCACAAACACCAGGTCAATATCCCACTAGTTTCATGTCTTGTTTTTTGTGTTTTTTTTTTAACTGTTTTAATAAAAAATTAGAAATTGAAATAATTTTTTTTTACTGATATATTTTAACTATATTCTATATTTCATGAAAGCTGCTCCAAAAGTAATGCCTCCTGTTTTAGTACGTTGGCCCACGACGTCAAAAGCAGATGTTGGTGGGACGGCAGTAGAGGTTGAACTCTCCCACCAGTATCCTTCTAAATGTTGCTGTGTGACAGATGGTAGCAGAGGGGGAGTCCAACGGAATGGCATCTGACATGCAAAAGGGTGGAATTTAATTCCTCCATACAAACAAACAAACAAAAAAAAACCAAAAAACCAGGCACTCATTGACATTCAACACTTGCTGAACGTTTATGGAGACCGGTTGGTGGATGTGAGCACAGAGAGGTGGTGGTGGTGCATTTCAGCAGTGATGACAGTGACAGCGGTCACATCCACTTGTGCAGATTTTTATGAGCACGGCATGCGAGCTCTTGTTGATCATTAATGAAAATGCATAGCTAATGGTGGTGGCTATCTTGAAAAATAGTGACGTTTAGCTGAGAAATTGCCCTACCAAAGTGTTATTATGCACTTTGTATCAGCTGTCATTTCCATGGAAGTACGTAGGAAACATAGCTTTGAGAGCGACCTTTGTTTATGAGGCCCAACGCAATTCCTCTTCACTCAACATGGCCCAGGCAAGCCAAAAGGTTGGACACCCATTCATGGAAAGCAAAGCACACATCCCTTGTGCAACACCTCAACCTGCACAACTGCACAATTCTTGCATTGATTTTCTGCTTTTCACCTCCTCTGATTTGTTTTCCTCTTCCTTTCCTCAAAACTTCAGGAGCTTCTCCCCCAGCAAATGCAACAGTTGTGCTTTTAATAAACATTATCCCTTGCTATCTTGATGTATTTTGGCTCTAGCACTGAGGGCTTTGTTATATAGCAGGAGGAAAACTCATCTGCTAGGGAACACAACTCTTTTAGGGAGACCTATAGAGTTGTTATTCCAGCAGCCTCTGCAGTGATTGGTCCAAGGATATAAACTGCATTTGATTTTTTTTTTTCTTTTTTTTTTCTTTTTTTTAATGTTTGGCTTTCATCCCATCCTACACACAACAGAAATTACCCTGGGGCTTCTGGCTTCACACTGCAAGCACTGAAATGTGCAGTGGGCTTGTGGAATGGCTGAGATGCTCCCATGCATGCTGAGCAGTTGTGAGTAATTATACTTAATTTTGCTTGGATTTTTATGGATACACACACACACACATATGGTTTTTTTACCCTTTGTTAAGTTTTGTTACATTTTTCTCCCACTTCACCCTGATGTTCTTTGCTGGGAGCATGGATTTTCTATCCTCAGTATCAAAAGAAGTCATCCCAAATATGCAGGAAATGCATTTCAGCCCCCTCCAGCAGCAAAGGTGCTAAAGAAGAGGCCAAGGCAGCCAGGCTCCATCCCTTCCCCTTCCCTTTCCATTGTCTGGTAGCCAAGGGGAAGGTTTCCATTGAAAGTATGTTTGTTCCCCATCAGCAGAAAACTATGGGAAACAGAGTTCTCCGAGCAATTTTTAGGGGAACAAAGAAGTAAAAAGTAAAATAGTCAAGTGATGAAGGCAGGAAGGCAGGCAGGAAGGCAGGAAAAGAAAAGAAAGGAAAAGGAAAGGAAAGGGAAAAGGAAAGGGAGAAGGAGAAGGAGAAGGAGAAGGAGAAGGAGAAGGAGAAGGAGAAAGAAGGAGAAGGAGAAGGGAGGGAGGGAGAAGAAGGAGGGAGGGAAGGAAGGAGGGAGGAAAGGGAGGGAGGGAGGGAGGGGAGGGAAGGAGGGAAGAAGGAAGGAAGGAAGGAAGGAAGGAAGGAAGGAAGGAAGGAAGGAAGGAAGGAAGGAAGGAAGGAAGGAAGGAAGGAAGGAAGGAAGGAAGGAGAAAAAGAGAGAGGAAGAAAGAAAGGAAGAGAAGAAATGGAGTATAAGAGGATGTTTGTAATTATATCTGTGTGTTTAAAAAAAAAAAAAAAAAAGCTACAATGATCACAGTGAGGCAGCGATGCATGGAGATTTGCAAGGACAGCTGATGGTAACCTGAGCAGCTTCATCAGAGCTGTGCAAACAATGACTCTTTGTTTGAAAGCAAATGCAAGGACTGGTTTCCTTATTCACTTCTTGTCAGGAAAGCAGTCAGAAACTGGACTTGGAAACCCAGCCCCCCTGCCTTGGGTGGTTGCAGCTGCTTTGTTCTCCTGCTTTTTCACCATAGAACCTGCACAGGTCTGTTGCCCTAACGCCTTATCTGGCAAGGATGGGGAAGAGAAGTGAAAAGGAATGGGCAAGAAAATTTGTCAGTTGAGATAGAGGTCAGCAGGTAAAGCCGAAGCTGCGCGTGCAAGCAAAGCACAACGTGGAATTAGTTAATTCCATATTAATCCATAATTGGTGGCCTACCTCTTCCTCACAGCTGTCTACAGCTCCTCACAGGCAGCAAAAGCACAGGCACAAGATCTCTGCTCTCTGGTGACAGTGACAGGACCCAAGGGAACTTGCATGGAGCTGTACCAGGGGAGGGTCAGGCAGATGTTAGGAAAAGGTTCTTCACCAGAGGGCAGTGGGTTAGGGTTAGGGCAACAGGCTCTCCAGGGAAGCAATCATGACACCAAGCTGCTAGAGTTCAAGGAATGTTTGGAAACAAAGGGTTTGGATTTCAGGTGATCCTCTGAGAAGCCAGAGGCTAGAATCCATGGTCTTCTGGGTCCCCATAGAATCACAGAATATTGCAGTTAAGGATATTCTGTGATTCTTTGAAAAGTGCTGATGTAGACTTGGTTAGGGACAGGAGTGTCCCACCTTGGGCAATGCCTCTTGTAGCATCATCACCTTGATCTGTAAAGTTATAGGAGGCACTTTTCAGTGAAGTCCCATGAATGGGGAAATGGAAAGCATTCCAACTGGTGACACTACGGCATCTTTCTGCTCTCCCCGCGGCTATTTAACCAAAGTGGAGAAATCTTCACACCCTCATAGATATCCGTCAGCCCCCGGCCCAGGGGGATGTGCATCTTTGTGAAATGGTATCTGAGTGCTTGGGGTGTATCTTGAGCCCTGCTGTATGAGTCCAAAGCCTTCTCCTTCACACTGATGTTCTACAGCTCAAGGAACAACACCATCTTCACCCAACAGTACGCGGTGGAGATCTTCCACAAAACGACCATCTTTGGGAGGCTGGACAGCCTCTACTTGTCCATGCGCAGTGACCAACCCCAGTCCCAGATCTACAGGAAGGAAAAATTGGACGAAAACACTTCTTCCGTTGTCACGTCCGTAAGGGATCTGCCGCCATCCCTGAAGCACCTCCTCCAAGGAGATGCACGCTTAGGCTTTCTCCTGCCTGATGAAATAACAACTTAAAACTCGCGCACTGGGACTATAGCACCGCCCATCCCGCTGTACGTTCTGCGCATGCGCAACCCTCCCTCCGTGTCAGCGCGCTTCTTGCGCATGCGCTGCGCCCGTACAGCACAAGTTGCGCGCATGCGCCCTATCCATATCGGCTCCCGCTACGTTACGCTCTCCGCCGCCGGAAGTGGCGTCATTCTCGGCGCAGCGCGGCCGGAAGTGGGCACGGGGGAGAAGGCGCCGTGCAGCGGCACCGGGCGGATGTGAGGGGGGGGCGGCGGTGGGGCCCGGCTGGGGTGGCTCCGGGTGAGTCCTGGGGGAGCGGTTTTAAACTATAAAATTTATATTGGGAGGGTCTGATTGTAATGTCGGGGTGGGAGCAGTGAGGTGAGAGGGGCAGTGTTGATATTAGGTACAAACTGGGCGGGTCTGGTTGTAACGGGGGAGGTGGTGAGATGAGGGCCCGTGTAGGTACTGTGGGGTTGGGGTGTACAGGGACGGTCTGGCTGTAATGAGATGGGGATGGCGATGAGGTGAGGGCCACTGTTGGTACTGGGGGGGAGTGGGGCATACAGGAATGCTATGATTGTGATGAGGTGGGGATGGGGGTTACAATGGGATGAGGACCCGTGCTGATACTGGGGGTTGTCACAGCTCCATCAGATCGGGGTGTGTGAGATTGCAAAATCACTCCTGGCTAAATGAAGGTGAAATGACACCGAGCAATCCGTTAAATGTTTATTCGTATCCCACTATGATACTTAGCACAAGATACAGAGTATGTATGTACATGTATGAGTTTTTAGTCGTTGCTGTTAAAGATGTACTCTCTGCATTCCAAAAATAGATGTTTACTTACATTAACTTCATGTATATATAAAAAAATTAAACTCTTCTGGTACACAGGAAAATTGAATGAAATGCACTAGTTGCAGATGACATCAACTCTGAGCATCAGTCACAGGAAGTAGTGGTAAGGTAAGAAGTAATGGCCTTGAGTTGTGCCAAAGGAGGTTCAGGTTGGATATTAGGAAAAATGTATTCTCAGAAAGGGTGGTTAGGCATTGGAAGAGGCTGCACAGGGAGGGGTGGAATCGCTGTCCCTGATGTTCAAGAAAAGGGTACATATGGCACTTAAGGGCATGTATAGTGGACATGCTGGCGATGGGTCGATGGTTGGACTAGATGATCTTAGAAGTCTGTTACAGCCTTAATGATTCTATGAAGATTCTTGGCCACAGTAACACGATTTGGGCCAAGGCCTCTTGGTTCTGAGTATCTCAGTTGAATCTCTTGATTATACACAGCATCGTTTTGTGTGACATTTTATGATGCAAGTGAATGCTGAATCACAGTTCCACTGACTGATACAAATACTGACCTGCCAGCAGGACTCCTACAAGGGAAGCTGAAATAGAAGAACTATAGGATGTTAGCGTGAGTCTAATTGGTTCACAAAGCATGGGGATTCGGGAAAGCAAGATATCAGATGAGATGACACACTGAGAGCACTGCTACAGCTGTTGTCAGCCTTCCAAACACTGCTGCCAGTGGGTTTTCCGTTTCTCATTGCATGCAACTTCAGAGATCAAGAGATCAGATAAGGGAAGAAAAAGTGAGTATATAAACATATATATTAGCATATATTTATATATATATGTTATATATATATGTATATAAACATATATATTAGCATATATATAAACATATATATTAACACTGGGAAAAATATAATTAATTGGGCAAGGAATCAGGAAATATCCTAAACAGTGCAGTTGGGATTCCCCTTACCCATACTCCAGTGTCCAGTGACAGTGAGTTGTTGTCCAGGCTGATTAAATTACCTGGGCTTCTGCAAAAATCAGTGGAACAATGAGTACCTACCCCTGCCATCCAAGAGTTGATGAACTGAAACATGGACAGCTCTGGGCCTTATTATGGGGTTCTGCAACGAAGTGCCTTTGAGATGGAAACCTATGCAGAGTGGCTACTGGTTCATCTGGGGATTGGGCAGATGCTGAAGCAAACCCTGGAAGGGAGAGCTATCCAGGGTCTAATTGTCCAGGGAAGTCAGGAGAAAGAAACTTTGTATGCATTGTGGAAGGTCAACAACAAAGAAGGGCTCACTGCAAACAGCAATTTCTGCTCCTAAATGTCTGGCAAGGTCCCAAGCAGTGACTAAAAGCCTCAGGCAAAGGCAGCGTTGCTGACACCACAAGTGACATTAGCATTATAGTCCATTTTTCCACTTGGCTTTCTTTTAGAAAGATTTCTAGTTCTGCTCCCATCCTTACCACATAGAAAACCTATGAATGCTGTGAATCTGCAGAACAGAAACAAAGGCAAGGAACCCAGCTGAGTACAGCTCTCTCTCATAAGGGTTGGGATTCAGTTTCAGAATGAGGTACTTGAGGTGTCTGGAAGGGGCAGCAGCCAACTGTCCAGCTGTGGATGTCTGAGATTCCAGGGAGGGGCTCTGACCATCCACACTGAGAGGTCAGATATGGATGACTAATTGAAGGCATCTAACCTAGAGAAGAAGGATTCAGCTCTCTGTAGATACCACCAGTTGCATTTCACTTCCTTGTGATTTGTGCTATAGGAAAAAAATGCAGTAATGGAAGAGGAGGGCCACAGGCAAAGGTATGCCTAGATAAAATCAAAGAGCAAAGAACCCTACTTACCCCAAAGACGTGGCAGGAGGATGAACCTCATATTGATCACAGCACTGCAGGAAGAAAGCAGCACATGCACCCAAGGGGCGGGATATTTGAGAAGTCCCCACAGCCCTGGCTTTTCCCCTCTGTCCTAAAACCTCTCTGTATTCCCCCTGGCTCAGCCACTATGAGAAGCCAAACCTCTGCCAGCAATCTTGTGCCATTAGCATTAGCCTACATGACATAGGCTGTAGGATTGTGACATTGGACTGTTCCAGGAGTCTGAGGAGCGAACAAGTCCTCTCAGCTCAGCTGGTTCTGGAACATCAGTGGTAGGAATGGGGGTACACAGGAATTTTGTGGCTGGAATAGGGAACTAGTTCCTAGGTGTAGCTAGAAAAAGGAATTTGGTCCTCCAGCACTATGCAAAGAAACCTATTTCCTGGTGGTGAATGCAGAAGTTAATTTTTCTGATCTTGGAGATGCCAGGTAGGCAAGCAAAAGGCTCTCACAGCATCACTCAGAATCTTGGGGGTTGTGAGGGACCCCTAATGATCACCTAATCCAGCCTTCTCACTAATGTAGCTTGCACAAAGTATACTGAACATGCAAGCATAATCAAGATTTTGAATATCACCAGAGAAGGAGATTCCGCTCTGTCACCCTTAAAGAATCTTTTGTTTGTGTTCATATGGAGCTTCCTGGATTCCTGTGCCTGCTGACCTTTGTCATGTTGATGGACACCACTGCATAGTGTCTGCCCCTGTCCACTTAACAACTGCCCTTTAGATATCTTTCAGCCTTGATAAGATCCCACCTCAGTCTTCTCTTCTTCAAACTGAACAGTCCCAGGTCTCTGCCTTTCCTCAGCTCTCTGCAGTAGTTCAGGGCAGAGCAGAAGGGAAGGAGAACCTCCCTTTTAGCCAAACTATCTAAAACACCCCAGGATGCCATTGGCCTTGGCTGCAGGTCTTACTCTGCTGAGCTCCTTTCCAGCAGGTGAGCCCCTAATCTGTGCCTTTATGTCATGATTCTTGCCCAGATGTAGAACTCCGCACCTGCCCTTGTCGAACCTCATGATGTTCCTGCCTGTCTGATTCTTCAGCCTATCCAGGTGTCACTGAATGGCAGCACAACTTTTCTGGTGTGTCAACCCTCCTCCCAAGAAGGGAAAGCAGGGCAGTTTCTGGGGTGGAGGCAACTACAAGCATTTGTGGAAAGCAGGAAGGGCACAGCTGGAACTGTGCTGGAGGAAAGATGTTTCTATTTCACCCATCATTTCCCATACTGAGGATGTCCAATCAAGACGAAGGGTCTAACACAGATTATTATTTTTATTGTGATTTGTTGCAGCGTGCTGTGTACCCATTAACACAGCTTGAATGCTTTATCCCAGCAAAGCAGAGCACTAGAATCTTCATCTCAGTATTGACACTGAGTGCCTCCAAGTTGGTCAGCCACATCAAGCTGTTTTTGTGGGCAGGCAAGTTGACAACCTGTTTTAATGTCAGCTAGGATAGTTAACTTTCTTCAAAGTGGCTACATTGTGCTGTGCTGTGGATTTAGGGTGAGAATAATGTTGGTCACACACCAGTGTTTTAGGCGTCACTGAACTGTGCTTATACAATGCCAAGTACTTTTCAGCTCCTTGGCAAGAGGCTGGGGGTGCACAGGGAGCAAGGACAGGACAGAACCAAGACAACTGATCCAAACTGGACAAAGGGATATCTTACATCATATAGTGTCACACTGAACAGTTATACTGGGGTGTGGTTGTCTGGTGGGGTGACCACTATTTGGGGACTGGCTTTTCATCGTTAGAGCAGAAACAAGGTGAAGTTCGTGGTGATATGACCACAACACAGAGCATCAGACAGACTCACAGGAGCAGGACAGAAGTTTCATTTATCTACAAGGGGGATTAAGGTGAAAAGCAGCACAGAAATGATTCAAGGCTTGGAGGGAATGTTGCAGAGGGGCCAAGAGTCTCAGAGGGAAGGTTGCATGAGGAATTTGTGACAGCAGCTAAACCTTCTGGAGGAGGATGCTGGCTACACAAGAGAACCTCAATATATAACATATCCCTACCACCTGAACAAGAAAGCTGTTATGGACTAGATGCAATATCATCAGGAGAGGATGAAGAGGCATGGGAACTGTGTGACCTCTTAGGCAGAGAAGGCTGATGTGAGATGTTGCAGAGATTCGAGCTGACTTCAAGTACCCACTTGTGTCCTTCAAATACTTCTTCCATCCCAGAGAGAATATGCCTTGAAACGTAACTTGTGGCAGGCTGACGGTAACTTAATTTACAGCCAGTAGATAGAGAGAAACTTCTGAAGCCATTCAGACAAAAGCTGGGCTGACTTGTCCTGTTTGACTGCCTTTCTCTCTTTATTAGTTGAAGGGGACCGTCATGCTTCTGATTTGGGCCCATCAGCTTGGTGCTTGCAATTCAGTGAGATAGATCTGCATGTCAGTGATTGGCTTCTGTACTGCATGCTCTTTGGTCATCAAAGATGACTTTTGTTTGGGCTGAATGAATGTCATACACATTTACCAGCACTGTCATCTCTCTTTTCCACACTGGACCATCTGTGATGTTTATATCCCACCTAGGAAGAAATGCATGCAATCCAGACCTGTAAAATTAGCTTGCTTTACCCTGCAAGGCCACTTCAAGTTAGTAGTATGCTGTATCGTGTGTATGATGTTACAGAATCACTGAATCCCAGAATGGCTTGGGTTGAAAGGAACATTGAGGTCATAGAATCAGAGTCATAAAATCGTAGAATGGCTTGGGTTGGGCATGGTGGTGATTGATTGACAGTCGGACTAGATATCTTAGAGCTATTTTCCAACCTTTATGATTCTATGACTCTAAATGTAATTGATAGTAGAAAGCACTACCGCTTGAAATTGAAATGAAAAGTAGCAGCTAAATGCTGTCAGTAGAGTCAGAGTTGAGGTGACTCTGTGTCCCTGATCCACAAAAGAAATCAGTACTACAGCAAAGACACTAGCCTTGTGGATGAACCACTTAGCACTCATCTCTGCAGAAATGAAATAATTACCTTGTGCTTGTGTGCACATCAGCTCCTTGCACACCAAACTACAGAACTCAGGCTTTTGGACAACGCTAGTGACATTAGTGACTGGGATGGCAGCATGAGCTCAGCTTTTCTATTTGTCATGCTGCAGGATGCTGTAAAAGAATACAGAATCATTTTTGGTGAAAAATTCCAACCAGGTTATCCCATTAAAAAGAAGGATAAATTCATTATACCTTAATTTTATGTTTAGTACCACTACTGTTCAGGTATGTGGACTGCAAGATGTAGTTAAAAATCACAAGCATAGCATCAGGAGATGGTAATTTGACCATCACAGTTTTGTATAACTGCAGTGTCAGACGTTTTCTGTAGGTGAAGCTAAACTCATTTTGTGAAATAAACCATTTTCTATTCCTACCACTCCATCTGACTGGGGGGTCAATATGGGGTTTAAAATAGCGATTTAATTCCTTCTTGTATTGCTTGGTTTTGCACTTCCTTGCGTGAGGAATGTGAGCTATTATCACTTCAGCTAATCAGGAGTAGTTAGGCTTGAGAATAGTCCTCACCTGTCAGTTTTATGATACTTAGTCCCTTAAGCAAGCCAAAGACTACTTCCACTCCTGTGAGTGTGCATAAAAATCTCCCAGATCATTTAAATAGTCCAGTATATCCAATTTACCACGTAAACCATAGAGTTTTCCCTTCACTGATACGTGCTTTAGCAGAATTATCTGTGCACCATTTCAGTCTATACAGGGGCTGTAGGAGTACCCTCAGCATATATGTGGGGGGTGCTGCGGGGGACTGAGTCTCAATAGGTCACAGTGAGGCAGCTGCTTTACTGCATATGATACACTCACCCAGAATCAGGACATCTGCCAGTGATTTAGCACCAGATTCCCCACAAACATAAGGTATGTGGCATTCAGAGTGTTCTCCAACTGACAACATATTTTTGTGATATTCCTGTTGGATAGGCATATGATTTTCTAACTGTTTTTGTGCAACTCCTTCAGAGGGAGCAGTCAGTCCTCTTTATGATTACTTATAGTAAATTAGAAGATCTTCCAGGTGTCACAGGCTGTCCATGATCTATTTTCTCAACTTGCTTAACTGCCTGGACTAAAGGCAAAAGTCACTTTTCAGAATACCATTATTCTGTTTCTTTAATTTTCTGCTAAGTTAGAAAGTAGGTAGCCACAGTACCACTGCTACTTCCTCCACTTTATTAGGGGAAGTTGCTTTAATTAGAGTCTTATTTTACATTGGTGCAATTTCACATATTTAGAGAGTTAAACTGTAAAAGTTGAGTGTGTGCAGAATAAACAATTGTGGGTGAGAGGGATGATTTATTGTTTTCCAAATCCATTGTAACTTCAGAAATCCCACCTCATGCCACAGCAGAAATTGGATATTGTGCCACATTATTAATTTGGGGGGATCAGATGTTTGAATTGAAAGACCTGATGCCAAGGTCATCTGTTTAAAACATCAGTGCCTCTGCTTGTACCATGTTTTTCCTGTTGGGCTGCCACTAATGCTGTTCCCAGTGCTGCACAAACTATAGCTTTCCCTTTTCCCCTCCCTCAGGCTAAATTAAAGTGAGGTGACACTAAACAATTGATTAAATGTTTATTTGTTTTGCCCTACTACACTTAACACAAGACACAGTGTGTATGTATTCATATATCTATAGCTTATTAGTGATAAGTTGTGATGATATGTCTTGCGTTACATTCTAATGCAAGATGAAAAGAGAGAGAGCAGAGAGGAAAAGAAGGCCTAGATAGGCAGGGAAGGAAGGTTTGGATCACCACCCTTGGTTCCAGCGTAGTCTCTGGTCCGGTAATATTCAGGTGGCAGGTGCATACTTGACCACTGAGTCGTAATCCTTTTTGTTTGTTGCAAAAAGGGGATGTTTCAAATGTGTATCCATAATTGGTATGTGAGATGGGAGTAGGTGGGATTCAGCATTTGCAAATGTGTGGGAGGGGGAAGGGTAGCATCCTTCCCTCTCATTGGGTATGGAAACAGACAAACCCTGTCCCTCGTCACGTCACTTTGGCATCTCTTGCAACAAGGGAACTTGCCTAAACCTGTGGGTAGGGCTGTCCATCCTCCAATGTATTCTGCTCCCTCTTTGACAAGCATTTTTGGTTCCCTAATTCAGGCTGCAAATTCAGCACATAATTTCTGTTCCTTCTTCGCAGCTAAGCAGTGTGTCAGTAGTTGAGACACTGAAACAGTTCTGGAGATTTTCTGCATAACTTTATAAACTGCAAACTAAGCACACGATTTCTGTTCCTTCTTCCTTGCTAAGCGTTGCACCAAGGTTTGGAACATTTAAATACTTTTAGAGATTTTTCTATGGGACTGCGGAGGAGAGATTGGGAAGTACTGGGAGGGTCTGGTTATAATGAGTATGGGAATGAGATGAGGGTCCATTTTGATACTGGGTGGGATTGGGGCATACTGGGACAGGTTGCTTTTTGTATCAAGAATCATCACAGAATCATAGAATGGCCTGGGTTGAAAAGGACCATAATGATCATCTAGTTCCAACCCCCTGCTATGTGCAGAGTTGCCAGCCACCAGACCAGGCTGCCCAGAGACACATCCAGCCTGGCCTTGAATGCCTTCAGGAATGGGGCATCCACAGCCTCCCTGGGCAACCTGTTCCAGTGCATCACCGCCCTCTGTGTGAAAAACTTCCTCCTAATATCCAACCTAAACCTCCCGTCTTAGTTTAAAATCATTCCCCCTTGTCCTAACACTATCCACCCTTGCAAACAGCTGTTGCCCCTCCTGTTTATATGCTCCCTTCAAATATTGGAAGGCCACAATGAGGTCTCCCTGGAGCCTTTTATTCTCCAAGCTAAACAATCCCAGTTCCCCCAACCTTTCCTCATAGGAGAGGTGCTCCAGCCCTCTGATCATCTTAGTGGCCTTCCTCTGGACCCGCACCAAGAGTTCCATGTCTATCTTGTGCAGGGGGCCCCAAGCCTGGATGCAGTATTGCAGATGGGGCCTCACAAGAGCTGAGTAGCGGGGGAGAATGCACTTCCCTCTCCCTGCTGGCCACTCCTCTTTTAATGAGCCCAGAACATAGTTCACCTTTCAGGCTGCCAGTGCACTCTGCTGGTTCATGTCCAGCTTCTCATTTACCAGGACCCCCACGTCCTTCTCCACAGGGCTGCTCTCAAGTGGTTCTTCACCCAGTTTGTATAAATACCTGGGGTTGCTCCAGCCCAAGTGCAGCACCTTGCACTTGGCCTTGTTGAACCTGATTAGGTTTTCATGGGACCACTTCTGCAGCCTGTCCAGGTCCCTCTGGATGGCTTCCCTTCCTTCCAGTGTATCTCCTGCACCCACTCAGCTTGGTGTCATCAGCAAACTTGCTGAGGGTGCACTTGATGCCACTGTGTATGTCATTGACAAAGATGTTGAAGAGCACCAGTCCCAAGACCAACCCCTGAGGGGCACCACCCTAACAGAACCATCACAATCCTTTGGCTGCATCCAGCCAACCAATTCTTAACCTACCAAACAGTCCATCCTTCAAACACCTCTCCAATTGAGAGAGAAGGATGTGGTGAGGGACCATGTCAAAGGCTTTGCAGAAGTCCAGGAAGATGACATCCATCACCCTTCCGCCATCCACTGATGCCATCGCTCCATCATAGAAGGCCACCAGATTGGTCAGGCACGATCTGCCCTTGGTGAAGCCATGCTGGCTGTCTCGAATCACTTCTTTGTCATGTATGTGCCTTAACATAGCTTCTAGGAGGATCTGCTCCATGATCTTCCCAGGCACAGAGGTGAGGCTTACCAGCCTGTAATTCCCCAGGTCTTCCTTTCTACCTTTTTTAAAAACGGGAGTCATGTTTCCCTTTTCCAGTCACTGGGGACTTCACCAGACATCCATGAAATACAGAGCAGGTCAGGGAGGGCCAATATTGATACTGAGAGAGGAAACATCTACATACTGCAAGGGTCTGGTTGTAGTAGAAGCAGGGAGGGAGATGAGATAAAAACCCATGTTGATACTGGGTCTGGACTTAGACATATAGGGAAGAACTGGTTGTAATGAGATGGGGAAGTGCAGTGAGATGGGTAGGTCTGAGTGATGCTGGGATTGATTGGGTTGTGTTGGCTGTAAAGTGGGGAGGAGAAGAGCAGGTCAGGGACTGGGACATGCTGGCTTATGGTGTTCCTTTAGGAGTACTGTGCTGAAAGATCTCTGTTAGTATTGAGGGAAACAGGAACATACAGGGAGAGTTTGGGTTGAAATGATCTATTTGCATTTAGGAGGAAAATTAAAACAAACAACAACAAAAACAGCCGTTTCTTCCAAGAGATAGTTGGAGCTAATTCATCTTAAATATTTCATCCATCACTGCTTTGCATTGCTTTGCATTTACTCCAGCACTGTCCTTTAACATAAGTTATTCTTCTACATTTCAGACGTGTCCTAGCAACATCCTTTAACTTAAATTGTTCCTTTCTGTCTCTGTTAAATATCCCTTCTCTGATATATATCCTTAATTATAGGCTGTGGTCATCCCTTCTCAGCTTCAGATTACATCTAGTAGCCCCTGGGCACCCAACTTTTTGGCTTGCCTGGGCCACACTTGTCTAGGCGACTTGTCTAGGGAGCTTATACGTAGACCGCTCCAAAAGTAATGCCTCCTATTCATGTCCATGGAAACTACAGCAGATACAGTGAGCACAGTAACTGCCTGATAAAGCAAATTCTCAGCTACTGAACAATATTTTTCAACACAGTCACCACCGTTAGTGATGCATTTTGACCAGTAATGAACAAGAACCTGCATGCCATTCTTGCTAAAACTTGCACCAGCGAAGATGACGCACTGTAGCTGTTGTTGTTGCTGAAAAGTACCACCCACTGACTTTCTGTCCTCACATTCACTGTTTGGTCTCCATAAATCTTCAGCAAGTTTTGAGGAATGTCAGTTGGTGCCTTTTTTTTCCACATGGAGGAATTCAGTGATGCACTTTTGCTTCTTATGCAGTTCTTTGTCATATGCCTTTCTGTCAGACGGCCCCTCTGCTGCCATATGTCACATGGCAAGAGCATGTAATGGAATATTGGTGGGAAGATTCAACCTCTACGGCCATCCCGCCTACATCCACCTTTGACTTCATGGGCCAACTTAATAAAACAGGAGGTATTACTTTTGGAACAGCATTCGTAAAATACAGAATATGGTTCTATGTAATGTACAAGTAACAGAACTTATTTTTCAAGGTGTTCATCAGAGATTTTTGATGAAATGTTACTCTTCCCATGCCTCATCCTTGATAATGACCGTTCAAAAGTGTGGGGACTGCCAAAAGCAATGGCATGAATAAGGCATGGCTGCAAAGTGGGGGATATTTTTCTCTTCTAACAGTCTGGTAAAGAGATGCAATCAGATTTTTGAGTTGAATATCTGATTGCAACTCTATACATTCCATTTGAGAAATGTATTTATGTTGACTGAATATGGTATTGCAAATATTGTATATATATATATAAAATTCATATATGCACTATATTATATATATAAAATACACCTCCCTGTGCTGTGTTTTCAGCTCAGACAGCATTAATAGAATCATAGAATCATAGTTTGGTTGACACCAAGCAGTGAGTGCATGCAGGGCTGCCTGGTGGGGAAGAGCCACCACCATGATGTCATGGGCCACTGTGATCTGTTCTGGGACACGTTTGACCCATGGGTTGTGCCTGCAGTAGCCCAAGCTGTTGTTCCATGGTTTACCTGACCCACCCTCATGATTCTCTCTGTTACTTCACCACCTCTTGCATAGAAAATCAGCTCTGCACCATCTTCTCCAAAGTGCTTTTCACCAGGATTTTGCTTGCTGCCTGCATTGGAAACACCTCTCCAACTGCATTTTGATGCTTTTCCTCACCTGTGTTCACCTGACTCTTCCCAGAAGTTCTCTGCTTTAGTAGTTCTGCTTCAACAAACCTTTGCTATTTTTCACTTTGTCCTTGGTTCTTTCTGGTTTTCTCCTTCAATAAAACCACAGCCACTTCTACAACTGTCTACATGCCCAAAACAAAAATGTGTGACCGTTTGCTTGATGTGGCCCCATAGATTTCCCACCATGAGCATCCAGATGTGTCAGCAAAAGTGAACAGCCCCAGAACTGTGTGTTTGAAACCTAACAGTGGCAGTGCATCCATGGTGGCCTGGAATAAATCAGCATTTCACTTAGCTCCATTCCCCATTAATGTCACACTTTATGTCCCTTCTTTTTTGAGGAAGAAATCTGAAACGCCTTGGAGGTGTTATCTGATGGGAAGATGCTATCTCAGCAGGTGACTTTGGCTATTCAGATTTCTTCTCATTTTATCCTTCACTGGTTTCCTTTGCTTCTAATCTGATTTACTCAAACTGATTTACTCAAACTCACATCTCTTTTACAGGTACCTTTTTCTTCCATCCCCTTCCATATTTTCTCTTCATCATATAATTAACAATTATGTTCTATTTTCAACTTGCTACCTTCATAAACTAACCTGGATTTCCTTCACTTTGTCTTTTAGGATTTCCAGTCTCATCCCTCACTTCTTCCCGAGTTCCCCTTTTTATGGCACTCTTGTTTGCAGATGTGTATGAGGGAGAAGGCTTCACGCTGATCATTCTTTCTCAGTGGTGGTAAAGCCAAATCTTGCATTGAAACTCAGTTCTGTTGTGAATTTTTTTATTTTGTGGGTTTTTTGTAACTTGAGCTCCAGCAGGGGTGGGAGGAGCAGACGATAAGCACTGTTTCCTGGAACACTTTTTATTCATTTAAGCTCTTACTATTAATGGAACCACTCTGTTATTAATAACACTGTGTTTGCTTACAGCTCAGCCTGCCTGAAGTTCCATCTTTGTGCCCAGAGTTTATCAGTTCTTGCAGATTCAACACCACTAGCAGTCTCTGGTTGTTGATCCCTGTGATTACTCCTGAAATCCTCTCCACTGCTTCCTCTTATTGTGATATCTCATGACTTTGAAGGTGAAACTGGGTCTTTCGAATTTGGCTATTTGCAGATTGCTTCCCACTTTAAATAGTTGCTCATCATGCACTTGCAGGGTATGATTTCATGTGTTGTTACAGCTGTACAAGGGGATCAATCATGTTTCATCCTTGTTTTCCTCCCTCACTTATCAGTCAAGTCTAAACTGATCTCTTTGTGGCATCTGGGTTGGAACGGCAAAGCCAGCCTGCGTGTCTGTGACTGCATCCCCAGGCTTTCCTCCTGATAGAGCCTTTGAGACAGTGAATTTGAGCCCCAAACCTGGCAGCCTCAGTGGCCATTGCAGAGGCTGAAGGTCACTCTGTTCTTACTGGAGACACTAGCTCTCTGTACAAGCCACGCACTGGTGTCACAAACCCCATTCTGCCTGAGTTCCTTTAACAGGAGGCAGTGAAGGGTTTGGATGGAGCCCAGAGAAACATGGATCAGAAAGAGATGTACAAAGAAAGAAAACAGTCTGAAAACTGCCCAATAAACTTGTGGAAGTAGACAAGCTGTTGTTGAATCCACAGAAGCTGATAAACTTGGGGTTTTCTTTGTTTAAGGGCACCAGCACATGCTGGCATCCTCTGAATGCATCCAGAACAGTGCCTTCTTGTTGCAGACAGCGTGCAGGGTTGTGCAGACACACAGTGAGACCAAGCACAGATTGAGGAGCTTTGCAGACCCTGCCAGGAAGCTGCTGGTAGCTGGTACAACTCTCGGGGTATAGTAGCGAGGCTCTCAACCACTGCTCCAGTCAAGTAGACATAGGTAAACTTGCAAGTGGTCTATGTGGGTGAATTGATTCAGTGTCTAATAATAGGTTAATGAATTATAAGGTTTCCAGGAAGTATTTTTGATTGTTCACCACAAGCACCTCCCGGCCAACCTGAAATTGCTGACAGGTTTTGCAGACTCTGTACTCCTTGCACGTGGGCTCAGCTCTGACCTGCCTCCCTCTGCATGGTCTTCATAGCCCTTGTTTGTAGTTCTGCTCCCCGATGGCTTACTTCTCCCTTTCCTTATTTTTGTAGAGACTCCTGTCTGGGTTGGCATCCAGCATCTGGAGCCATGGAAGAGCAGCCAGCTTCTCCAGCTTCTGATTCTCCCTTTTCTCTGCGGCGGGTCTGCATTTCTGAAGATGAACCTGAAGATGAAGAACAGGAGGAGACTCTGGAGGAGGATACAACCCAAGTACAGATGGAGAAAGGCTCCCTGAAGCAAGACAGGATTGGTTCTCCCCAGTGTTCAGCACGCTGCTGGCAAGGACGTGGTTCTCTCATCCCACAGGGCACGGAAAGCCCTGACCAAAGGGTGGGAGAGGAACCTGAGGAGTTGCAGCCATGCAGGAAGCACCGGCTGAATGTGAAGCCCAAAACAAGCCTGATCCCAACATCTCCAGGAGAAGGGGAAAGAGCTGAAGAGCCAGGGCCCTCAAGGGGAAAGAGGCTGCGCTTGATCTGGGGCCAGTCCAGTGGGTTCCGACGGAAGAAAAACATTGGGGAGAATGGGTTGGAGGAAGCTCCCATGTTGCCACAGAGCAGCGAAGAGGAAGAAGAGGAGGGAAAAGCTTCTCGGTCTTGCTCTCCCGAGCCACCTCTTCATGGGGATGCTCGTCCCAAGCCAGATTTTGTGCAGCTGATAGATGAGCACGGCATTTACTCCACAGCCAAGCTGGTGCTGGGCAGCGCGGTGGGAGAGCTGGAGGAGGCAGCAGTGGTGCTGCCTCCACACCTGAAGCGTGGAGCAAGCGGGGCCGCTGAGTTTGAGATCCGTGAGGTGATTGTGGACGAGAAGCCCTTCCAGTGTGGTGTGTGCGAGAAAGCCTTCAAACGTGCTTGGGAGCTCTTCAGCCACGAGGTTGTGCACAATGAGGAGCGGCCTTTCCGCTGCGATCTATGCGAGGCTTCCTTCAAGCGACACTCGGACTTCAAGAGCCACCGCTTGGTGCACACGGAGGAGCGGCCCTTCCGATGCGAGCTCTGTGGGAAGCGCTTCAAACGTTCTTCTAACCTCCAGGAGCACCGGCGCATCCACACGGGCGAACGTCCTTTCCACTGCGCCTGCTGTGACAAGAGCTTCAAGACACCCTATGAGCTGCAGCGTCACACCCTGACCCACTGCACCGAGAAACCTTTCAAGTGCGCAGATTGTGGGAAGGACTTCCCCACTTCCAATGCTCTCCTCCTGCACCAGAGGCAGCACTGCGACGACAAGCCCCATGTCTGCGGTGTCTGTGGTAAGAAGTTCACCTATGGCCACAGCCTCAAAGTTCATGAGCGTGTGCACACGGGTGACCGTCCCTTCGTCTGCCCACTCTGTGGAAAAGGTTTCAAGCAGTCCAATGCACTTTCCTCCCATGAACGTGTGCACACGGGCGAGCGACCCTTTGTCTGCAAAACCTGCGGGAAGGCCTTCAAGCAGTCGTCCTACCTCGTGATCCATGAGCGGGCTCACACTGGGGAGCGACCCTACAAATGCGAAGCGTGTGGGAAAGCCTTTGCCCGCCCCTCCTTGCTGCTGCAGCACCACCGCGTGCACAGCCAGGAGCGGCCCTACAAATGCAGCTTCTGCCACAAGTTCTTCAAGGACTTGGCCTACCTGGCAGTGCATGAGAAGGTGCACACAGGCGAGACCCCCTACAAGTGCAGTGTCTGTGACAAGGGCTTTGCTCACCCCTCCAACCTGCTGCAGCACCAGCGCGTGCACCGTGATGGCTGAACCAGAGTAGCGTGCACAGCATGAGTGTTTTGAGGCCAAGAAGCCTGAAGCAAGAAGTGAGCGTGCTGCAAGCGTGCACGCAGCCCCAGGTTGGCCCACTTACACAAGTAAGCCATGTGCAGGGGACTTGGAGAGGAGGCCAAAATGTGGGTGCTGCTGCAGGTCTTCTCCTGACCTCCATCCTACTGGGGCCTCTGCTGCATGGCTTCTCTCTGCCAAACCCTAACATACGCTGCTCTCTCCTGCTTCCAGCAAAGTGATCTCACAGGGATGGTTGCTGAGCCCTCAGGCTGGGGCTGCTGCAGACTCCTGTCCCCCAACCTGCAGGGAGGTAACGTGCTGTCCTCAAGTGCTGCTGGCTGCAGACTTGCTGGTGGTACAAGCTGAAGCTTGTGGCACTGTTAGTCTTGTGTTGTAGTGTCTTGCAGAGGCAACCTGCACTGGCCAAGGCTGCAGTGCAGCTGAGAGATGACATCCAGAGCTCTGACAACACTGTAGGAAGTCCTGTATTTAGCTGATAATAAGGAATGCTTCTCCTCCCCTCAGTGTTTCAAGGAGAGCTGCCCAGTCATCCCTGTAAGTTCCCGTAACTCAGTCTTGCCCCACAACAGGCTCCATCAGCATGTCTGCATTAAGCTTGGAGCCACATTGCTGTTTTCCTTGAGTGCAAGACACGGGCTGGGAGCTCCTGGGTATCCCTTGTAGTTGGGGTACACTGAGTCCTGCAGCAGGAGACAGAACTGTCAATTTTTGAGGAGACTAAGTGCATTGGTGTAAAGTATGATTGGGAACAGCAATGCCTGAGCACCTCACATTTCTTTTAGCGTGTAAATGTCCCGTCCATATTTCACTCTGCTACTGATGATTAGGTTAATGATGACAGCGCCCTTTTCCCTGCTGTGCAGGGTCCATGCAAGCATTTTGCTGGTACAGAAGGCTGCTTCCAGTGGGCATAAAGCAGAGTCAGCATTCCGCTGGCTGCAAATTGTGTGTTCTTGAGATTTGGCCTTGAGGCACATGGGAAGAGTTGGGTGACCCTGGGGAGCCAGAGCAGGGAAGAGGGGGTGCTGTCCCCATTATGCTACTTGTGGAGCATCTCTTGGAGGTGATGGAGGAGAGTTGCTGAGCCACACAAGAGCCATCTCACCTCTCCCACTCTGGAGGAAAGAGCCTGGCATCTCAAGTTGGAAATCTTTTCTGTGCCATGGTGCTGGTGAGGCTGGTAGGATGCAGAAAAGGGGGGATACACAAATTGTTTGCAGGATCTTTATGAGGAAGGGGAGAGCAGAAAACCAGCCTTAGGTCCTCTTTGTTTCCACGCAGTGCATCCCCAGTGGCAGCACCAGATCTAGAGCCACCTGAGCTGCTGCTGAAATCTGAATTTGTTCTCTTTGATAGCTGCTGCTGGGCAGAGGGTGGCATGTAGAACATTTCTTGCAAAAGCAAGACCCAAGTCCCTTGTGGGGGCACCAGCAGAGCCCCATCCTCACATCTGAGCCGCTTTGGAGGGACCTGGTGTCATGGTCACCTTCTTGCACACTGGGTCTGTGGGACTGGAGGTACCAACCCTCAGACTCGTCATGATCCCAGTCCTACCCTGTCCCCATTTTGTATGGTTTGAAAGCAGGTGTACACTCCTCAGCACTCTGCACACTAATTAAAGGATGGTTATTTAATGATGTCTCTTGTGTCATTGCTGGTTTGAGGCCACTTCTAAATCGCTGCCTGATTTTGGGCTTTTGAGGTGATCCTGGTGACTGGCTCACCAGCTGCTGCTGAGCCTGTGTGCAACATATTCAGTGCTTCATGCATCTGCATTCACAGCCCTGATCACCTGTGCATTTTCCTAGTAACAAGGTGGAGGTCGAAGGACGAAGATGGGACTTGCTCCAACAACCAGCACCCAGTCATTGCTTTAAAGTGGGGACACATCTTCCTAGGAATAGATGCTCATGAAGTGCCAGCGCAGACCCCGTATCTTCATGCTATATCCATGTTTCCCCATCCCCAGGATTCAGACTAGATGTCCCATTACAGCCTATTCTCGTGGCAGGTTCATCAGCTGCACCAGAGTGCACATGCTGTGGGGCTGCCTGTAATGTTTCTGCAGGGCATCTGTAAGTGCAGTATATGCCAGATCCCTTCTGTGTCACATAACTAAAAATAACTCCACTGCCATTGCTGCCTGGGTAGGTGGAGCTGAATCAAGTACGTCAAGCCTTACAAGCAGTCAGTGGAGACCTGGAGTTGAATTAACTGCTAGGGCCATTAAAGATGAGCAGGGGTATCCAGCTCCTTTTCTTCGTACAGACTCTATCCCATATGCCAGTGTCTGGGAAGTGATCTGGAAGCATCTCAGGTGTCACTGATGGTGCTCCACTGGGCTGTGCTCTCATGGTAGCTCTGTAAGATCTTTTTCTGGTGATTTAATCTCCAGAATGGCTATTAACAGACACCTGTTTCTGAATTAAAGTTTTTCTCATATGCTGCATTCATGCGTCACCAGGTGGTGACAGTATAACTAACAGCTCAGCAGTTAGCAGGGAAACGAATGGCCTCACTGCTGGAGGAAATTATTTCTGGTTCTGCGCCACCTGGATAGCCTGTAGACCCTTCAGGCAATGACCTCATATTTGCTTTCATGTGAGATCAAGAGGACAGGTTACCTGGAGTGAGAAGGCAGGGTCAAAAGGTTTGCATGGGGGTTATTTTTTTATTATTGCTCCTAATGTCAGGACTTTGATTGAAGGACACTGAGTTTGTCCATTAACTGTCCTCCTTTAGATGCAGTTGATTAATGTGTCTCGTTCCCTTAACCAGTCACTGTATTTGTAGATGCAGCACCCGTAGCATGTCTGTGTAGCTGTCTGGTCCTGCTGCTCCAGATCTCTGTTCTTCATCATATAGCTAAGTAATGAAGGCAGTAAGGCAAGAGGAATTTATTTTGCTGTATATGGTTTGTAGTCTATTGTAAATAGTGAAACTAGCTGATACATAGATTAGCGCTGATGAGCATTAGAAAGAAACCAGCCCCTCCAAAGTTGGAGGTAGGACTGGACATGTTTAGGAACAACCTACCCATATTGCCTTGAGCTGGGAAGACTGAAAGAGGCAGAATGTTCACCATGTGGTCTCCCTCTCTGTACCCAGTCACCCTTGGTAACCCAACCCCATTTAATGTCCCACGAGGTGCAGAAATCACTAAGGATTTCACAGAAGGCTCTATCTGCCTTAGTTCAGAGTTTGTGCTGTCTATCTGAAACACCTGAGACGGTGCTCTAAATGATTCAGTCCATAGACCATTGCTTAGAAGCACTTATCTGTTGTATTTGAGATGTTATCCTTGGTCTTCCCAAATGTCTTCTGGAGCTGAATTTTTTCACATTGGGCACACTGTGTCTGTGAAAGCACCTTTGCAGATACGCACCTGGATTTGTTCATACATCTTCCTTTTTGAATGCCGTTAGACTCTTCCCAGTGTGTCCATGTCTTTCTTGTATTGGCGGACCCATAACTGGATCCAGCACTCCAGGTGCAGCCCCAGCAGTGCTTAATAGAGGGGAGGGATTGCTTCTTGACCTGCTGGCAGTGCTGCTGTTAGCTCAGCCAAGAATACAGTCTTGTGCCTGAGATAGCCAAGAAATGGAGGCTTGCCTGTGTTTGCTAGGTCGAGGGAAGCCACCTGGTGCAGGAGGCACCCTGGCTGGCTCCCCTGCAGAGGAGCACAGAGCATTACATCTCACAGCGTTCATGCTCATCACAGCTGGAAGGGTTGGGGATACTCTTCTCCTTTAATTTGTTAGCAGTTTTAGTCCTGTTTCAGCTCCCCTGATATCTGATGTCAGGCTGCATGGCCACCAGGCTGTCCTACTGCCTGGTGCATGCCATCAGAAAACCTCTGAAGTTGACCTAGATCAAATAACCTTCAGAAGACTTTGGACAGCTGTTTTGGGGCTGAGTATAAGTCATTGGTACAGACTGTTTTATAAATGTCCAGCCCATCAGCTGGTGCTTTGCAGTCTCTTCGAAAACATGAGGGCTTCTTGCAGTTCTGCAGGAACTTAAGGGAAAAAGCGTTTGCTCTGATGAATGAATGCGATGCAGGAGGAAAAGAGGAATGAGCTTGGCTGATGACCCCACAGCGTGGGCTGATAGTGCTGCTTCTGCAGAAGGGATTGTGCCAGCATCACAAGAGAGCATCTTCTCTGATGAGCTCAGTTGTCTCTGTATCAGCATCCTTGTGGAATTGTCCTTCAGCTGGATGGTAGATGGATCCTGCAGTATGGAAGGGCATTGCAGAGGCACCTTGCTCCCTGGGACGTCTAAGGTCTGCAGAGCACATAGAGGTAAGAACATGCAGCTGTTATTGGTTTGGGAACTACTGAATCCCCTAACCTTAACCCCATCTGAATGTGCTGCATCAGCTTAGATCGCATTCTGTCTCAGGATGGCTGCAACGGGTTGATGTACAGGGACAGGGACCTTGAACTAAGGTGAGAGGACTCACCTGCAGCTTGGGCTGCTTCAGTGCACCTGCTTTTCAGGTAGAGCCACAGCAGGACCCCACTCACCATCACCATCAGTGCGAGCAGTGTTACCAGCGCAGAGCAGGATGATGGAGAACCTGCAGGGAGAACCCGGGTCAGAATTCCACTTCCAGCCAGGAACAGATGGGAGAAAATCTGACACCAAACAGCCTCATACCTCAGCATTTTGGTGACCAAGAAGAGCTTTCCTTAGATTTTGTATCAACCCACAACTAATCCCTTTCTGATCCAGTTTGTGCTGCCTGTGATGCTGTGGTGCCTGCAGCACTGCACTATGCCCTTCGTGTGGTTTGTACACCACCTAAACTTTGAGAAAGCTTCATATTCCTCAGTCCTGCTGTGCTGATAATCTTACAAGACCGCCATCACCTCACTGATGTGTTGTCCTCTTTATTATGTGGAATCCAAGACTATGCATAGAAAAGAAAGGCATACGTGTGACCCCCATCCATCATTCCTGCTCTAACCGATGTAAGAAGAGCTGTCAGGAGAGCACAGGGAGTCCTTGAGGGATGAGAAATCTGAGCTGCAAGAGGAAACTGTACAGACTAGCTTCTTCTAAGATCAGAAAAACATCTCTGATGCTCCAACCAGTGATAGCTGGGTTCGTTGTTTGTAGAAAACAAACAATATTCACCAAGGAAAAGCTTGCTCTAACAAGCATGTTCCACAACCTTTATACCTCTCCTTTTGAAGTGAAAGGGCTGCATCCACCCCTTGGGCTGCTCTCCCCACTGCTGCAGGTGGGTTTTGGCACTCACCTCTTGGCTCCGTGCACACCACACTGGCTGCCACGCTGTGCTGGCACAGCCCCGGGCCGATCTTGTTCTGCTGGCACTCCAGGAGGAGTGACTCGGCACCGCGGCATTGCAGGCCCTCCAGAAAGACATAGTTGTGATTCTGGCTGACCCGGGTTCCTGCGCTTTCAGTCTGTGCTGGTCCACAGCCCAGCTGCTTGCAGACCACCTCTGCCTCCAGTGAGCTCCAGCTTTTGTTGCAGATGCTGTACCAGGTGGCGTTGTACCGGACCTCCACACGCCCTGCACAGGGGCTTGAGTTGTCCCGCAGCCGCACCTGCAAGGGGTTGGTGCCTGCAGGGAAGAGTAGAGGTTGTGATTTGAGCTCCTCAAGCAGCAGGGGGACTGAGAGACTAAGGGATGTGCAAGATAAGTGAGCTTTGCATGCCCATGCACTCCAGCAGGTATGGGCAAGGATGCAATATGCTCTACCTATGGCCACTGTACCTTTACCATGCATGAATTCCCCCTTTCAAGAACATCCCCATCATCTCACACATCTGCACATAATGTGGTGCTGTGGGACCAAGTCAGAGCTGACTACATCCCAGTGCAAGAAAAGCTCGTGCAAAACCTCTGTGACCCTGAGCATGCTTCCAGCATCACCCCTGTGATCACCTGAGCATACCACTGCCGCATCTTCCTCATGGTTGCAGTTATGGTTTCCCCAGTTATTCAGTCTGCACTGGGAGAGGCTGGCTTCAGTGCCACTGCACTCCACGTCGTCCAGCCAGATGGGATCAGACCCTCGTCCGAAGTGAGCCTTGCCTGGAGCTGATACTGCTGTGCCACAGCCCAGCTGCCGGCACACCACCTTAGCACTCCTTAAATTCCAGCTGTCATCACACACTGTTCCCCACTGCCTGTTGTGAAACACCTCCACTCTGCCAGCACAGCGATTCGGGCCATTCACCAATCGGATCTGCATTTCTGCTGTTGTATTGGAGTCTTCTGCAAGGGGAAATGTGCGGTTTTCTGTTGGAGAGAAAATAAGGTATCTGTCATCTGTCACTTTGCATCACTGAAAATAAAAATCAAAAAAAAAAAAAAAAAGGGGGAAGAAGAAAGTGCTAAGAGTTGCTAAGGTTCCCCCTGGCTGGAGGTGTGTTGTGGTTAGCTAAGCTCCACACATGGTCACTCTCCCCCCCCCCCACCCCCTTCTCAGTGGGATGGAGGAGAGAACTGGGGAAAAAACAAAGTAGAACTTGTGGGTTGAGATAAGAACTATTTATGAAGATAGAGAAAAAAGAAGGGGGGTGGGGGAAGAAAAAAAAAACAAAAAAAAAAAACAAAAAGGATATTGGCCCTGGCAAATATATTTGTATGTAACAAGTGATGCACAAGCAATTGCCCACCACACACCAACTGATGCCCAGCCAGTCCTGCAGCAGTGGAAGGAAGCCTGATGAACTCCCACCTTTTCCAGACTTTCCTTCTGCATGATTCCATACAGTATGGAATATCCTTGTGGCCAGTTGAGGTCAGCTGTCATACTTCTGCCCACTCCCAGCTCCTTATGCCCCTCCAGCTCTTCATTGGCAGGAGAGTACAAGAAGCTGAGAAAACTAAAACATCCTTGACTCTGTACAGAACTACTCAGCAACAGCTAGAAGTATCCGTGTGTTACCAGTTTTTCTCCCCCCCAAAAAACATAGCACCATAGCAGACACTATGAAGAAAACCAACTCTGTCTCAGCTCAAAATAAGACAAGGATCAACCCCTCAACCCTTTCTGAGGAATTCATCTCACCTGGCTATGGATGTAGGGTTCAGTTCCAGCTTCAGACCCTACAGTGTTGGTGTCATCTCCATGAAATTATGTGAAGCAGACAAAAGTGCCAATGGGGACCTGTCTGGTTAGGAGGGGGAGTCAGACCCTCCGGAGAACCAAGTTGAGATGAATGGTCAGACCCATGCTAGGTTCACTTGGTGCCATGTGTGATTTCTATTCATTGGTTATGAACTGAGTATCTTGGCTTCCTCAGCCTGGCATAGGGCTCAGTGCCTGCTTTGCATGGTGGCCTGGGCTGGACTGGAGATAATTCCAGCCAAGAAGAGATTGCCCTGTTTTGCAGAACTCAACTGACCTGAGCAGACCACGCCAGCATCTTCTCTGTGGTTGCAGTTATTCAGTCCCCATGGACGGGCCCGGCACTGGTGAAGGGCATCCTCTGTCCCAGCACAGTTCACATCATCCAGCCAGATATGCCCAGAGCCTTGCCCAAAGCGAGCCCCCCTGGAGGCTGACTCAGCCCTGCCGCAGTTCAGCTGTCGACACACCACAGTGGCAGCCTGGAGGTTCCAGCCGTCATCGCACACTGTGCCCCATTGTCCATCATGCAGAACCTCCACTCTCCCAGCACAGCGACTGGGGCCATTCACGAGGCGGATCTCTGCTACCTCCGCTGTGGTATTTCTGTCTACAAGCAGAGGTGGGTAAAGCAGTGTTATAGGAACAGCTATCCACGGAAACTTTCTGGCAGTAGCAAAGGCAAGGACATGGTGAATAGTGACCAGAGCGTAAACTTAGGGCAGGTGCCTGGCCGTGGCAGTATGCAGACCCTCTCCTGGCATGCCTGCAGTGACATGCACCAATGCCTACCTTCAGCCTCCTGACTCAGTATCCTGTAGAGATGGAAATAAATTCCTTTTTTACTGTTCCTCTAGGGTCCTACACATCTCAAACAGTCTCAGTGCAGCCCAAAGCACAAAAGGATACCAACCTCTTACACATTTAGCCACAAAAACTGAAGTTAGATCAGAACAAATATAAAAATAAATGTATGCTAAGGTGGGGAAGAAAGCTGGTGAAAGGTCTAGATAGCAAAACATATGAGTTCCTTTGGTTTGTTCAGACAAGAATAGACTGAGGAGAGGCCTCATGGCAGCCTGCAGCTTCCTCATGAAAGGAGAGCAGGGGCAGATGCTGATCTCTGCTCTCTGGTGACAGTGACAGGACCTGAGGGAATGGCATGGAGCTGCATTGGGAGGGTCAGTTTGGGTGCTAAGAAAAGGTTCTTCACTAGAGGGTCATGAGAACATGCTTTTGGGTAAGGGAAATCCAATCCATGCTATTCAGGAGCCTCATATCTGTGAGCATAAGCATCACCTGAGCACACAACACCAGCATCTTCTTCATGTGTGCAGACGTTGACTCCCCAGGGTCTCGCCCTGCACTGTATGAGAGCATTTTCTCTCCCAGTGCAAGCAACTCTGTCCAGCCAGATGGGATCCTCCCCTCGTCCGAAGGAAGCTCGTGTTGTCGCTGATAGCGCTTCCCCACAGCCCAACTGGCTGCACACCACCATGGCATCATTCATGTCCCAGCCATCATCGCAAACAGTTCCCCATTGCTGGTTGTGAAACACCTCGACTCTACCAGAACAGCGATGTGGGCCATTCACCAGGCGAAGAGTTGACGTGTCATCTGACAACACTGCAAAATGTGGTGGGGAGACCATGCATCAGCACGAGTGAGGTGGGAAAGACATCCAAGGGAGAGCTTGACCACAATCTGCCTCAGCATCTGCAGGAGTGAGGTGTCCACCTGTTTGTAGCATGCAGACACCTTCATGTTTAAAGGATGATCCTTTGGAATCATTCAGGTGGCTGAGCTCTGGAACAGGTTGCCCAGAATGTATGTGGATGCTCCATCCCTTGAGGAATTCAAGGTCAGGTTGTACAGGTCCCTGGGCAACCTGATTAGTGGGTGGCAACCCTAACCATGGTAGAGGGTTGGAACTGGATGGTCTATAACATCCCTTCCAACTCAAGCAATTCCATGATTCTATGATTCCATGAAAAGCCCCTCAAACATGGGCAACCTACTCTGAGTGAACCTACTTGAGTGGACAGATCAGATCAGGTAACTTCCAGAGGTGTCTTCCAACCTCAACCATTATGTGTGATTCTGCTATTCAGTGCCCTTTGAGATCCTGCTGCCTTGTACAGTGTGCAAGGACCACTTAGAGAGGGAGTTCGCTCTAAGACACTCTCTTTTTACATTATTTACATTATTATGGGTATCAGAATGGGAAAAAAAGCTCTTCTCACTGTCATGGAACTGTACTTTTCTTGCACCATCCTACTCTAGTCCTAGGCATGTCACGGATCAACCTGTCTCCAACAATGTGGCATCCATAGCTCACCTGAGCATTCCACGCCAGCATCATCCATGTGGGTGCACAGCTGGATTCCCCACGGAGACGACAAGCATTCTGAAATGGAACTTTCTGTCCCGATGCAGGACACTCTGTTCATCCAGATGGGATCTGACCCTTGGCCGAAGTGAGCCTGGACAGGAGCCGAGAGAGCAATGCCACAGCCCAGCTGCCGGCACACCACTATGGCGTCATTCATGTCCCAGCCGTTGCCACACACGGTCCCCCATCTCTCGTTCTGAAATACCTCCAACCTCCCGGCGCAGCGGTGTGGACCATCCACTAGCCGCACTTTGGCTGTAATCTCTAATTGTGAGTCTGAAAATGTGATAGGGGTGATAAACCCTCCAGGAAAAACCTGCACTCCTCTCTCAACCACTCAAAAAAACCCGAACCAAAACAAAACAAAACAAAAAAAAAAAACCAGATCCAGGATTGGCCTGCTGCAGCATCACCATGAAGGCAGTAAGATGCAGGACAGAACCCATCACCAAGTTGACCCCAGTGGTGCCCTGTTTTGCAGAACTCAACTGACCTGAGCAGACCACGCCAGCATCTTCTCTGTGGTTGCAGTTATTCTGTCCCCATGGACGGGCCCGGCACTGGTGAAGAGCATCCTCTGTCCCAGCACAGTTCACATCATCCAGCCAGATACGCCCAGTGCCTTGCCCAAAGCGAGCACCGCTGGGGGCTGACTCAGCTCTGCCGCAGTTCAGCTGTCGACACACCACAGTGGCAGCCTGGAGGTTCCAGCCATCATCGCACACTGTGCCCCACTGCCCATCGTGCAGCACCTCCACTCTCCCAGCGCAGCGGTTGGGGCCACTCAGTAGCCTCAGGGAGTTGGTTTTTGAGGTGTCTGTCACTGAAAACACAATCTGGGATAAGCCCTTGGAGAAATTCATGCCTGTCCCTACCTCCATGATTCCTGTCTCTGTCTTTTCATGTAGAGAAAAGTGAACTTGCTGTACAGTTCACTACATGGATGTACACAGCAGTAGGAGAGTCCAGGCAGCTATCTCTGGGCTGCATCCTGTGCTGCTCCGCTGGAATAATAGGTCCCATCCTTTAAGATTAATCCATCCTTTAGGGGCAAAGATGTTGGGCTTGGGGTTAATTACAACCCAGTTTTGAAGTTAGTCATGATGTTTGGCATACTGATGGTCATTGAATAATAGAACTGTAGAATCATGGGATCATAGTATCATAGAACCATAAGAATTCTAGAACCATAAGAATCATAGAATCACAGAACCATAAGAATCTTAGAACAATAAGAATTGTAGAACCATAAGAATCAGAACCATAAGAATCATAGAACCATAAGAACTGTAGAACCATAAGAATCGTAGAACCATAAGAATCATAGAATCACAGAACCATAAGAATCACAGAACCATAAGAATCATAGAATCATAAGAATCATAGAACCACAAGAATTGTAGAATCATGATTCATAGTCATAGGATTATGGAATCATAGAATCACTGAATGTTTGGGGTTGGAAGGGACCCTCAACATCACCTAATCCAATATCCTTGACATAAACAGGAACATGTCTCACTAGAGCAAGTTGCTCAAAGCCCTGTCCAAACTGACTTTAAACACTTCCAGGGATAGGACATCCACAGCTTCACTGGGCAACCTGTTCCAGTGCCTCACCACTCCCATCATGAAAAATGTCTTCCTTATAACCCATCTAAATCTCCCCTCTTAGTTTAAATCCACTGCTACTTGTCCTGCCACTGCAGGCCCTGGAAAATAAATTTTCTCTGTCTTCTAAGCCTCCTTTATGTATTAATGGGCTGCAGTGAGGTTGCCATGGAGCCTTTCTCCAGGCTGAATGACCTCAATTCTGTCAGCGTTTTGTTGTAGGCTAGGCACCAGCCCTCTGAGCATCCTTGTGATCTTCTCTAGACTCTATCAGGTCCATGTACTTCTTGTGCTGGGGACTCCAGACCTGGATGCAGCACTGTAGGTAGAGTCTCACAGGAGCACAGTAGAGGGGGACAATCCCCTCCCTCACCCTGCTGACGACATTTCTTGTTATGCAGCCCAGGATAGAACTGCCTTTCTGAGCTGCAAGCACACACTGCTGGCTCAAATCAAAGAGCAGGTCCTGCCCCTGCAGGGAGCCATCCTATGAATCCTGGCAGTGGAGCAGGAGAGCCCTTGCATTGCCTCCAAGAGTGCAGAGCCTTCTATGAACTCCAAGATCCTCGAACACAGTGCTGGCCCCTGCAATGCCGTGTGTTGCAGGACTTACCTAAGCAGACCACACCAGCATCTTCTCTGTGGTTGCAGTTATTCTGTCCCCATGGACGAGCTTGGCAATGCGGGAGTGCATCCTCGATCCCAGTGCAGCTCACGTCGTCCAGCCAGATGAATCCAGTGCCTTGCCCAAAATGAGCCCTGCCCGGGGCCGACAGCACTGTTCCACAGCCCAACTGCCTGCACACCACCTTGGCATCATTCAGGTCCCAGCCATCATCGCACACCGTCCCCCACTGCCCGTTGTGCAGGACTTCCACTCTCCCGGCACATCGGCTGGGACCATTCACCAGCCGTACATCAACTGAGCTCAAGTTTCCTGCATTTGCAGACACCCCAAGGAAATTCATGCATGCATCATTGCAGAACACCTCCTTCAGTCCCATCCCATCTCACCCACATGCAGCCCACATAAGCAGCAGGGTAGCTCCTGCATTATAACATTAAAGACAACAGGATTTTCCATGGCTAGACACTGCTGATTAATCACAGGAGTAAACTCCAGATTTTGCCAGGTATGAAATCTGGCTGAGAGATGCTGCATGGGGGCTCCAAGAGCAGGAGATGTAAATAGGAGAGGTCTGCAAAAGGAGCATTCCTAGGCCTGCCCCATGCACAGCATTCCCTCTGGAGAGAGCCATAAGATTGTTTTGGCTTAGAGGAGACCCGAAAACATCATCTAGCCCCCTGCATTTTTCTCTGGAGCAATTTGCTCAAGACTGAATCCAACCCAACTGGAGATTTCCAGTGATGGGGCATCCACAACTTCACCAGGCAACTTGTTCCAGTGTCTCACCACCCTTAACATAACAAAATTTCTTCCTTCTATTCCACCTAAATCTACTCTTTTAGTTTAGAACCATTGCCCCTCCTCCCATCACTACAAGCCCTGGTAAAATGTCTTTCTCAACCTTTCTTATAAGCCCTGCCTCCTGATGACCCCAAGTCTCACCTGAGCACACCACACCAGCATCTTCTCCGTGATGGCAATTGTGGACACCCCACGTCTTAGCTGCGCACTGTGAGATATCATTTTCCTCCCCTGTGCAGCTTACTTCATCCAGCCAGATGCGGCTGTATCCCCACCCAAACCGAGCCGATCCTGGGGCTGACAGCGCAGTCCCGCATCCCAGCTGCCGGCACACCACTGCCGCATCATTCATGTCCCAGTTGTCATCGCAGACTGTCCCCCATTCATTGTTGTGAAACACCTCTACCCTCCCAGCACACTCACTCAAACCATCCACCAGCCGAAGTGCAGAAATATTGGAAATCCCCGAGCCTGAAAAACACACAGAAATAGGCATTATAAAGATTATGCTCATATACCATAAAATCTAATGAGCTGGAGAAGGATGAACATCCCTGTAGTCTGCCGAGGTAGTGCTGATGCAGCAAAGCTGCATGAGCTAGGTTCACTTAATGGTTACCTACTTCTTGGACTAGAGGAAGTGGCAAAGGACATTTTTCTATTTGTTCTTCGTGTTTTCCTGGCTGCTGACCACCACACTGATGTATCCATTGAGGTTTCTCTTCCAAGACAAGCTAGCTACAAGCACGTATCATATTACCCTGGCATATTCCAGAGCATCTTTTCATATTTATCCTCATGACCTGGCATTTAGCAGCACTGGAAGTCACTCTGCCTGTTCTTAACCCAGGGTGGGGAGCTGATGCATCTGCTGCCAACTCAAGAAGCACTGTTGTACTCTCCAGGAAGACTACAGATGCTTTTCCCCAGGAAAACTTGTGAACACCCCTGGACATCTTCAGACACTAAAGTGTGTCTTAAGGTGCTGCTTTTTCCTACTGCCCATGTCCCATTCTCCATATTTGCCTATGTGTCCAGTAGCTCTCTTTTTTAACAGAGTTTCCACCAGTCTGAGAAGTTCTGGACACAAGAATTATTGGGCAGCTTGCCCTCATACTGTTCCCAACCCTCAGCTTACAGCACAGGGCTTGATCCATCTGCAAAGAGAGCACTCGATGATTACCTGAGCACACAACACCAGCATCTTCCAAATGGCTGCAACTATAAAGTCCTCTAGGCTTGACAGGGCATTCAGTGAGAGTAGCTTCCGTCCCAAGACATTTCACCCCTTCTAGCCAGATGGGGCCAGACCCTTGCCCAAATGAAGATATCCTCGGAGCTGACACCGCTGTTCCACAGTCCAGCTGCCGGCACACCACATTGGCATCATTCAGATCCCAGTCATCATGGCACACCGTCCCCCACTGCTGACTGTGAAACACCTCCACTCGTCCAGAGCAGCGGTGTGGGCCATTCACCAGCCGTATCGCTTCTGGGCTCTTCAGGTCTATGTCTGAAAACATAATCAGGGTGAGAATAGATCCTGGCCAGAAATTCCTGCCTGCCTGGTTGCCAGCAACATGGTGGACCTCTCCATTCTGCAATCTTGCAAGTATTCTAGCATTGTACTTTTGCTAATGCCACATTATGGACATGCATGTATGAACAATCTTTGGATCAAGAGTGTTTTTCCCATGCCTTACATACTGGCCAAGTTCTTGCCACGTATTTGAGACTGAAGTCATGCTTTATGGGAAAAGATCAAATCTGGAGTCTCTAGGCTGTAGATACACATGTGCTGAGATGCTTGGGAGTGCTACATCCACAGCACCTTATGCACCAGCAGCACACAGAGTCCTAGCAGCAGGAAAAGAATGTTCATTTTCTCCTCAGCATGCATGCTGAGATGTCAGCATCAATCACAGCAGACAGGTGAGGACTGTAGTGAAACAATCTGCTTATGCCACATGAAGTGTCTGCTTCACTGGTAGCTCCAGCTAATATTCCACCACCCTTCATGGAGGGCCCATGTACAAGGTGCAAGCTGGCACATGGTTTTTTTCATGCTTCCCCTCTCCTGTTCTTGAATCTACCAATGAGAAAGTCTGGGTGTTACTGAGGGTACAACCCTGATAGAAACACAGATGTTTCCTGCACGCCTGATATGGTGCTCTCTTTGAGCAATTTCTGTCCCAGTTTGCCAGACAGGGCCATATCTTCACCCAAGGTAAACTGCAGCAGTTAGTGCAAAGGCAAACACAGCTGATCAATGCAGAGAGCCACCAATCACTCAGGTAAAAGTATTGCATAAAAGCAGCCTTCCGCCTGCTCGCAATATATGCACCCCTTCCCTGCTTCATTTTTGCCGAGAGTGAGCATGCTGCTTGGGAGAAGAGGAGAAAGACGTTAATTACTGAAGGTAATTGCACGTGCAAGGAATAGCATGGCAAAGAGAAGGGAGTTCCCAGGGACTTACGTAGAGTAGCATGGCTGAGGAACAGTGACTGGAAAAACAAGCAGAGTAGCTGCCTGGACATACTGCCCTGCAGCATCAGGACTCCTTGTGTTTTCTCCCAGGCAACAAGTGACAGGACAAGAGGAAATAACTTCTAAGTTGTACCAAGAAAGGTTGAGTTTGGATATTAGAAAAAATTCCTCTACAGAAAGGGTTGTGAAACACTGCAACAGGCTGCCCAGGGAAGGAGTTCAGTCTCCATCCCTGGAGGGATTTAAAAGATGGAGTAGACATAATGCTCAGGAACGGAGTTCAGTGGTAGACTTGGAAGTGCTAGGCTAATGCTTGGACCTGATAACCTTAGAGATCTTTTCCAACCTAAATTATTCTATGATTTCATGATGGTCCCTTGAAGAAAGGCTGCGTCTTACAGGCTTAGGGGATCCCAGGTTTGGGATTTCCAAGGACTTCACCTTCTGTAAGCCCCCTAAAAAGAAAAACATTTTGTACCCCCGGTGGGTCTGTAGAAACAAGCAGTGGTTCAGACAAGATAAGGAGGAGTTGAAGGGTGAATTTACAGGGACAAATGGCATGACCTCGTAAGGAGAAGGCTGACACCTGACTCACCAACACTGACCTACAGCCCCAGAGCACACGACACTCGCATATCCCTTGGACTTGCAGCTCTGGGCTCCCCAGAGCTTGACTTTGCATTCAAAGAGGGCTCGCTCCATCCCTGTGCACTCCACAGCATCAACCCAGGTCAGACGAGGTCCTTCCCCAAATTGGGAAGAGCTTGAGGCAGAGCGTGCTGTCCCGCAGCCCAGCTGCCTGCAAACCACATAAGCTTCAGCCAGGTCCCAGCTATCAGCACAGACAGTTCCCCAGCGCTGGTCATGAAAAACTTCAAGCCTTCCAGAGCATTTATCAGAGCCATTCACAAGGCGGAGATCTGCTAGGTCAGAAATGCCTGATCCTGCAACATCAGAAAGAATAAACATGTAAGGGGATACCTTCTGCTCTGTGAAACCTTGAGCTGCCAGAAATGCATTTGCACAAGAGGCTGAATACCTTTGAGGGTCAAGGATGCACTGACAGTGAGAGACAGGGAAGACTTTTAGATATGATGCCAATTAGCTGGGGGGGGGGGGGGGGGGGGAAGATTAAAAAAAAAAAAAAAAAAAAAAAAAGGAGTACTTGGTGCCCAAGGCTTGCTTAGAATGGGCTTGAATGGACTAAAATCCAATATAGTTTAGGCTATTTGACTGATGAGAATGATCTCTGGATAATGCTAGCTGCCAGGATTTGTGCTAAATAGCACCAGTCATAAGCATGCCAGAGATCTCATTGTACTGATTCCAGTACAAACGGGCTATAGACATTTAATTTTCTTGTGCTTTATCTGAGTATAGGTGCTGTCCTCCATCCAAAGGTGGATGATGAGGGATTGATTTCAAAGGTATCTATGCTGGCTGCAAATTGTTCTTGAATCACAGGCCCTTACAATCACATGGAATCACCAATTCAAGCCTCAGGAATGCTTACTGCTGTGTGATGGACAATGGTTACCTGAGCACACCACACTGGCAACTTCATGATGATAACAGTTGTGGATACCCCATCCCTTGAACTTGCATTCAGAGAGGGCAGCTTCTGTCCCTGTGCAGTTGACGTCATCCAGCCACATGGGTCCCTGTCCTTGCCCAAAGTAAGCCCTCGGTGGAGTTGATATCACCACCCCACAGTCCAGCTGCCGGCACACCACTGCAGCATCTGTGAACTCCCAGCTGTCATCGCACACCGTTCCCCATTGCTCATTGTGAAACACTTCCAGTCTCCCAGCACAGCGACCTGGGCCATCCACCAGTCGAACTGGGGCAAAACTGGAAACAACCGAGCCTGCAAGCAGAGAAGCAACTCAGTCAAACACTTCACATCCGTTCAATTTCTGCGGAGAGAGATTAGGAATGTTCATTTTCATTGGCAGTGGTTCATTTTTCATTGCTGCACAGAGCGTTGTGGTTACATTGCCTCTGAATCCACAGCACTGTGGAGACATTCGTTGAAGGATCTGAGAGTATTTGCTCCAGCAGAAAGTTGGATAAATCACAGAATCACAGGCTCATAGAATCCAAGAATGGCTTGAGTTGAAAGGGACCTTGAAGAGTACCTACTTCCAACAGTAGCCATCTTCCATCCAGTGGGATGGTGGAAGGGGACCTGACCATATTGGAGCAGCTAGTGTATCCCAACACAGTCCTATGCACTGAAACCCACCTGAGCACACAACACTAGCATGCTTTCCATGGCTGCAGCTGCTCTTTCCCCATGGGCTCGCTCTGCATTTTGTAAGAGAGAGTTCTGTTCCCTCGCAGCTCACGTTGTCCAACCACACGCGTAGAGATCCAGCATCCAGGTGTGCTTCACCTGAGGCCGACAGTGCTGTCCCACAGCCCAGCTGCCGGCACACAACTTCGGCATCCTTTTTATCCCAGCCATGGTCGCACACAGCTCCCCACATCTCCTCATGAAACACCTCAACTCGGCCAGCACAGTGATGTGAGCCATTCACCAGTCGGAGACGAGCAGGCTCTGGGATGATCGAGTCTGCAAATATCCAAGAGTGTTATAAATGCTGGAAATTTTCTTCCATAAACCCCTTCTACAGAATTCCTTCCATATTTATCTGCTTACACTTAAGCTTCTGGCTCCTCTTCCAGTCACTAAAAGGCAAGGAGTGGGGGAGAATAGGAGGGCTTCTCTGTTCAACACAATACTGCTCCCACAGCTTGCACTGTGTAAGTTGTCAGCCCCACTTCCACCATGAAAAGTTCACTGGGGAGGTTATTTGCACCAGACTTTCCCCCTCTATGTTATTCTTCCTGTTGTTGGACATGGTCAGCCTCAAGGGTTCATGGGGAAGGTTGCCTGCTGGAATTCCTCCCATCTTTCCAAATAAACACTTTGGCATGGGAGGAAGGGACCCTCTTCATTCACCAGCTACAGGACAAGTTTAGGGAGACCACACTGACTACTGATGCTGAAGCCAGGTCCCAGCTCATCTTTTCATGAGACATGGACCAACTGTACCCACACCTTCCACCAAGCCCCCTGACTTGTTTCAGAAGTGAAATGCAGGAGAAGCAGCACTCACCTGAGCACACCACACCAGCATCTGCCCAGTGGCCACAAGTAGTGATTCCCCATGGCTTGGCCAAGCAGGCAGACAGTGAGTACTCAAACCCTGTGCAATTCATCCCATCCAGCCACACGATTCCAGAACCTTGGCCAAACTGAGCCTGTCCAGTGGCTGACAGTGCTCTCCCACAGCCCAGCTGCCTGCACACCACATTGGCATCCAGCAAATCCCAGTCCTTGTCACACACAGTTCCCCAACGCTTGTTGTGTAAGATCTCAACCCTGCCAGCACAGCGGTTCCTATAATTCACCAGCCGGATCTGGTCACCCTCTGCATTGAACGAAAGAGCAAAAAGGGGAGAAGAGTTGGCACCCTGCAATCCACAAGTGGTTTTGCAGCATGGCAAGATTATCATGCCACCGGAGCTGATCATTTCATTTAATGACATCAGGCTTATGATGTTAGGCTCATGAAAAGGATGCCCAAGACCAGTGGCCCCCAGCACCTTCTGGCAGAGGGGCAAGAGTATGGAACCTGAAATTTCCCTTTGCAACCATGCCAAGGGGAACAGCCAGAATATCTCCAATCCGCAAATATCCCTTGACAATAAGGAAGCCACAAAGAGGGCATATTATCTGCTGCAGAGGCAGAGAATTAAGGTGATGAACCAGGCATCACTCCTCCTGTGTCATTCCCAAGGTGGTTACCTGCACACACCACCGCAGCTGATGTCCAAGGATGACATGTGCTGTTGTTCCGTTGTCTTGTTTTGCATGTAAAGAGGGCACTTTCTGAGCCTGTGCAGTTTATGTTGCCTGGCCACATCTGTCCGGATCCTTGCCCAAAATGAGACCCAACAGGAGCCGACAGTGCTTCACCACAGCCCAGCTGCCTACACACCACTTGAGCCTCAGCCATCCCCCAGCCATCATCACACAAAGCTGCCCAAGTGTCATTGTGAAAAACCTCGACCCTGCCATTGCAGCGAGTGGAACCGTTGACCAGGCGGAGCTCCATTGAAATAGGAACCCCTGAATCTGTAAATGAAAAGAAAGAGACATGGCTGCTTCTGTTTGATGGAGTTGTGCATCCTCTGTGCATGGTGAACTTGTATCAAAAACTTATTTAAAACCTTTTATGCACAGAAGATGGTTGAGACAGGCATGGTCATTCAATATTTAAGGATGGCTTGTAAGATAGATTGAGGAAATAATACCATTTACCAGGGTGTGTTGTGAGAGGACAAGGGGTAATGGCTTTAAACCAAAACAGGGAAGACTTAGATTAGATGTAAGCAAGAAATTTTTCACTATGATGAAGGTGTGACAGAGGAACAGGCTGCCCAGTGATGATGTGGATACACTGTCACCGAAAGTGTTCAAAGTTGGATTAGACAGGACCTCAAACAACCTGAAAATTCTCCCTGTCCATGACAGAGATGTTGGACTAGATGATGTTTGAAGATCCTTTCCAGCCCAAACCATTCTAAAATTCCATGAACACCTGCAGAAAGCTTTGCATGGTATAGGTTAGTTGTCCCCAAGACAAATATGTGTAGGTGCTTGATAATTCATTCATGTGACTGCAAATGCAAATTTGAATCTGGGGCATCCCAGACAGCTCACTTATCTTGCAGCTCAGCAACAGTGAGAGGCAGCAGAGGTAGGAGAAGGCTTTCCATGATAACTTGCCTGCATGCAGCACCACAAAGGGACGCTGTAACGAGCACTCTGCTCGACACTCAGTGCTGCTGAGCATTTACAAGATCCCTTACAAAACTCTGAAATATTCTGTATGCTGTCATTTAACCTTTAGGTCTGAGTGAGAGTTACCTGAACATAGCACTCCAGCATCCTCTCCATGGTAGCAGTTGTTGACTCCCCACTCACTTGCCTTGCAGTCAAAGATGGATTCCTCCATTCCAGTGCAGTTCACCTCATCCAGCCAGATGGTATCTTGTCCTCTCCCATAGTGAGCTGCTTTCGTGGCCAGCACTGCTGTTCCACAGCCCAGTTGCCGGCACACCACATTAGCATCAGCGAGATCCCAGCCATCATCACAGATGGTGCCCCATCTTTGGTCATGGAGCACCTCCACTCTTCCCGCACAACGGCTGGGGCCATCGAGCAGCTGGAGCCGACCCATCTTGGAGACGTGGGATTCTGTAGACAACCCAAGAGGAATGGTTGTGGGCCACTTGTATACAGTGTGGTACAGCAGGAAGGGGAACAGGCACAGAGTTCCCATACAACAGGCTGGTTGTGTCTACCTGAGCACTCCACGCTGGCATCCTCCATGTGGCCACAATTGTGATGTCCCCACGGTCTGGCCTGGCATTCAGAAAGGGCAGCTTCTGTCCCTGTGCAGTTGACATCATCCAACCAGATCGGTCCTGTTCCTTCTCCGTGCCGAGCCCCTCCTGAGACTGACAGCACCGTTCCACAGCTTAGCTGCCGGCAAACAACCTGGCCATCATGGGCATCCCAGTTGTCACCACACACCGTCCCCCATATCCCATTGTGGAGCACCTCCACTCGCCCAGCGCAGCGGCCATGGTCACTGACCAGGCGGAGTTCCACCGAGTGTGGGGACACTGCACCTGCAAAACCAAGAGGGAAAAAAGGTCTGGAGGTGTCATCCCAGGATGGATGGGGCCCAGCTGCTCACTTATTTGAGATGCCTCCTGCCCCCCTGGAGGCATCAGAGGAGGTTTCAGAGAAACTGCTGAGCATACTACACTTATCTTCAGCTTAGAGGAGTCTGTAGAAAGACCTCATGGTAGTGTGAGGGAAGTGGTCATGGCTCCTGTCAGCGTTCAAGAAGAGCTTGGACAACGCTCTTAGATACACAATTTAACTTGGGTTGTCCTATATAGAGCTAGAATTCATGTCCTTGCAGGTCCTTCCAACTCACAATATTCTGATTCTACATGGCCAAGGAAACCTGAGATGGCCCTGTGTATCTGTTCATAGGCAGCTGAGTCCCATCCTGCCCCTGGATTGGGGTAATCCCAAGCACAGATACAGGTTCAGAGGAGAATGGCTTGAGTGCAGCCCTGAGGAGAAGGATTTAGGGGTGTCATTTGTTGCAACTATCAGCATGAACCAGCAACATGCTCTTTCAGCCCAGAAAGCCAACCTTATCCTGGGCTGCATCAAAGGAAACGTTGAGAGGTGATTTAGACTAGATATTAGGAAGAAATTCTTTGCTATGAGAGTGGTGAGACACTGGAATAGGTTGCCCAGAGAGGTTGTGGATGCTCTCTTGCTAGAAGCAATCAAGGCCAGGCTGCATGGGGCTGTGAGCAACCTGGGCTAGTGAGAGGTATCCCTGACTATAGCAGGGGGGTTGGAACTAGATGATCGTAAAGGTCCCTTCCAACACAAACCATTCTGTGATGCTGTGATTCTGTGATTCTGTAATCTCTCTCATTACTAGAGAGCGTCCAAAGGAAGGCAACAAAGACAGTAAAGGGTGTAGAAGTCAAGATGTATGAGGAGCAGCTGAAGCCATTTGGTTTGTTCAGCCCAGAGAAAAGAAGACTGAGGGGAAGCATGGTGGCCAGCAGATTTCTCATGAGGGACAGGTGCTGATAATTTTGGTGATATCAACAAAACCTGAGGGAAGGCATAGAACTACATCAGGGGAGAATCAGCCCGGCTGTTAGGGAAAGGTTCTGCACTAGAGAGAGGTGGGCTCAGAACAGGCTGCCCAGAACAGTGATCACAGCCCTGAGCTGAGGGAGCACAAGTAGTGTTTGGACAGCAATCTTCGGTATATGACTTAACTCTTAGGTTGACAAGTACTGAGTGAGGAGTGAGTTCCTTCCAACCCGGGATAATCTATGACTATAATCTGTGATCCTATTACTGTACGTGCCCTGGGCTCCCTGAGGCAACACTAACAGCCCTGAGTGTAGGCTGCTGAGTGCCGTCTGTGTATCTAAATGCCTGAATGTACTTCTCTTAACATCAATATGGATCCCACAGCCCAGGTGTTCTCTTCTTGCTCATGCAAAAGATAATGGTTGTATAACAGCTATACACAGAATTTAGAGAAGTGGAAAAATTCTTATTCATGGGAAGATTTCCTCACTCTGCAAGACCTGCAGCAAAACATTGCCTCCAGTTCCTTATGTACGCTAAGCATGAGCAGTAACAAAGTAGAGCAATGTTAACTGGAAGTGACTAACGCAGAAAGCCTAACGGTCAGCATAAAAACATTATAAAAACAAATATACACATTCTTCTCCTAGGAAGAGCTGCAAGCTAAGCGGAGTGATGCCAAAGTCAGAAGTGATATGATTGGTTCCCTGCTCTGCAAAGCCCTGCCCTGTGTTTGCCCTGTGCTACAGCTTACATACGAGGAGAGCACAGGGGCAGACACTGACCTCTGCTTTCTGGTCATCAACAAGATCTAAGCGAACAGCATGGAGCAACATCACGGGAGGGGAGGATCAAGCTGAACGTTAGCAGAACATTCTGCATTGGAGAGAAGTGGGCATGGGACAGACATCTATAACAGCCCCGAGTGTTTGTACGCTACTGAGTGCCTGAATTTACTCCTCTTAATGTCAGTAAGGATCACACAGCCTGGAGTTCTCTTCCTGCTCATGCAATAGACGTATAACCATAGAATAACTAGATGCATTGCAGCTACACACAGAATATAGAGAAGTGGAAAAATTCTTATTCAAGGGAAGATTTCCTCACTATGCAAGACCTGCAGCAAAACATTGCCTCCAGTTCCTTATGCATGATCAGTAACAAAGTAGAGCAATAAGTTAACTGGAAGTGACTAATGCAGAAAGCCTAACGGTCAGCATAAAAATAAATGTGATTGCATTCTGTAAAGAGATTTCTGACCATGGATAATGATTTCGAAAGAACTCAGGCACGGATCTGTGCTCAGGTCCAGCACAGTTTTGCTGTTCCCCATGCTGAGTCATAGGCTGGGTTGGGACCCGGTGTCTGCATCTTCCCTCAGCCAGGCACCCCATCCTACAAAACTACTTGAATCTGAGCAGCTAAACACCTCGTCCTCCTGCTATCCTTCTTCTACAGGCACAGAGCAGTGGGTAACACTGTCCACCCAACATGGGACCCACCTTCTGTAGGGGCACATCACTCTCTGCTCTTTGTTTTTATCTGGTGGGTTTCTAACACATGCTTGAGTTAGAACCCTCAGGGAAGACCCAACACTCTTGATCAGGAAAGTGCAAATCCCCAAATCAGTAAGCACAGAGTCAGATATAACACGCGGGAGGTCACAGAGGCCAGAAGGAGGAAGAAGCAGCATAGAAATCAAATCCCTGCATCATTCTCAGGCACAAACCGGAAATAGGGAACCATAGGCCTCCTGAAAAGGACAAGCTGTCCCTCTGCATGCAGGCTGGAGTAGCTCAGCTCTTCTATTTTTATAAGGGCAGGGAGTAAGAACATGTCTTTGCAAAGACACCACTAAAATTAATGTTGATGATGAGTCTGAAATGGATGCGCTGCAGGCACTCACTTCCCAGACTGCAAGCTCTCCATTCCCCATGCACGTGGGCATTTTGCTCTCTTTCCTCATTTTTACTAAAATGTACACCCTCCCATAAGCAGTAACAAATCAACCTCACAGCTGAGAATTAGCAGAGCTGATGCTTGGTATCCTTCTTGCATTGCCTTGGGAAGGGAATGAGATGTCATGGCTACCCTAGGCAATCCCAGCCCAGATGACTGCATCAGTCCAGGAGATACTGACTCCGGAAGAGGCAGTCACCATTCTGAAACTGTCAGCAGCAGGATTTCCAGAAAGTAGGAAAGTTTTCACTGCTCGTGAATTGATCACCAAAGAGGAAGAAAAGCCAAGCATGTTGTAGTATTTTTTTTTTCATGAGGAAGTGATACAAGCTGGCTTAGTAACAATCAGTTAGGAAATTAAGCCTGTACTGGCAGAGAAAGTACATTCCAAGTTTCATTTCCTCCAAACATCATCTGAAGAAGAGGGGAGAGCTGAAAAAGCACTTAAACGGTGCCCAGATCAAATAACCCACTTCTGCTCCAAGATGTGGCAACTTGGACAAAGCCCTTTCTCAACCGCTCCCATAACAAAGGCTGCACTGCAACATTGCTCTTGCCCATCCTACTCCATGCACAGGGGAGCAGTGTTCAGCTCAGCCCCCTCCATTTTGCTATACCAGCAATTGGCCACGCACAGCCCTGAATAAACCAAGGTTTGGCAGGATAGAAGACCAACAGTGAGTGTCTATGGGACAGACTCAAGATGAAAACTGGGCATATTTCCCTCTGCTCTTGTAACACTGTTAAGTCCCAAGTCTCTAATTCTCTAGCAAAATCATGTGTGAAGAGGCAGGGACATGATGCTCAGCTTTGGGAGTTCAGTCTGCAGGGCTAGCCTCACGTAAAGACAATTCTCCTGCCTCCAAAACCATCATAAGATATTCCATCCTGCCCCAAACCATGGAGTCATGGAAACATAGGGTCTCTGGATTATACAATCATACAGTCATAGAGTCACAGTATGGCTTGGCTTGGAAGAGCTGTTAAAGCCCATGTAGCCCCAGCAGCCCTGCCATGGGCTGGTTGCCCCCCACCATATCACATATCACACCCATCCAACCTTCAGCGCCTCCAGAGACGGGACAACCACAGGTTCTCTGGGCAGCCCATGCCAGCACCTCACCATCTTATTGCCTCCTAGCACCTCACCTCAGTCTCCTCTCATTTAGTTTAAAGCCATTCCCTCTTCTTCTCTCACTGTCAGAACATGACAATAAGCGGTCTCCTTCGTGTTCATCAGCTCCCTTTACATACTGGAAAGACTCGGTGAGCTGTCCCCTCAAGAAACGAATCCCAGGAACCTTGACCAGCCTGTGCTGTACTGCAAGAAGCCCTGGATGAATCTGCTGGAGGAGCACGCATTGCATATGGGATCCCTGTGATCAGAAGCCAAGCATCACTCACCCCAAAGGCACACCAGCAGGAGGAGGACCCCCACACTCTTGGCTCCAGTGCAGCTGGGTTGGTTTCTGCCCCAGGGGAACCTGGGTGACGGATGGAGTGCACCTGGCAGCCCCATGTTCACCCGTCCATGGGCTGGAAGCTGGAGCAGAACACCCTGCTGAGAGCCAGCAGCTGAGTGCCGGGTCCCACCGGCCAGCTGGGAGGGACAGAGAGGAACTGGGGCAGATGGGAGTGACAGGCATTTCAGCAACAAGCCCTCTTCCTGTTCCTTCCTTTGCTCTGGGCTTTTCCCTGCTTTGCCAGCCCAGCTTCCTCTGCCCCTTGGCCATTTGGGCTTTGTGTGAAGCTGTTCCAGCAGGTGACCCTCTGCTCCATGCCACAGCCTGCTCCTGTCACTAGATTGTGAAATGGAGATCTGTTCCAGGAAAGTGCAGAGCAAACACAGCCCTCTCTGCACCCTGGTCCCGTGTTTTACGTGCCAGCCCCAAGGGCACCTATGTGGTCCTGCAGTGTCATGGGTATAGCACAAGATGACTTCTTCTGTTGACCTAAATCAAGCTTTCATGTACATGACTGGGGAAATTTTGCCTGTTTTGTTTCATTAAAAATTATCTGACTGGATTTGGGGGGATAAGAGAGCATTGACTGCAAGGAAATAAACTGTGAAATGTTGAAAATGCCATTTTGATGGAATCTGGAACCAGCATGACACTGAGCTGGCCAGGAAACAGCTCTCCAGTTAGAGGGAAAGCGGGAAAGAAAAGTCCATATACAGCTGTAGAAAACTTGTACTCTGTGCTCCATAAATTTCCCCTAACCAGTGTGGGTTCCCACTAGAATAATCAAAATGGCCAATGGCTAAGGCATTTGTATAGGTTCACTGCTGTTCAGGTTCAGTTTGAAAGAAAATGGACAAAATTATTCTTTTACTCAATAAAAGGAGCAGGTGAGGTGCAGGAATTTGCTGTTTTTTTGTCTCCCATCCCTTGCACACTGCACAGCCTGGTGGCATGCAGTTTTGCAAGGAGGGAGTCAGAAGCCAGAGTAAGGATGCTACTGAGGGGGGGGCCGGAGGGGAGGGGGAAAGAGCTTGCAAAATCATTAAATTAATGTCCCTTGTTGCTCCAAATGGGGACGACAAGATTGTGGTGGGTGCTGTGCTAGTGGTGCACTGAAGACAGTGATGAGGAAGGATGTGGCTCCCATGGCAACATGGTTGAGAGTTCTTGCCCTGTGTGTACAGAAATAAGAAATGAAACCAAAGCATGTTATGGAAGGATCTAGGGTGACCAGGAAAGGACTCATGCTGAATTGAAATGTTCAGCCTGGCAAAAACCAACAGAGTTGTAGAGAAGACAGTAGGAAGAATAAATAAGAGAAACAAGAACTGCAGGGGCATGCTGAGAGCACGCAGTGGTAGGGCTGCAAAGCAAAAGGAAAAAGATTTGTATGAAACAGAAGTAAAATACTAGTACAAGAATGGGTGGGTTGAAAGCTAGAAATGAGCTCATAAAAAGAAGAGTAGTTGAGAAAGGTGACTGTTTTCTGTTGTAACAAGGCTGAGTGTGCCCAAGGACTTTGTTCCCCTGCTTTGTCAACAGACAGGACAGCAACAAAGGAATTCCCGACACTGACCATCTCGAAAATGCTATGAACTGTCCTAGCCTGACATGGCCAATGCAGCTGTGAGCCAGAGTGCTTCTGTTTTCATAGCTTAGGCAAACAGCTGCTCTGAAAGTGAGTCGTGCTCCTGTGTCCCTTCTGTCCCTTCTGAATTTGTGTGCCATGTCCCTATGGGAATTCTGAAATTCCTTCCTGAGATAATGAAGTCCTTGCCCAAGCTCAGATCTAGGAGGTGCTGGTACTTCATGTTGGAGATGTGAAGAACTTTCAGTAATCCAAGCTTTCTAATCTGAACTTCCCTTAGTAATAGCAGGGCATGACTCAGGGGTTCTTTCTTACAGCTCCTGCCTTGAGGAATGCAAGCACGTTCCTATTGTAAAGACATTTTCCAAATTGTGAACATATTTTGTTATATACACACACGGAATGATGCTGATAGTTGATGCTTTCCTTATACACAGGTCCAGTCCTTTCCTCAGGCAGTAAAAAGAACAACAAAAAAACCAGAAAACTGAGACCAAGCCCTCAGTTTTTCCCTAAACCTTGGGACAAGCAAGGCTGGAGGACTGGGTCTTCCAAGGCAGCCAGGAAAAAATAAAAGGCTCATATGTTAGCAGGGAATTATTTTCTTCCACAACCCTGTGTTCACATTTCTGCCGTCAAACTGTGAACCTCAGCGACTTGCTAGGAACATGCATGATCCCTTTGCCTGTTGAGGAAAAGAAGTCTTTGGGGTGGAAATTTATTTAGGGGAAAACAAAAAAACAAACAAACAATGGGTTGGTATTGGAGCTGGCCCTGTTTAATAACTTTACTGATGATCTGGATGAAAGCAATGAGTGCACTCTCAGGAAGTTTGCAGATGACACCATATTGGCAGGAAGTGTCGATCTGCCTGGGGGTAGGAAGGCCCTACAGAGGAGCCTGGACAGGCTGATTGCTGAGCTGAGGCCAATGGGATGAAGTTCAACAAGACCAAGTGCTGACTGAGGCTGTACTGCCATCCAGCAAGACCTAGACAGGCTGGAGAGTTGGGTTGGGAGAAATTTAATGAAATAGAACAAGGGCAATTGTAGAGTCTTGCATCTGGACAAGAACAATAGCAGGTACCAGTATAGTACTGATCTGTTGGAGAGCAGTGTAGGGGAAAGGGACCTGGGAGTCCTGGTGCACGGCAGGATGACCATCAGCCAGCACTGTGCCCTTGTGGCCAAGAAGTCCAGCAGCATCGTGGGGTGTATTAGAAGGGCTGTGGATGGTAGGTTGAGAGAGGTTCTCCTCCCCCTCTGCTCTGCCCTGGTGAGACTGCATCTGAAATATTGTGTCCAGTTCTGAGCCCCTCAGTTCAAGAAGAGGAGGGAACTGCTTGATAGAGTACAGTGCAAAGCCACAATGATGATGAAGGGAGTGAAACATCTCCCTTACAAGGAAAGGCTGAGGGATCTGGGTCTCTTTAGCTTGGAGGAGACTGAGAGGTGACCTCATTAATATTTATAAATATGTAAAGGGTGAGTGTCAGGAGGATGGAGCTAGGCTCTTCTCAGTGACATCCAACGATAGGACAAGGGTCAATGGGTGCAATGGGAACAGAGGAGGTTCTACATAAATACTAGAAAGAACTTCTTCACAGTAAAGGTAACAGAACACTGGAACAGGGGGTGATGAGAGGTTGTGGGGTCTCCTTCTCTAGAGACATTCTAAACCAATTTGGATGCATGTGTGACCTAATCTGGGTGTTCCTGCTCCAGCAGGGGGATTGGACTAGATAATATTCTGATGTCTCTTCCCTGACATTCTTTGATTCTGTGAGTCCTGCACTTTGGCCACAACAACCCCAGGCAATGCTACAGGCTTTGGGCAGAGTAGCTGGGAGACTGTGTGGAAGAAATGGGCCTGGGGGGGTTGGTCAGCACTTGGCTGAACATGAGCCAGCAGTGTGCTCAGGTGGCCAAGAAGGCCAATGGCATCCTGGTTTGTATCAGCAGTAGTGCAGCCAGCAGGAGCAGGAGGTGATCATCCCTCTGCATTCAGCACTGGTGAGTCCACACCTCAAGTGCTGTGTTCAGTTTTGGGCCCCTCGCTACAAGAGAGACATCTGGAGCGTGTCCAGAGAAGGGCAACGGAGCTGTGATGGGTCTGGAGCACAAGTCTTATGGGGAGCAGCTGAGGGAGCTGGGATTGTTGAGTTTGGAGAAGAAGAGGCTCAGGACAGACCTTATTGTTCTCTACAACTTCCTGAAGGGAGAATGTGGCAAGCTGGGCATCGTGCTTCTCTCCCAAGTAAGTAGCAATAGGACCAGATGGAATGGCCAGGGGAGGTTCAGGTTAGGTATTTTGAAAAATTTAATCTCTAGAAGAGTGTGCAGGTGCTGGAATAGACTGATGAGGGAAGAGATTGAGTCATTGTCCCTGGAGGTGTTCCAGAAACATTTAGATGTTGTAGTAAGGAACAAATATTGGTGGATGGTTGAACTGACTGATGTTGGAGGTCTTTTCCAACCTCAGTGATTCTATGATTGTACAATTTTATGAAATACTGCATTTATTATTCACTCTGCACCTACCAAGGTGAGCACAGCATGCTTCATGGCACTGCATTTCAAGGAGCCTTGTGTCCAACTGTCCAGCTTCTAGTTTCTGGATTTTATTGTCATATCCTCATCTATGACTCACCATGCTCTTAATATTGATAATATTCTATGTGTACCCCCCATCTTCTTTCTTCACATCTCCAGTCTTTGTTCCTCTTCTATCTTCAGGCTGATGAGCTCCTAGCTTTCTAGCTTTACCAACATCTTATTTGAGATGTTACCATGTCTTATAGACTCCTTGGTTTCCTCAGTCCAAATTTTTCATATAATCATAGAATACAAAGAATCATAAAATCCACAGAATCACAGAATCACAGAACCATAGAATCATAGAATCACAAGGTTGGAAAGGACCTACAAGGTCATCTGGTCCAACCATCGTCCAATCACCATTACTACCACAAGCTACTAAACCATATCCCGTAGCTCCTCATCCAAATGCCTCTTGAACACTGCCAGGGACGGCTACTCCACCACCACCCTGGGCAGCCATTCCAGTGCCCGACCACTCTCTGAGAGAAAAAGTTTTTCCTTATGTCTAATCTAAGCCTCTTCTGGTACAATTTGTAGCCATTTCCTCACATCCTGTTTGTTGCCTGGAAAAAGAGGCCGAAGTCCTCCTCATCACAACCTCCCTTCAGGAAGTTGTAGAGTGCAGCGAGGTCTCCCTTGAGCCTCCTCTTCTCCAGACTAAACAATCCCATCTCCCTCAGTCGCTCCTCTTAAGATTTGTGCTCCAGACCCCTCACCAGTTACATTGCCCTTCTGTTGACATGTTCCAGGGCCTCGATGTCTTCTTTGTAGTGAGGAGCCCAAAAATGAACACAGTACTTGAGGTGTGGCCTCACCAGTGCTGAGTACAAGGGGATGATTACCTCCCTGCTCCTGCTGGCCACACTATTTCTAATGCAGGCCAGGATGCCGTTGGCCCTCTTGGCCACCTGGGCACACTCTTGGCTCATGTTCAGTCAAGCATCAACCAGCACCCCCAGGTGAGGGGGTGAAGGTTGGTCAAGCAGGACCTGCCTTTCATGAACCCGTGCTGGTTGGGCCTGATCCCCTGGATGCCACGCACATTCCGTGTGATCTCACCCAAGATGATTTGCTCCATAACTTTCCCCAGTACCGCGGTCAGGTTGACAGGCCTGTAGTTCCCTGGATCCTCCTTACGGCCCTTCTTGTAGATGGGAGTCACATTGACAAGCCTCCAATCCTCTGGGACCTCTCCAGACAAACAGGAGCACTGGTAGATGGCAGAGAGTGTCTCAGCAATCACCCCTGCCAGCTCCCTCAGCACCCAAGGGTGGAGCCCATCTGGTCCCATGGACTTGTGACAGTCCAGATGGAGGAGGAGCTCTCTAACTGTCTCCACCTGAATCACTGGGGGTGTATTCTGCGTAGCATCCCAGACTTCCAGATCAGGGTGTAAAGTGCCCTGAGGATAACTGATCTGCCTATTAAAAGCAGACATACAGAAGGCATTGAGGACCTCAGCCTTCTCCTTATCCTCAGTGGTCACATTCCCCACTGCATCAAGGAAAGGATGGAAATTCTCCTTGGTTCTTCTCTTACCATTGATATATTTGTAAAAGGATTTCTTATTCTGTTTTACTGCAGTGGCCAATCTGAGTTCAAGTTGGACTTTTGCCTTCCTAACTTCCTCCCTGCATACCTTAGCAACTTCCTTGTAATCTCCTCAAGTAGCCTGTCCCTTCTTCCAGAGGACATAGACTCTCCCAGACATATGATGTCTGGGGTTGGAAGAGGCCATAAAGACCATTTTTTCTTTGGCTTGGCAAACCTTCACAACAAACTAGTGAAGCTTGTGGTCATTTCTTCTCTCCCTTTTGGCACTGGGACATTCCTCTCTCCCAGCCACCGACCCTATGGTCAGTGGTTTTGGGCTCAGACTTGGCTCCATGGGTTGATCCATTAGGAGTGGGATCACACACAAGCCATTCTTTGTGGCCAGCACAATATCTTACCTAAAGTCAGCATTTTTCAGACTCCTATATCTGACCTGACTGTCTATTACCCCTCCATAGCCAAAGGACCCATTTTTCCATCATGTTTGCCTTGCCTAAACTTCAGGTTAAGTCTCAACTTATCCCAGATTACATAAATAATATTGCATCCTTGCTCTTCCATGTTTCAGGATTTTTTTACTAGTATTCAAAAATTGGATTGAATAAATACAGTGGGTGAGGTATTTCTCAGCCCATTCTGGAGAGGCTTTGAAGCGCGTTGCTCATTTTGCAAAATCAGCTATGTACAGTGCAGTAGAGCATCCTGCTCACTTCTTCCTGGTTCAGGAAATCATTTCCACGGGAGATTAGAAGAAAAGGTGTAATACCTGTTGAGGTGATAGAATGGGCAGGATTATAGGGCTGGTAATGAGGGTTCTGTGCAGGCAGATGGTGTTGGGATGCTGGAGCCTACTTGGAGGACCAGCCAGGGGTTATCAATTCTGACAAGACCTTTCTTGGAGATTGAGGGATTTATGGTGCTGTGTGTGGTCAAGGGTGGAAGTGGGACCCCAAGAGGCTCAGTACTGTGAGACAGGGGCTGCGGGGCACGCACGATGAGATTGCTAGAGGAGATCTTCTCTGTTGTCCTCTTAGGGCGGCTCTGCTCCTTTGGTTCCACAGAACAGTGTCTCTGCTGCCTTCTGGGGTCCTGAGAGAGTCTTGCCTTCAATATCAGAAGTGTGGCTAGCTAAGATGTTCCAGCATTCCCCATCTTCCTTACACGTGACTTGTCTGCAAAATAAAGGAGCAGGGTGATGCACGGAGGGTACAAGCTCCAATCCCCAAAATATATTCAAAAGCACAATGAACCCAGCAGGGAGACGAGGTGCATCACACATAGTGGTCCTGCTCTTACCCAGGATGCGTCCAGCCTGTCTTCTACATCTCACTCCCAAGTACATGACCAAAAGTATCCCACAGAGCATCGCCACCACGACAAGCAGACCTGACAACACTGAGCAGGAATGCATAATGTCTGCAGAAAGAGTTCAGTGTGAAGGAGTTTGGTTAGATGGCTGGACTCATGCTCTCCTTTAGAGTTCCTTCTTACCCTTCCTTTCTGCTGCACATTTTTGGGAAATTTCAATATCTTCCATCACAGCTCTCCCTGGGGCTCAGGCTTCACCCTGTCAGCTTATCTTTGTAGAGTGCATGGAACCCTACCTACTAATGGAACCAGGGGAGATCTTTGCATTCTCAGATACCCATGGGAGACAGTAAGGCATTACAGAGCCCTGTTAGAAATAGGAGACTACATATTTGCAGAAATCAAAGCCCACTGGACATTGTCTTGCCTAGTCCCAGATATCTGCTGAAATGCATTTTCCTAATTAATCCCACGTTATTGTCTACAACTGCTTCCTTCAGATGCCTTTATCCTGTCTAATGGTTTCTGGAAGCGCTTTTGCCTGCCTGGGAAGGAGGTAAGACTAGGGCAGGAGCAGGGAGAGTGGCTGTCAGGCCAGGTCTTCTGTGCCACGGCTGAGTGGGACCGCTGCCTGTCCTAGAGACCTGGTTCGACACTAGTTCAGACAGAGTGCTGCCAACTGCAGTAGGATGATGGAGGTTCCTAGCACTTACCTTTCATCTCTGAGCACACCACACCAGCTGCCATGCCATCTCTGCACAGTCCTGGGCCCATATTTCTCTCCTGGCACTCCAGAAAGAGTGATTCTGTGCCACGGCAGCTCAGCCCCTCCAGCAAGGCAAGGTCATGCCCTTGGCCAAATTGGGCTCCAATGGGTGCAGACTCTGCTGGTCCACAGCCCAGCTGCTTGCAGACCACCTTGGCCTCCAGCATGGTCCAGCTCTTGTCACAGATGCCATACCAGGTAGCGTTGTACAGAACCTCCACACGCCCTGCACAGGGACCAGGACCATCCTGCGCCCGCAGCTGCAAGGGGTTGGTGCCTGCAGCAGAGAGCAGAGGGGGGAAGTGATCTCCTTGGGCTCTCCACACTCATGGAGATGGAGAGTTTGGAAGTAGAGTGACATGGGCACTAGCACAGAAAAAATGCTGACAGGTCAGGTTTGTGCTTTACTGACAGTTGCATGGAAGCAGAGGCTTGTGAGCAACAGCACACATACATATATGCCAGCACACTAACTTGCACACACACACTCCAGCTCGCACTTCATAAAAGTATTCAATTAGAGACACTCCTTCTGACTTGCTCTAGGCCATTTTTTTCAGTGCTCTGCTACAGGCAAGCAACCATTCAGCAGCACCCATTGGTTAGAGTTAGGCTTACTGCCCTACTCCAATACCTTGCATGTGATTCCTCTATAAGCCACATTCATGGGAGACCCACACCATTCTAGGGCAGCCAGACACTAGACTCTCCTGTCAAGGAAATGTACATCTTGATTTTTAACAGGGCTTTGCCCATCACAAGGTGCTCCCCTCCCCTCCCCTCCTGTTGAAGGTGCTGTCATTGGTGAGCTAGAGTGACTGTAGGTTAAGTCAGCATAAGTTGGATGCACAACTCCTTGCAACAGCATATTGTTAAACACCTTCTGAATGTGCAAAGGCATTATAAAGCATGCATAAAGGGTTTACAATCAAAGAAACTTCTCAGAAGTCACCTATTACGATACTGCATCATTCTCGAGGTGTTTATGGCACCTTTCTCTCAAACGCACACATACTGAAACCTTCCTTTCCAAGGAGAAGACATGGAACTTCCTAAGTACTGAGCTGAATCAAAAAAGTGGGATGTGCAGGCTCATTTCTGCCCTGTGTGTACCTAAATTTGAAGGTGTCTGATAGCACAAGGCACTTTAATTCTGCAGGCAAAGGTGAAATGGAATTAACAGTTCAATCCAGATAAACTCAAAAAAAAAAAAAAAAAAAAGAGAAAAAAAAGAAAAAAAGAAAGAAAATTGAAGAAAATACCAGCAGTGAAGTTAATTTCTTACTGGGTCAATTTCCCTGTATACAGGATGGATTCCCTACCATCTGATGACTTAAAATTTAAGCTGAATAGCTGTCCCAAAAGTCTGCCAAAAACTGAAGCGGGTCATGAAGACCCCAGCCTGCTATGTGCAAAGTTATGACTGAAGATAAGACTTGCTAGCCAGTCAATCTTAAATATGTTCACCTGCAGAACTTGCCCCAGCCAAGAAATAACAGTGCAGTTTCCTTAGTGCTGGAACAGAAAAGGTGGGACAGTGCAGGCTGCTCCTGATCCACCTCTGAGGTGGGTTCATCTGACCAACAGTTGGTGTCTTCAGTATGGAGCATTCCCTACATGGGAGAGAGCCAGGATCAGGCTCCTAAAAGTCCCTCGAGGCACTTCAGGATCAGAATTCATCTCTTCATAAGGTGAAATCTATAGAGGAACTGGCAAGCAACATCTTTCAGTCTTGTGTGCATGTGTTTTGGTACCTTAAGGCATCTAAAGGAGAATGAAGCATTGATATTTGAGGAATGGGGTCCTATCCATGTGCAGGCAGTGGGACCTAAATAGCAACTCAGGTGAGCAAATGTCATCTGCTTCATGGTGTCTCTAGCCTGAGCATCTCTCCAGCCACTCTTGACTCAGTTGGCTGGATAATCTTTGACAATGCCCAAAGTCTGGCCAGCTAATCCCATGAGTAGTCCTATAGATGGACATCTACACTTAGTACCTTAATATCTAACCAATTTAGGAAACACCATAAGATGTAAAAATGTGACATTTCTCAGGGTCTCCTGGCCTGAAGATGGGGTTAGGTTGCCTGCAATGCCCTACGTTATCTTGGATATATGCATAGGGCTCTCAGATATGACTCAGGATGTGCAATCCACCTCATGCTCCTGCCTCAGTCAGGATACACCTGGTAGGAAGCATCTACGCCAAGGCAAATGAATGCTATAAAAGGAATGGCAGTATTTCTGCTGCACTCCAAGTGGCTGGTGAAAATCTGTGGAAGAGTGAGAAGGAAAAACAAAGCCTACCACAACCCTTGGGCAGAACAATGTCTTTGTGTCCAAGCCCACATCAATTCCCATTGGATGGGGACTCTTCTGGATGTCCCACTCTTGTGCCCATACCTGTGCACACCACGCCAGCATCCTCACTGTGACCGCAGTTGTGTTCTCCCCAGTTGCTCAGTGTACACTCCTGAAGGGTGGACTCTGTTCCTGTACAGTGAACGTTGTCCTGCCAGATGGGGTCTGAACCTTGTCCAAAATGAGCTGAGCCTGGTGCTGACATCGCCATCCCGCAGCCCAGCTCCCGGCACACAACTGAAGCATCCTGTAGGTCCCAAGTGTCATCACACACAGTCCCCCACTTCTGGTCATGAAAAATCTCAACTCTCCCAATGCAGTTGTTCGAACCATTCATCAGCCTCACCAGACGGTGTTCTGAAGTCTTTGTATCTGTACAGGGAACAAAGTGCACATTCACACTTGGTCAACAACTACGGCTCCAAGGGATTAAACCATGGGAAAACAAGAACTACACCCTTCGAGATGCCTAGGAAATATGCTACATTGTCAAAGATGTCTTGGTATTTTCCTCTCATCTACTCACACAAAAAGCTCCAGAGCTTGGAGCTCGGTGCCCGACAAAGGGTTCTATGTTCAGTAGTGATCATGCAAAGTGGCAGGAGGCACTGGAGATGAGTTAATGCAGCTAGGGTTATCAGAAGGGGAGGAGGCAGGAGAATAATTATCTTTGGGTGGTTCCTTCTGCATATAATCTTCCTAACAGCTTGCTAAGATCTTGCAGAAGGAAGAGCATCACCTGATGGGGCATTCACTCTGATTCTATTTTATTCTTCACCAGGGTGTGGAAAAGGCACTTATCCGAATACAAAGATGTGACTGGATCGCTGCTGCACCAACCCTGCGTAGTAACATAGCATGGCCTGAGTTGGAAGGGACCTTAAAGACCACCTAGTTTCAACGAGTATTTATAGATAGGGCTCACCTGAGCACACCACGCCAGCATCCTCCCTGTGGGTGCAGTCGTTGGATCCCCATGGCCTCCTCTGGCACTCAGAGAGCGCAGCTTCTGTCCCTGTGCAGTTCACATTATCCAGCCAAACACGACCAGAGCCTTGCCCAAAGTGAGCTGAGCCTGGGGCTGAGACAGCCGTCCCGCAGCCCAGTTGCCGGCACACCACCGTGGCCTCACTCAGGCTCCAGTCATCATCACACACTGTGCCCCACTGGTCATCATGCAGCACCTCCACACGCCCCATGCAGTGGCTGGGGCCATTCACCAGGCGCAGCTGAGCTGGTGTTTCGGTGATTATGCCTCCTGTTGGCAAAAGGGAGAAACATAGAATGCCTTAGGTTAAAAGGTACCTTAATGATTGTAGAATCATGAGATGGATTACTTTGGAAGAGACCTTAAAGATCATAGAATTGTAGAATGGCATAGATTGGAAGACAACTTAAAGATCATCCAGTTCCAAACTCCTGCTGTAGGCTGGTTGCCACCCCGTACATCAGGCTGCCCAGGGCCCCATCCAGCCTGGCCTTGAGTGCCTCCAGGGATGAGGCATCCACAGCTTTTCTGGGCAGCCTGTGCCAAAGGCCTCACCACTCTCTGAGTAAAGAAAGAGTTTCTACTGAACATCTAACCTAAATCTCTCCAATTTTACTTTAAAAGAATTCCCCCTTGTTCTGGGAATATTAGACTGTGTAAAAAGACTTCCTCTGTCTTTCTTCTCAGCCCCTTTTAAGTACTGACAGGTGTCAGTAAGATCTCCCCAAAGCCTTCTCTTCTCCAGGCTGACCAAGCCCAGCCCTCTAAGCCTGTCTTCGTAGGATAGGTGCTTCAGCCCTCTGATCATCTCTACAATGATGCTATCAGTGTATTATACAGGATTCAGAGCTGTTGAGTAGGTGCACACAAAGCAGTGTAGCCCCAGAGCCCATCCACATTCAATACGTGAACACTGAGCTGCCCCATAAACTTCTGCAACCTATTTTTAATGGGTCCAGGAGCCTGTTGTATTGGCTTGGAGACCCCAGCAATACCCAAAGGAAGAGGCTTTCTGTATATACCCCAAGGAGTTCTGCTAAGTGTGGCATGACACTGTGCAGTAAAGAAGAGAGAGGACAACGTCACCCTTCTACCCAGGTGTCCACCACCCATCACTCTGTTGGAGCTTTGAAAATGGTATTAAGCCCTGGGGAAATGCATCCTCCTCTGAACTTCTCCTGGTATGCCAGCATGATGTTACCGGAGGTTACCTGCACACACAACTCCAGCATCTTCTCCGTGGTCACAGTTATTGACTCCCAGTGGCCTGGCCTGACATTGAGACAGGGCAGTTTCCGTCCCAATGCACTGAACGTTGTCTAGCCAAATGGGACCTGACCCCTGGCCAAAGTATGCTGAGCTATGGGCTGATACTGCTTCCCCACAGCCCAGCTGCCGGCACACCACTTTGGCATTAGCAAAGCTCCAGTCGTCATCGCACACAGTTCCCCACTGGCGATAATACAGTATCTCCACTCTCCCAGAACAGAGGTTCGAGCCATTCACAAGGCGCAGCTCTGCAGAACCAGTGCTAGGATCCAGGTGGTTGCTGTCTGAGCCTACAAGAAGTAAAGAGGTGCACCATGAAAACCCCCTTGCCCTCATTTCATAGAATTATAGGATCATAGAATCGTAGAATCATAAAATGGCTTGGGTTGGTAGCATCAGACCCACTTGCTACAAGCATATCTTTATGCCATTCATGCTCTCAGCAGCTGAAAAGCTCCCCACATTATCACAGGATCATAGAATGGCCTGGACCGGAGAGGACCTTAAAGAGCATCCAGTTCCAAACCCACTTCCATGGGCAGGGTTGTGACCCACTAGATCTGGCTGCACAGGGTGCCATCCAACCTGTTCTTGAGCACTTCCAGGGATGAGGCATCCACAGCCTCTCTGGGCAATCTGTTCCAGCACCTCACCACCCTCTGAGTAAAGAACTTCCTCCTAACATCCAAACTAAATCCTCTCTCTTCTAGTTTAAAACCACCCCCCTTGTCCTATGACTATCAGATTATGATACTGGGACAGTTTTGGCACAGGGAGGTACGACACCCACCAATTGCCTGTACCTTGATAAGCCACCTAATCTCCAATTCCGACATATTTTGTGGTTGCAAAGGATTTCTCAAGCTGATTTCACAATGCCAGTTAAAGCACAGGAACAATCTGGTGTCCCTTCTATTAGTAGGAATAGGGTGAGGAAGTATCTGAATGCCTCTTTTTGGTCCCTCTCCCCTGCCTAAAGTTGAGTCTTACAGTGCCTGAAAAAATACAACGGGTGGCTTCAAATCTAATGTTGTCTTTTTCCCCAGAAATTCAGCTAATGCAAGGGTCCTGCTGACCACGGAGAAGTGTGATGTGCAAAAGCCACATCCCACAGAAGTGGCTCAGAATCTCAGGACCTTTGCAAGGTGAAATGTGCACTGATTTCCTGATAATCCAGTTTCCAAAATTGGTTTCCAATTTGCTCTCTTGCCTCCATATGGGATAAACCACAAAAAATCCAACTGTATCCTCCCACCCTATATTTTCCTAGGGTGTTACCTGAGCAAACCACACCAGAATCTTCACCACGGTGGCAATTGTTCTTCCCCCAGTCATTTGCTCTGCAGTAAGAAAGTGCGACCTCTGTCCCTGTGCAAATGACACCATCCAACCAGATGGGTCCAGATCCTGCCCTGAATTGCCTGTCTCTGGTGGCTGGCAGTGCATTGCCACAGCCCAGCTGCTGGCACAACACATTGGCATTGTCCAGGTCCCAATGGTCATCGCACACTTTCCCCCACCTGCTGCTGTAGAACACCTTGATGTAGCCAGCACAGCAGCGTGGTCCATCCAACAGGTGGAAGGGAACCCACTGGGAAGTGAGCTGCTCTGCAAGGGACACAGCACTCACAAAGGGTCCTGTGCAGAAGAGCTGGGAATGCCTACACCACCTCTGCTAGCTTCATATGGCCTCTGCAACCAGCAACACGAAGCACTTCTCCTTTGGTAGGCAAATAAAAAAGAAAATCCAGATCTAGGAGAGAAAATGCTCTGCATTTTCGTAATAAAAGACAATTGTCTTTAAAGGGGATTTGGATGTTTTTTCCCAAACATGTTCAGGAACAAAATGAAAACACTGCAGAGTAGATGGAAAACTCTGGATGTATGGAGTAGCTACCAGTTGACTGTTGCATTAGGTAAAGTAACCACCAGCAGGTCAAGAGAGGTGATCCTTCACCTCTGTTCAGCACTGGTGAGGGTGCACCTGGAGCTACGGGGTCCAGTTCTGGACTCCTTAGCATAGCAGAGACATGGACATGCTGGGAAAAGCCCAGTGGAGGGCTACAAAGATGATGAAGGAACTGAAGCACACCTCCTGTGAGGAGCAGCTGGGAGAGCTGGGACTGCCCAGCTTGGAGAAGGCTCATGGGCATCTTATCAGCATGTATAAATACCTAAAAGGAGGGTAGAAAGAGGATGGATCCAGGCTCTTTTCTGTGGTGCCCAGGAACAGGACAAGCGGCAATGGGCAAGACTAGAACATAAAGAAGTCTAAATATTAGGAAGCAATTCTTTACTCTTTGGGTGATGGCACAGTTTGCCCAGGGAGATTGAGGATTCTTCTTCTTGGAGAATTTAAAAAGCAATCTGGACATGGTCCTGGGCAATGCCTCTGCTTGAGTAAGGGTCTGGACCAGATGGACTCAGAAGTCCCTTCCAATCTCAACTACTCTGCCATTCTGTGATTCTGTTGTTCTATGCTGAGACGGTGAAGGGAGGTGTTTGCGTGCAGCCTTGCAATAGTGATTTGCATGATGTTGTATGGAGCCAAGAGCCAGTGGGTGGTGTTCCAGCTGTGCACAAAAATAATGAATTTTGATGGGCTGAAAAGCAAGGAGACGTTATTTGGAAAGAAGAGAACATAAAATTAAGCAGGCATGAACAGGAAATAACACCTCAGCACCTCAGCTATCAGCAGATTTAAAGCACAATCAGTCATCTCCCATCTATGATTCGAAGAGCAGTAGAAGCGCCCGCTCTTGTTTGTGTTGGAAGAAAGAGAACGTTAGGCCCCATCTTTGTAAATGAACAGCCTGGCCCTGAAGAAGTGGCCAACACAAATATGCAATTTGTGATCTTAACAGTAACAGACTGGTAAGGCTCCAAACATTTCCCAACTGCTCTGTGCGAGGACAACAGCGCAGAGGCCAAAGTAATTATCCAGCTAGTAAGGCCTCCTGCTCCATCAACCATTTTCCGTTCCTTTTTAAAGACTGGCAGGTAAAAGGAGGCTTTGCCCAGTCTGTCTACAAGCCCTGTCACCCCATCCCTGCAGATCATAGATCCCTCTTTCCCTATACACATGTTCAAGTGGGATGCACCTTCTCCCATGCAGATGCTACTCACCAATGAGGCATGCCAGGTAGATGAGGAGCCCTGATAAAACATAACTAGCCAGGGTGCACTGGACAGGCAGAAAATGTCCTGAACACCGCATGCCACTGCTTCTAAGGCAGGTGATCATCCTAGGAAGAGCTGCAAGCTAAGCGGAGTGATGCCAAAGTCAGAAGTGATATGATTGGTTCCCTGCTCTGCAAAGCCCTGCCCTGTGTTTGCCCTGTGCTACAGCTTACATACGAGGAGAGCACAGGGGCAGACACTGACCTCTGCTTTCTGGTCATCAACAAGATCTAAGCGAACAGCATGGAGCAACATCACGGGAGGGGAGGATCAAGCTGAACGTTAGCAGAACATTCTGCATTGGAGAGAAGTGGGCATGGGACAGACATCTATAACAGCCCCGAGAGTTTGTACGCTACTGAGTGCCTGAATTTACTCCTCTTAATGTCAGTAAGGATCACACAGCCTGGAGTTCTCTTCCTGCTCATGCAATAGACGTATAACCATAGAATAACTAGATGCACTGCAGCTACACACAGAATATAGAGAAGTGGAAAAATTCTTATTCAAGGGAAGATTTCCTCAGTATGCAAGACCTGCAGCAAAACATTGCCTCCAGTTCCTTATGCATGATCAGTAACAAAGTAGAGCAATAAGTTAACTGGAAGTGACTAATGCAGAAAGCCTAACGGTCAGCATAAAAATAAATGTGATTGCATTCTGTAAAGAGATTTCTGACCATGGATAATGATTTCGAAAGAACTCAGGCACGGATCTGTGCTCAGGTCCAGCACAGTTTTGCTGTTCCCCATGCTGAGTCATAGGCTGGGTTGGGACCCGGTGTCTGCATCTTCCCTCAGCCAGGCACCCCATCCTACAAAACTACTTGAATCTGAGCAGCTAAACACCTCGTCCTCCTGCTATCCTTCTTCTACAGGCACAGAGCAGTGGGTAACACTGTCCACCCAACATGGGACCCACCTTCTGTAGGGGCACATCACTCTCTGCTCTTTGTTTTTATCTGGTGGGTTTCTAACACATGCTTGAGTTAGAACCCTCAGGGAAGACCCAACACTCTTGATCAGGAAAGTGCAAATCCCCAAATCAGTAAGCACAGAGTCAGATATAACACGCGGGAGGTCACAGAGGCCAGAAGGAGGAAGAAGCAGCATAGAAATCAAATCCCTGCATCATTCTCAGGCACAAACCGGAAATAGGGAACCATAGGCCTCCTGAAAAGGACAAGCTGTCCCTCTGCATGCAGGCTGGAGTAGCTCAGCTCTTCTATTTTTATAAGGGCAGGGAGTAAGAACATGTCTTTGCAAAGACACCACTAAAATTAATGTTGATGATGAGTCTGAAATGGATGCGCTGCAGGCACTCACTTCCCAGACTGCAAGCTCTCCATTCCCCATGCACGTGGGCATTTTGCTCTCTTTCCTCATTTTTACTAAAATGTACACCCTCCCATAAGCAGTAACAAATCAACCTCACAGCTGAGAATTAGCAGAGCTGATGCTTGGTATCCTTCTTGCATTGCCTTGGGAAGGGAATGAGATGTCATGGCTACCCTAGGCAATCCCAGCCCAGATGACTGCATCAGTCCAGGAGATACTGACTCCGGAAGAGGCAGTCACCATTCTGAAACCGTCAGCAGCAGGATTTCCAGAAAGTAGGAAAGTTTTCACTGCTCGTGAATTGATCACCAAAGAGGAAGAAAAGCCAAGCATGTTGTAGTATTTTTTTTTTCATGAGGAAGTGATACAAGCTGGCTTAGTAACAATCAGTTAGGAAATTAAGCCTGTACTGGCAGAGAAAGTACATTCCAAGTTTCATTTCCTCCAAACATCATCTGAAGAAGAGGGGAGAGCTGAAAAAGCACTTAAACGGTGCCCAGATCAAATAACCCACTTCTGCTCCAAGATGTGGCAACTTGGACAAAGCCCTTTCTCAACCGCTCCCATAACAAAGGCTGCACTACAACATTGCTCTTGCCCATCCTACTCCATGCTCAGGGGAGCAGTGTTCAGCTCAGCCCCCTCCATTTTGCTATACCAGCAATTGGCCACGCACAGCCCTGAATAAACCAAGGTTTGGCAGGATAGAAGACCAACAGTGAGTGTCTATGGGACAGACTCAAGATGAAAACTGGGCATATTTCCCTCTGCTCTTGTAACACTGTTAAGTCCCAAGTCTCTAATTCTCTAGCAAAATCATGTGTGAAGAGGCAGGGACATGATGCTCAGCTTTGGGAGTTCAGTCTGCAGGGCTAGCCTCACGTAAAGACAATTCTCCTGCCTCCAAAACCATCATAAGATATTCCATCCTGCCCCAAACCATGGAGTCATGGAAACATAGGGTCTCTGGATTATACAATCATACAGTCATAGAGTCGCAGTATGGCTTGGCTTGGAAGAGCTGTTAAAGCCCATGGAGTCCCAACAGCCCTGCCATGGGCTGGTTGCCCCCCACCATATCACATATCACACCCATCCAACCTTCAGCGCCTCCAGAGATGGGACAACCACAGGTTCTCTGGGCAGCCCATGCCAGCACCTCACCATCTTATTCCCTCCTAGCACCTCACCTCAATCTCCTCTCATTTAGTTTAAAGCCATTCCCTCTTCTTCTCTCACTGTCAGAACATGACAATAAGCGGTCTCCTTCGTGTTCATCATCTCCCTTTACATACTGGAAAGACTCGGTGAGCTGTCCCCTCAAGAAACGAATCCCAGGAACCTTGACCAGCCTGTGCTGTACTGCAAGAAGCCCTGGATGAATCTGCTGGAGGAGCACGCATTGCATATGGGATCCCTGTGATCAGAAGCCAAGCATCACTCACCCCAAAGGCACACCAGCAGGAGGAGGACCCCCACACTCTTGGCTCCAGTGCAGCTGGGTTGGTTTCTGCCCCAGGGGAACCTGGGTGACAGATGGAGTGCACCTGGCAGCCCCATGTTCACCCGTCCATGGGCTGGAAGCTGGAGCAGAACACCCTGCTGAGAGCCAGCAGCTGAGTGCCGGGTCCCACCGGCCAGCTGGGAGGGACAGAGAGGAACTGGGGCAGATGGGAGTGACAGGCATTTCAGCAACAAGCCCTCTTCCTGTTCCCTCCTTTGCTCTGGGCTTTTCCCTGCTTTGCCAGCCCAGCTTCCTCTGCCCCTTGGCCATTTGGGCTTTGTGTGAAGCTGTTCCAGCAGGTGACTCTCTGCTCCATGCCACAGCCTGCTCCTGTCACTAGATTGTGAAATGGAGATCTGTTCCAGGAAAGTGCAGAGCAAACACAGCCCTCTCTGCACCCTGGTCCCGTGTTTTACGTGCCAGCCCCAAGGGCACCTATGTGGTCCTGCAGTGTCATGGGTATAGCACAAGATGACTTCTTCTGTTGACCTAAATCAAGCCTTCATGTACGGGACTCCTCATGCACCGATCCCTCCTCTCTTATGTCACTGGATGTGTCCCTTCTGTTGGAAGGAGTTGGGGTGGCCTCCCTGCTATATCTCAGAGGCTCCCCCTGCTGTCCTCATCTCCTGACCTCCATCCAGCTGTTGTTCTACAACAGAAGAACTTACAGCTCTCACCTATGGAAGCTTGCAGACTTTGGGAGATGCTGTACTTTCCCACTCTTAGTAAATTCCCATAGACAAGCAGCTTAGTCCCTGCAAAACATGCAATTTGGCTTGCTTAAAATGACTGTGAATCATGTACCTGTGACTCCATTCAAGATTGTCCTTTGGGATGCCATTTAGACCCTGATGGAAGAATGAGTAATTCACTTTGAGTCCTTTATGCTAAGGTGTGGTTAACTATGTCCAGGGAAAGGTAATTTCTCATTAGGAGAAAACCAGAGTAGAGCAGAGAAAACAAAACAGAATAGAAGAGAGTAGGGGAGAAGGTAAGGAAAGGGAGGAGAGCCTTAGTCATGACCTTTTCTTCATCACAATTCTGCTCAGCCCTGCCAGCCCCAACACCAAGGATGCAGCAGAAGGATAGTGGAGCTGGGGACACAAAGTAAAGTGAGAGCAAATGCCCCTCAGTAGCACCTTCCAGAAGCTCACTGCCCTTGGTGCACTCTCTGAACCAGCTCCTGTCCCTGATGCATGGTGAACAGCACTACATTCACTATAAAAGACATGGAAGATCCAGAGTTTTACTTCGCAGCAAAATTAAACCCCCTCAACACTCTTCTCCTCAACACCTCCCCCAAAGCATACATCTTTTTATTGGATTCTCTTGGCTACTACAATGCACAGAAACGGTTTCAGATAACTTGTTAACAGCTGTACCTGGTGAGAGGGTAGGAGTTGAACTTGATGATCTTTGTGGTCCCGTCAGACTTGGGATATTCTCTGATTCTATGATAGACCAGAAAAATAAAACATTAAAAGTCAGATATATTGTACAATGAATCCCATTCCATTGCATTTCATGGATGCCTGGAGAGATGGCAGGAAATCACTTTATTATTCAAAGACAATCACTTTCAGAAACACTATCCTATGGCTACCTTGCAGTCTCCAAATTTACTTGCAAGAACACACATTTGACAAGAGCTAAGTAATGAGAACAGTTCTCTTCAAGACTGAGAGACAAGACAAGAGAAGTCTTCTCATCTCAATATCTTTCCTAATCTGCAGCACATGAAATCAACCTCCCCTTCAGTGATGAGCTAAACTATTGCAAACTGTCTCTAGAATAAAGGTGAAGAAGAGAGCTTGGGGATAGTTTGAGATGGTTAAAATAACAGGGACAGAGGAAGCTCATCGCTTTAATTTTTTTTAGTACAAATAGACTCTTTACCAGAGTCTGTTGTGACAGGACGAGGGGAAATGGTTTCAGACTAAAAAAAAGTGAGATTTAGATTGGATATGAAGATGTTTTTTTACAGTAAGGGTGGTGAGGCATCCCTATAAGGGTGGTGGGTGCCCCATCCCTGGAGACATTGAAGGTCAGACTGATGGGGCTGTGAGCACCTGATCAAGCTGTGGATATCCCTGTTCATTGCAGGAGAGTTGTACCAGATGACCTTTAAGGATCCCCTCCAACTCAAATGAGTCTATGATTCTAAGTTTCCAGAATTGTTCTTTGCTGATTAGCTGAAGGACTGGAAGCACAAGGTCACTGCCCAGCCATGTTGGGGGGTCCCTGGGGCTGAGCTCTTCTAAACCATGACAGGAAAAAGATGAAAAGGGAACTGTGCTTCCTAATTAGAGAGTAATTCCACGTCAAAATGAGAACCACAGCTTTAGGAACAAGAATAACAACAAAAGCAAACTCTGCAAAGCCTGCCTGCATTCTAGAGAGGGATCTCTTCATTACCATGACCTTTTTAGAGTCTCTGGATCTTAAGGGTAATGAAAAAGTAAGAACATTCCAACTTTTCTGTAGGCTTTCTCACCCTTCATAAGCAGCCCATGAACTGTATTATCTTCCAAACCACATCTAGTATCATCTGAACCACTGTTTGGACTGGAGGAGCAAGACGATGTGTAAGTAGATGCAGCGTTCAACCTTGGGTATCAGTTTCTTTCAATCTGTAGTTCAGGCTGTACCTTTTTTTTTTTTTTTTTATATTTCTCTGATTTGGGAATAGAAGACGGGTAGGAATCAACATCATCTCTCTTTCCCCAGTGCAAAGACATGGGATGCAGAGTTGCAGAACCTAAACTTGGTATGCCAGCAGAGGCCTTGAGAAGTATGGGATGATAAGAGATGATACCCACTGGAAAACTCAAGGCTACAAGCAACTCACCAATTGTCAGCATGCAGACCTGGATCTGGACAAAAGCAGTACAGAGAACAAAGACAATAAGGAACAAGGACCCAGATGAAAGTGCAGCATGCAGTCCATTTGGATGCAAGATTGGCTTGCAGATAGATAAGGAAAGACCAAACAGTATATTAGAAATATCACAAAATTTGTTAAAATAGGTGAATATGAACAAGGAAGAAAACTGGAGGCAGAAGGAAGTCCATGAATACTGCACTTAGGAAAAAATGCTTTGATAAGTGACAACTCACTGCCAAGCCTTCTTGTACTGATGCCATTGATCTTTAGACGGAGTGAATAGTGGAAAGATGAAGTGAAGAAACCAGGATGTGTATAATAAGCTACCCTGAGTAGGTCTTTTTTCCCTCCTCATAATAGAGGCCAGGACACACATCCCTGCAGGCATTAATCAAACATTCCCTTCATCAATATCAGCTGGACTACTAACTGTTCATGCAGCGATAATTATAAGGTTAACACAGTATTACTACTCAAAAAAATGCTTCTACAAACCTTAAACACTTCTCCACATAACACCACAGCCATAGGCTCAACCAGAGTTCCGCATGGAACTCAGAAATCCACATTCTGGGATGATTCTGTTGACCAAGGTGGGTGGAAACTGAGTCACCATAGTGTTGATTGGACGGGATCTCTGGGGAGCCCAGGTCTAATCTCCCATGAGTTGATAATGGTGATCATGGGCAAATGACACTAGTGGGTCAGGTGGAGACTGGAAATGTAGGACTCGGTTTGCCTTGAAGAAAATTCCATCTTCCTTCTCCATTAGTCTTTCCTTCCTGAGCGAAGAGATCACACCACTATGCCCAACCCCTATTCTGAACCAATGTGTCCACGTTACCTGAACACACCACGCCGGCATCTTCACCATGATTGCAGTTGTGTTCTCCCCATGGCTTGGCCAAGCACTCCAGGAGGTTGTTTTCCATCCCCGTGCAGTTCACATCATCCAGCCAGATGGCGTTACGCCCTCTCCCAAACCAAGCTCTGCCAGGGGCAGAGAGTACTGTCCCACAGCCCAACTGCCGGCACACAACTGCAGCATCCTCCATGCCCCAGCCATCATCACACACAGATCCCCACAGCTGCTTGTAGAGCACTTCCACTCTCCCAGCACAGGAATTGGAGCCATTCACCAGTCGCAATGCCGTGGGATCTGAAACAAGGTGCATGTGTTTTTTGGAAGCCTTCTTCCATACCTGCACTGCTCACAGTAATCAGATAGCTAAAGTCTGTCACTGATTTTTTCTCCTTTTCTGAAACTTATAACCAAGAAACTTTTCTATGCATTTCGAGCCATTAAAAATGACATGCTTAAAAGCTTTTGCAATGGCCAAAGACCTTGCAATCTTGACAGTTTTGGTACCAAAACACTAGTAGGCATCTGTGCCTACATGCTATGCAGTTATGATGCTCAGGTGTGTTGAATCACCTGAACTTCTGGGAAGGAAGTACATGCTCCTGTTCTTACACTGAATATACATAAATATCATAGAAACTGAATATTTAAAGTGAGGTTTTTATCATCTAGAACAAGAAAATTGCTGATAAAATTTGTCCATGCTTCCTGGAGAAGAATACAATGGAATTTGTACAAATCTCTCTGGTTGCTGATTCCTTGCACAACAAGCCCTTCCCTCCTAGTGCTGCTCTCAGTTTAGCAGCTGTTAGTTGTTTTCTTGATTGCATCACACTTTAGTTCTCTCTAGGACCCTAAGAAAAGCTTCTTTCTTCCCATCATTCAAAGGTTTTGTTGTACATCTTTCATTGCTTTGCTCAGATCCTTCTGCCCCTCACCAGCTAAGCACCTCTTGGGTTGCTTTTGTCTCCCACCTCCCCAAGGCTTCACTGGCATGCCCAGCCACTGAATGAACTTGCCCCTGCAGAACAGCACCCTGAGTTCTGTGGGTTTTGTGCTATCCTGAAATGTCACACACTTCCTTCCTCCAGCACAGCCCAATACTCTCCTGAATCATAGAACAGTTTGTGCTGGAAAGGACCTTAAGGCCCATCTAGTTCTAAACCCCTCCCATGGGCTGGTTGCCACCCACTACATCAGGATGCCCAGAGCCCCATCCAGCCTGGCCTTGAGCACCTCCAGAAACAGGGTATCCTCTACTTCTCTGTGCAGTTCATGCCAGTGCCTCACAGCCCTTCGAGTAAAGAATTTCCTGCTAACATCTAATCTAAATCTCCTCTCTTTTAGTTAGAATAGTGAATACTGATATTCAAGAAAAAAATTACCTGAGCACACAACACCAGCATCTTCACCATGATTGCATTTACTTGGCTCCCCTTTCCTGGATCTGCATTCAGAGAGGGCACCTTCCATCCCTGTGCACTCAACATCCTCCAGCCAAATAGGGTCGGATCCTTGCCCAAAGTGAGCTGAGCCCGGAGCTGACACAGCTGCCCCACAGCCCAGCTGCTGGCACACCACCTCTGCATCATTCAGGTCCCAGCCATTGTCACACACTGTTCCCCATTGCTGGTTGTGAAGGACCTCGACCCTCCCAGAGCAGCGGTTAGAGCCATTGACCAGCCGGAGCTGGGTTGGTCCTGGAGTTAAGAAAGACATATGCAGGTCAAACACGTAAATGTAGGAGATGGGAACCTCAAAACTGCAGTCAGATGCAGTGTAACATGGAGACTATCACTGGAATAAACACAGACATTTAATCCCATTTAAGGTGTCCTTGGGCATCCAAAAAAAGCACGTTTCATGTGGACAAATATCCATGACTGCTTTTACAGTGGGCTGATCTGTGTTGGGCATCAATTAGCTGCACTGACTAGGTCACCCTGGGCTTTAATGGAGGTGGTTCAGCCACCTGGCTTACATGGAGGAACCTGAGTGTAGACACATGATTTGTGCCGTGGAAACACAAAGTGAGAGGATGCCCTGGTAGTCCAAGTAGACTGGATGGACTCATGGTAGAGGGGAGGTTCAACGTGCAAAGGGACTTTATGGTACAGTGTAAACATGAATCGCTACAGCATCATGCATTATGGAAAGGGAAAGCATGTTCAGAGCCCAAAGGACCAGTCAGTGGGCTATGGAGGATAGCAAAATGATGGTTGGAAATTGGCACTCATCCTCCTAGGAAAAAGTCTACACAGTTAGCAGACAACCTGAAATAGGTACCTATATAGAGGCAAGAGATTTAACATGAGCAAAATAAAGTTGTCTCTCCATTACTCTACCAGTACGCTTCCCTCAAGGAACATAACAAAGTATAGAGTCCATCAGTCCTTCCAGTGTCGCTCCTTCCAGACCTGCACCACAAAGGAATGAGAGTCTCTTACCTATACACACCACACCAGCATCTTCTTTGTGGTTGCAATTACTCACTCCCCATGGTCTGGCCCTACACTCAGAGAGGGCAGCCTCTGATCCTGTGCAGTTCACATCATCCAGCCAGATGGGTTCATAGCCCTGCCCAAACCGAGCTGCAGATGCAGCCCATATGGCTGTACCACAGCCCAGTTGCCGGCACACCACTTCTGCATCATTCAAGTCCCAGCCGTCATCACACACACTTCCCCATCGCTGGTTATGCAGCACCTCAACTCTCCCAGAGCAGTGATTTGAGCCATTCACTAGTCGGACCTCGGTAGGGTCTGAAATGGAAAGAGGCAGAGAGTATCACCTCATGGTTGTAGAGCCTGTGATCAGAGACCAAGCACTTGATAGGACATGGAGAGTAAATCACAGAATCTTCGAATGGTCTTGGTTGGAAGGGACCTTAAAGCTCTGCAACCCAGTAGATCATTCTGCCTAGAGCTCCATCCAGTCTGGCCTTGAACTCCTCCAGGATTGAGCATCCACAATTGCTCTGGGAAACTGTTCTGATGGAAGTGTTTTAGAAATGTGTAGATCTGGTACTTAGGGACATTTTTTAATGAGCAATATTGGTGATAGGTGCATGGTTGGACTTGAAGACCTTAGAGGTCTTTTCCAACCTTAATGATTTTATGATTCTATGATTTATCTTGCCTCAGAGATTCAGAGATCCACATATGGGAAGAGCGTTGTCGTAGGTGAAAAAGGAAAACCAATCCATTGAGCTCCCGCACTGTTAGTACCCGTAAGCTCATCAGCTATGAACAGCAGCTACCTACCTGAGCACACCACACTGGCATCTTCTCCATGGTGACACCCAGTGACTCCTTTAGGCCTGGCCCTGCATTTAGAGAGGCTATCTTCTGTCCCCGTGCAGTTGACCTCAGACAGCCAGATGGGACCACTTCCCCGTCCAAAGTGAGCCAAGCCAGGAGCTGCGATGGCTACACCACAGCCTAGCTGCCAGCACACAATGTTGGCATCTCTCATGTCCCAGTTGTCATCGCACACTGTCCCCCATTGGTGTTGCTCCAGCACCTCGACTCTCCCAGCGCAGCGGCTTGGGCCATTTACCAGCTGGACTGCCATTGGATCTGAAATGAATAGAAAAAAAGGAAAAAGAAAAAAAAAAAACCTTCTGAAAGAGCTTCTGGAGATGACCACCCACCCATCGGGAGTACTGCATCCAGGCCTGGGACCCCCAGCACAAGAAAGATGTGGAGCTGTTGGAGCAGATCCAGAGGAGGATGTGGAAATGCTCATGGGACTGCAGCTTCTCTCCAATTATGAAAGATTGAGGGAGCTGGGGGTGCTCAGCCTTGCGATGAGAAGACTCCAGAGACACCACTTTGCAGCCTTACAGTATTTAAAAGGAGTTTATGTGCAGGAGGGAGACTGACTTTTCACTTGGGCAATTAGTGATCGGACAAGGAGGAATGGCTTTCAACTAAAAGAGGGGAGATTTAGATTAGATAACAGGAGGAAATTCTTTACTCAGAGGTGGTGGGGCACTGGAACAGGACATCCAGGGAAGCTGTAGGTGCTACATGCACGGTGGTGTTCAAAGCCAAGTTGAAAGGGGCCTTGGGCAGCAACTCAAATCAGGGGATTGGAACTAGATGATTTTTAAAGAACATGCCATTCTATGATTCTATGATTCTATGATCACCCTGGAAACAGGAGATCTTGTGAAGGGCCATGACTCTTAGCTCCACCATGTAGTGCTTTTTCTTGACAGGAAATCCCTTGGGACTCAGCAAGATGGAAGTCCAGTGAGAAGCCCTGTGTCTGTTTGCTTGATATAAAAAATGAGCCAGGAAAAATGAGAGAAGTGGCAGGGACAAGATCCTCCTTGCATCATTTTTGGCAGGAGGAATGGAATCATCACCCCTTTGCATTCTGAATACCTTTATTCTCAGTGGCAGCGTGGCTCTCCATAGAGACAGACAAAAAGAATGTGGCATAGCCTTACCTGTGCACACCACGCTGGCATCTTCTCCATGGTGGCAACTGTGTTGTCCCCATGACTGGACTGTGCACTCACTTAGGGCAGACTCCATTCCTGAGCAGGTCACTTTCTCGAGCCAGATGGGGTCATAGCCTCTGCCAAACCTAGCCCAGCCTGGAGCATATATTGGAGTGCCGCAGCCCAGCTGCCGGCACACCACTTCTGCATGCTCCATGCCCCAGCTGTTGTCACAGACAGTTCCCCACTGCTCGTGATGAAGCACCTCGACTCGCCCAGCACAGCGGTTTGGGCCATTCACCAGCCGTAACTCTGTGGGCTCTAAAGGTGGAGTGAGAAAAGTAAATTAACAGGGACATTCAGTCTTCTGAAGTAGACGTTTGTTTTTTTTTCTGAGGCTTTCAACTAGGTGCAACCATACAGTGTACAAGTGGTGGAACACCTCTCCTCTGGAGAAAGGCTGAGGGAGTTAGTCTTATTCAGTCTGGAGATGACAAGGCTTCAGAGAGCCTTACAGCCTTCCACTACTTAAAGAGAGCTTACAAAACAAGAAGACTGGCTTTTTCTGTGGGCAGATAGTGACAGGACAAGGGGGAATGGTTGAAAAATAAAAGAGGAGGGATTTTGGTTAGGTGTTGCCCTGTCAGCACTCAGACATGATTTTTGACAACTGTGTTTCCCCATCTGAATCAGTAGAATCTTCACTTGGGAGAAACTGATCACATTCAGAAGAATTTAACAGGATGCCTTGGAGTGTTTCCTATGGGCAACACCTGGAAGACTCCTGGACATCCACGTTCAAACCATAAACACCAGAACAAGCTTCAAAGTGTTGCTAATGTGACCACATCTCCCTCTGAAAACACATCTAATGAGGAAAGATATTTTTTAAATTGTATTTGTTTACTCGAGCAAAAAGAAGGTTTTGTGGGAACATGGCATCACTGTGTCCTTCCATGCTATTTAGTCTCATCTACTGAAACTCCTTGCAAATGCTGCCTGCAGGCACCCAGATTTTCTCTTCTGGTTCACAAGGATGGTATCCCATTGCAAGCTGGAGGAAAGGGGAAATATCTTTCAATCTTGGATCACCTCTAGAGATCCAGAATAAACTTGGGACATAAAAATGGAAAAGACTGCAGCCAGCGTTGTTGGCCAAATGAATCCTCTGAATGCACACACTGAAACATTCAGAGCAGCCTTGCATAATGGATGTGGTGAGCCACTTGAGAACTGCTATGTTAAGGTGTCAGACAGAGGATTAGCACAAACTCATACCCAGATAATCTGTTGATAGAACATCTAGAAGAATGGAGTTATCACTCAAGCACTATTGCTTGCAGTAGCATTACAGACAAAGGAAAACTGTGTATGCAGGGAAGAAAACTAAAATTAGATGCTGGAGTACCTGCAGAAAATCTTCTCTATGAATCCATGAGCTGGGCACTTACCTGAACACACAACACTAGCATCTTCATCATGTTTGCAGTTATGGTCTCCCCAGCGCTTCAAGTTACACTCAGTGATGGCCCCTTCTGTCCCCGTGCAGTTCACCTCATCCAGCCACACAGGATCGTGTCCCTGCCCAAACATAGCTTTGCCAGGAGCTGACACAGCTGTCCCACAGCCCAGCTGCCTGCACACCACTTCTGCATCAGCCAAGTCCCAGCCATCGTCGCACACTGTCCCCCAGCGCTGGTTGTGGTGTACCTCAATTCTCCCTGAGCAGCGGCTGGAGCCGTTCACCAGACGTACTTGCATTGGTTCTGGAAAGACACAAGTGCCAAATGTCCAGATGGCCCAGGAAGGGACCAGAGCTGCCCTGGGACCAAGAAGTCCAGTGCTTAAGTGAATCTCACTACTGAAGGTTGAGATGCTGCAGATATGAACTGAGAAGAGCAGGCTCCCCATGGTTACTCATCTCTCAAAGCTCAGCACCCAGTGTAACAACTGGATGAATGTCCCCTCTGAAGCTCCTTGTTCCTTTCTTTTCCCTATCACACACATCAGCCCATCAAGGGATTCCTCCCACCTCCATTTACAGGGCTGTCGATATCTACACCAAGGACCATTTCAAAGCTCTTCTGCTCGTCTCCACCCATTCCTTAACAAAAAATTAAAAAATAATCTAAAAAAGAAAACAAAACATAGATGCCAGCCCTGATAGGGAAGAAGTTAGACTTACCTGAGCATTCAACACCAGCATCCTCTCTGTGGCCACAATTGTGGCTTCCCCAGGAACTGACCTGGCACAGAGAAAGGGCAGCCTCGGTCCCAGCACAGGTCACGTCATCCAGCCAGATTTGTCCTGCCCCTTGCCCAAAAGTAGCTCCAACGGGGGCTGACAGAGCTGAGCCACAGCCCACTTCTCTGCACACCACTTCGGCAGCTGTCATGTTCCAGCCATCATCACACACAGTCCCCCAGCTGCCATTGTGGAAGATTTCCACTCTGCCAGAGCAAGAGCTTGAGCCGTTTATCAGCCTGACCTGGATCTCACCTGGAGTAGGTGCCCCTGAAAAACCCCAGAAGGCAAAGAAATAGAGTCTTTCTGGGCATGCATTCATCTACAATGCTTAAGAGCAAGCGATTAAAAACTTTGCTGGGTGTGCAAACACCTACAATGCTTAGGAACAAATGATTACAGACATTCTAGGACAAACAATCAACTGTAATGCTTAGGAGCAAATGATCAGAATCTTTGCTGGGTGTGTATTTATCTACAATGCCTAGAGCAACTGGACCAAATGACCACAAACTTTGCTGGGCATGCAGTCACTTACAATGCTTAGGAACAAAAGGTAGAAAATATGCTGAGCGTGCATTCGTATATAATAATTAGGAACAAATGACTGAAATTCTGTGGGTTTGCAATCACCATCAAAGTGTTGGAATAAATGATGAGAATCTTTGCTGGGCATGCATAAATCTACAGTGCCTACCAGCAACTGATCAGGAACTTTGCTGGGCATTAACCTGAAACATCTGGGGGTGACAAACGGTTTATCTCATCATAAAGGAGGTGCTAATGGAGAAATGGGTGTTCCAGCAAAGGCTACTGTAGGATGGCGTGACTCATGTCTCAGATGCTCTTCGACATATTGCCTAGACCTTATTAGAGCAATGTTCTGCACTTGGTTCAAAAGGAGATCATGACTGTGGACGTGGATATTCAAAGAAGTGAACAGAGATATGAGGAAGAAATTCTTTACTATGAGGGTGGTGATTGACCAGAGAGGCTGTGGATGTCCCATCCCTGGAAGTGTCCAAGGGATGGTTGGGGCCCTGGGCAGCCTGATCTAGTGAAAGTCAGCAGGAGGTTTGGAAATTCTTTGAGGTCCCTTCCAACCCAAGCCATTATTTGATTCTATGATTCTACGACTCTATGGTACTGTGATCTTCTGATTCTGTGATTCTGATTCTGTGACTCTGTGGTTCTACAACATTGCCAGGACCTTTTCTCAGCCCCGTGCTCTGTGCGTTCCAAAAGCTCAGCCACTACAAAGGAGGGACAGTTCTGCCCACCATTTAATCCTTTGGCTGTCCACTGCAGTTGGTGCAAGACAAAAATCAAAGAATGCTTCAGGTTGGAAGGGACCTCTGGAGGTCATCTGATCCAAGATAAGACCGGAGCAAGCCTCACCTGAACACACAACACTGACATCCTCTCCATGCCCACAGTTGTGGGTTCCCCAGGGCCTTGCCTGGCACTCGGAAAGAGCAGCTTCCATCCCAGTGCACTGCACGTTGTCCAACCAGATGGGATCTTTTCCTCGGCCATACCGAGCCCCACCAATGGCGGACAGTCCCATCCCACAGCCCAGCTGCCGGCACACCACATGGGCTCCCGCAAGGTTCCAGTGGTCATCACACACCGTCCCCCAGGTGCTGTTGTAGAACACCTCCAGCCGCCCTGTGCAGGAGTCAGGCCCATTCACCAGCCTGACTTGGGCAGGACCCGACACTGGCAATGAGAGCAAAGGGAAGGAGAAGTTAGTCAGAAATCTTAGAGAAAAAGAAACTGAGGAGCTGATGGAAAGGCATCTTTACAGCGTCTACCTGTCATCCCTATTCTGCAGGAATAAGCAAGAGGAAAACATAAACAATTATAATTTTATTATAATAATTTTAACAAGGACACATGGCAGCTGGCCCTTGAGCAAAGCCCAGATTTTCCACTTACAAACAGACAAGAATATAGTTCCTCAAAACAGGAAATGCCAAAATACATTATGATATCTTGCCAATTGCTTTTTAAGTGCGTGTGCTTCAGGGATGAACTTAAATGCCTAAACATATTTTAGCAATTAAACTGATGACTTGCAGGCTCTTTGTGGGAGCAGTTTTGAGAAACACTGTGCACTCACATGCTGTGCTCACAGATCACACCTGGCTTTGCTGGATGAACAGCCTTGACCACAGCACAAGGAACTTAAAGGCTCCTTTATTTTCGGCAAACACGTACTCTGCTACCTCAGATCAGCCTGGTCCAAGCACATCAACCCAATAACACTACCCATCACAGAGCAGGTAATTCCCATTCCCCCTCTTTTTTTCAGCCATTCAAGCTCTACAACACATAGCCAAGTCTTATCAAAATGGCAGCAACATATTCACTCGGCACACTTGATTTCTACACTTTTCACTTCACTACCTCTGTCCACCCTTTGTAATTCACTCTGATTTCACCATAAATCTGTTTTGGACAACTGGGCTGAATTCCTCTTCAATCTCTGTAGGCTGTTTGCTCATTCTTAATTTGTAATGTTGTTCTACTGCTATATCTTTTGCGACATTCACCTTCCAGAAGGTGCCAGCACTTCTGAGGAAAACTCAAGTCTTCCACAGCTGGATTTGGAGGTTCTGCACCCTACTTCCACCAGTTCCCAAGAAACCCACACAGGTTGCTCTGAGCATGCACCTTATGAACTTGGAGCAATAGTAATTAAGATGCAGAGAAAGGAAGAGGAGAACATCATTCCAGCATGGTCTTTCCCAAAATGTGGGAACACAAAGCACTCACCACACATCCCTGCGAGGATGAGGAGGATCCCTCCAGTTCCCAACCAAGTACACGCAAGCAGCCTCTTCCCCATGGGTTGCCCAGCCAGCAGTAGAAGACTTTTGGAAAAGCTGCTCCCAGCCTAGTGGGATGCAGGAGACGGGCTCTGTAAAACTGAGCTCAAGTCCACCATCAGCAAATGGAGAGGAAATTCAGCAAAACTCCATGGAGGCAGCTGCAGGAGAATGCATTCCACTTGTTCCCCAGCTTGCTGCTTGTGTTTGCGTAACACCGAGCCTAGTTTCTGAAGGGGAACTGAATCTTCCACTTTCAGCTTTATCCATGGTGATAAGCAAGTGTGTTTTGGGAACACTGTGGGCATTTGGAGTCAGTCCCCGGGGTGAATTTTATTAGATGACAACAGAGAGAGGGTAGAGGAGTTGCAAGGCTTGAAGGGTCATCATCCTGCCCAGCTCTTCTCCTTTCTCTCCCAGGAGACAGACAAAGGAAATGCAGCACCCTGTCGACACAAAGCCGTGCAAAAACCTATGGTATCATCAGCCCCAATTACTATTCTTCTGCTTTGGCTCACCCAGGTCCAGGATGCTGACCAGCAGGATTCCTAGGTTCTTATCCACAGAGCTCCTTTCAAGTAGGTCAGCCCCTCACCTGTACCAGTGCATACAGTTATTCCTCCTCAGGTATAGGACTCTCCATGGTCCATGGCCTTAAACCATGTATCATAAGGGACAGGTTGAAAATGGCTTAGGTAGATACCAGATTTGAGTTCTTTTTAGGATTCAGCCTCTGGAATAGAGATTGGGTTTCTTCCTGCCAGCAAATTTCAGTCTCCAAATTCAGTTTTTAGTCTTTGTTTAAAGAAAAAAGAAGTCCACAGTCTTAACAAGATATGATTTCTTCATACTTACCATGGTACAAAGAAATTGAAATTTGCTGTAACCACTTTACTTGGGTTTCCAGCTGTTTCCCACGCACAGGACAGTGGTTTTGTTCAGTATCTTTTTGCATTTCCCCTATTTCTTTGGGGTCAAGCACCCGCCCCATGGCTCCTTGTGACAATGACAGACCAACCAGTCTCCGAAGCTCACACACACACTTGTGCATTAGCTTTTTTTTATTTTTTTCATGCAACTTCCTGTTTATGCATGAAAATTTCATGCACTTGCATTCCTGAAGAGGGCACTCACTATTCAGGGGAAAAAAAAAAAGTGCTTTAAATTAGAGAAGTACCTTATAAGAAAACCCTCCTGTTAGACAAGCTAGACAGGGGTTGTTCACCCCTTAGAGGTCTGTTTGATTTTTGGGGAGACAATCCAGTTCTACAGAATACTTTGTCTTCATCTGCTTGTTCTATTAATTCTCCAGATTCCAGCCTCTCAAACTGAGGCCTCTTGCATTTTCACACAGATAATCTGTAGAGCCATGTCACAGAAAATCACAGAATTGTAGAGGTTGAAGAAACCTCTGGAGATCATGTTGTCTAACCCCCAGCTAATGAAGTCTTATGGTGGGTCAGCCACTCCTCCCAGCTTTGTGTCATCAGCCAACTTGCTGAGGGTGGGCTTTATCCCTTCATCCAGGTCACTGATTAACATGTCGAACAAGATTGGACCCAGCACCAGCCCCTGGGGAACACTGCCAGCTTCAGACCTCCAGCTAGACTCATTGCCACTGATCACAACCCTCTGAGCTCTGCCAGTCAGCCAGTTCTCAGCCCACCTCACTGTCCACTCATGTTAGTCCATACTTCCTAAGATTCATTACAAGGATGTTGTGGGAGGCAATGTCAAAAGCCTTGCTAAAGTCATGGTACACAACATCCACTGCTCTCCCCTCATCTACCCAGCCAGTGATGGCATTGGAGAAGGCTACCATACTGGTCAAGCATGATTTCCCCTTGGTGATTTCATGTTGGCTACTCTTGATAACCTTCTTGCAAAACACAGCAGCCACCACCAGAGGCAGGGAATATCCTAAGTGGAAAGAAATGGGTTTGAGTGATGCACAGAGAAATGGTCTGCTTAAGGGGAAATTGCATCGGGAGTAGTGGGGAATAATTTAAGAGGAGAAAAATGCTGCATAATGAAATGCAGGTCTTGTGATAGAATGCAGGTCTTGTAAAGGGATGCAGGTCTTATGATAGTATGCAGTTCTTGAGTGGGATAAAGGTTTTGAAAAGGGAAGCAAGTCCTACACTAGTTGTTCTCATCTGTTTGCTCTCCAGTAATAGCATGGCATTTGGTTGATGCTTGTGGGGGATGATGGAGATAGGAGGGATGCAAGATGATGACCAAGAAAGAGGATGGGCTGGATGGACACAGGGAGATACTGGGTTATTCCAGTTTTGAAGATTCACAGAACACGGGCACCCTTCCTCTGGTTTTGCATGCAGCTTTGCTAGGGGACGGGCTGTGCTTTGTGCTCATTTAACACACTGGAAACAACAAAGCCACAAGGAAACATGTCCTGAGGAAAAGAAGAAGAAAAAGAAAAGGAAGAATAGAAAGAAGAATAGGAAGAAGAATAGGAAGAAGATGAATAGGAAGAAGAGGAAGAAGAATAGGAAAAATAGGAAGAAGAATCATAGGAAGAGGAAGAAGTAGAAGAAGAAGAGGAAGAAGAATAGGAAAAATAGGAAGAAGAATCATAGGAAGAGGAAGAAGTAGAAGAAGAAGAGGAAGAAGAATAGGAAAAATAGGAAGAAGAATCATAGGAAGAGGAAGAAGTAGAAGAAGAAGAGGAAGAAGAATAGGAAAAATAGGAAGAAGAATCATAGGAAGAGGAAGAAGTAGAAGAAGAAGAGGAAGATGAAAAAGAAGAGGAAGAAGAAGGGGAAGGGGAAGGGGGAGAGGAAGGGGGAGGGGAAGGAGAAGGAGAAGGAGAAGGAGGAGGTGAAGGAAAAGGAGAAGGAGAAGGAGAAGGAGAAGGAGGAGGAGGAGGAGGAGGAGGAGGAGGAGGAGGAGGAGGAGGAGGAGGAGGAGGAGGAGGAGGAGGAGAAGGAGAAGGAGAAGGAGAAGGAGAAGGAGAAGGAGAAGGAGGAGGAGGAGGAGGAGGAGGAGGAGGAGGAGGAGGAGGAGGAGGAGGAGGAGGAGGAGAAAGAGGAGAAAGAGGAGGAGGAAGAGGAGGAGGAGGAGGAGGAGGAGGAAGAGAAGGAGAAGGAGAAGGAGAAGGAGGAGGAAGAGGAGGAGGAGGAGGAGGAGGAGGAGGAGGAGAAGGAGAAGGAGAAGGAGAAGGAGAAGGAGAAGGAGAAGGAGAAGGAGAAGGAGAAGGAGAAGGAGAAGGAGAAGGAGAAGGAAAAAAAGGAAACGGAAAAGGTAAATAGGAAAAGGTAAAAAGGAAAAGGTAAAAAGGAAAAGGCATGGAGGAGTTGCAGTGACCCTGAGCTGTTTCTGTTCAGAAGGGCCTGCTGCTACTTCAACTCCTGTCACAGTGCATTCTTGGCTGTTTCTCATTTTCTCTGAGTGAAATGGAAACCGAAAGCACTTCAGAAAATCTTTGCCCTCAGAAGCACTCGGGGCTTTGGCTGCATGCCTGACGCCCAGAGCAGCTTCATATAGCTGATCCAGCTGATAGGGGTGTGGTTAAGGGGAAACTGCTGTTTTCCCGTTACAGCTCAGCAGGAGGCCAAGTAGATACAAAACTGTTTAACATCAGTTTTGAACTGCAGTGCAGAGCAGAAATGGACCTCAGAATTGGCCCAGAAGTGTGTGGAGAGCACTGAGCAAAATATAATTAAGGTATGTTAACGTTCTCATTCGTAAGGATAGGAAAGTATGTAATCTAAGCTGTTTTTGAGTTCACTCATGGATATTCTATAGCAATCTGGGAGACTGTTGCACGTTCAGTGCTGTTTTCAGTTCTGCATCCTACTGAAATGGTGCCTCCAGTTTTCCCTGTCAGGGACAGAATCTGCTGATTTTCATCTTTTATAACCTATTTCTGCCTAGAAAAGGTAATATTGTTTCATAATGCTACTACTGGATAGATTTGGCTTGTATCCTTTATTATCAGTGTAGGCATGAATCCATGACAAACCAATGGTACACAGATTCTATATATGCCATGTGTCAGTCATGAGCTCAAATTGTCTCAAATAGTAAATCTGTGCCTAAAAAGCCTCAAATACAATATGCAGTTGTAGGTTTGGTAAAAGTGAAATTATCCCAGCAATCTAAATTTGGTTCTGTTATTTCATAATAGTAATTTTCGTATTTTTCTGGTTTGAAAGTAGCAATGTATACTGCTGTAGCTCTGATGGGTCTTTGGTAAGCAGATACATTAATTACCCAGCAGCCAATCTGTATTTTCTCCCCTGGGATGACATGGAGCCTAGACATCCAAAGGGTGTCTCCAACCCTTTAAGCAGACTTCATTCCCGTGGAAAACTCAAGTAGATGGATTTAGGTCTAAAATAGGCTTTCGGGTGTTCCAGTGTTTGCAGTGTATTTCTGCAGCACAAGGGTCTTGTGCTTTGGCCAATAAATTTAAACATAAGCCCTATTCACCTTTGCCATTGTTGCCGAAGGCAAGTCACAAAAGTAGGTTCCGCCAGAGTAAAGTTATACCAACAATGCCACCTTCTAGTGGCACAATATTTCATCATTCCTAAGCCAGAGATACCATGGATGTTATACTTTGCACGACCTTTCCATGTGTGGATTCGCTGAACATTCTACACAAGACATGTCTCTCTTTCCCAGTCTCACATATGTTTGGAATGCATTCTGACTCCATGCATAACCACAGTAGCCAAGTTTAAATTTTCCTTGGTGGCGTATAACCCACTACATCCTGTATATCTCACATTAGCTTGTGACCACGGCACATTCAGGGTCTTTCTGGCCACAAATCAGATTGGGGTAAAACGTAGTATGATTAATTCAGCCTGGTGGGTCATCCTTAGACCTAGGTCCCTCTGTCCATGTGTGGGTCATTTGGGACCCCTGTGAACACAAAAGACTTTGTGAGACAACGGACTTTTACCTGTTCTATTTTCTCTAGGGTGTCCTGGTAAGTAACAGCAGCTCCTTTAACTCACCAAACTCCCAGGAATTCAACCTCCTGTGCTGGTCCCTGGCATTTTGAGTCTGGAATTAGACCCAGTTTGCTGATTTCTCACTGGAGCAGTGGGAGAAGTAGATGAGACAACCCAACTCTCCATTGACTGGAGATGACCCGAGGAGCTTGGTCCAGAAGGGGATCCTCTAAGTCTCACATCACATCCCATAGGATGTACTGGTGGATGGCATATCATAGGGCATCTCAGAGAAAAAAAGGGCCTGGTGTGGGTTGGTTAGAGGAGACAAAGCTAGCAACTTCTACCAAAATGAGATGGTTTGGTATGGAGGTGGGGTCTAAAAGCAGAGGTCAGCAGGAGAGAGAAACAGCAAGTAAGTAAATCAAAGTTAGATCTCTCCTGGGAGATAAAGAGCGACAAAGAACTCTTACCTGGTGTGACCAAATTGTGTAGAGAAGAAACCTGTTTTCTCCTGGGGCCACAGGGCTATGGTTGCAGTTTCCTGCTCCACCCTGAACGCAATGTTCACAACCAGAGCAGGGAGGCAGGGTGGAGCATGAGTTGTTGCCCTAGCTGGGAGTTGCACCCTGCACTGCTTCTGGTGGGGAAAGAGTTAATTTCTTTCCGAGCAGCTGGTGTCAGGCTAGAGTTTGGATTTATGATGAAAACAATGAAGGAACGCAGATGCTGTTGTTGTGGAGCAGTGCTTGCAAGGAGCCAGGACTCTTCAGCTTGTCATGCAGCATCAGTTGTGGGGACACAATCACAGAAGATGACCCCAAAAAGTCCAGTGGTCTTTTGCACCTTTGTTACTTGTTTTCTGCTGCTGCTGCTGCTGCTGGAGGGGATTTCAATGCATTTTTTGTAAATTTCGGATTACCCTTTTTTAATGTTGGACCAGAAAGTCCACACTCCTTGCAGGCAACATCAGAGAGATGTGGGTGAAAAATGAAACTAAAGAGCAGTGCTACAATTTGGTAACAAAACTTTAAAAATACATATTAGAATTAAATTAAATTAAATTAAATTAATAGATAAATACATAATTATAAAAATCCAAGCAAAATTAAATATAAATACCCACGGCTGCTCAGCATACAGGGGAACATCTCAGCCCTTCCATGAGCCCATTGCACACCTCAGTGCTTGCAGCATGCAGCAGGAAGCCCCAGGGAGATTTCTGCTGAGCGCAGGATGGGAGGGAGCTGGGCCAAATATTTTTGGAAAAAAAAAGAAAAAGTAGAAAGAAGTTTCCATTCTTGCGCCAATCACTGCAGAGGCTGCTGGAATAACAACTAAACCACCCTCCCTAGAAGTGCAGGGGCCTCATTTCTCTTTCTCTAGCAGATGAGTTTCCTTCCCAGTGCATAACAGAGCCCAGTGCTGGAGCCAAAATACATCAGGATAGCAAGGGAAAATGCTTGATAACAGCACAGCTGTTGTGTTTGCTGGGGGAGAAGCTCCTGAAGCTTTGAGGAAAAGATGAATCCAAAACAACTCAGAGGGGGTGAAAAGCAGAAAAGCAGTGCAAGAATCGTGCAGTTGTGCAGGTTAGGTGTTGCACAGGGGATGTGTGCTTGTTTCAAGATGCTTTGTTTTGTGTTAATGGCTCTGCCATCAACAGGTCAGTTGTGCATTAGCACACGGCATGGCAGCATGGCCACTCTGCATGCTTGGGATCCTGCGCGAGTTCAGATCCCTCCTGTCTGCAAGCTGTGACTCTGCTGCATGGTTTGGCTGAGTTAGCAATAATTAAAAAAAGGTTTTGGGGCAAAAACATGGAAAGTGAGTGACAGGAAGCAGTGTGATGTATTAAGGACCAAACACTGCTCCCTATATGCCTTTTCTGGGCAGGATTTCACAGAATCACAGAATTATCAAGGTTGGAAAAGACCTAGAAGATCATCTAGTCCAACCATTACCAATACTTCCCAGCTAAATCATACCCCTCAACGCAACATCCAAACGTTTCTTGAACACTCCCATGGTCGGTGACTCCACCACCTCCCTGGGCAGTGCATTCCAATGCCTGACTACCCTTTCCGAGAAGTAATATTTCCTAATGTCCAGCCTGAACCTCCCGTGGCGCAGCTTGAAACCATTCCCTCTAGTTCTATCACTGATTACACAAGAGAAGAGGCCGACCCCCAGCTCACCACAACCTCCTTTCAGGAAGTTATAGAGAGCTATAAGGTCTCCCCTGAGCCTCCTCTTCTCCAGGCTGAACAATCCCAGCTCCCTCAACCGCTCCTCATAAGGCCTGTGCTCCAGACCCCTCACCAGCTTCGTAGCCCTCCTCTGAACACACTCCAGAGCCTCAATGTCTTTCTTGCAGTGAGGGGCCCAAAACTGAACACAGTACTCGAGGTGCGGCCGCACCAATGCCAAGTACAGGGGGACAATCACCTCCCTGTTCCTGCTAGTAACACAGTTTTTGATGCAAGCCAGGATGCCATTGACCATGACTGGTCTCCAATTGGATTTGACTCCATTTACCACCACTCTGGGCCCGGCCCTCCAGCCAGCTCCTTACCCAGCCGAGAATGTACCCATCCAAGCCACGGGCTGCCAGCTTTTGCAGGAGAATAGCATGGGAGACAGTGTCAAAGGCTTTGCTGAAGTCTAAGTAGACCACATCAACCGCCTTTCCTTCATCTATCAGACGGGTCACAGGATCGTAGAAGGAGATCAGATTGGTCAAGCAGGACCTGCCCTTCACGAACCCGTGCTGGCTAGGTCCGATCTCCTGGTCATCCCACACATGCCGCATGATCTCCCTCAAGACAATCCGTTCCATTTTGGTCCTACATCAGAGCTGTACCCTTTACTATTCCACAAAGACCCTCAAACCCTTGGCCAGGGGTTGTGGGGCTGGTGCCACAATTCCCCAAGCTCTGAGCTGCAACAAGGCAGCAGGACACCCTGGCTGATGATGCCATCCTGTGTCTATGGCTTCTTTCAGCAACCCAGTGCCCTCCCGCTGTGTTAAAATTGTCAGTCCCCAAGTTGGCACTGCCGGTCTGGTCACGTTCTGATGAGTCCACATGGCCACCCATAGGGAGTTTGGTCGCACTCAGTGGGAACTCTCATGGCTGGATTAGTGAATAGTGCTGTTTATTGAAGCAACAAGTTGCAGATTCTTCTGGATTTCTGGTGATAAATATACTGTCTGCAGAGCATGTGTGAGCATCAATAATGTGAATAACACAGCCAGCTGAGAATGTATCAAATCATGGAATAACCCTGTCGAGATTTCTGAGTTTCCCAGGGAAGCACTTTGTACAACTGAGTATGCGGATCTCACCCAAGAGGTGTTCCTGTGTGGGAAGAGAGGCTCAGCTCCTCAACTGGTCCCAGCAGCATCCTCCTGACTGGTCTGCTATGGTACCTTCCCCAAAACCCCTTCTCTTCTAAGCTGTCTTTATAGTATTTTCTTACTTTTGGGTGGAGCTTGAGTGACTCTAGACAAACATTCCTTATTTCTTTAACATTTATTTATTAAACATGTTTTTGACAGGAAGGTGAAAAGCTGTTGGTTCAAGGTGATAACTCCACATGTGGTTATTTTTTGTCATAGAGATTTGTATGGTGCTCTGTTTCAGATTTTTGATGAAACCTGTGCTGACGACACACTGGTGTTTCAGTTGTTGCTAATCATTTCATCCTCCATCCCTTCACCCAATCAAGCAGTTGACCTTGTCATTGAAGCAGATCAAATAACTAAGGTAGGACTTTCCCCTTCACAAACCCAGGCTGACTCCACCTGATGGGCAACAGGTTGACCATGAGCCAGTGGGATCCTGGGGGGCATTACAAAGAGCAAGGCCAGCAGGTAGAGGGAGAGGCTCCTCCCCCTCTACTCTGCCCTGGGGAGGGAAATTCTGGAGTGCTTAGTCCAGTTCTGGGCTCCCCGGTTCAAGGCAGAGAAGGAACTGGGCCCAAAGATGATGAGTGGCCTTGGGCATCTCCTATATAAGTAATGTCTAATTCAACACTTTTTCTTCATCCTTCCAAAGCTTAGGAGCCCACTTCTTCCCACAGTGCACAGATATCACGCTGAAACTATGAATGAGCTTAGAGTTGCATTCCATTGCAAACACACTGTTGCATTGCAAACATATTGTTGCAGTGCAAATAAACTGTGTTTTTCAGCAATAAATCGTGGAGCATTGAATCCACTGCTGCTTGTGACCCTTTCACCTCCACGTGTAAACCTACAGTTTAATGTGACCCGTGGAACAAATGACATTGGGACAAACAGTATCAGGATTAACACAAAGGACAGAATCCCTTGATTTGTATTTAGCAGATATCCTGACTTCCTCCTTCATGGTCAGGATACGGGAGAAGAACTAATTGCTCTCTGAGCATCAACAAAACCTCAGCCCTGGAATTGTGGGGATTTTCCAAATGGATCCTTCTAGAGCTGGGGATGGAGCAGGAGAACACAGCCCTCTGCTTTGCTCCACCCAGGATTTCCTTGAACAAGAGCTGCCCTTTGTGAGACCAGCAAAGCCATACAGGATGTGGGGGAGGAGTGCTGGGCAACAGGGGGAGAGTGTGGAGAGCCTGATGAGGACTGTTGATGTGTGCCGCAGCGTGGGCCTGGAGATCATCAACAGGACCACGACAGTGACACTGAGGGACTTCAGGTAGGTACCCATCTCTCCCCTCTGCTTTCTGCCACCCTGCCTATGAGGGACATCCCTGAAATGCCTTTGGCATTACAAGGACAATGGAGACAGGCTCAGTGCCAGAGCAATTTCCTCCATGTCCCTCCATCTCACGATGGACCTTCCTCTGCTTGCACTGTACTGCTGCACACACTTCAAGAAATTCCTTCCTTGTCCCCATCCTTACCCAATTCCTTCATTGCCTTTATTCTTTCCTTATTCCTTTGGAGGCCTTGCTCAGATTCCCTGCTGTCATCAGGGTGAGCTCTTGTCCCTTCCAGCTTGGGGGAGCCAGTCATGAGCACACATTCAAACCGTGCGAGCATTACGGCTCCTTTCCCTTTTGCTGATTCCCTCCCATCAGATACCTATACCACCGCTGAGAATACCTTGAGCCACCTCCTCTTCTGCATCAGTGGCCCCAGCTCTCCAATGGGACAGCTTCTCCTGTCCCTTCACCATCTGAGTGGACCTCTGTAGAGCTCTGTATGCGTTTCCCTTGTACTGGGAGCAAGAACTGGACACAGCACTCCAGGTGTGACCTCAGCTGTGCTGAGCAGAAAGGCAGGATCTCTTCCACCTTCTGGCAGTGCTTTGCCTAACACAGCCCACAACACCCTCAGCCCCACTGGCATCAAGGGCACATCACCGATCATGTCCTCTTCTGCCACTGCTTCCAGCTGGGTGCCCCCAACATAACCCAGTGCTGGAGTTACTCCTCCCCAGCTGCAGAACTTGCACTTCTCCCAGTAGGACTGCATGAGGTTCACGTGCACAGAAGGCACAGCCTGGGTCCAACAAGGCTGGGTAAAGAGGCTTGGTAGGGACACTCAGCTCCCTTCTGTCATGCTTGCTTTGGTGATGCTGTGCACTGGTGGTTCTGGGAGTGGTAAGTCTGGCTCAGGGATGCTTGGCACTGGCAATGCTTGCACTGATGATGCCTGCTCATTAGGCAATGCTGAGTCCCACTTAGCTCCTCTGCAAATGAGCTTCCCTCATGCCTCCATCCACTGGGCTCCAGCTGCCCTTTCTCACCAACCCTCCTCCTACAGGAGTTATTGCTTCAGTGGCAAGATCCTGACCCCTCTGCCCTTTGAAATTGGCCCAGGCTCCAAAGGAATATGCACCTTTGCAAAAACTCCCTACAGCCTGCGAGGGAGCGTGGGGACTGTGATCTGCAAGTCTGACACTTTCTTTTTGGCCATCACATTCTCCAACCCCTTTGACTACATCCTCTACAAAATCGAGTTTGCTTTGGAGATCTTTACAGAGGAGAACCACCTGGGAAACCTCAGCGATGTCTTCTCCAAAATGATGAAGAGCAAACCGTACCACGGCTCCTCACTCTTCCAGAGAGCTGAGCTAGGCTGTGAACACGAAACCCTGGAGGTCTCTAAGGGGAACATTCGTGTCCAAGCCAAGATGTCCAACAACCAGAAAGCCATCCTGAAAGTCCAGGTTGAAGACATGAGTCCACCACCCTACCACAGAGACATGTGAGGGAAGATGGGCACCGCTGCTGCCAAAAGATCCTATGGAAGGTATTCAGCAAGGATGCAGCAAGGTTTCTCCAGTGGCGGTGGAAGGAGGTGGATAGTGATGATGTATCCCATGGGAGATGGAATCACCACCTTTCTGGCTTTGCTACAGAGCTAACAGTGCTCTACAGCTTGCAAACTAGCTCATGATTGCATATGATTAACAATAAATATATTCTTAATGCCACAAGTTGCATATATTCATTCAGAAATGTTCAGTGCATGCAGAAAGGCTCTGACAGCCACCATCATGGCAAGACACAGTGACACCACACTGCCATTGTGTCCTTCCCTGTTCTGGTCTCCTAGCTCTGCTTGGGATGTCTTAGGGTTAGGAGGTTGGTGAGGGTCTCAAATGATCTTCAACTCGTGGGGGAGATTTGGGGTTTGGGGTTGCATCACCCAACCCAGAATAGTTGGGGTTTGAGATGAGAGGATGAGAGGCAGAGTGGGATCAGTGTTGGGTCATGGGAACTGATGGGGTTGTGCCCCCCTAAAAAGAAATCTAGTGGGGTTTTACTGGGCTGAGGCTTCCTCAGTGCACACAAAGATGGAGGCCACCAACAGGTAGGGGACACTGTGGGAGCACAGAGTGGGGACTGTGACACTCTAGAGCCTCCTCATTCCCCTCACTCTGTCCTCCTCTCACTCCTGCCATCACATCAGGGGGTGTGGAGTCCTGTGGGTAAATACGGAGGGGTTGTGGGGGTACAGGGATAGTTTTGAGAGGCAGTGGGATGGGGTTGGCATGGGACGGGGTAGGACTAGGGGGACACTGGGAGATACTGGGGTAGGACTGAAAGATACTGGGGTGAGCAAGCACGTTCTGGGCTAGGCTGAAAGGCACCGTGGGCTCTCACTGCACTCCCATCGGGGCCCGATGTCACCTCAGCATTGGTTCTTGGTGGGGGCATGCTCCTGGGGGGAGGAACAGGGGGTATGGTAGATGTAGCTCGGTGCCTCAGAGCTTTGGCCCTATGGTGGTGTTGTAAGGTTATGAAGTTATAATAAAATCATAGATTCAGAAAACCATAAAATTATAAAGTCATAGAGTCACAGAGTCAATAAATAATAGTCTCAGAGTCAGAGAGTCATGGAATGACAGGCCACCTTGAGGCCTCTCCTCCATCTCCTCTTCTCCTGGACAAACAAACCCAAGTGCCTTCAGCATCTCCTCACACACTTTACCCTCCAGACCCTTCCCAACTCCATAACCCTCCTTTGGATGTTCTTGAATAGTTTTATGTCCTTTTGAAGTTGTAGGCCCCAAACTGCACACAGTGCTCGACGTAATGCTGCACTGTTGCAGAACAGAGAAAATCATCAAGAGTTATCAGCATGGATTCACCAAGGGGAATTCATGTTTGCCCTACGATGTTTTTATGATGAAATCTCCAGCCTTCTCCAAGAGATGACATGGGTGCTGTGAGTATTGTCTTTCAGGAAAGCCTTTGAAACTCTCCTCCATAAGACCCTAAGAGGGAGACGTTGGTAGGGACAGTATGAGCAAACAGTGATGTGGATCAAAAACTGTCTGAACAGCTGGACCCAGAGGAAAGTGGTGAGTGGTGCAAAATCTACTTGGAGGCCAGTAATGAACAGAGTACCTCAGGGACTTCCTGGTGGCAGTAGACCTTGAAAGGAACATTCATAGGACCATAGAATGGCTTGGGTTTGGAAGGGACCTCAAAAATCATCTAGTTCTAACCCCCCTGCCAAGGGCAGGGTTACCGATTGCTAGATCAGCCTGGCCTTCAACACCAATGTAAAAAGTCAGTTCTTTTCCTGCTAGTAAGCTCCTTCCAAGTATAGGAAGAACACATTGGGGTCTCCCCAGAGCCTTCTCTTCTCTAAGATAAACAGTCCCAAGTTGCTCAAACTTTCATTACAGGAAAGGTGCTCCAGCCCTCTGACCATCTTCACAGCCCTCTTCTGGACCAGCTCTATATCCTTCTTGTGCTGGGGGCCCCAGGCCTGGATGCAGTGCACCAGATGGGTCCTCACAAGGGCAGAATAGAGGGGGACAATTTCCTCCCTCTCCCCACTGCCAACCTTCTGTTGATGCAGTCCAGGGCACCATTGCCCTTCCAGGCTGTGAGTGTACACTGCTGGCTTATATCCAGCTTTTCATCCATCAGGACCCTTAAGTCCTTTTTGATAGGTCTGCTCTCAAGGAGCATGAATCCTTAGCTAACAACGTTCATTATAATCCTAAAAACCACATCCATAGGTCAAAAAGACTCCTGCCCAGGTGAAGACCCTTTCCCTGACCATGCGTAGCAGTGGTACATCCAGAAATATTATAATAATTGTATGAAAATGACTAACCAATGATCTGAGAACAGACTGGAAAATTACTAATTTTGTAACTTTTGTGTATAAATTTTGTGCAGTTATTTTCTTGCATGTGCTGAGCACCCAGGCTAGCACAATCCTGATATAACATACTCTCCTGAGTGTGTAATGATTGTATTGCATACCAGACTCTTCAGAAAAGGTGATCCAGAAAAGCTGTAGATGCCCCATCCCTGGAGGTTTTCAAGGCTAAGCTGGATGGGGTCCTGGGCAACCTGATCTAGTTGGTAGAAATCACCCCAAGTCAGGGGTTTGGAACTGAATGGGCCATAAAGTCCCTCCCAGCCCAAGCCATTCTGTGATTCTGTGGCTCTGTTATTCTATAGCAGGCTGGAGATGTGGGCAGACAAAAATCTCATGAAGTTCTCCAAGGAGAAATGCCTAGTCCTGAACCTGAGAAGGAACAATCCCAGCACATGAGGACATGCAAGGGCACCTAACTGGAAGCAGGTGGCAGAAAAGAATCAAGGGAGTCCTGGTGGACACCAAGTTAGTCATGAGTTAGCAAAGTGCCCTTGCTGCTAGAAGGCCAATGATCTTATTGGCTTTATTAGGCGAAGTATCACAGCAGGTCAAGAGAGTTGAACCTTTCCCTTTCCACAGCGCTGGTGAGGCTTTAGCTGGTGTTCTGGGTCCACTTCTTGGCCCCCCAGTACAAGAGAGACCTGGCCTCCAAGATGATGAAAGAACTGGAGCACCTCTCCTATGAGGAGAAGCTGGGGGAGTTGGGACTGCTGAGGGGGCATCTTACCAATGTGTGTAAATACCTAAGTGTTGGATAGTGGAAAGAAGATGGAGCCAGGATATTTTTAGTGGCTCACCAGGCCACAACAAGAAGCAATGGGCACAAACTGGAACAAAACAGTCTGTTTAAACATCAGGAAGTATTTCTTTACTGCACAGGTGAGGGAGCACTAGAACAGGTTGCCCAGAGAGGCTGTGGAGCACAGTGTTGTATTCATCAGTCTTGGCCGTTAAGGTGGATTTCCACGGCATTGCTTTCCAAGAGGTCCTACAACACCTCCTAGTGGATAAACATCACAAAAAATGAAAGCCAGGGGAGAAACTCAGATGAAGTGAAAGCAATGCAAAAGAGACAACCTGTCTCTATGCAGAAGGAGAGAGCAAAATGAGGAAACTGGAGAGCACCGTCAGTCAGTGCTGAGTGTAAGAGATGGTGGAAGATGTTTACATAAATGTCTGTCTCCAAGTTACTTAAATGGGCTGGAAACAGTTGTTGTGCAGCAGTGGTACACAGTTCCTTCATTATCTCATCATAGTCCTGTGGCATCTGCATCAGGGAATGGGAGTGACACTGGGTGACTTAAGAAAGCAAAGGCAAGAGAGCCAGAGTGTGAAAGAGAGGATCCTGAGGAGAAATCCAAACCTAGAGTATCTCCCAGCCCTGCAACAATGCTCCTGTATGGCCTCCTACTGCACTGGCTAAATAGGTAGGAGCATTAAAATTAGCAGAGGAGGTCGCTGTTGTGCTACCTGTGGACCATGCCCTCCCGGGTGACCTCTGTGCAAATAGTCTGTGCACAAGGTCACAACACACCAGCAGTCCTTTGGGTCAGGGTTCTGCAGGGAGGGAAACAGGGATCTGCTCAGGAAGAAAGTCTGGGGGGAATCAGATGGGAAGGTGGGAGAAAAACAGCCACCACTGAAGTACTACAAGAAATCCAGCAGATACCCAAATGTGAGAATTAAACAGGAGTTACGTGCTGTGCAAAGGACATTGGAGATTTGGAAGGTACGTATGTTCTTATATAACAGCTCAACCACTCTATAACCTGGTAAGAAGAAATGCGGTCCAGGAGGAGTGGACCCTGCAACACAGAGACTCAGAACTACATCCACAAGTGTGGGCACCTCACAATTACTGCATGTTGGCCTGCTCGTGGTGGTGCTCAAGGTGTTATGCATCTTCACCAGCTCTGAAAGGACACAGTACAAGCCCTCCCAGGCTCCATGAATATATGTCCTTGAATATATGTTATTCCTTAAATCTTGTATCGCCACCTCTTGCTCAGCTCACGTGTAGCCACATTTTGAGGAAGAGATTCTTGGACATCTGTGGCAATTTTGCAAACCAGTATTGCATGCCAATTTTGCTATTACAGCATATTCAATTCATACACATTATACAGACTAGGAGACACATCTGCTTCTGTGTTAAGAGCTGGACAGAGTGGATAGAGTGGAATAGAGCGCGAGGAGCTGCCTCTGAGAAACAGCCATGATCATGTTGAGAGCTGGTGGGTGGAAATCAGGGACCAGACCAATAAAGGACATCTGGTGGTCGGGGTCTACTACAGCTGCCTGATCGGGGAGCCTGTGGATGAGGGCTTATTGCTTCAGCTGCAGGAAGCGTCATGCCTGCAGGCCCTCATCCTGATGGGGGATTTCAAGCACTTCAGTGGCTGCTGGGAAAGCGATGTAGCAGTCTTTAAGCAATCCCAAAGACTCCTGAAGTGTGTTGAGGATAAGAAGAGAGGAGAAGCGTTTCTGGACTTGGTACTCACCAACAGAGAGGAGCTCATTAAAGAGGTTAAGACTGGAGGCCCCTCTGGCCTGTAGTGACCATGCCCTGGTAGAGTTTGTGATCTTGAGGAGGATGGTCCTGGGAAAAAGCAAAGTCAGGACCCTAGAGAGCAAACTTCAGCCTATTTAAGGGATTACTGAGTGAGATCCCCCGGGAAGCTGGCCTTGGCAACAAAGGAGCAGAGGAAAGCTGGCAGCTCCTTAAGAATGCCTGTCTGAGAGCACAAAGACCTCTCTGTCCCCCGGTACAGGAAAACTAACAGAGGAGGCAGGAAATTGGCATGTCTGGGCAAAGACCTGCTGGTCAAACTGAGGGATAAGGACACGTACAGATAGTGGAAACAAGGACGTGTCACCTAGGAAGAATACAGGGATGCTGTCTGGACACGCAGAGGTAAGGTCAGGAAAGCCAAGTCGTAGATGGAACTGCACTTGGTGAAGGATGTGAAAAACAAGAAGGAATTCTACAGGTGCATTAATCAGAAGGGACAGGCCCTGGCACAGGCTGCCCAGAGAATTTGTGGATGCCCCATCCCGTGAGACTTCCAAGGTTGGATGGGGCCCTGGGAAGTGTGGTCTAGTGCATGGCAACCCTGCCAATGGCAGGGGATTGGAACTGGATCATATTTTAGGTCCCTTCCAACCCAAGCTGTTTTGTGATTCCATAACTGTGATATTTGTGAGGAAATGAGAAAGAGAACTTCCCAGCTTTAAGAAGAGAGGAAATGAAATTTCAGCACAGCTTGGCAACCTTTGTACTCTTGTTCTCTATACCACTGTTCTCAGCAGATTGCAGCACAGCCCAGTAGATGCAATACCCATAGTCAGCAGCAGAGTTTGTTATTCACAGTCCTGATGGCTTCTAAATAGACCCCTAATTTTTTCCTCCTTTCCGTACGATGAAATTGTTAAAATGGGAGAGTTATACTCTAGTGAAAGGAATGCAGGGGCAAAATGCATCTCAGCACTGTCAACTGCAGTTGGTGGTGCTGGGCTCTCCTTGGATCTGGATTCAAAAAGAGCACTTTGAATTCACCAAGAGCTGTAAATAAAGGCACAGAAGGTGCACTCTGCCCTCCCAGTTCTCTTTCTGTAACTTGGGCTCTAAGCACCCACCAGCAAAGAAAATAAGAAATCAGCAGTTTCACTACCTTTTAGTAACTTCAGTTCATAGTTTTGGCTTGTTCTCTCCTTTGGGGAAAGAAGATTTCCTGGCTTATGAGGGAAATTCATCAGCTGTTTTTCATGCACTTTCATAGCCTGGCGCTTGAAAACATAAGGAAGACAGTAATATGAAGGAAGTGTAAGAATATTGCCTTTGTGGCTTTCAGAGGTAACCATAACATCTCTGCCTCTCACAGTTTTGATTAGCAAAGATGAAAATTGCAAAAGTCAGCATGTTTCCCCTACAACTGCACTCCCCATCATGCACAACTGCTTTGTTTCCATCTCCAAGCCTAGAAGAGACAGTGATGCTGAGCACCAAAGCTCCTTTTCTTAGAGCTTGTTGGGACATTGTGCTTCTTGGAGGAGCCTGTGTAACACCAAGGGAAACAGAGTGAAAGGACACTGTCTTTATCCAATTCCCCCTGCAGTGATTAAAAAAAAAAACAACATTATATTTTGATAAAATATTTTAATTGATATTTTAATAAATGATCAGATTTTAAAAATAACCCATTCCTGGTTATCACTGATGACAAGGAGTTGGCTCATAGCTGGGTTTAAGGGAGTTGTTCAGAATCTGAAAAGCACCAAGAAGGCTGTCAGAGCAGGGCTGGTTTCAACGTAATCCCATAAAACAGCCCCAAGGACCTAAATCACCAGATCCTTAACGTAACTCTTAATACATAATAATAACTTAATATAACTTAATATATTAATATAATAGGATTTCGCAGGAACCCACTGCCATTCTCAAGAAGAGCCTCCTGCTTTCAGGAGGCGTTACACTGCTCTATCTGCACCACTCACATCCTTTAAGGAGGAGAAACACTACAAATAAATTAGGATTAATAAAAAATAATCAAGAAAAAAACGGCACTAAATCACTGGCCAGTAACCCGTCTGTTATCCCATTCAATACATTCTGAGAATGCAAAGAGCAGCTTTGCAACCCTGCGCCATCCCATAATGGCAGCCTGAATGGCAATAAGCGTGCAGTGAAAGACTTTCTTTTCAGCGTTTTTATAAGATAAAAAATGTTAAATATGGACACCTGAAGACTGAATCTGAGGTCTGAGGACTTTCTCCTACTGAGAAAGCAAGCTTGTAATCCAATGTGTCTGCTCGTTTCCCTGGCAATGGGCAGAGAAATCAGCTATTTCTTCCAAACACGAAGGTCTGGAAGCTGAGCAAAGCTTGTAAATGACTTTCATTCCTCAAGGCACATTTTTTCCAAAAAGCAGCTTTCCAAAAGGGATGATTGTATCCCTGCATGCCTCTCTTCAAGGAGAGACAAAGAAAAGTGGATGCTTTGGCTTTGCCCAAAGGTCTGGTCTTTGACTGAGGACATTCAGGGAGCAGAACTCTTTACGGGTGATTTGGCAACATTTAAAAGTTTATGTTGCACTGTGTCTGTCCTTGTAATGCTGTGGGCCTCCCAGCTGCAGCTCTCCACCTGGTCTGTCCCAGTTTTATTCCTATCCTCCTTCTCCTGCTATTACAGCTCACTCTGAAAGAGGAACCCTAGAGCTGCATTTTGGGGTCCATGAGGCTTCCCCCATCCTGGCCCCATAAGGTTCAGTGCTGCTTTTCACCATTTACAACCATTCCAACTTGCAGCTGATGCCAGGTGTTGTTGCACAATTGCCCCCCCCCCCCCCCCAGAGGTCCTCAGGACCCTGCTTTGTATCACATGGGACACATCCATCCCTTGTGGAGATCTCCTTTAATCCTGCAGCTCTGCAGCCAGGCTGCATCACCCAGTCTTGCTCTACTGAGCATCCTCCTTGCACATAAGGGGGCAAATCCCAATGAAAGGAACCGATCAGGACAATCTAGGAGGTGCTCAGGGAATCATCACCTGCAGCATCTCCATGTGCACGTAGCATCAGCAGCCTCCTGCTGGATCTGCTTCAGTGACTGAGGAGCAGTAGGTCACTTCTTTGTGCTTGGCATTCTTGTGCATTTTGCTCAGCACTCACATTCGTGCAGATCAGAGAATCATAGAATGGCTTGGGTTGGAAGGGACTTCAAGGACCACCACGCTCCAACCCCCCTGTTGAAGGTAGGGCCACCAACCTCCATTATCTAACACTAAACCAGGCTGCCCAGGGCTCCATCCAACCCAGTTCGTAGATCTCCTTTGGTAGGTATGTGTTTGTGCTGCAGACTCCTCCATGCATTGCTTGTTGCAAACATTACTTTGCCCACTGAATGTCACTTCCTATGCAGGCTGCACCATGGTAAGCCATGATGCTCAGGGGGGAATTCTGCACCTGAAAAACCAAGTTACTTGGGATGAACTCAGAAATGGATTGCAGGATTCCACCCCACCCCTTTGGCTGCAGATGGTTTGTGGGCACCTCACCAGGATTCGGGCACTGAAAGTTGCAGAGGTGAAATCTCAGCCTGTGAAGCCTCAAATTAATAAGCTTTTCTGGAGAAGAGGGATTTTCCTGCAGTCTGGTGTTGCTGCCTGCAGGCTCAGAGCCCTCAGGCTGTGATTTAGGAGAGGCAGGTGTAAATGAAAAGCATCCGCACGCATTTCAGCTACCGATCTCAGGCGCTTGGCGTGCAGCCCAGCTGCTGGGCTCTGCCTCCGCAGTCCCTGCGCCTCCTCTGTCCCCTTCCTTCATAGAATTGTGGAATGGCTTTTGTTAGAAAGGGCATTAAATATCATAGAACGCCTTGAGTCAGAAGGGGTCTTAAAGATAATAGAATTATATGATGGTTTATATTGAAAGGAGCTTTAAAGATCATAGAACCATAAAATGGCTTGGATTGGAGGGGACCTTAAAAGCCCATTCAATTCCAACCCCCCTTCCATGGGCAGGGCTGCCACCCACTAGATGAGGCTGTCCAGGGTGCCGTCCAATGTGGCCTTGAACACCTCCAGGAATGGGGCACCCACAGCTTCTCTGGGCAACCTGTGCCAGTGCCTCACCACCCTCTGACTAAAGAAAAAACAAAAACAAATACATCGACATTCCTAATACATAGACAAAATTTTGCCTCTTTTACTTTAAAATCAATCCTCTTTGTCCTGCCACTGTCTTGTGGGAAAACAGTTATAAAAAAAGGCAAAACACAGAGAGTTTTATTAAGCTTCAGCATTTCAGCTGATTTCCAGCTCTCCTTCCACTGTTCAGCGGTGTTCTTCTTGCTCAGTCTGAGATCACAAAGCCATAGTCATGGAATTCTAGTCATAGAATCATAGGGAAAGGTTTGGGTTGGAAGAGACCTTAAAGACCATCCAGTTCCAAGCCCATTCATGGGCATGGACACCTCCCTCTAGATTTCCCCAAACCTTATCCATTCTGGCCTTGAGCAATTCCAGGGAAGGGGCATCTACAATTCCTCTGGACAACCTGTTCCAGTGCCTTACCACCCTCATCCCCACAAAATTTTTCCTAATATCCAACCTAAATCTCACCTCTTTCCATTCAAAGTCCCTTGACCCATCACTACATTCCCTGATGAAGGGATGCTATGAACATCTTCATCCCTTCGGGACCCTAAAGTCCATTCTCATGCGCTCCAGCATCTTCCACATGCAGAGCAAACCCGATGTACTCTCCCTCTGACTCTTCTGTATAACTGGCCAACCCACATCCCATCCTCTCCGTGCAAATTTTCCACCTTTTGCAGAGCCATGTTCAGAGGGAGCTGTATTCCGGGTTGATCTCCTCTCCCTTGAGGACTAGGAATTTGCCCCACAGCCCTGCCCAACCTATCTGTGTGCCTGGAGTACTTACATTTGTCTCCTCGCCTCATAAAACCCAAGGAAATCCTTTGGCATCTTAACTAATTACAGCATGGTGACATCCTCCTCACACACGTATGCAAGGAGTGAATGTCAGATCCATTTCTGGGTTCCCCTGCAGAACTGACGAGCAGTTTTACCACCCACTTCCACCAAGCTGCTGCACCAGCCTTAACAATTTCGACTGACTGCTCTCCTCCCATTTCTCTGTGCCCTGCTGGCTGCTCTTTCCTTGGCTTTCACTTGCTCATTTGTTGCTGAGGTGCTTTGCCACTGCATTCATTAATAGGGTGCAAAGCGTGGGGTTGGGGTCCCTGACCTCCTCCATATACAGCCCCCGGTGTTTCTTCTCCTTCACCTGCCCACAATGTGCTACTGGCCTGGCTTCCTGCCCTTGATGTTCCCACCCAGGGGACCAAGTGGAGACCAAGGCTTCCATCCCACCCACAAGAAACAGAATCAGAATGGTTTGGGTTGGAAGGGACCTTAAAGCCCACGTAGTTCCAACCCCCTGCCATGAGCTGATGGCCATCCAGGTTGCCTAGGACTCCATCCAACAGGCCTTGAGCACATCTAGGGATATAGTAACCACAGCTTCTCTGTTCAGCCTGTTCCAGTGCCTCACCACCCTCTGAGCAAAGAAATCCCTCCCAACATCTAACCTAAATCTTCCCTCTTTAAGTTAAATACCATTCCCTCTCCTTCTGTCACAATCAGACTGTGCAAAAAGTCATTCCCTCTCCTGTTCATAAGTTCCTTTGAAGTACTGGAAGGTTGCAATGAGATCTCCCTGGAGCCTTCTCTTCTCCAGACTGAACAAGCCCAATTCTCTCAGCCTCTTTCCATACAAGAGGTGCTTCAGCCCTCCGGGCATCCTTGTGGCCTCCTCCGGATCCTCTTCAACTGCTCCACGTCCATTCTGTCCATTCCAAGAAGAAGAAGAAGACACCAGCCCACACCCCAAGGACCCCTCCGTGCCACGTTGGAGATGCCAGCTAGTGGCACAGGGCCATGGCACTGGCAGGTGTTGTGGGCATGCTGTTCCCCTCCCCATAACTGCTGTCACCACACTCCCCATCATCCCCTGAACCCCTACACCCTTGGGCAAGTTGTGACTGAGGGCCACCATCCACCACTCCTTGTGCATCGCCATCCCCCCTTCCATGTCCATCACCATCCACCACTCCCAGCCCATCAGTGCCGTCGGTCCGATCCCTGCTGCTGGGTACTGTCAGCCAGGGCAGGGCCAGGTACTTGTGCACCTCAATGGCTGGGCTGCGGCGGTCAGGGTCGAGCCGCAGCAGGCGCTGCAGCATCTCCTGTGCCCCACACTCAAAGCCACCCCAAGACTCTGGTGCCTCCTGTCCCACCGTATCACCCTGCCAAGCACTGAAGGCCTCAAACTGGGGGTCAGGGCTGGCAGCTACAGCCCATGGGAAGCAGCCAGTGCAGAGGCAGAAGAGCAGCACAGCAAAAGCCCAAACATCCAGGCTGGAGTCCAGCTCCAGTGTGTCAGAGCCCTGCAGCAAACAGAGCTCTGGTGGGGCATAGGGCAGCGCACCAGACATGGCACCAATTTCCGAACCCTGCAGGCGGGTGAGCCCAAAGTCAGCCAGCTTCACACGGCGACACTCATGGTCGAAGAGCAGCACGTTGTCCAGCTTGACATCCCGGTGCACCAGGGCCCGGCTGTGCATGAAATCCAGTGCCTCGGCCAGCTGAGAGGCACAGCGCTTTACCAGCACCTCGGGCAGGCCCTCCTGGGGAAGGCAGCGATGTCACTTCCCTTGGAGGGGCTGCCACAGCGCCCTGCCTGGTGTCACCAGCATGGGACACACCCCATAGCAGCCCCCAGAGGTATCCCTGTACCACAAAGGGGCTCCTGGTGCACCGCATGAGCTCGCACTCCACTGCAAAGGGTGTATATGCAACATGCTGCATGCACTGAGTGTTTCCACACACAGTGTGGGCATGCACCATACTGAAAAATACATGGGTGTGCAACCCACTGCAAGGGATCTCCTCAGGAAAACCAGAAGCATGCACACTGCTGCAAAGGGTGTCCCCATGCACTGCATGAGCGTGTGCCCCATTGCAGAAGGTTTCCCCATGAACACCATAGGTACACACCCCACTGCAAATGATGCCCCCATGCATCACGCAAACATGCTCCCCGTTGCAAAGAGCCTCCCCATGCACACACATCCTCCCCATGATCTCACACCGCTGCAAGGTCCGCTTTGCTCCCACCCCCTCCCTGTACCCACTGCAACCCCCTCCCAGCCCCTTCTCCTCCCCAGCCCACTGTTGTGCCCCCCAGCTCTAAGGTACACACACCCCTGGTGTAAGAAGGTTGCACAAGTCCCCAGCGGGAGCCAGCTCCTGCCCAAAGGCAAAATGCGTGGAGTTCTCAAAGGCAAGGGGCAGGGCATGGATGCAGGCAGCGTGGCCAGAGAGGCACCGGGCTATGCAATACTCCCTCAGGAATGCCCGTCGTTCTGTCCGTTCTTTCAACATCAGCTTGAGGACCACCGGTGAGCCTGGGATGCAGGGAGAGGGTCAGCACCAAGGTTTTGGGTCCATGTACATCATGAGCATGCAAGTCCAATGCAAAGGGTGTCCCCATTCACATCACGAGCATGCAACCCCACTGTGAAGTGCGTCCCCATTCACATCATGAGCATGCAACCCCACTGTGAAGTGTGTTCCTATGCATACCATGAGCATGCAACTTCAGTGCAAAGGATGTCCTCATGCACTATGCAAGCATGAGGTGCAGCACTGGGGCAAAGACCCCACAGCTCCTCACCACCATCCCGGGGCTCGGTGAGCACCACATGGCCATAGGTGCCGCTTCCCAGCTCGCCCAGCACGCAGAACTGCTCCTCCAGCTCCTGCCACTGCAGTGCCCGGCTCGCCTGTGCCATCAGCTGCTCCAAAGCTGCCGTATTGTCCTCCTCATCCTCCTCCGGCTCTGCCATGGCCCTGCAGAGCCCAGCACCATGCTGCAGTGGCCCCATAGCATGCAGAGGGAGCATCCAGATGGCACTGCCCAGTGCACAACAGTTTGGCCCAGCCTAGTGCAGCTCAGACCAACCTTGTCTGAAACAGCCCAGTCCAGCCCAGCTGAACCCATTCAGCCCAATACTGTCCATCCCACTTCAGTCCAATTCAGCCCAGTCTAGCTCAGTGCAATGCATCCCGGCCCAGCCCAATCCCTGTCCAGATGTAAGGAGCATCCCAAGAGGGAACAAGCAGAGTTGGGACACTGCCCCACATGAGCCCCACATCTCACCCCACATCACCGCATGGCTGTGGGTCAGGTCTGTCACTTCCACCTTCCTCCATCCCCAGCTGTGCAGCAGGATCTTTGACCCACTGGCGCTACCAGATATACAGGACAGAAACAAGAACCCTGTACTCCCCATAGCCCTGCTGTGGGGCTGTAAGGAAGCCACAAGCAAAACACAGGTTGGGGTTGCACAGGGACAAGCAAGCAGCCTCACCTGAGTCCCTGAAGTGTCCCCACAGCACAGCTTTGTGCCACCAGCCCCGTGGCGCCCGTGGCCGTGACTCAGATTTTCCTGCGCACTCCGACACCGCCGGACCCAGGGCAGCGCTGGGCCGTGTTAATCTGTCCCAATGGAGTGGGAACATGTGCAAGGCACAAGGCGTGCCGAGAGCCAAAGATAGGCAGGGGCAGGACAGACAGGGCACGGTGTGCGGACAGACAGACAGGATGCAAAAAGAGATAGAGCATTGCACGGGGACAGAGAAACAGCATGAGATGCAAAGAGAGAGGGCACGGTGTGGGGACAGACGGAGAGCATGCAGTTTGGGATACAAAGACAGGGCACTGCCTGGGGACAGACAGGCAGCACAGAGCGTGAAACAGTATGGAGTGATCATTTAACTTCTCCTAAGTACATAGATTAGGAGGCTGTATGTCCCAGTGTTCTAAAGGTTAAAGAAAGGCAAATTAGATTAAACTCAATATTAATAAAAATTGGATTACCTTTATTAATACTGAGTATTGTTCTGTAAGTTTTAGTGATTTAGTCAGGTATGGGGTGGGGGGGAGGACGGAGGGTGCAACTGGGTGTTCCCCCCTTATTCTGCTCCCAGTGTGGGCTGCCTGATGCCCCAAAACCGAACTTGCCCCTGCTCCACGGAAAGGTGTGGGGCTGTATCTGAAGGTGTGGGGCTGACCCTCTGCTTCAGTGCCCATCTCTCCCTCTCCCCCCTTTTCCCACATCCATATCTCCTCCCCCTCGAATTCCCAGGCCTGCCTCCCTCCATCTCCCTATTTCCCACAACCAAATCCCTCCCTCTTTCCAGTTGCCATGACCATATCCCTCTCCCCAAGTTTACACATCCTTATGCCTCTCTCTCCCCCTTTTCCCATCTCCATATCTTTCCTCCTCCTCACTTCCCACATCCATATTCTTCTCTCCCCATTTTCCCACATCCTTGTATCTCCCTTTTCCCTCTTTTCCGCATCCATATCCCTTCCTCTTCCTCGTTTCCCATATCCCTATGCCTCCCCCTCTGTCTTTTATATCCCCCATCTCTCATTTCCCACAGCCCCAATTCTCCCCCTTTTTTACATCCATACTTCTCCGTTTTCCCACATCCTTGTATCTCCCTTTTCCCTCTATTTCAACATTCATATACCTTCCTCTCCCTCTTTTCCCACATCCCCATGCTTCCCTCTCCCCATTTGCCATATCCATATTCCTCCCTTTTCCCATGCCCGTATCTCTTTGCCTCCCTTCTCCCGCACCCATATCCTTCCCTTTTCCCTACTTCCCACAGCCCCATCTCTCTCTCCCCCCTTCCCCACATCCTTATGCCTCTCTACTTTCCATAACCCCTCTCTCTCCCATTTTCCACAGCCCTCTCTCTTCCTCTCCCCTTTTCCCATGCGCATATCCCTCCTTCTCCCCAGTTCCCACACCCATAACTCCCCCCCTTTTCTCTTTTCCTACATCCTTATGCCTTCCTTTTCCCATTTCCCATATCCACATCTCTCTCCCACCCCTTTTCCTACATCCTTTCCCATGCTCACACCCCTCCCTCTCCCTTTTCCCCCATGGTAGGGGAGGTGGAACTAGATGGGCTTTATGGTCCATCCTGTGATTCCTCACATCCTTATCCTTCCCTCTCCCCAGTTCCCACAGCCTCATCCCTCCTCTCTCTGTTTCCCATTACCATACCCCTCTCTTTCCCCTTTTTCCACACTCTTTCCCCTTTTCCCCACATCCTTATCCCTCCCTCTTCCCCATTTCCCACGGTGCCATCTCTCCCTCTCCTTTTTCCCACAGCCATGTTCTTGCCTCTCCCCAGTTCCCATGACTGTATCCCTCCTTCTCCCCTCTCTTCCTACAACTTTTTGCCACTCTCCCCTTTTCCCACACCCTCTCTCTTTTCCCCAAGACCACATCCCTCCCTCGGCCCATTTCCCACAGCCCCATCCTTCCCTCTCTCCCCACGGCTGTTCCCTCTCCGTCCCCACCTGCTCTCTCCCCTATCCCAGCTGCTCCTGCCTGCCCTGACCCCGGCTGTCTGGGCCATAATTAACCCCTGACACATAATTAACACCTGACAGCACATTAGCAGGCCCTGCTGGCACGTGGAAAGGTCACTCAGCCACACCTCTCACCCTGTCCTCTCCAACCCCGTTACAGGGAGCAGATGCTGCTGGGCGGGGGTGTGCCCTTGCTATGGGGCAGCGGGTGTGGGGCTGATCGCTCCATCACCCTCCTGCCCCACTGAAAAGCATCAACAGGGCCCAAAGCACAGACAAGGCCCAGTGCCAACCCCATGGCACCTAGCCCTGCGGGGGTGGCCGGGGGCGGGGGCACCGACAGCTGCGGGGGCACAGAAATAGCCAGGGCCAGGTGGCAGAGCTCAGCCTTGGGGATGCAGCCAGGGCCTGGCCCCGTGCCGAGCCTCAGTGGTTGGGACCATCCCAGTGCCCCTGGGCTCGACCCCCACATCCCTTTCTGCTGGGGGCAAACTCCACTGCCCACTCCATAAACCTCAGTGCCCCCCCCCTCCCTCCCCCATTGCAGAGCTGCTGCACTGCTGCCCACTGCTCCATGCTGTGACATCTGCAAACCCTGCCCTGTTGCCCCATTGCCCGATTCTGTGCCCTCCCAGCCCCCACTGCCTCACTCCCTTCCCCTTCCCACTCCTGGCACTTCCACAAACCAATGGCTTCCTACACCCCATAACCCACCTCACTGTCCCCTACTGCCCCCTATCCAACCACTCGCTCCCCATCTCCCCTCTGGCTGCCCCCCCCCACAGCAGGGGCTGGCCCCAACCCCACATCCCAGAGCTGCTGGCTGGGTGCCCACCCCATGCCCTGGCAGCGGGTGCCGGCAGCAGACAGGTGGCTGGTAGGATTAGCTCTAACTAGAAGTTTCATAATGGGGTCAAGAGGCCACAGCAGGGGACAGGGCAGGGGGACTTCAGCGGCGCACCTGGGCCTGCCAGGACCCCAACACCCGATGTGGCACTCTATCCTGGTGTCACCCCACGGCCCTAATCCCCTCAGCCCTGGTCAGGTTCTGTGCTCATGGATGCTGCTGGCTTTTAATGGCACCATTAAAGGCATAGGGCTGGGGCAGGGGGGCAACAGAAGGGGCTGAGGATCTGGATCCCTTTTGATTTTTGACCCTGTCTGAACTTGGGGGCTCCTGTTTGCCTTTTGGGTCCACTTTGGGCTTAGAGTTCTGTTTGGACAGGGAGTCCTGATTGTGCTTAGGATTCTGTTAGTGCTGGATCCTGTTTGGGCTCAGGATCCTATCTGGATATGGGGCCTTAATTGGGCTCTGGGTCCTTTTTGATTTTGGGTCTTATCTGCATTTGGGAGTCCTGTTTGTATTTTGAGCACTGTTTGGGATGAGGGCCTGTTTGGTTTTGGGTCCTGTTTGGGCTCTGGGTCCTGTCTGGATGTGGGACCTTGTTTGGGCTTGAGGACCTATTCTGTTTTGGATCCTGAGATTGGGGGGCCCAGTTTATATTTTGAGTCCTGATTAGGCTTGGGGCCTGTTTGGTTTGGGGTTCTGTTTGGGCAGAGGATCCTGTTTGGTCTCTGGATCCTGTTTGGGTTGGGCTTCTGTTTGGGCTCTTGGTCTTGTCTGAATGTGGGGTCTTGTTTGGGCTCTGGGTCCTTTTTCATTTTGAATCCTGTCTGGTTTTGGGAGTCCTGTTTGTATTTTGTACCCTGTTTGGGCAGGGACTTCCATTCAGGCTCAGGGTTCTATTTGGTTATGGATCCTGTTTTGACTCAGGATTTGTTTGCGTTGCAGTCCTGTTTGGGCTTGGGGTCCTGTTTGGGTTCCTCACGCAGGTGATGCAGGAGGGCTAGATGCAGTTCCTGACGCTACTGGGGCCAGAGCCATGATGCTCAGGGATCCTGTAAGGAGAGAAGACTGAGCATGGCTGAACCCTGCTCCACAGGGTCCTGTGGCCATCATCAAGCCATGGCGGCAGTCCCACACCTGGCATACAACTCCAACGTCCTCGCGGTGGGTGCAGTCATGGTATCCCCACACACGGTGTGCGCAGTCCTTCAGGCTCCTCTCCTGCCCTCGGCATCGGACGTCATCCAGCCAGATGTGCCCGACACCGGGCCCGAAACGCGGCCGCTCCCCATCCAGGCCCTGTGCCTCGCCGCAGCCCAGCTCCTGGCATACCACAGCCGCATTGGCCCTGCTCCATCCGTCATCGCACACCGTGCCCCAGCGCCCGGCCCGCTGCACCTCCAGCCGCCCCGCACAGCGCCTGGGCCCATCAGCCAGCCGCAGCCTGAAGGGCTCTGTGGGAACATGGTGGTGACATTTGGTCTTGATGCGATACCAGGCCTTGCCATGACCCCGGGCCTCACTGTGTCCCCTCCAGGCCCTGCTGTGACACCAGGACTCGTCACATCCCCACCAGGCCCCGCCATGACACCAGGCCTCACTGTGTCCCTATAAGGCCTTGCTGTGTCCCTATAAGGCCTCGCTGTGTCCCCACCATGCCCTGCCATGACACCAGGCCCCGCCATGCCCCCACTAGGCTGCAAGGCCCAGTCCTGCCCCACACTCACCCTCGCAGTTGACAGCAGCCACGTGGTTGGAGGGACAGGACGCAGCGTTACCGGGCTGTAGCTTGCAGTGCTCCAAGTCCAGCTCCTGCCCTGCACACAGAACCTGACGCAGACCCACCGCGTTCCCCTCAGACATGGGTGGGCTGCAGGGCAGTGGGACAGCACGGGGGCGGCCGCAGCCCAGCTGGCGGCACAGGACACGGGCAGCTGCAAGGTCCCAGCCCACGGCACAGACCGAGGCCCAGGCGCCGGCCTGCAGCAGCTCCACGCGGCCCTGGCACTGGGAGTGGCTGCCGGAGAGCCGGGCAGGCACTGCCGGGGGAGAGCAGGAGAGTGAAACATGGGGAGCTGCATGGCCTTCCCAGTGCTGCACCAGCCTGACCAGCACAGCCCCAGTCTGCCCAGTGCAGCACCAGTTTGTTTAGTACAGCACCCAGTCTGCTCAGCACAGTCACAGCAAAGCCCCACCCCAGCTCCAGCATGCCCAGTTCAGCTCCACTCTGCCCAGTTTAGTCCCAGTCTGCTCAGCTCAGTCATAGCAAAGCCCAAGCACAGCCCCACTCTGCCCAGTTCAGCCCCAATCTGTTCAGCAACATCCCAGCACAACCCCAGTCTACCCAGCTCAGTCCAAGACTGTCTAGTTCAGTCCTGGTTTGCCCTGCTGAGTCTCAGTATTCCCACCATGCTCTTAGTATGCTCACCACAGCCACAACCCAGCCCCAGTTTAAGCTCACTTACAATCTGCCTAGCATGGCCCCAGCTCAGCACCAGCACAGCCCCAGTCTTTCCATCTTGGCCTCAGTCTATCCAATTTGGTCTCAGTCTGCCAAGTACAGCACCACCATGGCCCCAGCATGCCCAGAACAGCCCCAGTACAGTGACCTAACGTAGTCCCAATATAGCCTGTCTGCCAAGTACAGATCCAGTCTGCCCAGTTCAAACCATCCCACCTGTTGCCCATGCCCCGGTGCCTGCCTCATCCAGCAACTGCTGGCCCCAGGGCACCCAAATAGTATCCCATGATGTGGGACATCCCAGGAAACCCAGCGACCCCCCAGTGATGCCCAGTGACACCTACTGACATCCAGGACACTCGATGACCCCAAGTAACACCCAAGTGGTACCCAGTGAACCCCAGTGACACCCAGTGATACCCAACATACCAGATCCAATCACGGCACCACAGCACAAAGCTGAGGGGGAGAGAAGGAGGAGTTGGAAAGAGACACAGACACCCACAGACCACCCAAGACCCGCAGGATCCCCCAAACCACTAACAAACAACACAAAACATTTTCCCCCAGTTCCACCTCCATGTGCCCCCAGTTCTGTGTCCCTCCTTTTCCTCCAGCTCTGCCCACCATGCACCCCAAATCTGCCTCCCCATGTGCCTCCACCTCTGTGCCCCTCATGTGCCTCCCATCTCTATGCCTTCCATTTCCCCCCAGCTCTGCACCCCCCATTTCCTCACCCAGGCACAGTCCGAGGCTACGCAGCCCCCCCATGCTGCCAGCAGGGCCTCCCCAGCTGCTGGGGCCACCCTTTTAACATGGGGGTCAAGGAGGGGGGGGGCAAGGGGAGGAATCGAAAGCTGAGAGCAGGAAGGGGAATGCGGCAGCAGCCAAGCAGGCGCCAGGATGGGGATGAGTCCTTCTCTCCTTCACCCCCTCCCTCTCCCTCTCTTTCACCATCTCTTTCTCCCTCTCCTTCACGTTCTCTCCCCTCCCCCCCCCCCCGCATATCTTCTCCCTCCCCCTCCCTCTCCCTCTACCCCTCCCTCTCCCTCACCAACACTCAAGATTGGTGAACCAGCCCAGCTTTATTTCCCTTGCCTCCTGTGCAAGGCCCCCCTCCGGTTGCCCACACCCCTGTATAGCCAGGGGGGCTCCTCCAGGATATGCTGCCCCAGGGCAGTCAGCCTGCCCAGGCGGCGGGCGATGGCCTCCAGGCGCTGAGCTCCCTGCCGCTGGTTGCGGGCCAGGGCCCGCAGCTGCCCCCGCAGCCCCCGCACCTCCCACAGCAGTGCCCGCAGCACAGGGGCCACACAGGGTCCCCCGCGGTCCCATAGTGCAGAGAGTGTTGGCACCGGTGGTGCTGGTTGGGATGAACCTGTGGGGCGAGAAGCAGAGACCCCCTAAATCCTCTGTGTGTGTATATGTTTGCCTCCCCCCAGGGCAACCCATCTCAGAGCTAGGGACCCCCCAGCACCCATCCCTCCTCTCTCCAGAGCCAGGGATGACAGTATGTGCAAGTCCAGCATCTCATGGGTCCAAGTCTCACCCACAACCCCAGGACCTACCTGCACACGGGGGTCCAGGCAGTACAGGGCCTGCAGAATGGGTGCGGAGGGTCTCTGTGGGTGCTGGCGGGGTCTGGGTGCTGAACAACTTCATGGGGTGCTGGAGGGGTGCTTGGGGAGTCTGAGTGCCAAAAGTCTCCACTGGATGCTGGACAGGAATCTGGGTGCTGGGGGGATCTGTGAGGTGCTTAGGGGGTCCTGGGGGTGTCTGGGTGCTGAGGGTCTCTTTGGCATGCTGGTGGGATACAAGGGGGGTCTGAGTACTGAGCAACTTTATGGGATATTTAAGGGATGCTGGAGGGTTCTGGGTGCCAAAGGCCTTCATAGGATGTCGTAGAGTTGATGGGGGCATCTGGGTACTGGGGGGCTCTGTGGAGTGCTGGGACAATGCTGGGGGCCTCTGGGTGCTGAAGATCTCCACGGATTGTTCAGTGGGTGCTGTGGGGGGCTGGCTGTCAGAGGTCTCCATGGGGTGTTGGGTGGGTGCTGGGGAGACCTGTGTGCTGAGGATCTCTGTTAGATACTGGGAGAGTGCAGGGGTGCTCTTGGAGCTGAGGGTCTCTGTGGGGTGCTGGGCAGATACTGGGGGTTTCTGGGTACTGAAGGTCTCTGTGGGGTCCTCAGAGGGTGCTGGGAGGCTCTGGGGTCTGGGGATATCCATGAGGTGCTTGAAATGAGCAGCATTCATGTAAGGGCTGGTGGGATCTAGGGGGAGCGCGGTGAGTTCTGGGAGGCTCTGGGGACTGGGGTTCCTTGATGGAGTCCGGATAAAGTGGTTTGGGGGTGTCCAGAAGCCAGAGGGCTCTGCAGGGGCAGGTTGGGAGAGCAAAAGCTCTGTCCAGGCAGTAGGGCTCTCTGCAGGGTGTTGGATGGATGCTGGGGGTCCCTGCGTGTTGGAGATATCAGGGTACTGGGTAGGTTCTGGGGGTCCCTGGGTACTGGGGGCCTCTGTGAGGTGCTGTGAGTGGGTGCCGGAGCCTGGATTCAGTTGAACTGCAAGGACAGGAGAGACAGCCATCCCCTGGGTGGGGCCCAGAGATGGAGAGGGTGATGAAACTCTAGTGGGAAGAGCAGAGATTCCCATTGGATCAGCACCTGGAGAGGAGACACAGCCCATGAAATCCCCTCCAACATCCCTCAGCCATCCATTGCCTCTCCCTCCTCTCCTGCACCCTTTCTTCTTACTCCCCCTCTCCCTCTCAAACACTTCCATCTACAGCCAGCAAATTGTTTTGGCCTTCCTCCATCCCTTCCTCCTTCTCCTATTCTATAACTGCCACTTCATCCATCCATCCATCCAATCCATCCATCCAATCCATCTATCCACATTCTCAACACCCAGCCACATCTCCTCACTGTCCATCCACCTGTGTCCCTATTATTTACTTATTTATTCCTACAACCACCCATACACGTCCCTCTTCATCCATCCATTCCCCCATTTATCATCCCTTGATATCTTTCCATCCATTCAGTCACCCCCCCCCCAAACTTTCTATTCTTTCCTCCTTCTCCTTTTCTGTCGTTTCAAATACCCCTTCTCCCTTCTGTCCAACCACGCAGACTCCTTGCTGTCCATCCACCCCAGCCCTCCAACACTTCGTTCTTTTCCTTAACATTACTTTCAAGAACTTTGCAGCCCTATTTAGTAGTCTGAACCTGATTCTGCTGTGGGAAGTGTTCTCCTCACGATTCCATCTGATGCTAGTTCTTCTGTGGGATGAGTCCTCCACATGGTATCTCTTAGACTTGTTTCTGTTGCAATATGTTTACTCTCCATTGTGCCTTTGAGATTTGCTTCTGCGGAAGGATGTTTGCTCCTCATGGTACCATATAGATCAAAATCAGCTGAAGAATGCGTGTCCCACGTGGTACCTTCTAGATCAGACTCAAGTGCAGGACGCGTGCTCCAGGTGGAAATATCTGCTGTGGGATAGGCACCCCATATGCTAACACCCAAGCTCAGTTCCGCTGAAGAACGTGCACTCTGCGTAGTACCATCTGGATCCATTTCTTCTGGAAGATGTGTGGTCCAAGCAGTACTTTCTGGATCAAGTTCTGCTGCAGGATGTGCCCTTCTCATGGTGACATCTGGACCCAGTTCTGCTGCAGGATGTGCCCTTCTCATGGTGACATCTGGACCCAGTTCTGCTGCAGGATGTCTGCTCCTCGTGGTAAAATCTGGACCCAGTTCCACTGTAGGACTTGTGCTCCTTGTGGTAACATCTGGACCCAGTTGTGCTGCAGGACTAGTGCTCCTCGTGGTAACATCTGGGTCCAGTTCCACTGCAGGATGTGCACTTCTCATGGTAACATTTTGACCCAATTCTGCTGCAGGATATGCACTCCTTGTGGTAACATCTGGACCCAGTTCTGCTGCAGGACTTGTGCTCCTCATGGTAACATCTGGGTTCAGTTCCACTGCAGGATGTGTGCTCCTCATGGTAACATCTGGACCCAATTCTGCTGCAGGATATGCACTCCTTGTGGTAACATCTGGACCCAGTTCTGCTTCACGTGTGCTCCTTGTGGTAACATGTGGACCCAGTTCCACTGTAGGACTTGTGCTCCTTGTGGTAACATCTGGACCCAATTCTGCTGCAGGACTTGTACTCCTCATGGTAACATCTGGATCCAGTTCCACTGCAGGATGTGCACTTCTCATGGTAACATTTTGACCCAATTCTGCTGCAGGATATGCACTCCTTGTGGTAACATCTGGACCCAGTTCTGCTGCAGGACTTGTGCTCCTCATAGTAGCATCTGGACCCAGTTCTTCTAGAAGTTGTGTGGTCCACACAGTATTTTCTGGATCAAGTTCTTTTGCAGCAAGTGTGCTCCTCATTGTAATATCTGGACCCAGTTCTGCTGCAGGATGTGTGCTCCTCAAGGTAACATCTGGACCCAGCTCTGCTGTGGTCCCTTCTAGAACTGATTCTGCTGTAGGACCTGTGCTCTTCATGGTACTTTCTGGACTTGGTTCTTCTGCAGGATGTGTGCTCCCCATGGTATGACCCGGACCTAGTTCTGTTGTGGGACGTGTGCTCCCCATTATATCATCTGGATCCAGTCCTGCTGTAGGACCCATGCTATCCATGGCACCTCTAGGGTCTGGTTCAACTGAAGTATGTGCACCCCCCATGTTAACATCTGGGTCCAGTTCTGTTAGAGGATGCACGCTCACAGTGCCTTCTGGACCCAGTTCTGTTATAGTATCCGTGCTTTTCATGGTACCTTCTGGAGCTGGCTCTGCTGTGGCATATACGCTCCACACTGTACTTTCAGGACCTAGTTCTGCTGCATGTTGAGTGCTCCTTACGGGACCTTCAGAACCCAGTTCTGCTGACGGATGTGAAACCAACGAGGTCCCTTCCAGACTTGGTTCTGCTGTAGGAGCTGCAGTCTTCATGGTACCTTCTGGATTTGCTACTACTACAGGAAGTGTGCTCCCCCTGGGACTCCCTGGACCTGTTTCTCCCAGGCTGTGGTTACTCCATTTGGCAGCACTTGCTTGGAGCCTCATGGTAAGGGCTGAGTCCTGCTCTGCATTGGACCTGGTGCTCTGCGTGACACCAGCAATCTCCTGTTCCATGTTACCTTGGTTAGCACTAACGGCATCCCGTCCTGCCAGCCCCTGGGTGCTCCTGGTGGAATCAAGTGCAGCCTGTCCTGCTTGAGGCTTGGTACCTGGCGTGGTCCCCACCAAAACCCAACGCCTGGTACCTGGCGTGGTCCCCACCAAAACCCAACGCTTGGTGCTCTGGTTGGCTCCCACAACAATACGCTCCGCTTTGGGATGGGCAATCCACACAGTACCAAGCGGATCCCATCCCACTTTGGGTCGGGTGATGCGGATGGTGCCAGCTGGATCCCATCCTGCCTTGGACCTATTGGTGCCAGCTGGATCCTGTACTGCTTTGGTCTTGTTGATGCCAACTGGGTCCCGTCCTGCTTTGGTCTTGTTGATGCTCACCAGATGCTGTCCTGCTTTGACTTTGTTGATGCCAACAGAATCCCGTCCCACCTTTGACCTGTTGGTGCCAGCTGGATCCAATCTCACTTTGGTCTTGTTGATGCTAACTGAATCCCGTCCCACCTTTGACCTGTTGGTGCCAGCTGGATCCAATCTCACTTTAGTCTTGTTGATGCCAACTGAATCCCGTCCCACCTTTGACCTGTTGGTGCCAGCTGGATCCAATCTCACTTTGGTCTTGTTGATGCCAACTGAATCCCGTCCCACCTTTGACCTGTTGGTGCCAACCAGATCCAGTCCCACTTTGGTCTTGTTGATGCCAACTGAATCCCGTCCCACCTTGGACCTGTTGGTGCCAGCTGGATCCCATCCCACTTTGGACCTGGTGGGGCCACCAGGCTCCCGTCCTGCCTTCAGCCTGGTGACACCAGCTGCTTTGGGCTTGGTGCTCTGGATGATGCCGGCTGGATCCTGTTCTGCTTTGAGTCGGGTGATCCTGATGATACGGATGGGATCTCGCTCTGCTTTGGTTGAGGTGGCACTGACTCGGCCCTGTCCTGCAGATCGTGTGGTGGTGCTGGGGACACTGGTGAATGGATCCTGTCCTGTGGCTCGTGCAGTGGTTCTAGTGACACTGATAGCTGGATCCTGTCTTTGGGGATGTGTGGGAGTGATTGTGGCCAGAATCTGTCCTAGAGGATGTCGAGGGATGGTGCTGGCTGGATCCCATCCTGAGGGAGATGGGGAGGTCCCCACAGGTGACAAGTCTTCTGGCCCTGAAAGCAGTGAGGGGAAATTCAGTCCCCTTCCCACAACCCTTCTGCTTGTGGGAGTCCCCCCTTCCCCCTCACTGGGGTGATTCCTGGGGACAGTGTCCAGCCCCAGAGGCACCCAAGAGGTTGGGACATCCCCTGGGCACATGTTTTTGGGAGCACTGGAAGGGAGCCCAGCAGGCAGGGGCATGCACTGTGGAGTCTATGCCCACAGAAATGACAGGGTACAGGATACAGGACCACTGCCCTTTACCAGGGCCACTCTACCTGTGCAGATGACAGCAGCGTCCTCCTGGTGGTCACAGTTGTGCCTGCCCCAAGGCTCAGCTGGGCAGTGCCACAATGCAGCCTCTGTCCCGCTGCACTTCACCTCATCCAGCCATATGGGGCCAATGCCAGGGCCGAAGTGGGCGCTGCGGAGGGCTTTGTGTGCAGCTCCACAGCCCAGCTGCCTGCAGACCACAGCTGCATCCAGCAGGTCCCAGCCATCATCACAGACCGTGCCCCAGCTCCTGGCATGCAGCAGCTCCACACGCCCTGCACAGCGCCCAGGGCCCCCGGCCAGGCGCAGCAGGAACGGGGCTGGGGAACGGCCGGCACCGCATTACCACCAGCACCAAAACAGCTGCTGAGCTTGGGGATGGGGGCTGTATCCCTGCATCCCTTTTTCACTATTGCATCCTTGATGTATCTTCACTCCATCGTTTTACATCTCCCCTCCAGCCCATCTCCATCCCCCCACCATCCCCTCTCCACACCTATTCCATCCGTTCTCCATCTCCATTCCATTCCGTCTCCATGTCTTCTGCATCCCCTCCCTTCAACCACATCCCATCCCCACTCCAACCCCTCACCATCCCCCTCCATCCCTTCCCCATCCCCTCTCCTTCCACAATCCATCCCCACCCACACCCCATCTCCATCCCCACTCCATTCCCACTCCATCCCTTCTCCTCCTACCCATCTGTGACATCCCTGCTGTGGGCCGGCTGGTTGGTGTAGGTTGAGGGGAGCTGGTGCTGTGGGGCCGGGCACTCACACGTGGCACAGCAGAGGGGGGCACCAGTAATGACCTGGTGGGCAGCTGTTCAGGAGCGGGCTGCATGGGGTCTACCCCAGTCAGCTCATCTGGGGGAGGTAGGAGAACAATGTGAGCCTGGTGGTGCACTGTGCACACCTGCCTTGTGCAGCGCACCCTGCTGCTGTGCTGTCTGCAATTTAGCTGTACATGCACTGCCTCAGGAGCACTGCGTGAGTACAGAGACTTCATACATGCTGCATAAACGCTGCATTTCTCTACAATGCTGAATGCATGACAGGAGCACAGTGAGGTGTGTGCATGCTGCGCACTCCCTGTGTGACTGTATAGAACCACATGCACGCCACTGCACATCTCTATAGAAATGCATGCACCACACAGCCCTGCAGAGCTGCGTGCACTGCATGCAGTCCAGGAGCACACCAGGCTGCATGTGTGCTGCATGGGCGTGTACCTGCACAAATGACGGATGCATCCTCCCGGTGGTGGCAGTCAGTGATGCCCAATGGTGCTGCTGGGCACTGCAGCAATGCCGACTCGTTCCCCCAGCACCGCACATTGTCCAGCCAGATGGGGCCGGTGCCCTCACCAAAAAACGCCCCACCAGGTGCAACCAGCGCAGCTCCACAGCCCAGCTGCCCGCAGACCACGGCCGCATCCGGCAGCCCCCAGCCATCATCACAGACTGTGCCCCAGCGCCCGGTGTGCAGCAGCTCCACGCGCCCCGCGCAGCGCCCAGGTCCCCCAACCAGACGCAGTGGGTATGGGGCTGGGGAATAGGGCACCCGCATCACTGCTGGCACCAACCCTGCTGCCAGGCTTGGGGATGAGGCCTCTGTTTCTCTCCCTGCTCCAACCCTCCCCATCCCTGCTTCTTTCCTGCAGTATCCCATCTCCATCCCCACTGCATTTGCATTCCTTCCCTCTACACTTCTGTCCACCTATCTGCACCTATCCAACTCCATTCCCACCCCCATTTCTTCACTACTCCATCCCCTCTCCATGTCTTCTCCATCCCAGATCCTTCCACTCTCCTTCCTGTCCCATCTCCATCCCCACCCCCAATCCATCTCTGATCCATCTCTAATCCACCTGCAATCCATCCCCTCTCCATACTTGCTCCCACCTGGCCCCATCCCCAATTCCTTCCCTGACACATCCTAGCTCCTGTCTTTCCCATCTCCATCCCCTCTCCATCTTCATCCATCTCTTTTGATTCCATGTCCATCCCATCTCACTCCCTGCTTGATCCTCACTCCTTCCCCTCCCCCCCCCCCTTTCCTTTCTCTTGCTATCTCTACTCCCTTCTCCATCTTTCTCCACCCCTTTTGATTCCAGCTCTAACCCCTCTCCATCTCAGCTCTATCCCATCTTCTTCCATACTCCTTTCTGGCTCCATCCCTGCTCTTCCCACGCTCCCTTCCCACTCCTTCCCTTCCCCCTTCCCTCTTCCAACCCATCTCCATCCCTTCTCCTTCCATGCTCCTTCCCAAATCCATCCCATCCCCATCCCAGCTCCTCCTACTCTCCTTTTGTGTTGTATTAAACTATTTTTATCACAACCCATCCCATCCCCACTCCACCCCCCACTCCATCCCCTCACCATCCCCACCACCACAACCACACCTGTGCATCCTGTCACCTGTCCATCCCATCACCTGTGCATCCCATACTGTATGCTCCAACACATCCCTACAGCCCTGTGCATGCTCTGTGGGTGCATGCTGTGAAGCCTGAAACCATGCACCCCATCCTAATGCATGCTGCACCCGTGCACTCTATAACCATGCGTGCCATATGGATGCACACCACACGCAGCCCTGCACACCATACCTGCGCACACTACACCTGCTTACCCCATAACTGTGCATACTGCACCTCTGCATCCCATACTGCACCCCGAACCCTGTGCAACACTTGTGGCCGTGTAACACTCACCGCCCGTTGGGGTGCTGCCAGCAGTGCCAGTGGGCTCCGTGGTTCCAGGCCATAGCAGGGGATGAGCTGTAGGGATGCATGCCATGATGGGGGGCTCCCTCTTTTCTCCCCTCCCTCACCCCCATGCCCGCTGCCCACCCGAGCACACAACGCTGGCATCCTCCTCGTGGGTGCAGACATGGCTGTGCCACCCCCGGTGCCGGCACTGGGCAAGGCGCTGCTCATCGCCGCTGCACCGCACGTGGTTGAGCCAAATGGGGCCGGAGCCTTCCCCAAACCAGGCCCCCGATGGGGCAGCCAGCGCAGTCCCACAGCCCAGCTGCCTGCAGACCACCGCCGCGTCTGGCAGTCCCCAGTCGTCGTCGCAGATCGTGCCCCAGCTCCCGGCGTGCAGCAGCTCCACGCGCCCCACACAGCGCCCGGGGCCCCCAGCCAGGCGCAGCGGGAATGGGACTGAGGAATGCCATTGGGTATGGGGCCACCAGCACCACCAGGACCCACCATCACCCACTGTGTGCTCTGGGACTTGCTGGGACCCATTGGGAATCTGCTGGGACTGACTGGGATGCGTTGAAACCCACAGGGACCCCTGCGTGCTCTGGGACCCACTAGGAACTGTTGGGACCCTCTGAGAATTTCTAGGACCCCCACATGCTCTGGGACCTACTGGGACCCACTGGGAACTGCTGGGACCCTCTGGGAATTTCTGGGACCCCCATGTGTTCTGGGATCCATTAAGCTGACCAGCTGGGACCTACTTGGAACTGCTGGGTCCCCCTGGGATCTGCTGGGTCCACTGTGTGCTCTGGGACCCACTGGGATTTACTGGGACCTCCTGAGAACCTCTCTGATCTGTGATCTGCAAAGACTGCCTTGGACCTACTGGGATGTGCTGGAACCCACTGGGACCCACTGGGAACTGCTGGGATCTTTGCATGTTCTGAGATCCATCGGAACCTGCTAGGACCTTCTGGGACCCACTGGAAACGGCTGGTACCCTCCCACGCTCTGGGACCCACCAAGATTTATCAGGACCCACAGGGAACACCTGGAAGCCACTGAGACCACTGTGTGTTCTGAGACCCATTGGGACCTACTGGAACCTGGTAGGACTCACAGAATCACACAGAATCACAGAATTGACTCACTGGCACCTACTGGGATGTTCTGAAACCCATTGAGAACCACTGGAACTCACTGGGACTTGCTGGGATCTATTTGAACCACTGAGTGCTCTGGGACATTCTGAGACCCATTGGGATCTACTGGGACTCACTGGGACCTGCTAAGACCCTTGCATGCTCAGGGACCTACTGAGACTTGCTGGGATCTATTGGAAACTGCTGGGATCTACTGGGATTTACTGGGACTCCCAGTAGCTGGGACTGCTGTGTACTTTTGGACACACTGGGATCACTTGCATTCACCAAGGCCTACTGGGACGTAGAGGGACCCATTGGAACCTACTGGGACCTGCTGGGACCAACTGGGACCTACTAGAACCCACTGGGATGCACTGGCAGTGACAGGGATGCCATGGGACAGGGACCCTCAACCCAACCCTGTGCCAGTACCTGTGCCAGGGAAGGCCAGCAGCCCCACTGGAGACGAGAGAGGAAGTGAGGGGAGGCTGCACCTGACCAAGCCCCTCCAGGACCCATAGGAGCCATGGGGCCACAAGGGGCTTGGAGCCAGGGGTCCTACCCAGGGTGCAGCACCCAGTACCCAGAGCCCAGCAACCAGCAACCAGTGCCCCATTCCCAGTGACCCATGACCACCGTTATCCCAGTGCCATTCCCAGTGATCAGGACTAGTTCCATTCCCAACGCCATTCCACACACCTCTTGACCAATTCCATTCCCAATGCCCCATGACCAGTTCCATTCCCAGTGTCCCATTCCCAGTGCCATTCCCAGCACCCCATGACCAGTTCTATTCCCAGTGCTCCACAACCACTGTCTCATGACCAGTTCCATTCCCAGTGCCATTCCCAGTTCCCCAAGACCAGATCCATACCCAGTGCTCCGTGATCTGTGCTCCACGACCAGTGTCCCATTCCCAGTGCCCCATACGAGTTCCCTTCCCAGTGTCCCAATCCCAGCGTCATTCCCAGTGCAATTCCCAGTGTTTCATGCTCACTGCCATTCCTAGTGTCCCAATCCCAGTTCCATTCCCAGTGCCCCATGACCAGTTCCATGCTCAGTGCCATTCCCAGTGTCCCATTCCCACTGCCCACTGACCCTTGACTAGTTCCTAGTAACCATTTATCATTGCCCCATTCCCAGTCCCATTCTCAGTTCCTCATGACCAGTGCCCAATGCCCTTCCAGTTTTCAGCAATCACAAACTAGTGCTATCTGCCCCATGCCCAGTGCCCCATGCCCAGTGCCCATTTCCCTTCCCAGTGTTCGGTTCCCTTCCCAGTGCCCAGCAACACCACAGAACACCCAGCGCCCTGGCCAGTGCACCCGTAGCCTTCGCAGTACCCACAGCCCAGTGCCCAGCACTCAGCACAGCTTGCAGTGCCCACCCTGCTGCAGTGCCTACTGCACTGCCTGGTGTCCACTGCAGCACTACTGCAGTAGCCCATGCAGTGCCCGGTGCCCCATGCAGTGCTTCATGCAGAGCCCAGTCCCCTTATGTGCCCAGAATCTTTGCAGTGCCCCTGCAGTGCCCAATGCAGTGCAGTTTCCCTGCTGTGCGCAGTGTCGTTGCAGTAATCCTGCAGTGCACAGCCTCAGCACAGTGCCCAGGGCAGTGTCCGCCCCTTTGCAGTGTCTTTTGCAATGCCCAGTCCCTTACAATGCCCACACTATGCTCAGCCCCCATGCAGTGCCTGTGCAGTGTCCAGTGCAGTGACCAGTGCAGTGTCCAGTGCAGCGTCCAGCTTGCCTGCAGTGTCCACGTGGTGTCCGCCGTAGTGGGCAGCCCCATGCAGTGCCTGGTGCAGTGCCCACAAAACCATATATGGTACATGTAGTGCTCAGAGCAGTGCCCGTGCTCTGCCCAGTGCACACCTCTGCAGTTCAAATTGCAGTGCCCATGCAGTGCCAACTGCAGTACTCATGCAATGCTGAGTGCAGTGCCCACACAGTACTCAGAGAAGCGCCCACACAGAGCTGAAGGAATGCCCACACAATGTCTAATGCAGTTCCCACGCAGCGCCCACGCCGTGCCAAACGCAGTGCCCAAAGCAGTGCTCAGAACAGTGCCCATGCAATGCGCAGTGCAGCACCCATGCAATGTCTAGTGCTGTGCCCATGCAGGGTCCACAGAGGGCCCATTCAACGCCCAGGCAGTGCTCAAATATTGTCCAGCACAATGCCCATGCAGTGCCCATGCAGCGCACAGCACAGCACTCAGTTCCCCTTGCAGTTCCCACACCGTGCCCAGGATATACCCACGCCGCAGCCATGCCATCTCCATGCAGTGCCATTACAGTGCCATGCAGTGTGGGCAGCGCAGCGCCGGCTGCTCACCCAGCAGCAGCAGCAGGGTCGGGGCCATGGTGTGTGCTGGTGCAGGATGGAGGAGGCTGGGACGGAGGCAGCGAGGCCAGGGATGACTCATTGCAGCCGCTTGCCCCCTCCCTCCCCCCCCTCCCCCCCACTGCTAGGATGGAGGGGGCTGGAGATGGGGGCACAGGATACCCCTGCGGTGGGACATCTGGTCTGGGGGTGGGCGGGGGGGGGGGGGGGGGAGTCCTGCTATGGGTGCTCCTGGGCACTGCTCCCATTAACCAAGGCACTGAGAGGGGTCTTTGGAGGATGAGGGTTAATGCTGGAGGGGGGTTGGGTTAACACGTGCAGGCGCCCACGCACCCGCGTGGCACTGGCGGGGGGTGGAAAGGGGGCGGACGGGGCCGCACGTGGCCATGGGGTCGGGGCCGCGTGTGAGCAGCTGCACACGTGCACGGGAGACGTTGCAGGTCTGTGGGCGCGCGCGCACACACACACACACACACACACACACACACACACAGGCAGCCACTGTGTACTGGGGGGAAAGGGGGGCACTGGGAGCATACTGGGAGACGCAGGGAGCATTCTAGGGGACATTGGGGACATACCGAGGTATCCTGGGGGCCATAATGGGGGAAACTGGAAGCATTTTGGGGGACAGTGAGATCAGACTTGGGGGCATTCTGGGGGATAGTGGGGCTATACTGGGACCACACTGGGGTATTCAGGCGCCATACTAGGGAACACTGAGGACCTACTGGGGTATACTGGGAGCCATACTGGGGGACACAAGGTATTCTGGGGATCAGATTGGGGGCATACTGGGACTATATTGGGATATACAGGGGCCACACTGGGGTATACTGGGACCATACTGGGGAAATACACGGGGATACTGGGCCATACTGGGGGACATGGGGTATGCTGTGAGCATTCTGGGGCGTGCTGGGATTATATTGATTTTTACTGGGAATGTACTGGAGGGGTCCCAAGGGCCATACTGGGGGCACACTGCAGGCATTCTGGAAGACATGGCGGGGGCACACTGTCGGGCAGTAGGGGCCATAGAGGTGTTTAATGGGAGCATTCTGGGGTACAGTGGGGTCAGACTGGGATATACTGGGGCCATACTGGGGTATAGCGGTAACACTGGGAACATGCTGAGGGTTACAAGTACCATACTGGGCTGTACTGGGGGCATACTGGGCTCAGCGCGGTTGTGCAGCCGACACTCCCACACCCCCACCCTGCTGAGCATCCACAACCCTACCCACTCCCTCCCCGCTCCCAACCCTCTTATAAGCGCCTCCCGCTGTTCCCGCCCCCACCGAAGCCCCGCCCCCCATGAGGACCAATGGGGTTCGCCCATTTCCTCCGCGCCGGAAGGAGAAGGCGCGCACCGGGATGCTCATTTATTAATCCGGTCCGGGCGGAAACCGTGCAACATCGGTTCCGCCTCACCCCACCGCCCCCTCCCCCTCCCCCGGCTACGGCACCCCATTGCTCACCGGCCCGCCGCGCTGCCCGCCCCCACGCTGTTGTGGCCATGAAGCGGCTAAGGGATGGCCCAGAAGAGGCAGTGGAGTTCTATAGAGTGCTCTGGTGGCCATAAGGTGGCTGTGGGGTGGGTGTGGTGGCCATGAGGTGCTATGGTGGTCAGAAGGCAGCCAAGAGGTGGATATGGCATGGCCATGAGGTGCTACAAGATTGGTGTGACAGCCACTGGGTGGCCATGGGGTGGTGTGGTAGCCATAAAAGGTGGCTATGGGGTGGGTGTGGTAACCATGAGATTAACAAGAGATGGTCTCTGGGGGCTGTAGAGTAGTGGCGGTGGCCATAAAATGTCCCAGAGGTGGCTATGGGTTCCAGTATGGCCACCATAAGGTAGCTATGGGGTGGCTGTGGTAGTCATGGGATGATAATGAGGTGGTGTGGGATGTTTGTGGTGGCCAACAGTTGGCCACGGAGTCCTGTAGAGTGGCTGTGGTGACCATAAAGTGGCCAGCAGGTGCTGTGGGATGTCTATAGCAATCATACAGTGTCCAACAGATGGCCATGGGGTATTGTGATGGCTGCAGTGGCTGTAAGGTGGCCAACAGGGGGCCATGGGATGTTGTGGGGTGGCTGCAGTGGCCCTAAGGTGTCCATAGGATCCTTAGGGGAGAGCATGGGGTGGCTATAGTGGTTGTAGCAGCTATGGGGGGCCACGTGGAGGCCTCTCAGTGGCCCTGGGGCAGCCACTGTGTTGCAGCAGAGGACATGTGGTCGCTGTGGGGGCCATAGGGCAGCCACAGGGGCCTGTGGCATGGCTGTGGGGTCTGTGCTCCCCCTCAGAAGGTGTGCACAAGCTGCGCCCCTGGCAGCACCTGCACACCCTGCACAGCTGGCAGCTGGGGAGTCGGGGAGCCAGGAAGCAGCTGCACCACAGCGGGTCCTTCACTAGCTCCCCCCTGCCGAGGCTCCCCACGTAGGACCAGGACTTTTGGGGGTGCCAGGGTGGGCACTGGGGACTGGTCACTGGACCCCCGCAGCACCAGGACACTGCGAAGCCCTTCAGATGTCTGCAGCACACCCAGCCCTATGGCCGGTTCTGGGCCTCCCTGCACCAGCAGCACCTCTGGGCCTGCTGGGAGCGACACCCCGGAGGGTGGAGGGGCTGGTTGGGCACCCGATGGGGGCTGTAAGTGGATTGGGGGCACCTCCAGGGTCTGGAGCTGGATGTTGGGCACCTCGGTGGTCTGGAGATGGACACCAGGCACCTCGGTGGTCTGGAGATGGATGTTGGGCACCTCCACAGCTTGAAGCTGTACACTGGTCACCTCAGTGGTCTGGAGATGGACATCGGGTACCTCCACAGTCTCAAGATGAACATCAGGCACCTCCATGGTCTCAAGATGGACTCTGGGCACCTCAGTGGCTTGGAGATGGACGTTGGCCATATCGGTAGCTTGGAGGTGGATGTTGGGTACCTCTGAGGTCTCCAGATGGACACTGGTCACCTCTGTGGTTTGGAGATGGACACTGGCCACATCAGTGGCTTGGAGATTGACGTTGGGCACTTCAGTGGACTCAACATGGAGATTGGTCACCTCTGTGCCTTGGAGATGAGTGTTGGCCACATCGTTGTCTGAGAGATGAACACTGGCCATTTCAGTGGCCTGGAGCTGGATGTTGGCCATCTCAGTGGCTTGGAGATGGACACTGGGCACCTCCGTGGTCTCAAGATGGACACTGGGCACCTCCATGGTTTCAAGATGGACATCGGGTATGTCCGTGGTCTCTAGATGGACATTTGTTACATCCGTGTTTTGGAGCTGGATGTTGGGCACCTCAGTGGCCTGCAGCTCAACACTGGTCACCTCTGTGGTCTGGAGCTGTACATTGGGCACCTCGGCGGCCTGGAGCTGCATGCTGGTCACCTCCGATGGTTGTGGCAAGGTTTGCAGCTGAACATTTGTCACTTCAGTGGCTTGCAGCTCAACACTGGTGACATCTGTGGACTGTGGCAGGGCTTGCAGCTGGATGTTGGTGACCTCCAATGGCTGTGGCAAGGCTTGGAGCTGGACATTGGTCACCTCACCGGCTTGCAGCTGGATGCTGGTGACCTCAGAGGGTTGTGGCAGAGCTTGGAGATGGACATTTGTCACCTCGGCAGCCTGCAGCTCAATGTTGGTGACATCTGAGGGCTGTGAAAGGGCTTGCAGCTGGACATTTGCTACTTCTGTGGCTTGCATCTGGATGTTGGTGACATCTGTGGGTTGTGGCAAGGCTTGCAGCTGGACATTCGGCACCTCAGTGGCTTGGAGCTGGATGTTGGTGACATCTGTGGGTTGTGGCAAGGCTTGCAGCTGGACATTCGGCACCTCAGTGGCTTGGAGCTGGATGTTGGTGACATCTGTGGGTTGTGGCAGAGCTTGCAGCTGGACATTTGTCACATCAGTCGCTTGGAGCGGAATGCTGGTGACATCTGTGGGTTGCGGCAGTGCCTGCAACTGGACATTTGTCACCTCATTGGCCTGCAGCCTGACAGCCGCCCCCTCCACCACTGCCTGTCCCTGTGGGATGCCTGCTGGGTGCAGGGGCTGCTCGGGGAGACCCTGCAGAACAAGGATACCGGTCCCCGTCCCCTGTGGGACAGCCGTGACTGCCTGTAGCCTCAATGTGGGCAGCGTGGTCCCCGTGCTGGGCACAAGCAGAAGGCTCTGTCCAGGGGTCGGGGACTCCCCTTGGTGTTTGGGGGATGGCTGGGAGGCTGTGGGGAGCAAGATGAGCTTCTGTGGCGCCGGTGGAGGGCTGGGGATGAGCTGGAGGCCCTGCGGTGTCTGCAGCAGCAGGAAGGTGTGGGCATCAGGAGCCGTCACCTCCAGGCTGAGAGCAGCCTGTAGGACAGGGCCGTCACGCTGCGGTGTTGGGACAGGGCGAGGGGACCCTTTGGGGCCAGCTGCATGGGTGCGGAGATGCCGCTGGAGGTAGGAGGCCATGACGAAGGCTTTGGGGCAGAGGGGACACTGGTGGGGCCGGGCACTGGAGTGGGTGCGTTGGTGGAGCTGGAGATTGGAGGAATGGGTGAAGGTTTTGCCGCAGTGGGAACAGGCATAGGGCCGCTCGCCTGTGTGGGTGCGCTGGTGTTGGCGGAGGTTGGAGGTCTGGGTGAAGGCCTTGCCGCAGATGGGGCAGGCGTGAGGCCGCTCGCCTGTGTGCAGCTGCCGGTGGCGGCGGAGGCAGGAGGTGTTCTTGAAGGCCTTGGGGCAGTCAGGACAGGCGTAGGGCCGCTCACCAGTGTGCAGCCGCAGGTGGTACTGGTAGTGCGAGGACCACTTGAAGGTGAGGCCGCACTCGGCACACTTGAAGGCGCGCAGCCCCGTGTGCACCCGCTGGTGGATGGCGAGCAGTGAGGAGCGCTTGAAGGCCTTGGGGCACTCGGAGCACTTGTAGGGCCGTTCGCCTGTGTGGTCCCGCATGTGGTAACGCAACCCCGAGGAGCCCTTGAAGGCTTTGCCACACTCGGTGCACTGGTAGGGACGCTCCGACAGTACTGAAGTTGGGGCTGGAGTCGCTGGAGGGGGATGCGGTGTTTCCACCGAGTGACCGCGCTGGTGGCCCAGCAGCCCAGCCAGCTGCCCGAAGCTCCTGTGGCACTGCGAGCACTTGTAGGGCCGTTCAGCACCGTGGCTGTGCCTGTGCCGCGCCAGCCCCGAGCTGTTCTTGAAGGTCTTGCCACAGGTGGGGCAGCGATGGGTGGCCGTTGTGGTGATGTCCCCCGGTGTTGCTGGCTGTGGGTGGCCGCGTTGGTGGCCCAGCAGCTGCTCCTGGCTGGGGAAAGCCAGGTGGCACTCAGCGCACTTCCACAGCATCTCCACTGCCTCCAGGAGCAGCGGTGATGGGGACAGCTGGGAAGGGGACAACAGGGATGGCGACAATGGGGATGCGGCATGGCTCTGCAGATGCTTCTGCAAGCAGGCATCTGAGACAAAGGCTTTGGGGCAAGCCGGGCACTTGTGGGACCGGGTGCTGGAGTGGGTTCGCTGATGGAGGAGGAGGTTGGAAGAATGGGTGAAGGTCTTGGAGCAGTGGGAACAGGCGTAGGGCCGCTCGCCTGTGTGGGTGCGCTGGTGTTGGCGGAGGTTGGTGGACTGGGTGAAGGCCTTGCCGCAGGCGGAGCAGACGTAGGGCCGCTCGCCTGTGTGGATGTGGCGGTGGCGGCGGAGGCTGGAGGAGTTCTTGAAGGCTTTGGGACACGAGGTGCATTTGTAGGGCCGCTCACCCGTATGCTGCCGCAGGTGGTACTGGTAGTGAGAGGACCACTTGAAGGCCAGCCCGCAGAGCGCACACTTGAAGGCGCGCAGCCCTGTGTGCACGCTCTGGTGGATCTGCAGCAGCGAAGAGCGCTTGAAGGCTTTGGGACACTCGGAGCATTTGTAGGGCCGCTCGCCCGTGTGGCTGCGCTGGTGGTAGAGCAGCGCCGAGGAGCCCTTGAAGGCTTTGGGGCACTCGGAGCACTTGTAGGGCCGTTCACCCGTGTGGGTGCGCTGGTGGTGGACGAGGCGTGAGGACCATCTGAAGGCTTTGCCACACTCCAAGCACTCGTAGGGGTGTTCCCCGGTGCTTGGTGCTGCTCGGCCCGCAGCCAGCTCCAGCTGCTGAGCACCCACCATAGCTGCTGCCCTGCGGGGACACAGGGTGTGATGGGGACACGCACATACATGAGACAAAGGCTGACCCCAGGGACACGACCCAGGAGATAACCCCAGGGTAATGGGGATGTGGACAAGGGCTGGTCCCGATAGAAGGACAGAACCCGGGACAGGGTGCAGGGAAGGACACAGAAGGATGGGCACAAGACCAAGGAGATGGGGACTGACCCCAAGAGATGGAGGTCCAGGGGGTGGGGGAAAGAACTAGAGGTGGACCCCAAATTAATGGGGCTGGTGACAGGACTCATGGAAAGACCCCCCTGGCAGAGAGGGATTGGATAAAGGCCTGGCCCAAATAGAAAGATAGAGGCCCGGGGATGTGGACAGGAGGCACAACTAGACACAGGAAGGACCCCAGGGGACAGCGTGGAGTGGGCACAACAGTAAGCCTGGTAGAAGGAGACAGAGAATTAAGCCCAGGAGAAGGGGACCGGACAGAGGGGATGGGAACAAGTTGCAGGAAAGGACCCCAAGGTAATGGGGTTGGGAACAAGGCCAGTCTTGATAGAAGGACGGAGCCCAGGCAATGGGGACAGGGTCTGCTTGAGCTACAGGGACTGCCTCTGGGATATGGGAACAAGGTCATGGATAAGGGACTGGGGACAGAACCCCAAAGTAATGGAAATGGAGACAGCGCATGGCCATGAGGACCAACACGTGGAGCCTGGGGATGGGGACAAAACCTGGCTGGGACACAGGGACGCAGAGCCCAGAGGATGGGGATGGGGACAAGGCCTGACCTCAGCAGGATGGAACCCAGGAGCAGGGACAGAGCCCAGCTGGGTTACAGGGATTGACCGCGGGGAACGGGGACAAGGTCAGCGCCTGGGATGGGTCACAACGGATGGGGACGGACCCAGGGAAGGAGCCCAGGGGGGATGAGGTCAGGACCCGGGCCTGAATGACGGACGGAACCCAGAAGACGCCGTCAGGGCCCACGGGGCGCGTCCAGGCGAGTGCGGGCGTGGCCTACCGAGGGTGTGGCCTGTATGGGGCGTGGCCACCGCTGAGCGCAGACCCCGGCCCTCCCCACTCACGCACGGCCGCGCGCCCTTTAACGCCCCGCCCCCTCCGGCGCAGGCTCCGCCGCCGCGGCCTGGCCCGACCCGGCCCCCCCGCCCCGCGCCGCCGCTCACCTGGGCAGGGAGGGCCCGCACCTCCACGGCCCGGCCCGGCCCGGCCCGGCCCCTCCCGCACGGGCCCGACCCCGCTCCGGCCCTCCCGGCGGCCCCGACGCCCGCGCCCGCCCCCGGCGGCGGCGCGCACGGCAACGGCCGCGCCGAGCGCACGGCCTCGGCCCCGCCCCCTCCGCTCAACGCCATTGGGCGCTGCCGCCGCGCCGAGCCGCCTGGGAAATAGAGTCCGCTCCGCCGCCATCTTGGCGCCTGGTGGGAGGGACAAAGGGAGATGACGTCATCGCGCCTTGACGTCATCGCGCCGCGACGCTGCCTACAGGACAGCCCCAGCTTCCGGTCCTCCCAGTGCTCCCAGCGACGCTCTCGGCTTCGTATGCCCTCCCCCCCGGCCCAGCGCCCAGTATCCTCCCAGTATTCCCAGTAACCCCCTGGCGTCCGTGTGCTCTCCCAGTGCCTGTGTGCAGAGTTGGATGTCTGTACGTGTGTGTGTATGGACTCGTGCAAGTGCGTGTGTGGGTGTGTGTATAGGCGCGTGTACTCCTACGTGCGTGTAAGGATGCAGAGGTGTGTCTGTGTCGGTGTGCACGGCTCTGCAGATGCATATAGGTGTATATTTGTAAGCGTGTAGGGATGTATAGGAGTAGGTGTGTATGTAGGGGTGCGTGGAGGTGTGTGAACGTGCACAGGTTGGTCGTGTATGGGTCTGCGTGTAGGAGGTATGTGTAGGGCTGGGTGTGTATGTGTGTGTGCGTAGTTGTGTATGCAGCTGTGTGTGTGTGCGGCTCTGTACGCAGCTGTTAATGCAGGTGTGCGCGCAGGCTTCACCGCGCAGGCGCGGGTCTCAGCCCTGAGGCGCGGAACTACACCTCCCATCACCCCCCGCGCCCCGCCCCGCCCCTCCCTTAGCTTCCGGCTGCCGGCAGTGACGTCACCCACTCGGATTTTTCCCCGCGAAAACGGCGGCGGAGCGATGCAGCGGCGGATCACGTGAGCAGCGCGGCACCGGGACCCCCTTCCCCCCACATGTCGTCCCCCCCCCCCCCCCCCCCCCCCCCCGTAGTGACACCCCTCTTTCCTTTCTTCTCCCCTCCCTCCCCACAGGTCTTTCTTCGCCCCCCCCAGGGCTGCAGATGGCGCCGTCCCGTGAGTGGGATGGGGATGGGCTGGGGGGGATTGGGAAGTTTTTTCTTGGGGGGGGGGGATCAGGGATGCTGCCCCACCCCGCTCACCGCACACCCGGCTCTGAGCCGTCTCCCCTCGCAGGGCGCATGCGCAGAAGCTGGAGCAGCGCTCCCCCGAAGAGACCCCCCAGGAACGTCGGGACTCCGATGGAAGTGCGGTGAGAGCTCCCAGTGCCTGTCCGGTTCCTCCCAGTGCCTGTCAGTCCAGCCCCAGTCCTGCTCTGTCACCCCAGAATCTCCCAGTGTCCACCCTGCTCCTTCCTAGTCCTGCTTCAGTCCCATCCCTGTGTCTCCCATTCCTGTCCTGTTGCTCTCCCGGTCCATCTTTGGTCCTGCTCTGTCACCCCAGTACCTCCCAGTGCCACTCCAGTACTCCCCAGTCCTGCACCAGCCCCATTCTGGTGCCTCCCAGTCCTATGCTGATGGTCCCTGTCCCCTCCCAGCCCTATCTCTGTCCCCCCTTAACTCTCCATATTTGCCCACAGGACACCACATCCCCTGGCAGCAGCTCTGCCCCTGTACCCCCCGCGTCCCCTCGTGCCCCCTGCTGTCCCCCCTCCCCACAGCAGCCAGGGGACAGGGATGGAGACAGTGATGGGGACAGGGACAGTGCCCCCCCCGCATCCAAGCGCTGCCGTCAGTCACCTGGTGACCAGGACAAAGGACCTCCCCCTCCTTGCAAAACTCCAGCCCCCAACAGGTGGGTGACATTGTTGGTGGCATGACGCAAGGGTCCCTGGTGGTGCCACCACTGTGTCCCCCTATTATTGCTTCCGTAGCCATATACCGGTGGAGCCTTCCCAGTATGACCCCAGCAGGAGCGGGTACCACCCAGTGCAGGATGCGTGCTGGGGGCATGGGCACAGGTGGGGGCTTCGGGATGGGATCCCAAATGGGAATGGTGGAGGATATGGGGTGGGTCATGGTGGGGAAGGTGTTGGGGTCACAGGTCAGGATGTGGGGTGATGGGAGATGTGGGATCATGGGAGGTTATGCGGGACACTGGGGTACAACATAGGGTGGTTCGTAACAGGGTGGGACCTGGGGTAGGAAATGAGGCTGTTTGGGAACATGGGGTGGATGGAGTGGGGGGAGATGGAAGACGTGTGGTCATGGTGGGTGCTGGGAGCCTTGGGGGGTTATGGGGGATGATAGGGTCACAGGATGTGATGTGTGCTGGTGGGGAACATTGGGTTGTGGAAGGCCATTTGGATGGGACTTGGGGTGATGGGATGTGGGTTGATGGGGGACATCGAGGTGGGACATAGAGTCATGGGGGTTGATGAGGGATTCAGGGAACATCAGGGATGATAGGGTCACAGGGTGGGACATGCAGTGATGGGGGATATTGGGTCATGGAAAACACAGGGATATGATGTGCTCATGGAGTCATTGGGTGTGGGCTTATGGGGGTGGTGAGAGACACTGGGGTGGTTCTTGGGGGGGTGGTGGGGGACATGGTGAGGACATTGGGATCATGATGGGTGATGGGAGGGAAAGGGTGTGAGGGTTGGGGTGGCTCTAGTGGTGTCACAATCCCTCCCTCTCAGTGTCCCCTACCTGGCGGTGGCTCGCACCTTTGAGCGCATCGAGGAAGCCTCATCCCGGTAAGACCCCACTTTTCTTATCTGGGAAGGCACAGCCCCATCTTTCCCCAAACCCCAACACTGACCCCATACCCAAAACGCCGATGATTTTGGTTTTTTTGGGATGATCCCATTTCCCACTTCAATCCCAAACCCTGATAATTTTGGGTTGATGCAATGACCCCACCTCCCCCTGACCCCAAACCCCAATAATCTTGACCTGGGGAATACGATAATCTTGATCTCATTTCTGCATTACCCCAAACCCCAATGATTTGGGATTGGTGAACGACCTCATCTCCGCCTAACCCCAACATTGATTCCCCTCATCTCAATAATTTTAGATGGGGAGGATGACCCCGTTTCATCTCCATTCCAAACCCCAATAATTTTAGGCTGGGGGACATGATTCCTTCTCCACTCCTACCCCAAACTACAAGGACTTGGGATTTATGGACACAACCACGTTTCCCCTCCATCCCCAACCCTCACCTCAGACCCCAATGATTTGAGCTTCGGTATCCCCACCCTCAATCTCCCCTCTAGGCTGAAGATCATTGAGATCCTCACCAACCTCCTGCGCTCCGTGGTGGCCCTGTCCCCCTCTGAACTGCTCCCCTGCCTTCTTTTGTGCCTCAACCGTCCTGGAGCCGCCTCTGAAGGGCTGGAGCTGGGCATTGGCGAGACCCTGCTGACCCGTGCCCTTGCCCAGGCCACTGGTAGGACCTGGGGGTTGGGATGCCCCGTGGCGTTGACGATGGCGTAGGTGTTGAGGATGGCGTTGACATCCCCACAGGTCGCCAGCTGGCTCAGATCCGCAGTGAAGCACAGGACAAAGGGGATTTGGGGCTGGTGGCTGAAAGCAGCCGCTGCACCCAACGCACGGTGGTGCCACCAGCCCCGCTGAGTGCCAGCGGTGTCCTTGGCAAGCTGAGGGAGATGGCCGCCATGTCAGGCAATGCGGTGAGTTTGGGGACCGCGTGGGTGGCACTTGTCACCTTCCTGTTGTGCCAGCATTGCTGTGTTTTTTGCAGTCTGCTAGCAAGAAGATTGACATCATCAAGGGGCTGTTTGTTGCCTGTCGGCACTCAGAGGCACGATACCTCGTCCGGTGAGGACAAGAAGGGGCCATTGGGGTGCTATGGGATCACATCATGCTGATAGTGACACCGGTGTCCCTTGGTGTCCCATAATGCAGATCGCTCAGTGGGAAGCTACGCATTGGGCTCGCCGAGCAGTCGGTGCTCACTGCACTGGCACACGCCGTTGCTCTCACCCCGCCAGGGCAAGGTGAGAGCTGTGAGGACACAGGGGACGGTGTGGGGATACTGATGTGGTGACTCTGGGGTGTCACATGGCAGAGTGGCCGCTGGCTGTGGTGGATGCTGGGCAGAGCATGGCACCTGATGTGCGCAGAATTTGGTTGGAGGAGCAGAGCCGCATCCTCAAGCAGACTTTCTGGTGAGGCCTGTCCCCTCCCCAGGTCCTCTTTGTTTATTTGGGGTACATGCTCTTTGGATAGGCTGTTCTGGGGTTCCCATCCTCTTGTGTCACCTGGAGTCCCCTTTGATTCTTTTGGGGTCCCTGTTCCTTGGGGGTCCGCTTCTGTCCCCCGACTTCCTTGTAGGTCTCCTTTTGTCCATCTGAGTCACCTTTATATCCCCTTTTCTCTATGTAATTCCCCTTGGTTCTTCTGGGGTCCTTGGTTCTTGGATGTCTCTGTTTGCCCCCTTGGTGTCCCCACTGGTACCCTTTAATTTTATGGAGTCCCTGCTCCTTGTGGGTGCTACTAGCTAACACTGCCAACCCACTGAACCCCAGGTCTAATAACCACCCCCTGAGCTCATTAGAGCCAAGTCATCTCCTACCTTGGCAATATGGGAACAGAGAGGGATGCTGGGTCTGTCCCCTTGTCCCCACAGCGAGCTGCCAGACTATGCTGCCATTGTCCCAGTGCTGCTGGAGCACGGCCTGGAGCAGCTCCCCAAGCATTGTGGCATCACTCCAGGTACCATGGGGACTAAGGCAGGTGGTCCACATCCTTTCCCCTTCACCCTTACTATGTCCCCTTTTGTCCCCAGGTGTCCCCTTGAAGCCCATGCTGGCCCAACCTGCCCGCTGTGTCAGTGAGCTGCTGAAGCGCTTTGAGGAGGCTGCATTCACCTGCGAGTACAAATATGATGGAGAACGAACCCAGGTAGAGTTTTGGGGGTGTCACAGGGTGCCCTTCACCCTTTGTCACCCTTCTGTCACCTCTGTGTCCACCCCTAGATCCACGTCCTTGAGAGCGGAGCCGTCTTCATCTACAGCCGCAACCAGGAGAATACAACTGCCAAGTACCCTGACCTCGTCCAGCGCATCCCCAAGGCAAGCTCGGGTCTTCAGGGCGGGGAGCATGAGGGTACCAAGGGAAACATGGGGCACTTGAGGACGGTGGTGATGCCGTGCTGAGCTCTGGAATTGCCTCAAAGATGCTGAAGCCTGGCGTGCGCTCGTGCATCCTGGATGCAGAAGCAGTGGCTTGGGACAAGGTCACCAAGCAGCTGCAGCCCTTCCAGGTGCTGATGACAAGGAAGAGGAAGGTGAGAGCAGGCTTGAAGACATGAGGGGCGGCAGCTGGACAGTGCAGTGACACACTCTTTGTGTTCCATGCCTCTGCAGGATGTAGATGCTGCTGCCATTAAGGTGCAAGTGTGCGTCTATGCCTTTGATCTGCTGTACCTCAATGGGGAGGTGAGTGCGTGTCCCCAGGGGGGTGACACCTCATCCCTAAGGGGATGACACTGTGTTCCCCACAGCCACTGGTGCGGGAGCCCTTGGCCACTCGGCGTCGGTTGCTGCGACAGTCGTTCGAGGAAGTGGAGGGCGAATTCCTCTTTGCCACTTCAATGGACACCCGCAGTGCTGATGAGATTTCTGATTTCCTGGACAAAGCCATCAAGGGTGAGTAATGCCACCAAAGGGAGTGCAACTCCTATGTCCCCTTCCTTGAGTGACCGCAGGTTGTCCTCAGCCTCCTGCGAGGGTCTCATGGTGAAGACGCTGGAGGTGGAGGCCACCTACGAGATTGCTAAGCGGTCCCACAAGTGGCTGAAGGTGAGCACTGTTGGCCCATTTGTTGTCTGTCTGTTCCCTTGTGGCTTTCCCCATGTTCCCAGTCCCCTTCCTGTTTCTGCAGCTGAAAAAGGACTACCTGGATGGCCTTGGGGACACGCTGGACCTCGTTGTCATAGGTGCCTATCTGGGCAAGGGCAAGCGTGCAGGCATCTATGGGGGCTTCCTGCTGGCCTGCTATGATGAGGAGAGTGAGGAGTACCAGAGCATCTGCAAGGTGACCACTAAGGCCACCTACAGGCTTGGAGACACCATTGGTGACCATCCCAAAGCACCTTTGGGCTTGGGGACGCTGCTGGGGGCTGTCCCTAACCATTGTTCCTCTACAGATAGGCACTGGTTTCACTGAGGAGAGCTTGGAGAAACACTACAACTTCCTCAAGGTGAAGTGCTGGAGCTGTAGCACCCTGGGGACAGCTTGGGCCATTTGGTGACAATTTGGGCCATTTGGTGACATTGCCCCCTCTAGGAACACGTGTTGACTCAACCACGTCCCTATTACCGCTGGGACAATGCAGTGGCCCCCGACCATTGGCTGGCAGCTGTTCAGGTCTGGGAGGTGAAATGTGGGGATCTCTCTATTTCCCCTGTCTACAGGGCAGCTGTGGGGCTGGTGAGTGTGACAGCAGGACACGGGGGGGTGGGACATGTGTTCTTGGTGGCACTTTGACTCCGTGTTTTGTCAAGGTGGATGAGGACAAGGGCATCTCGCTGCGCTTCCCACGGTTCCTGCGCGTGCGTGGGGACAAGAAACCTGAGGAGGCCACCAGCAGCGCACAGGTGACAGGTCAGGGGCAGGGATGAGACACAAAGCAGGGAGGGAGTCCCACAGCTACTGTTTCCTACGCAGGTGGCTGAGCTCTACAAGAAGCAGCAGCAGATCCAGAACCAACAGCAGGCAGACAAAGGGGACGAGGAGTTCTATTGACATCACCCAACAGGGACATGGGCAGTGCTGCCTGGGGACTTGTCCTATATCAAGCATCCCCATGTGTTCCCCTGTGGCATGGGGACCTCAAGACATTGTCACCCTCCATCCCTTCAGTCCCCTCCCTCCACATCCAGTCTCTTCCTATAGCCTGGTGTCCCCAGGCTATTGCCGCCTTCCAACCCTTGTCTACCCCTACCTCATGTCCAGGGTACCCATGTGTCCCCCTATGGCATGGGGACTTCAGGATGTAATAACCCTCCATCCACTGTATTCCCCCACCCCGTATCCAGTGTCACTTCTGCCCCATCCCTGGAGCTCCCCATGTGTCCACTCCCCAATAAACCGTCTGCCCATTGCTCCAGCTCCTTTAGTCCTGGAATGGAGCTGTGGTCATGGAATGGGACTCTAGCAGGGTACAGGAACACTGGGAGTTTGGGGAGGGTATGGGTGGAATCATAACTCTGCCTGCCCCACATATCCCAGCTAGGACTGTGCTCCTCTATGGGGTGCATTGTGGGACTGAGCACCTCTGTGGGATGATGGAGGGCACCATGCACCTCCATAGGGTGTTGGATGCTCTCTGGGACTCTTCACCTCAGTAGGGTGCTCTGTAGGGCTGTGCACCCCCTAGGGGGTGATGGACAACATTATGTAGCTCCATGGGGTGTTGGGATGCCAAGCAGGGGCTGTCCTGGGAAAGGAGAGGGAAAGTGTAGGAAGTGGGAGGAGGAGAGGAGATGTCTCTTTTCCAGGAAGCAGTGTGATTTCTCTTTTGCCTGAGCTGCACATCAGCAGGTTCCACCTAACATTTTGTTTTCTACTACAAATTGATTTATGTTTTGGTCCAGATGTGCTCTTTATTTCTCAAAAGAGAGCACATTGCAACATTCCACTTCTCCTCTAGTGCCTGATTTCTGAGAAAGGGACGGGCAATGAGAGTAAATGTGGCCAAACAAAATTGATAACAGTGACATCTCACAAAGAGGGGGGTGGTGGCTCCCTCCCAGTGCAAGTGGCAGAGGGGAAATGGTGCTGGGGGGGCTGAAGAGGTGGCAGAGATGTGCCCTGCTGAGCAGGGAATCACCTCTTGGTACAGCGCCTAGCACTAACTGCCACTACCAGGACCCTAGCCCTAGACTTAACTAACCGTGCTCCTAACCCTTAGCCCTAACTCCTAGCCCTAAGCCCTATCCCTTCCTCTACCCCTAATCTTAACCCTAGCCCTAATTTTAACTTCTACCTCCCACTGGAGCTGCCTTCCACCAGCATTCATGCTGACCTAAGATATCCCAAGCAGATCCAGGAGACCAGAACAGGGAAGGACACGATGGCAGTGTGGTGTCACTGTGTCTTGCCATGATGCAATTCTGCTGTCAGAGCCTTTCTGCATGCACTGAGCCTTTCTGAATGAATATATGCAACTTGTGACATTAAGAATATAATTCTTGTTTCTCATATGCAATCATGAGCTAGTTTGCAAGCTGTAGAGCACTGTTAGCTCTGTAGCAAAAGCCAGCAAGGTGGTGATTCCATCTCCCATGGGATGCATCATCACCGTCTGCCTCCTTCCACCACCACTGGAGAAACCTTGCTGCATCCTTGCTGAATACCTTCCATAGGATCTTTTGGCAGCAGTGGTGCCCATCTTCCCTCACATGTCTCTGTGGTAGGGTGGTGGATTCATGTCTTCAACCTGGACTTTCAGGATGGCTTTCTGGTTGTTGGACATCTTGGCTTGGACACGAATGTTCCCCTTGGAGACCTCCAGGGTTTCGTGTTCATAGCCTAGCACAGCTCTCTGGAAGAGTGAGGAGCTGCGGTACGGTTTGCTCTTCATCATTTTGGAGAAGACATCTCTGAGGTTTCCCAGGTGGTTCTCCTCTGTAAAGATCTCCAAAGCAAACTCGATTTTGTAGAGGACGTAGTCAAAGGGGTTGGAGAATGTGATGGCCAAAAAGAAAGTGTCAGACTTGCAGATCACAGTCCCCACGCTCCCTCGCAGGCTGTAGGGAGTTTTTGCAAAGGCGCATATTCCTTTGGAGCCTGGGCCAATTTCAAAGGGCAGAGGGGTCAGGATCTTGCCACTGAAGCAATAACTCCTGTAGGAGGAGGGTTGGTGAGAAAGGGCAGCTGTGGATGTGAACTGTGAAGCCCAGTGGATGGAGGCATGAGGGAAGCTCATTTGCAGAGGAGCTGAGTGGGACTCAGCATTGCCTAATGAGCAGGCATCATCAGTGCAAGCATTGCCAGTGCCAAGCATCCCTGAGCCATACTTACCACTCCCAGAACCACCAGTGCACAGCATCACCAAAGCAAGCATGACAGAAGGGAGCTGAGTGTCCCTACCAAGCCTCTTTACCCAGCCTTGTTGGACCCAGGCTGTGCCTTCTGTGCACATGAACCTCATGCAGTCCTACTGGGAGAAGTGCAAGTTCTGCAGCTGGGGAGGAGTAACTCCAGCACTGGGTTATGTTGGGGGCACCCAGCTGGAAGCAGTGGCAGAAGAGGACATGATCGGTGATGTGCCCTTGATGCCAGTGGGGCTGAGGGTGTTGTGGGCTGTGTTAGGCAAAGCACTGCCAGAAGGTGGAAGAGATCCTGCCTTTCTGCTCAGCACAGCTGAGGTCACACCTGGAGTGCTGTGTCCAGTTCTTGCTCCCAGTACAAGGGAAACGCATACAGAGCTCTACAGAGGTCCACTCAGATGGTGAAGGGACAGGAGAAGCTGTCCCATTGGAGAGCTGGGGCCACTGATGCAGAAGAGGAGGTGGCTCAAGGTATTCTCAGCGGTGGTATAGGTATCTGATGGGAGGGAATCAGCAAAAGGGAAAGGAGCCGTAATGCTCGCACGGTTTGAATGTGTGCTCATGACTGGCTCCCCCAAGCTGGAAGGGACAAGAGCTCACCCTGATGACAGCAGGGAATCTGAGCAAGGCCTCCAAAGGAATAAGGAAAGAATAAAGGCAATGAAGGAATTGGGTAAGGATGGGGACAAGGAAGGAATTTCTTGAAGTGTGTGCAGCAGTACAGTGCAAGCAGAGGAAGGTCCACTGTGAGATGGAGGGACATGGAGGAAATTGCTCTGGCACTGAGCCTGTCTCCATTGTCCTTGTAATGCCAAAGGCATTTCAGGGATGTCCCTCATAGGCAGGGTGGCAGAAAGCAGAGGGGAGAGATGGGTACCTACCTGAATTTCCTCAGTGTCACTGTCGTGGTCCTGTTGATGATCTCCAAGCCCACGCTGCGGCACACATCAATGGTCCTCATCAGGCTCTCCACATCCTTATGCAGTGGTTTGGGGTGACGGCTGTCATTGCAAGGTTTCTCCTTTTCCGTCTTCTCGTTTAGTGGCATCTTCCCCACTCAGTCCTGGGAGCAATGCTGTGGAGCTGCAAAAGTGTTGCGGTGGTGCAGAAATAGGAAAACAAGCGTTGGGTGAGTCCAACTCCCCCTACTGGAGCTCAGAGTAGGGCATGCAGCGCTCCTCCCCCACATCCTGTAGGGCTTTGCCGGTCTCGTAAAAGGCAGCTCCTGTGCCAGGAATTCCTGGATGGAGCGAAGCAGAGGGCTGTGTTCTCCTGCTCCATCCCCAGCTCTGGCTCTAGAAGGATCCATTTGGAAAATCCCCACAATTCCAGGGCTGAGGTTTTGTTGATGCTCAGAGAGCAATGAGTGCTTCTCCCGCATCCTGACCATGAAGGAGGAAGTCAGGATATCTGCTAAATACAAATCTAGGGATTCTGTCCTTTGTGTTAATCCTGATACTGTTTGTCCCAATGTTATTTGTTCCACGGGTCACATTAAACTGTAGGTTTACACGTGGAGGTGAAAGGGTCACAAGCAGCAGTGAATTCCATGCTCCATGATTTACTGCTGAGCATCACTGTTTGCAAAACAATGGTTTGTTTGCAGTGCAATGCAGCACAATACTTATTCAGAGTGATACAATGCAGTTTATGGCAGTGTTCAGGCTGGGAAGGAGTGGGCTCCTAAGCTTTGGAGATGAACAGGAAGTGCTGAATTAGGCATCACTCATAACTGAAGCTCAGCCAGCCACCCTTTTTCTACCTGAGGACGAGCTGGAACACAAGGGGGGGTTATTTTCTGCCAAACTTCTCTACCCTTCTCATGTAACACATTGCAATAACAGGCTGCAGGTAATACTGTCATCTTCTGCTGGAATAAGGATTCCAAGAGAGCCATCTGATTTTTAGGTTGCATCTCAATGAGAGAGATCAAATGGAGACCACAGTTCTAAAGTACAGAAGCTGCACTGATAAGATCTCTCATCCCACTCTTCTCCAGGCTGAGCAGCCCTAGGTTTCTCAGCCTTTCCTCATACAGGAGATGCCCCAGGCCACTCATTGTCTTTGGGCACTGGATTCTCTCCAGCAGTTCCATGTCTGCCTTGAACTTGGGAGCCCAGAACTGGACTCAGCACTCCAGATGTGCCCTCCCCAGGGTGGAGTAGAAGGGGAGGGTCCCCTCCCTCAACCTGCTGGCTGTGCTCTTTGTTATGCCTCCCAGGATCCCATTGGCTCGTGGTCGACCTGTTGTCCATCAGTTGGAGTCAGCCTGGGTTTGTGAAGGGGAAAGTCCTGCCTTGGTAATTTGATCTGCTTCAATGACAAGGCTGAGCCCCTTTGCCTTCTGAAAATAAGTATTAGAAATAGAGTGTTGCAGCAAAGCTTCCGGTTTCCCAGGTAAAAGAGAACAGGAGCCTCTGATGAAATGGCATTTCTCATGGGGATGCATCTAAAATGGGGATCCACTGCTCGTGTGTTCCAGTAGCAGCTGCCATTGCAGAAGGGTAACACATTCAGCAGCTGAACTGCCCCAGTCAGTCTGCTGGACATTCCTTCTCCTAAGCTTAGGTGGTTTGCTTTTAAGATATTGCCAGACATTGTGACTATCTGCCATTCATCTTACCCCACAAGCAGTGAGCAGACCGAGAGCCCCAATGGGCTCTAATCCTCTTAAAAGGACTGCATGGGACCTCTGCAGCTGTTACTAAATACTGCAATGCTTGAGCGACTGCCATCTCTGGGGGGATCATGTGGAATATTTACTGGAGGTGACTTGCTGAAATGTCCACCCCTAAGAAAAGGAAACCTCTCGGTTGAATGCAGTGCTTCATCAGTTCTATGATAGTTCCCCAAGCAACGTAGGACCTGCAAACCTTGGATCATCAGCAGCACCAGAAGGGTGTAGTGTGCAGGCTGAAAGAGATACAGCACAGAGGGTGGAGTGGAAACAGTGTGGCCGAGCACTGCGATAACACAGCAGGGATGGGAATTTCGTGGTACTACGGGACTGATAAATTGAGAGTTCTCACCCTGAGCTGGAGACTTTCCACCTTTCTGTGAAAAACATGTTCAACAAGTAAACTTAAAAAAAAAATAGGGCGTGTTTGTCTAGAGTCGCTCAAGCTCCACCCAAAAGTAAGAAATTACTATAAAGACAGCTTAGAAGAGAAGGAGCTTTGGGGAAGATACCATAGCAGACCAGTCAGGAGGATGCTGCTGGGACCAGTTGAGGAGCTGAGCCTCTCTTCCCACACAGGAACACCTCTTGGGTGAGATTCGCATACTCAGTTGTACAAAGTGCTTCCCTGGGAAACTCAGAAATCTCGACAGGGTTATTCCATGATTTGATACATTCTCAGCTGGCTGTGTTATTCACATTATTGATGCTCACACATGCTCTGCAGACAGTATATTTATCACCAGAAATCCAGAATCCTGCAATCTGTTGCTTCAATGAACAGCACTATTCACTAATCTAGCCATGAGAGTTCCCACTGAGTGCGACCAAACTCCCTATGGGTGGCCATGTGGGCCCATCAGAACATGACCAGACCGGCAGTGCCAACGTGGGGACTGACAATTGAACACAGCGGGAGGGCACTGGGTTGCTGAAAGAAGCCATAGACACAGGATGGCATCATCAGCCCGACAAGGGGACATGGGACGCAGGGGACATGTCCTGCTGCCTTGTTGCAGCTCAGAGCTTGGGGAGTTGTGTCACCAGCCCCACAACCCCTGGTCAAGGGTTTGGGGGCCTTTGTGGAAGAGAAAAAGGGGTCAGACTCAATCTAGGATCAACATCCAGCCCAGAAAAGGCATATGGAGAGCAGTGTTTGGTCCTTAATACATCACACTGCTTCCTGTCACTCATTTTCCATGTTTTTGCCCCAAAACCTTTTTTTATATTGCTAACTCAGCCAAACCATGCAGCAGAGTCACAGCTTGCAGACAGGAGGGATCTGAACTTGCACAAGATCCCAAGCATGCAGAGTGGCCATGCTGCCCTGTTGTGTGCTAATGCACAACTGACCTGTTGATGGCAGAGCCATTAACATAAAGCATCTTGAAACAAGCACACATCCCCTGTGCAACACCTAACCTGCACAACTGCACGATTCTTGCACTGCTTTTCTGCTTTTCACCCCCTCTGAGTTGTTTTGGATTCATCTTTTCCTCAAAGCTTCAGGAGCTTCTCCCCCAGCAAACACAACAGCTGTGCTGTTATCAAGCATTTTCCCTTGCTATCCTGATGTATTTTGGCTCCAGCACTGGGCTCTGTTATGCACTGGGAAGGAAACTCATCTGCTAGAGAAAGAGAAATGAGGCCCCTGCACTTCTAGGGAGGGTGGTTTAGTTGTTATTCCAGCAGCCTCTGCAGTGATTGGCGCAAGAATGGAAACTTCTTTCTACTTTTTTTTTCCAAAAATATTTGGCCCAGCTCCCTCCCATCCTGCGCTCAGCAGAAATCTCCCTGGGGCTTCCTGCTGCATGCTGCAAGCACTGAGGTGTGCAATGGGCACGTGGAAGGGCTGAGGTGCCAATATTGCTTCTGCCATCAGTATAACTTTTATGTTATGTCACCTTAATTTAGGCCAACCGTGTCTTGAAAATTGGTTGTCTCCAAGTGGTCATCCAGGATGTTCCCTCTTTGGGCTCTCACAACCTCCAGATGCTATTTCTCCCCCAGGCTTTCAAGTGTCTCCAAGCTCTCTTTCCATGTTCCAGCATCCTGACCCCATGGAGAAGCACAGAGACACTGAGCAGATCTTCCTCAGCACACCCCAGTCCCGGTACGTAAGAATTAAGATCACCAACAAGACAAGTGACCCTCTGCAATCCCAGGTCTGTATAGCAGCCATGAGGCTTTGGCTTGAAAAGGTTCCTGAAGCATGGAGATGAGTCTGAGGGCAGAAAAACAAGGTGTGCTTGGGATGCTGGAAGGTGGAGAGGGTCCATAAAAGCTGCAGAGAGCACAGGAAAGCAGAACAGGTAGGGGAACCCATAGCACTAGGAAGCAGGTAGTGACCAGCCTTGTTGTGGACACCTTGCAATAAATCAGAAAGAAAAACAGGGCTGGATGAATGCCCTGGTTCCTCAAGGCCTGTTTACACAAAGTAAAGGAGACCCCATAATCTCCCACCGCACTTTTTGCTGCAGTGTTTGGGACCACAGAATTACAGAAGGTTTGATTTTGGAAGGGAGTTGTGGAGGACTTTTTGCCTTGAACAAGGGAATGGATTTAAACTAAAAGAAGGGAAGATTTTTGGTCAAATGTTAGGAGGAAGTTCTTTACTCAGAGATGGTGAGACAGTAGAACAGGTTGGCCGGAGTTGTGGATGCCCCATCCCTGGAAGTGAAGCCTCACCTTGAACACTGCGTGCAGGTTTGGGAACCAGAATACAAGAAGAACAGAAAACTATTCAAGAGCTCCCAAAGGAGGGCTAGAATGGTGGGGAAGGGTCTGGAGGGCATGGTGTGTGAGGAGCAGCTGATATCCCTTGTTTCTCCTCCCTTGAGGAGAAAAAAACCTGACCTTTGCAAGCTTTGAGGCACCGAAAAACACTGGGGAAAAAATAGCAATTAAAGTGATCTTGGGAAGAGAAAATACAGAGAGTGAAAGCCCTCCCTCACTCCTGCATGGCTCGGAGGATATGGTGACTCCAGACCCCGAAGTGCAGGATGCAGCACTTGGTCTTGTTGAACTTTGTCTCAGGCTGTGGTCTACTGTTAGGGGGATCCCAAAGCCCCCAGCTGCTGCTTTCCACCCACATATCCTCTCACAGCCACCAGGGCCACATTATACTTCTCCTGCTCCAGGCCAGATTGGGTTGGAGGAAGCAGCACTCCTTGGTACTGCAGGACTGACCCCTTGGCAGGTGCAAGCTCCTGCCAGCTTCACCTAAACTAACCTCTGCTTACAGCACTGCAAGCATAGAGGCCAGGCAAAAGTGAGGCCAGTGCTGTGGGCACTCTAGGAGACACCCTCCCAAGGTTGAAGCCAACATCTCCAAGCTCAAACCAGCTCTTCTGCTGATCAGACACCCATTCAGTCACCTCCGATATCCTCAGAAGATTGTTTCTGCCCAGCCAGTCTGGCAGAGCACGAATCCTGACCCACTGCAGGGATATCTTGCATGGCGAGCACACGCTGGACAGCTTGTTGCACTATGAAATCTCTGTGCTGAGAGGATGTGCACCCTGAGGTTTGCACTGCCTTCTGCTCCCAGCACCTGCAGAACCTTGGGATGGTTAATTAGGAAGAAAAGTGAAGCTTTTCATAGGTTTACTGGAGCCAACTGGGGCTTGGTGTATGACAGCTGCTCTGAGCTCCCCATCCAAGCACCTGAGGAGTAAAGCCAGTGTGTGGCATGGTTAAGAAGGGTGGTGGAGTTGTATGCCAAACATGCCTTCCCTCAGAAGCAAGAAGTGGGCTGGAGTCAGCACTAGAGAGTAAGCCTCTTTGCACCTTTCCAAGTCCTTCTTCCACACATAATTTTTTATTTAAAAAAAAATGAGGGTCAGACCCCAATGAAAACAAAAGTTCTGGGACAACTCAGCTGCTTTATTTTCCCCCTTCCCTTTTCACCTTTTGCACCCCACAGAAAGGCCATTTGCCAGACAAAGGATGTAACACTCAGAGCAGAGCAAACCAAGCTTTGTTTCAAAGGCTGGTCTCTTCCATGTGACTTCTCTGATATCTAATACAAGGGTGAACAGATTGGCTGGTTGCTCAGCAAAAGCCTGCAGGTAGGCTGTTCTCTTCTGCTTACAGGTGATTTTCAGTAAATCTCATTACTGATCCACATTACTGCTTGATTCATCAGCAGGTTCAGAAGTGACTGAGAGGAACACAAGCACATAGAATATTCCTACACAACTACATTTCTTTAGGAAATGGGTCCAAAAAGCTGCTTGCATGAAAAACAGAAGAGAAAACAGGACATGATAAGAGATTTTATTCCGTTAGCAAGGAAAGACCCTCTGAAGCTCCCAGGTATAAGTCCTTTATCCAAAGGGTGCCAGTGATGCAATCTCTTTTGCAAAATCTTTCTTTGTGGCAGGAAGCCAGAAAGTGGGTCTCCCTCATCCTTAAGATCTCCAGCATCTTCAAGGTTTCTCTGGTAGGGATCTTCCATGAGAAATAAGGTGCAAGCTTTGAATGAAACTCTTCTTGTAGGAGAGAGACTCATAGGGCCTTCCTCCCATGTGGACTGGACAATGTTTAATGAAGTCTGAGCTCTGGATGGAGCTCTTCCAGTAGACAAGACACTCACAGGGGCTCTCCAGCATCAGTTCACTGAGATCTGCTAGAGGTTAAGCTCCAGCTGAAGCTCTTCCCACACTCCCTGCAGGCATGTTTTCTTCCTCCCCGGTGCCTTCTCGGTTCAGCTGAGGTTTCCTTTAGATCCCCGCCTGCTACCCAAGGCAAACGCAATTCTCTGGGAATGAGAAGAGGTGACTGCCCCGGGCATCTCCCTGCACACAGGCACAGCCAAAATGGGCCACCTGGCAAAAATAATCCATCTGCCATCATCCCCAATATTTCCTGTGGTTGAGTCACACCCCACTCTGGATTCTCCTTTCCATATTCACTCAACACCCTGTCTCCAGCTGAAAGACAGCAATAAGGAAAATTCCCATGCTAGGATGGATGGAGTAACATGATTTACTTTGGTCCCAAACACCAATAACAACCTAAGGCCAAGAAGGGAGCTACAGTCCAAACAGAGCATGGCAATACTCCCAGACGCGCAGGTCAGAAGCCAAAACAGGCTGGCTCATTCAAATGAGCACAAGCGAACATGTGAGCATTTCTTCAGAGCAATGGAGCGGGATCCATGACTCCCCAGCATGGCACACACACCATTCCATGCTGGGCTCACAGCACCGTCTCTGAGTTAAGACTCTGGGGCACATCTCCTTTACTTCGGGTGCCCCCTGCTGCCTGCACTGGATTAAACCACGAGTTTGCTACGAAGGTCTTCCTATATTCAAAGGATTTCTAAAGTTCATCAGCTCACAAAGCACAGGTGGATGACCAGGTTGAAGCTCTGGCTGAAGCTCTTCTCATGCTGAGGGCACTGAAGGTTCTGTCTCTGATGTGGATGTGCTGGTAGGTAAGGAGGCTGGAACTGCTTTTGAGGTTTCTCACAAACTCATGGTACTTCTATGATCTGTTTCCTCTGTGGATGTGACTGTGGGATTCCAGTTAACAACTACTTCTAAAACCTTTCCCACATTCAGAGCACTTGTAGGGTCTCTCTCCTGTATGGGTACACTGGTGGACGATGAGGCTGGAGGAATTTCTGTAGCTCTTCTCACACTTGGAGCATTTGCAGGGTTGCTCTCCTGCGTGGATGTGCTGCTGGTCATTCAGTACACGACAGCTTTTGAAGCTCTTCTCACACACAGAGCACTTGTAGGCTCGCTATCCTGTGTGGATGCGCTGGTGACAGGTGAGGTTGGAATGTTTTCTGAAGCCCTTCCCACACTCAGGGCACTTAAAGGGTCTCTCTCCTGTGTGGATGCGCTGGTGGCTAACAAGGTCAGAATACCTTTTAAAGCTTTTCCCACACTCATCACATGGATTCTGCTGTTTAGTCTGGCACACATCCTTATTCCCTGGGTCTTCGTGCTGCTTTTGACCTCTGCTGACATTCAGGGAGTTGTTCACTCTCTTTCCCAGACCACTTCCCAGGGGCTTGTCTCCTTGCTCCAAGCCCCCTGGACAACCTTTCTGATTTTTTCCTCAGAGATGCTAACACGCTGCCATCGGGTCACATCACTGTTCAGCAGATCTTCCGTTATAGGTGTGATACCACCACCTGCTGGATGACAGAGGAAATCCAGAAATAACACACGGTAACCAAAATATTTCCCAGCCAGAGATAGCTTTTGCCAGCCCCAGCCTCCTCTTTCACTCCCCCCACCCCACCCCCCACCTCACCTGCGCTGAGCTCTCCTGCCATGTCCTCCAAGGTGTGCACATCTGGGATCCAGGGGTCTTCCCCTCCTTCCAGCAGGGAGATCACCGCAGGCTTGGGGGCTGGAAGTGACACTTAAATGATAGAAATGGGAGATGAGAGGATGTCCGTGACTTTGGCACAGCTGTTTGTCCAACAACTCCACTGTGTATCATTCCACACTGTAATATCACAATTTGGGCCTGAGAGGCACTGAGCAAACACATACTGGCTTCCTTTGGAGCCCAACACTCCTTCTACATCTCTAAAAATTAGGCAGAGACGTTTTCTTTCAAACTCCCTTTAGGATGTTGTGTTTAATTCTTTCCAAATTGCTCAGTGCCCAAGGCTTCAAAAACGTTTATGAGAAATGACACAGAAAAGCAAGCACCGTGCCCTGCAGAGGCTCATTCCACACAGCCCTAATGAGGAGGAAAGGCAGCAAAGCCCTCACCCAGTGAGACCATGCACTGGCACATCTCCAGCTCACTGCACAGGGTCCAACATTGCCCACTCCTCCCTGCTGAAATACACGGCCACCTCTGCAAATCTCACGGGCTCCTGCAAGAAAAGAGATTCCTTGCTGTGAATAGCCAAGGCGCAGGGAAGCAGCTTGGAGTAGAGAGAAACTCCAGTCCCAGCCACTGCTCTGTCTCCAGCACACAAATGCCGGCTGAGGGCATTCACTCTCTGCCTGCATTCACATCCTCTGTCCCTTGGACTCTTCTGGCTGCTTCCCCAAGTCCCTACCTGAAAAGGACATGCTGTGGCCATTTCCTGCTCTCCCGTGGGCAGCATCAATCACAGGCAAAAGACACATGTTCCAAAGAAGCCTGCCAGGAGAAAACAAATGGCAGGGGAGGTCAAGAGGGAATGCAGCAGTCCCTGTCCAACTCCAGCCCCCACCCAGCACACCTGCAGGGCATTGCATTGGGGTAAAAGCCACCTGGGATTCAGACCAGCAGCGCTGCTCTTATCAGGCTTCCTTCGCAGCAAAGCCAGTGTGACAGCGTGCTCCCCTTCTTTGTTCCTTCCAGCTTCCTCCTTTGACCACGCCTTGCACACAAGCCCTTGCGCTGCAAGGTAATGAGCAACAGTACTGACAACACTCTCTCTAAAAGATTAACAATCACAAACCTGTCTCAAAACTGAAGGGCTGAAAAAATTGCTAGCAGATTCCTGGTTCTGTAGCGGAGGACCCGAGTGTGCACCTAAAAATAAAGAACAACGAGTCGATCACCTTGGCCACAAATATTGAGCAATTTCAAGAGCCCCCTGAGCTCTCCTGCACAGCCAGGGGTGGGAGTGAGGCCAATGGCTCAGCTGAAATGTATCCACGTCAGTGCACACAGAGTGGCCAACAGACAAGAAGAGCTGGGAGCCATCGTGCAGAAGAAAACCGACGATTTAGTTGCCATTACCAAAATGCAGTGGGATCATTCTCACAACTGAAGCGCTGCAATGGGTGGCTACAAGCTCTTCAGAAATGATAGGAAAGAAAGGAGGAGCAGTGGTGTGGCTCTCTACATTAGAGAGTGATTTGGTGTTGTTGTAAAGCTCAGAGCTGGGTATGATAAGGTCAAGTCTGTATAGGTAAGGGTCAGGGGGAAGGTAAATAAGGAGGACCTCCCAATGGGGGTCTGGTATAGATCAGCAGACCAGAATTAAGAGACAGACGAGGCATTCTAAGAGCAATTGCCAGGCCCTGTCCCTGTTCTCAACTTGCCTGGTATATTACAGAAATACAATACAGCCCAGAGGAGGCAATCTAGGAGGCTCCTGGGGTGTTCAAAACAGCTGGCATTATACAGCTCAGGTAAGTGAGCCTACAGGGGAGCTGCCCCACTAGTTGAGGAGGGCTAAGGAGAATCTCCATGCCACATTACTGGATGTGGCAGGGAACACGATCACTGAGGATGAGGTTCTCAATGACTTCTTTACATCTGTCTTTAACATTCACACCAGTTATCCTTGGTGTACTCAGTCTCCTACCCTGGAAGTCTGGGTGGAGAGCAGAATAAAACACGAGTCAGGTGGAAAGTTAGTAACCTACTACTCCAGACGGACTGCCACAAGTCCATAGGGCTGGATGGGATCCACCCAAGGGTGCCAAGGGAGCTGGTGGAGGTGATTGCCAAGCTGCCTTCCCCCATCTCTTAGCAGTCCTGGTCAACTGGAGAGGTCCTGGATGACTGCGACTTGCTAATGTGACTCCCATCTACAGGAAGGGTTGGAAGGAGATCTGCCTGAGAATAAAGAGGCCCTACAGAAGGATCTGGATAGGTTTGATTGATGGGCTGGAGACAATGGGATGGAGTTCATCAGGACCAAGCATCAGGTCTTCCACTACGGTCACAACTATCACATGCATCACTACAGGCTTGGGGCAGAGTGGCTGTAAAGCTGTGTAGAGGAAAAGGATCTGGGGGTGTTAGTTGACAGCTGGCTGAACCTGAGCCTGCAGCGTGTACTGAGATGAGCAACAAAGCTGTGAGGGGTCTGGAGCACAAGTCTTATGAGGAGCAGCTGAGGGAACTGGCGTTGTTCAGTCATTCAGTTCATTGGAGAAAAGGAGGCTCAGGGGAGACATACAGCTCCCTGAAAGGAGCTTGTGGTGAGGTGGGAGTTGTCCTTGCAGATAAGATAGGATAAGAGGTAATGGCTTTAAGTTGTGTCAGGGGAAGTTCAGATTGGATATTAGGAAGAATTTATTTTCAGAAAGCGTGGTTAGGCAATAAAACAGACTGCCCAGGAATGTGGTGGAGACACTGACAATGGAGGAGCCCAAGAAAATGTCAGGTGTAGTGCTTAGGGACATGGTTTTGTGGGCAGTACTGGTGGTAGGTGGGCAGTTGGACTACATGATCTTAGAGGTCTTGAAGCATCCTACGATTTTATGATTCTATGATATAATCAATTGAACATAAACCACTGTCCTACTCTGGGACTAGAAGTGGATCCAGCCACCCTATAGCTCCTTAACTCCATGGTTTAAGAAGTTAAAAAAGCAACGGGGTCCACTCTGAACTCAGAGGGAGGGCCTCCTGTATGAGTGTGTTTAACCCTAACCTCCATGCTGTAAATAAGTTTACCCAGCCATCTCCAGTCTTGTTAAGCCACTGTTAAATCACTACCCTATATTCATATTATATGAATAAACAAATTCCAGCTTCACCCATAGGAGTGTATAGTGCAGTGGTATCCACCCTCTACAAACTGCTGAAGTTCACAGGATGGCAAGCAGGGACACCAACTGTTTTCAAGAGTCATGGATGAATCCCAGTCCAAGATTATTATATAAATGGGCCTGTGACAACTGTTATAAGAGTGGATGTCATTGGGGGCTGTCAGGGGCCGTAAGAGGATGAAAGGGGGGAAAGGTGCTATCTGCAAAATGCCAGGTTTAGAAGTTACATATCAAGCAAGGGAGAACAGAGATAAACAGGAACAGGGAACACAAACTAAAGCAAAGGTAAATACATCTAAAAAAACTGCAGACAAATCTCTGAAAACGGAGTAATGAACCACAGGAAAAACAGCATTAGCCCTGGGCATTCCTAGAGTCACAATTCATAATCAGCCAACCGGTATCATCTTCAGTCTAACTACAGTATTCCAGAAACAAGATTATAGTGAAGGAAAGGAGGGTGTTTCTGCTTCTCTAATGTCAGGTCCAGCAAGGGAAGGAAAACATCTCTCCAGTCCCCCTATCTTCTGAGGATGAGTAAGGCTTGAAGTAAGAAGAAAGTACAACGGGGATCAGAAAAGATCCCTGAGAAGCTGTCCCGATTTTCTGCTCATTTTCTGAACTAGTGAAAGAGCCTGGTTCCTTATGTACAACAGGTTTGTTACACAGGAAAAAAAGAAAATGTAGAAGAGGTAGACGATAAAGAAGAAATTAATTAATGGTGTTATTTAGTTGGAATTAAAATTATTGTACATACAAAAAAAATAATAATAATAATAAAAAAGAGGGAAAAAAAGCAGATGCAATAAAGTCAACCATAGCCTTTCCTGAATTTCAAGCTGTTGTGTATGAATGATGAACACCTTCTTGTTGCATAGCTTTCTGCAGGCTAGATATAACTGCTATTTCAACTAGCCAAGTGACAGAGTCCTCCTTGCACATCATCAAGGAGGACAAGAACATCAACTTCAAGAATGGAAGTCCCCCTCCTTCAGGTATCCTATCCTGCCATCACAAGGAAAACAAACCATCTTCAATTCCAAATTCTCCTGTTGCTGCAGCCTGGGCACTGCAGTCACAACTTTGCAAGGACTCAGGGCTCCTGTAGAAGGCCTCTTCCCCAAAGCAGAGAGAAAAGCTTGGGAACTATTGGTGATAGGTGAATGGTTGGACTGGATGATCTTGTAGGTCTTTTCCAACCTCGGTGGTTCTGTGATTTTATGAAAACAGGTAGATACTGTGAGTGGGAAAAAAAGCCTTACCTTTGCAAATTTTGATGCATCTTAAAACTTGGGGAGGGAATCAGCGATTAGAATGATTATGGGGAGAGAAAATACAGAGAGGAAGCCTTCCCCATGCTCCTGCATGTTTCTGAGGATATGGTGACTCCAGAGGAAACTGCTGCTCGATAAGGAACACCTTCTGAGGTCACAGGAGAGGGGAGACACATGAGCATCTTTTCTGCCCAGACAGCCTTGCAGAGCATGAGTGGAGAAGAATCCCGCCCCAGTGCAGGGATATCTTGCAAGACAAACATGCATTGCAGAGCTTCCTGAGCTCCAAAATCTGTGTGATGTGGGTTTGCACTGACTTCTGCTCCCGGCACCTGCTGAAACTTGGGATGCTGAATGTAGGAACAAAAAACTAAGCTTTTCACATGTGTATCTGAGCCAACCAAGCTTGGTGTCTGACAGCTGCCCTGAGCTCCTGATCAAACCACCTGGAAAAAGGAGTATAGCCAGTGCATATCACGGTTAGGAAGGGTGATGGCAGTGTATACCAAACATGCCTGCTCCCGGAAGCAAGCAGTGGGCTGGAGTCAGAACTAAAAAATAAAAGAAAAAATACCCTCCTTCTCAAAATGATCCAACGGATGGAACACCTCCCCTGCGAGGACAGGCTGAGAGAGCAGGGGATGTTCAGCCTGGAGAAGAGTATGCTCTGGGGAGACCTGAGAGCGGCTTTTCAGTATTTAATGGGGCTGTAAGAAAGAAGGGAACAATTAGCAGGGTCAGTTGTGATAGGACAAGGAGAAATGTTTTCAAACTAAAAGAGGGGAGATTTAGATTGGATATAACAAAAAAGATTTTTACAATCAGGGTGGTGAGGCACTGGAACAAGTTACCCAGAGAGGTGGTGGATGCCCAATCCTTGGAGACATATAAGGTCAGGTTGGAGAAGGCTCTGAGAAACCTGATCTGGCTGTAGATTTCCCTGTTCACTGAGGGGAGTAAGACTACACGACCTTCAAGTGTCCAACTCAACTGATTCTTTGATTCCACATTTCCCCGTCTTCCATGCATCATTTTTTATTTTAAGAAAACAGGGCCAGACCCCAAGGAAAAGAAAAACTTTGGGACAAGTCAGTTTATTTATTCTCCCCCTTCCCTTTCAACTGCAAGTGATATTCAGTAAACATGCAAGAGCCATTTTACTGCTCTCCTGACCTTTGCATCTGATTAATCAGTGGAATCAGAGATTACTGAAAGGAACACATGCACACAGACACGCAGAACATTCCTACATGTTATTCCTTAGGAAACAAGTTCAAAGAGCTGCCTGCAGGAAGAGCAGAAGAAGAGAAAAAGAGGCACAGAAAGAGATTTTCTCTCTCTCTCTCTTTTTTTTTTTATTGGTTCAACCTCTTCCTGCATTTGGGACATAATTGGGACAGCATTTCTTCCATGAGTGCAATCTCCTGTGAGCGAGGAACTCTCGCTCCTGCACAAAGCCCTTCTTACAAACTTGAGGCATCTGTAAGGCTTCTTGCCGTGTGGACTCATTGGTGCTTTGTCAGCTTGGAGCTGTGGTTGAAGCACTTGCCACACTGCAGGCATGGACAGGACTTCTCCCCAGTGTTGAGGTTCTCACAAGGCTCAAGCTGTGGCAGAGGCTCTTCTTGCAGGCAGCACATTCATAGGGAGTGTGTTCCGTATTGGGACCCACTGGTGTGTGATGTACCTCTTCCAGCAGTCAAGGTGCTCATAGGGGCTCTCTCCTGTGTTGGTTTACTGGGGTTTACTAAAAGTTAAGCTCCAGCTGAAGCTCTTCCTGCATTCCCTGCAGAGTAACTTCTTGGTCCAGTTGAGGTTTACTCTGGATCCTCATCTGTTGACCCACAACAGATGAGCTTCTCTGGGGTGAGAAGAATTGACTTCCTCAGACAATCCCCTGCACACAGACCTAGCAGAAACGTGCTTCTGATCCACCTGCCATAATCACTGGATTCTCCTTAGCATGTCCACTTGCCCTGTCTCCAGCAGAAAGAGAGCAATATGGCCAATTCCCCTGGAAGGAAGGAGGAACATGATTTACTTTGGCTCCAGAGCTCTTCTGCTCAAGCAATTTGTGAAGGTTCATCATGCAAACCCACAAGCAGGTAACCAGGTTGGGATTCTAGCTGAAGACCTTCTCACATTTGTGGCACTTGCAGGCTCTGTCTCTTGTGTGGATGCGCTGGTAGGTAAGGAGGCTGGAACTGCTTCTGAAGCTTCTCACAAACTCAGGGCTCTTTTATGTTCTGTTTCCTCTGTGGATGTGCCTGTGGGAGTTGAGTTTACAACTGCTTCTAAAGCCTTCCCCACACTCAGAGCACTTGCAGGGTCTCTCTCCTGTGTGGATGTGCTGCTGAACTCTGAGGCTGGAACTGCTTTTGAAGCTCTTCCCACACTCAGGGCATTTAAGGGGTCTTTCTCCCCAGTGTGGATGCGCTGGTGGCGGATGAGGTGGGAACTGCTTTTGAAGTTCTTTGGACACTCAGGACACTTAAAGGCTCTCTCTCCTGTGTGGATGAGCTGGTGGTAGATGAGGTGGGAACTGCTTTTAAAGCTCTTTGGGCACTGTGGACACTTAAAAGGTCTCTCCCCTGTGTGGATGCGATGGTGGATTGTCAGGTTGGAACTCCTTCTGAAGCTCTTCCCACACTCAGGGCACTTATAGGGTCTCTCTCCTGTGTGGATGCTCTGGTGGTAGATGAGGTCAGAACTGCTTTTGAAGCTCTCCTCACACTCGGGGCACTTAAAGGGTCTTTCTCCTGTGTGGATGTGCTGGTGGCGGATGAGGTTGGAACTGCTTTTGAAGCTCTTTCCACACACAGGGCACTTGAATGGTCTTTCTCCTGTGTGGATGCGCTGGTGGCTTTTCAAATGAGAACTGCTTTTGTAGCCTTTCCCACAAATGGGGCACTTGTAGGGTCTGTCTCCTGTGTGGATGCGCTGGTGGATCATAAGGTGGGAACACTGCCGGAAGCTCTTCTCACACACAGGGCACTTGTAAGGTTTGTCTCCTGTGTGGATGCGCTGGTGGATTGCGAGGTCAGAACTGCTTCTGAAGATCTTTGGACACTCAGGACACTTAAAAGCTCTCTCCCCTGTGTGGATGCGCTGGTGGTAGATGAGGTCAGAACGGCTTTTGAAGCTCTTGCCACACTCAGGACACTTAAAGGGTCTCTCTCCTGTGTGGATGTGCTGGTGGGAAAGGAGTTTAGAACTGCTTCTGAAGCTCTTCCCACACTGCTGACACTTGTAGGGTCTGTCTTCTGAGTGCGTGCACTGCCGAGAATGAAGTTCTGAACTGAAGATCTTCTCACCCTTGGGGCATTTGTCAGGGCTCTCTGATGCGTGGATGCACTGGTGGATATGCAAGTTGCAGCTTTTTATGTAGCTCTTGTCACACTCAAGGCATTTAAAGTGTCTGTCTCCCATGCGAACATGCTGCTGGTTAACACGGTCAGAATAACTTTTCTCACTCCCATCACATGGATTCTGACTTTTGTTATGGCACACTTCCTTGCTCATTGAGTCTTCACATTGTTTTTGACCTGTGCTGCAGTCTAGGTGTTTCCTCGCTCTCTTTCCTGGATGGTTTCCCAGTGGCTTCTTGACGTGCTCTCCTTGCTCCATGCTCCCTTCGACATCCTTCTTGGTTTTTCCAACAGAGACGCTAACACACTGCCTCTGGGCCATGCCACTATTCTGCAGATCTTCCTTTATAGTTGTGATACCATCACCTGTTGGATGACAGAGGAAATTCAGAAATACCACATGGTGCCAAAGTATTTCCCAGCCAGAGATAGCTTTTGCCAGCCCCAGCCTCCTCCTTTCACCCCCACCTCACCTGCGCTGAGCTCTCCTGCCATGTCCTCCAAGGTGTGCACATCTGGGATCCAGGGGTCTTCCCCTCCTTCCAGCAGGGAGATCACCACAGGCTTGGGGGCTGGAAGTGACACTTAAACGACAGAAACAGGGCAGATGAGAGGATGTCCATGACTTTGGCAGAGCTGTTAATCAAACAACATTATTATGTGTCCCTCTCAACTCTGGAACCACAGTTTGGGCCTGAATGACACCTGGTCAACACATACTGGCTTTCTTTGGAGCCCAGCATGCCTCTCTCATGTCTCTGAAAATTATGCAGGGACATTTTCTTTAATATTCCCTTTAGGATGTTTTGTTTAATTTTTTCCAAAATGCTCAGTACCCAAGGCTTCAAAAAGCTTTATGGGAATTGATACTGAAAGGCACAAAAAGCTACAAGCAGTAACCTGAGAGTCATCTGGTTGCTGGAGTTGGTGGCAACTTGCAATCATAGAACCATAGAATTGCTCGGGTTGGAAAAGACCTTAAAGATCATTGAGTCCAACCACAACAAAAACAAACTACCCTAACTCTAACAACCCTCCACTAAATCATGTCCCTGAGCACCACATCCAAACGGTTTTTAAACACACTGAGGAACGGTGACTCAACCACTTCCCTGAGCAGCCCATTCCAGTGCTTAACAACCCTTTCTGTAAAGAAGTTTTTCCTGATGTCCAACCTAAACTTACCCTGACACAACTTGAGGCCATTTCCCCTCATCCTGTTACCTGTCACCAGTGAGAAGAGACCAACCCTGCTCTGCTGCAATCACCTGTCAGATATTGGAAGAGAGCTATAAGGTCTCCCCTCGGCCTCCTTTTCCCCAGACTCAACAGCCCCAGTTCCTTCAGTCTCTCCTCACAGGCCATATTCTCTAAGCCCTTCACAAGCCTTGCTGCCCTTCTCTGGACCTGATCCAGCACCTCCATGTCTTTTTTGTACTGAGGTGCCCAAAACTGAACGCAGTACTCGAGGTGAGGCCTTACTAGTGCTGAGTACAGGGGCAGGATGACTTCCCTAGTCCTGCTCACCACACCATTCCTGATCCAAGCCAGGATGCCATTGGCCTTCTTGGCCACCTGGGCACACTGCTGGCTCATATTCAGCCCACTGTCCATTAGTACACCAAGGCAGCTTTCCAGCCACTCCTCCCCAAGCCTGTAGGATTGCCTGAGGTTGTTGTGACGAAAATGCAGGACTGGACACTTGGCCCTATTGAAACTCATGGTTTACCTTGGCCCATCCATCCAGCCTATCCAGGTCCCTCTGTAGTGCCTTTCTCCCTCTGGAGAAAGATCAGATCAGATCAACACTCCCTCCCAGCTTGGTGTTGTCTACAAGCTTACTGAGGGTGCACTCAATCCTCTCATCAATATCATTGATAAAGATGTTAAATAGGAGTGGCCCCAGTGCCAAGCCCCAGGGGACATCACTCATGACTGGCCGCCGACTGCATTTAACTCCACTGACCACAATTCTTTGGGCCCAGCCATCCAGCCAGTGCTTCACCCAGCGGAGCATACGCCCAGCCAAATCATGGGCAGCCAGCTTCTCCATGAGAATGTTGTGGGGGACAGTGTCAAAGGCTTCACTGAAGTCCAGGCAGACCACACCTACAGCCTTACCTTCATCCAATCAATATAGCAAAACAAAGGGCTGTTTGCAGGGATCACTCCCTCCTGGCTCAGGCCTACTTGCCAGCAGTGACTCTTGGCCTCAAGAAACCTTGTTGATTCAGAACCTTGGTGAGTGACAAAAAATGTTCTCTAGACTTTGTTACCTTTTCTAAGAGCATATCTTAGAGTGATTATGTACACAGGATCCCTTAGATGTAAACTACTGACCTACTCTGGGACTAGGAGTGGATCCAGCCTCACTGCAGTTCCTTACCACCACGGTTTAAGGAGTTTGCTATGTTATGTGTGTGTTTAACCCCAACCACTATGCCACAAAAAAGCGTGCCCAGCCATCTCCAATCTTGTTAAGTCACTCTTAAATCACTACAGCATATCTATATGATATGAACATGTAGGTCCCCATTGCACCCTTAAGAGTGTATAGTGTAGTTCTATCCATCCCTGATAAACTGCATATCTATACCTGCAAAGAAATCTCCCAAAGTGGAGTAATGAAGCATAGGGAAAGCGTTAGTTTTTCCCATTCCTAGAGTCCTGATTTATAATCAGCCTTCAGGCATTATCTTTAGTCTAACTATAGCATTCCAGAAACTAGAAATCAGTGATGGAAATCCCACTAGGGCCTGGGAAGCTGAGCATGCAATTCAGGCAGCTAAGAGTTAAGATTACCAACATAAATGAAACAAAATATTGTGGGCCAAATTGCCAAAGTGGATTTCTGGCTCCTGGGCCAGAAATTTATGTCACCCACTTGCTCTGCAATTATAAATACTCAGGAGAAATATTTTGGGTTTTGATGTTTTAAACACATGACCTGGTGCCAGCTTCAAACACTGACGCTAAAAAGACAGCATACTTTTCACAGCCCCTGCCCTCCTTGAATCAAAAACTACTGCAGTACCCCAGTACCACATTTCTGCTGTGGCACAGGGTGGAACTGCTGAAGTTACAGCAGATCTGGAAAGAGAAACTTCCTGTCACCTACAACTTTTTATGTCATACACACTGAGCACCGTAATCAAAAGAACTTCCACCAAACAGGTGGGGCAAACAGCAGCAGCCACTTACTGTCCAGCTTAGCTGTGTTTAAAGAAACTGAACAGTGATGTATCACATATGGGAAAAGGGACTGGTATCTTCAGCCCAAGCAGTTAATCAAGCTGACACAATATATAATGGACAGCCTGTGCTAACTATAGGATCTTTTAATTTATTGGAAGCAAGACTAAAGAGGACTGCCCCCCCAGAATCCGCTGCAGAAAAACTGTTAGGAAATGGCATGCTCACCTAACAGGACTTGCAGGAAAGTATGTCGATAATGGAAAAGCAATCTGAACACACCCCCTTCTGCCCCTCCCCATGCTCAGGCACTGAGTACAACAACAACAAAAACCACGGTCTTTAGGATTTCACCCACTGAGAGGAGAGAATATTGCATGACAGTATAGTTGAACCAGCCTGCGATGATCAAATCACCATCTACTGATGCTGTGCTTATGATTTTAATTACACCTTGTAGTCAACTCATTGATTCATAGTGGTGCTAAGCATGAGAACGATGGTATAATGGATTTGTCTTCTTTTTAATGGGTGCCATGTCCCACCTGAGAAGCAAGAGACCTGATTTGCAAATCCCCTTGGTTAGAATTAGGTGACTGGACAATCTCAGTCCAAACACAATCATCAATTTTAATGAGATTCTCTGTACAGCAATTATCTTAAAAGTACTGTCAGTCTTACATTTATCTAAGCTGTGCAGCTCAAGTATGTAACTTTATAAGAAATCCAAATAAAGAGTGTGATACTTAACAACCTCACAAGAAGAAATTAAAGAAAAAGAGTGGGATGTGATGGGACAGAGAAAAAGGCAAAAAAAAAAAGAGCGCCAGTCTGGGTTTGAGTGTTGGTGCAGCCAGTAGTGCTGTAAGAGAACTTGACCAGAAGCTATTAACGGAAGCCTTAATGTCCCTCCCCCAGTTTCTCTCAGACATCCTTTTATGCCTGCTAGATTTACAAAGTCTGCAGTCTAAACTCTCCTTGGACAGTTTTGGCCAGGGCAAGGCTGTACTATGCACAGTGAGTTCCCTTCTCCTTGGTCTATCACCATGGGATAACCCGTTCTGAATCCCCCGCCAAGATGATTTTCTGTTCTTTCACAGCATCTAAATTACCCAAAAAGGGTGATGGTCACAATCCAGTAAAAGAAAGATTTGCTTACCCATCCTGAGGATCGGGGCTTGCCAAATCCCTGGAAATGGGATTTCCAGGTAGAGATCCTTCCTTTGTGGCCGCTAGCCCATCAGTGAGGTTAGGTGAATTGCTTCCTCCTGTGCTCCCAGTGGGGGCTGTGTTCCTTCCCCAGGTGATCAGTCACTGCTTCAGGGCGTGACAGAGCAATTCCCATACAACATAGGAAAGAGGTGTGGAGAAGGTGCCAATTCCCCCACACAAGGGGAAGATGGCAAGTAGCTGAGAGGAAGATTTGGGGGTTGCTCTTTTTTTTATTTTTCTAGTTCTGAATAGTTTCAGAGACACTGAAGAGAGATGGGAATGGAGAAACTGTACTTCTCCAGAACACAGAAATCAGGGAGATGATAATAACAAGAGAGAAGAGAGTGAGAGACAGAGGAATAAGGAGAGGAAGACAGAAAGATGGATAGTCTCCACTCTTGGATCCAGCACTGGAGTTTTCAGTCTTGGTCCACGGATGGAGGGTTGTGTATATTTCTGTTGCGACTGAATAAATTATGGATAACACTTTTTCCTCCATTTAATTCCATTCCATAGCTCAGATTCCATCTAGTACCTCTGAACCCTCTGTCCTGCTCCAAATCCATTCCAGCTTTTAAAATTCAATGTATCCTGGTACAAACAGGGGTTGAATGAAATGCACCAGTTGCAAATGGCATTGACTGATTATCAATAACAGGAGGTAGAACTGAAAGTAGGAAAAGGCTGACCCTTCAGATGGAAAAGGGTAGCTAACCATTCCTGTAGGTAAACTCTTATCAGTAGAATCAGAGGCAATGTGATCCTACATTCCTTGTCCACAAACAAAATCTATATACAGAGAAGGCATGCTAGCCCTGCGAGTGAACTATTCAGCACTCATCCCTATGCAGATGTGAAATAAATATCTCATGCCTGCATGCACACCAACCTAGAGAACCTGGATTTTGGGACAGCAGTAGCAACGTTATCGGAGACTGGGATGTCAGCATGAACACAGCATTTCTGTTTGTTATACTGCATAGTGCCATAAAAGAAAACAGAATCACCTCAGTTGGGAATTCCAAGTAGGGTATCCCTGGGAAGGTGAAGCTCCCCGTGAGAACAAAGGCTAGTGATTGCACAACTCCTGCCAGCTGCTCACGGAATGCCTCATCTGTCTCTTCATCCTGGTCTGGCATTCTGTAATGTACCCCCACCAGGATGTCCACCTTGTTGGTCTTCACCCTGATCCTGACTTGCAGGGACTCACCATCCCCAGCCCCAAGCTCTGTGATACCAAAACGTTCTCTAACACAGAGCCATGCCACCACCCCTCCTTTCTTGCCTACGCATTTTGAACAGCTTATACAGCCATCCATTGCAGCACTCCAGTTGTAAGAGTGATGTCACCGTGTTTCAGTAGTGACAAATAAGTCATTGTCTGCATGCCACATGATGGCCTCCAGCTCCTCCTGCTTGTTGGCCACACTGTGTGCACTGATGTAGATGCATTTCAGCTGAGCCACTGGCCTCACCTCCAGCCCTAGCATTGTTCCCCAGGCTCATGTTTAGCACGCCTCATTTCATCCCCTTCCCCCTTCGTACTTAGTTTAATGCCCTCTCAACAGGCCCTGAAAGCTCCTGGGCTGCGATCCTTTTCTCCCTTTAAGACAGATGGGACCCATCTGCAGCCATCATGCCAGGTGCAGAGTAAACCACTAAACTGTCTCATTGTCAAAAAAACCCACAAAAAAAACCAAAACAAAACAAAAAAACAAACAACAGAGCTGCAGGAGTGGTACCAGCCTCTCAGCCATGTATTTATCACAAGTATTTTTCTGGTCCTCTCAGTATCCCTCACTGCCACTGAAGACACGGAGAACACCATCTGCACTCCCACTCCATCCACTAACCACCTGAACCCACTGCTGTCCCTTATGACAGCCCTAAGGCTCCTGTCAGCAAGTCCATCACCGCCAGTCTGAACTGCGGTTGAACCACAGGGTGTTCTCCTGAAGGGTGAACCAGGCCAGAAAGTTTTCTGCTGATGTCCATGACCTGGGCCCTGAGGAGGCAGCACACTTCCCTACTAGGAATGCATAGGGTTAATGCTTTTTCCCTTTTACTTTTTTTTTTTTTAAGTTATTACTATTTTTTAAATAAACAATTACTCTGTTTTTGGAGATTTGTTGGCAGGTTTTTATTTTGCTTTGGTTTTGTACCCATTCCACAATGGTTAATGTTGATTGCCAATTCTCTTCTGTCCAGCTCCACCCCTCTGGGGTCAGGCAGGCCTTCCTGCCTCTTATAACTCTGACAGAGGGGAGCAGTCAAAGTCAGGCTGAACCCAGGAAGCCATGGCCATCTGTCAGAGAATTCAGACTCAGCTGATTAAATGTCCTTTCTTGCCTCAGGAAACACCCTGTCAGCGTTGCTGCACCACTCACAGAATGCGTTCTCCGTGCCAATTCAAACGCCTCACCCCACCGGGTGGGCTGCGAGGAAGGCCAATCTTCTAAGAGCGAGCACCCAGCTGCTCAACGGGGCCGTGCCGTTCGGGAACCCATGTCGGCTGGGCCCGGTGCCCCGGCTGTCCCACACACACCGTGTGACCTCACTGAAGGTGGTCAGTGACGCTACACGCAGCACAGCGCCAGGTGCTCAATTAACCCCGTCAGCTTCGCAGGAGGAGCGCAGCGCCGCAGCTCAGCCCCGCGCACGGCTCCTCCCGGTGAGCGGCCAGGCTCCCCGGCCTGCCCCGCGGCCTCGCACGCTCTGCCGGGCCCTGCCTCGCTCGGCCTCACCCGCTCCGCTGGGAAGAGCCAGCCGCTCTCCCGGACTCGGCGCCAACGCCCGGCGCTTCCAGCAAGGCCGAACCTCTCACCGCCGGAAGCCGCACGGCCGTGAGGGAGAGCACTTCCGGTCAGGGCTGCTCCGCCCCCGTCCGCCGGAAGCGGCGCGGCCGTGAAGGAGAGCACTTCCGGTCGAGTTGTGTAGCGGCGGTGCGGCTGTGCGGGCGCTCCCGCAGGTAGCGGTCGGGGAGGAGTTGCCGTGCGGTGCAGTGAGGAAAACTCCTGCTCCAGTCGGCTTACTCGGTCGTCTTTATCCCTTAAAGAGGCGGCGGGGAGTTTTCAGCTTTTTTTATCGCAGAGTCATAGAATTGTAGTGGCTGGGAGGGATCTGCAAAGATCACCGAGTCCAGACGGCCCTGCAAAGCGGGCTGCACAGGTGGGCGTCCGGGCGGGTCTTGAGTTTCTCCAGAGAAGGAGAATCCACAGCCTCCCTGGGCGGCCTGTGGCAGTGCTCGGTCACCCTCACTGTGAAGATGAATAAAAGGCTAATATGTTATATTGTTAGAATTGCAAGAGTAGTTGAGCACGAACAATGGGAACGATGTAAGGTCATTCGTTAGGGGATGGAGTTTGGGGCTTGGAATAGGCGTGGAATATTGTAATGAATTCCTAGAATTAATTGTTATAACGGCTCCTTGTACCATGAATATGCATCTATTCCTTCTAGAAACAGGGATGCTTACCTGCTTTTGGTATGCAGGCTAGGAAGGAGTTATCTCCCCTGCAGCTGGCCGGCCAGCTGAATAAAACGTACCTGCTCTACAACTACTTCATGGTTGCAGAGTTTGTTCCACACGTCAATTTTGGAGAGCCAGGCAGAACTCTTTGCTGGACTGCAGGGCTGGTCAGACTGGGCTTCTGGAGCGCCCCCAAAACAACTTTTTCAGAGAAGACTCCCCAGGTCGATGCATCCACTGCGGGGCAGAGAAAGAGCTCCAGCATGGACCAGGTATGTTACAGGTACAGGGACCCATAAGATGTGAGGAGACGCCCTACGTGGGGCTGAAGGAGCGAGAGTGCCCCCTCTGAGGGTGGATCTCAGATTATTAATTGGATAGGGGTCCGAATACAACACCCCAATCCTGCCAATGAAAACTGGATGGCAAGAGCTATAGTTTGGTACAAGATTTGAGGGCAGTTAATAGAATTGTTGAAGATATACAACCCATGGTGGCAAATCCATACATGAGTAGGTGGGGTTTGCCTATTCTGGATCTGAAGGATGCTTTTTTCTGCCTGGTTTTGCCAAAGAAAGTCTAAAATTATTGGCCTTTGAATAGGAAAATCCCAATATGGGGAGGAAAAAAAGAAATAAAAATTCAGTTAACCTGGACGGTGTTACCCAGGGTTGTAAGAACAGCCCAGTCATTTTTGAGAACTCAGTTTGTGAGCCTGAGACTCAGTTCCTCCATCCCAAGGTGGAACTTTACTGCAGTACATGGATGCCACAGTAACAACAGAGGACTGTGTACAATGGACTGTGAGTTTGCTGAATGTCTTGGTTTCAGTGGTTATCGAGTTTCTCAACAGAAAGCTCAGCTGATCAAAGGGAAGGAATGAAGCAATTTGCCAAACACCCAGGACAGCGACACAGCGCTACCTCCAAACCAGCAGTGTGCGACTGCACGGAGACTGTGTGTGCCAGACAGCCAGACCTACAGGAAGAACCATTGGATGATATGGAGGATTCCTGGATTCTTTGACAGAAACAGTTTTGTGAGCAGTTTCACCGCTCAAGCCCAAGTGAGAAGGACTGGTTTTAGTAATATTGACATCGTAGACACCTAGAACCAAGACTGTTCTAGGTGAAAGAACAGGCACTGTGGATTCCTCGTCCTCGAGTCAAGAAGGCGATGAAACCACTGTGGACTGTTGAAGAACCCCTTAAGCTTAAACTTAAAAAGGCAACACGTATATTTACTTTTCCTTTGGATATTTGTGTGCTGTATGCTATCTTGTTTTATGTGGATGTGTAAACGAACAGGTGATAGCTAATAACAGCATAATTTAGCAAAAGAATTTACTAGGACATAGAAAAGGGGGGAATTGAATAAAGGGCTAATCTGTTATACTGTTACAACTGTAAGAGTAGTTGAGCAGGAACAGTGGGAACCGTATGGGGTCATTCGTTAGGGGTGGAGTTTGGGGCGTAGAACAGGCTGGAATATTGTAATGAATTTCTAGAAAATGACCACTGCTTGTACCATGAGTATGCATGTCTTCTCTCTAGAAATAGGGAGGTTTACCTGCTTTTAGGTAGGAAGGAGGTATCCCCCCTGCACCCAGCCAGCCGAATAAAACGTACCTGCTCTACAGCTACCTGATGGCTATAGAGTTTGTTCCACAGGTCACAAGCAGGTGCTCAGCTAGCATCTCCTGCCATAAATCGTAACGTAAGTCTGTTTAACCAGTTTTTCTTCTCAGGTCTCATTTTGCAAGGACGTTTTATCCTATCTTCTTTTGTCTCAATCATATCACCGCTTTCTGGCAGTAAATATATTTGGGAACAAATATTTTTGGGGTGAAGCACAGGAAAAGTAACATTTCATCCAAAAGTTCAGCTGAGCACCTTGAGAACTCCCTAAGAACCAAGCCCACAGAACAGTCACCCATTCCAGAGCATATCCCGTGCATCTATCCTGACCATTCCACCAGGAACGAATTAGGATTGTACGTTGTCCTGCTTCACACTCACACAGCAGTAAAAGTGAAGGGAATCAAACCCTTGTGAAAGCAGCTCCTGAGCAAAGCAGTGCAAGTAATCCAGCGAAAACCAATAACTCAGAGGTGAAGTGGAACCCACTCAACAGTCAAAACTTGTTTTTTAAGAACTGAAGCAGAGAGGTTGGTGTATGTTGTCAATTATAACATGGAGTTGTGGTTGTTGGGGCACTTTGCTTAGCCTTGAGTGGGACCGAAGTGAGAACATTTGGAAGAATCTGGCCCAAGAATGTATTAAACAGCACTGCTTTGTCTGACCCACAAGTATGTGCAGTTATCACCACAAAAGGAAGCAAAGATGCTCTAGAGAAACCTAAGCTTAATTAGCATGAGAAAACACACATTTGGGTGATCTGACCTGATAATGAGGGGCCACCTTAGGCTGATGGGCTGGCACCTGGATTCTGCACACTATTGCTGTTACACAACCAAAAGAAAGCAACCGACCAGTGATTCTATGCCCACTTCTTAAGTGGTGCATGATGCCTGGCGTCCAGCTCTGGGTGTGCTTGCTGTGTGAATTCCTGCCTGGCACCTGAATCTGTGCAGACTTGGAACACAGGTTGAACAGCAGACCTCAACTCAGTGTGCTTCTGGGCTTCAGCACATTCGGTACAGCCTGACCCCTGCTGAGGAACAGGGTTTAAGCACAGGGCTTAAGCTGAGCTCTGGGCAAGGAGGTGTCCTGCTAGGGGAACAGACTGGGAGTCTGGGTTCTAGGTAGCTCTGGGTGGAAAAAGGCTGTGGAGGAGCTCACTGATCCCCACCCAGCAGCAGACCTGGGAGGAGAACTCTGTGAAGAGAGCCTGGCTGGAAGCCATCCAAGCAGCATTGTGGTGGCAGGAGATGCACCAAGGCCATCCTGCAGCTGGATCTGGGTTGAGGACACTTGGCATCCTCTGCTCTGCCCAACTCCAAGGAGCCAGGCTGCCTGCAACAGAGACGGGAGCAGATCCGTAAGTGTCCTCCATTGCTCGTGCAGAGAAGCTTAAACCCATTTTCTGATGCTTTGTGCGACTGCCTCCATGCTCAAGGATGCTCTTCTGCCCCTGCCTGTAGCACCGAGAGGGGAGAGGGGGACAGCAATGGGTGGTTCAGAACCAGCACTGCTTTGCCCCAGGTAGGATTTCAGTTCCGGCTCAGTCTCATGCCAACTGGTTTGCTGGGCCAGAGGGAGTGCAATGAGGGGAGCAGCAGTTCCCATGCATGCTGCAGCCCAGGTTATGCACCAAGGGACACAGGAAGGGGTTGGAGCTGGGAAATGAGGAAGCGAGCAGTGGAGGTCAGCGTGCTCTGCTGACCTTTTGGCTTTCTAATACAGCATAGCTGGTGCTGCATTTCTCCTCCTTCCTCTAGGCCATGCAGGACACAGGATGACCTCGCTCTGTATCTCTACATGCATGGATTCCTGTATGCTTTAAAATACTTCCTACCTCCTACCTGCCTTTGAGTTTGTAAAGCCTCCAAATAGGGAGTTTCCATTTCCCTCCCCACTCCCTGTCAGGCCCCTATTTTCTTTAGGGGATCCAGCAGGCAAGATGGACCTCTAGTGGCTCTTGTTCAGCTAGTACTTGGCTTGGTTTCTCACGTTTTGAGGCTTGTGCTACCCTGTGAACTACAGGACTGGGGTTTCTTTGTTGTTCAAACCCTTCCCAAGGTTTCTGTTGAGGATCTCCCTTCAGCTGAAGATGTTTTTAGCACAAAGCTGCTGCTGGCCCTGAGCACATTCAGCACCTGCACCAGCTCCAGCACTGGGCTCCAGTTGTGTTCTGTTCATGTGCACACTGCGTTTCTCCTTGCATTTGAATCACAGGGGCAGTGGGAACTTCAGTGCAGTGGTTTAACAGCAGCAGGGAGCTCAGCATCAGCACCCAGCTTACGCACTCCTGCTCCTAAACAGAATAGGGGAGAAAATACACCGAAAAGCTGACAACTTGTGGGCTGGGTTAAGAACAGGACTAGCTGCCATCAGTAGCAAAGGAAATATTAATTTACTGCCTCTTAGCCTTACTGTTGACAAACTAGAGCAGGGAGAAAGAAAAGCCATCTGAAAACACCTACCCTTCCTCTTCCCTATTCTTCCTCCTTTCCCCAGGAGGAGCAAGTTTGCTGTCAGCTCATAGAAAGACACACTTCTGTTCAGCAGTGTTCTTTCTCCCATCAGAGATAAAGTAAGATAAGGGAATCATTTACTTATCGCATCGCCTGTACAGTGAAGTCTCAACACGACTGGGCCCTCTCCTTCTTGTTCTGTAGTCCTAGAGCTGGAAGTGGATTCACCTCTCTCCCGTGCACTCCACTCAGAAGGAGGTGGGGTTCCTCTTGCCTCAGTTCATGTCTGGGTTAAAAACAAGCTGCTGCCCTTGTGCTGTATTAGAGCCATACTGTGGGAGAGGGCAGTGTCTGAAACATCAGACACATGGTGGGATGGCCAGCTGAATGGACAGCAGAAGCCAACATTGTGCAGGGCAGCCTGTTGTCTGGTCAGCTCTCCAAATAGAGCTATGTGCCACTGGCAGAGCCAAGTTTGTCTCATTCTGTTTTTCATAATTGTACTTATTAGGTCAATTAGCAATAAAGAAATTCCTCATTGAATTTCTAAGAACAGATATTTCCTAATGTGCTGCATCCTTACTTTGCCTATCCTAGTTCTAAAGGTTTATTAATCAGAAGAGGAACGCCGTGTAGAGCATATACATATAAATGAGAAGGGAGAACTGGAAACAGACATTGAGGAGGTTGAGGTACTCCATGAGTTCTTTGCCTCAGCCTTCACTGGCAGTCAGGCTTCCCATCTCTCTCAAGTCCCTTAACTTCTAAGCGAGGGTGTTGAGGGAACAAAATCCCTCGCACTGTAAGCAAAGAGCAGATTTGAGACCAGATGATGAGGCTGAACTTGTATAAGACTATAAGGTCTGATGTACATCCCAGGAACTCACTGATGTAGTTGCCGAGACAGCCTCCATCATAACTGAAATATTATGACTGTCGGGTGAAGTCTGGAAAAAGGGGAAAAAGAGTCTCATTTTTAAGAAGGGTAGAAACAAAGACCCGGGAAACGACAGGCCTGTGAGATCACCTCTGTACCTGGGAATATCATGGAACAAATCCTCCTGGGAGCTATCTTAAGGCACATGCAAGACGAGGAGAAGATCCTGGGCAGCCAGCATGGATTCACCAAGGCCAGATCGTGACTGACCGATCTGGTGGCCTTCTATGATGGAATGACAGCACTGGTAATCAAGGGAGAACTGACTGAAGTCATCTACCTAGACTTGTGCAAGGCTTTTGTATGGTCTTACTCCACATCCTTATCTCTTATTTGGAGATATGTGGATTTGAAAAGTGGGTAAGTAGTTGGCTGTATGATTACAGCCTGAGGGTTGTGGTCAGCAGCACTGTGTCCAGGTGGAGGTTAATGATAAGTGGTATCCCTCAGGGTTCCATCTTGGGACTGCTGTTTTTAATATCTTTGTTGGTGATCAAAAAAATTCTTCACTATGGGGGCGGAGAGGCACTGGAAGAGGTTCCCCAGAAAGGTTTTGGATTGCCCCATCCTTTGAGGCATTCAGGGCCGGGTGGATGTGGCTCTAGGCAACCTGATCTAATGGGTGACAACCCTTCCTGTGGCAGAGGGGTTGGAACTGTATGATCTTTAATATCCTTCCAACATAAACCAGTCTATGATTCTCTGAATCTAACTCAGTTCAATTGGTCAATTTAGGGCCCAAATAAATATCTATATAAACATGCCAAGGCACCCTAACACAAGTGCATGTGGCTGGCAGTCATCACACAGGATGGATCCCACCCACAGTGCAAGGGGGAAGGATGAGGAGAAGTTTGAGATTCTCAATGCCTTTTTTACATCTGTCTTTAATAGTCAGACCAGATATCCTCAGGGTACTCGGCTCTCTGAACTGGAAGACAGGGCGGGGAGCAGAATAAACCCTCCACAATTCAGAATAAAGCAATACGTGACCTGCTGCTCCGCCTGGGCTGTCACACATTCATGGGATTGGACTGGATCCACCTGAGGGTACTGTGGGAGTTGGTGGATGTGGTTACTAAGCCACTTTTCATCATTTAGTAGCAGTCCTAATCAAACAGGGAGGTCCCGGGTGACCAAATACTTGCTAGTGTGGTGCCCATCTACAAGAAGGATCATAAAGAAGATCTGGGGAACTACAGGTCTATCAGCCTGACCTTGGTGCCAGGGAAGGTTATGGAATAATTTGTCTTGACTGAGGTCGCACACACGTGCAGGACAACCTGGGGATCAGGCCCAGACAGCATGGGTTCATGAAAGGCACGTCCTGCCTGACCAACCTGATGTCCCCCTATGACCAGTGACCCACCTGGTGGATGAAGGGCTGTGGGTGCAAGCTACCTGCACTGTAGCAAAGCCTCTGACACTGCCACCCACAGTATTCTCCTGGCTATGCCGGCAGTCCATGGCTGGGCTGGGTAAACTCTTTGCTGAGTAAAAAACTGTCAGGAGGGCCGGGCCCGGAGAAAAGTGGTGAATGGAGATCCAGAGGGAGTCTGGTTCTGAGAGGCATTCCTCAGGGGTCAGTGCTGCATCCTGTCCTGTTCAATGTATTTATTGATGATTCGGATAAGGGAATTGGATGCACCCCGAGAGTAGAGGCCGACCCCCAGCCTACCACAACCTCCCTTCAGGAAGTTATAGAGAGCAATAAGGTCTCCCCTGAGCCTCCTCTTCTCCAGGCTGAACAATCCCAGCTCCTTCAGTCTCTCCTCATAAGGCCTGTGCTCCAGACCCCTCACCAGCTTTGTTGCCCTTCTCTGAACACACTCCAGGGCCCCGATGACTTTCTTGCAGTGAGGGGCCCAAAACTGGACACAGTACTCGAGGTGCGGCCTCACCAGTGCTGAGTACAGGGGGACAATCACCTCTCTGCTCCTGCTGGTAACACTGTTTCTGATGCAAGCCAGGATGCCCTTGGCCTTCTTGGCCACCTGGGCACACTGTCGGCTCACGTTCAGCTGAGCATCCATCAATACCCCCAGGTCCATCTCCTCTACACAGTCCTCCAGCCACTCTGCCCCAAGCCTATAGCGCTGCCTGGGGTTGTTGTAGTCAAAGTGCAGGACCCGGCATTTGGTCTTGTTGAACCTCATCCCATTGGCTTCAGCCCAGCTCTCCAGCCTGTCCAGATCCCTCTGTGGGGCCTCGCTACCCCCAGGCAGATCCACACTCCCAGCCAATTGGGTGTCATCTGCAAACTTACTGAGGGTGCACTCAATGCCCTCATCCAGGTCATCAATAAAGATATTGAAGAGGACAGGCCCCAGCACCGACCCCTGGGGAACACCACTCGTGACTGGTTGCCAGTTGGATTTAACTCCATTCACCACCACTCTCTGAGCCTGGCCCTCCAGCCAGCTCCTTACCCAACCAAGTGTGTACCCGTCCAAGCCACGGACTTTGCAAGACCTCAGCCCACAACAGCTCAAAAGAACAAACGCGTCTTGGTATTAGTAGTTCCTTTCTGCAACAGGGCAGAAGCCATTTGTCCCTTCACAAAGGCCGGTGCTGGGAAACCAAAGGCTCTACAGTCTTGTTCGTATAACAGTACGTGTAGAGGAAGTGGCTTTGATCCAAAAAGCCGATAGTACAGACAGATAATAGAAAAGGCAGAATACCAGCAGGCATGCAACGACAGCAAATTGACACATCAGTGACAATGAGTTTGTCTTTCTGTTTATTTCAAATTTGTTGTGGGTTTTTTTCTTCTTCTCCCCTGATGGCCGTATTGTAGAAAGGACTGAAGAAAATAAAAAGCTAAATGTATTAGAATTGAATGGGAAGAAAATGAATGTAAGCAACCTCAGAAAACTCTTCTTCACTTTTTGCGTGAGCTTCACTTCGCAAACGGTGCTCCTTTACTGAAAAATACTTACTTACATGCAATAAAATTGGAAATAGAACACGAGGCATCTGAACAAGAAGTCTGTTTATGGAGACGTCCATCCCTGTATCTGCTGTGAAAGAAAACAGACCCTGACCACCTGCATTATAGCTCTGTCCGTGGGGAGCTTGGGCGTAAATAGTCTTGTGAGTCAGCAAACGCACGCATGGACACATGTGTTGGCTCTGGCATATCTTGTAGATCCTTTTGGAATCCCTTTACACGTGAGGTCTCTCTCTCTCTCCCCTCTGGCCTTGGGAATGCTTTCTGAAGCCAGAAGGAAAAGGGGGAAAAGGGAAGATGAGAAGGAAACAAAAGTGAGATCGTATTCTATGCCTTCATCCCAGCTGTCTGAACTGGTTTATGTTTATTTTACATGTACAAATTCCTACGGCTTACGTTGTGTTTGGTTTTCAGTTGCAGGTTTATCCTATTGCCTCTTTTTCATTAGTGTGTCGTGAAGTTGGTAATACAGCAATCACTGAGCCACAGTGGTCCTTTCAGACTGCAGTGCCTGACACCGGTTGGAGAATTCCTCTCGGCATTTGGATTTGCTTCTGATGAACAATTCAAAGGCAGAAGTTCATTTTGCCTTCTTACGGTGATGTGGACAGAACGTTAGCATCCGCCCTGATCCCTGAGAAAACCAATCTGGATTTACCCTGCAGGACATTCCCTGTAACACGTAAGAGAAAAGCACTTCATTTTTAAGGTAGGATAGTTTCTCTTCATTTATAAAACAGGACCAGTGTGCCAAATATGATGTATGAAACAACGGATACATCGGGGAATTTTGGCTGACCTCCCCAGATCACAGCCTTTAAAGGATCGCTAATTGCAATGGAGAAACTTGTCAAGAAAGATCCTGGTGGACAACATCAAGGGGAAAATGAAAAAGCTTTGTTAGGATTACAAAGCACCAAGACTACAGCACCCTATTATGACTTCAATTTAAATGGACTGGGTGCCCTGCCGTTGGCTTGGAGGGCAGGTGGAAGGCCAAGTGAGGAGGAGTGGAGGGAGGGATGGAGGGAAAGAGAGATGGAGGGAAGGGGACGCAGAGGGCAGGAGCTGCAGCTGCCCCCACAGGGAGAGTGCAGGGGGATGGCACCAAAAAGAGTCAGAAATTATGCTGAGGGCTCCAGAGGACACTGAGTGCCACCCCTGAGGGGCTGTCCCCCCCCAGTGTCACTCAGTGCCATCTCCTCAACTTCAGTACGGTGTTCGACCCACTGGATATCACAGAATCGTGGAATAATGGGGTTACTGCAGGGATAATGGGATACACACAGACAAAAGGACAAAGGGACCGAAGGATGCAAGAATAGAGGGACACACGGACACAGGAGCTTTGCTGGGGGTGTTTATTGGTGTTTTTTTTATGGGAAAATGGGCTGTGTTCTTTCGAAGACCTGGTGGAGACTTCCAGGGATGATCAAGTCCTTACGGAACATGGTGGGGACAGCACAGGCTTCACACCAATGTCCCATCCTGAAAGTCAAAGTGCAGTTGGTGACTTTATAGACACTTTATTGGGTCTGTATGGTACCAGAACCCTTTGGGTTCTCTGGGTGACCTTATGGGGTCCTTATGGTACCATGATGATCACCTGCACCTTACAGGGACGGCACTGTTCTTCTTGGATCCTTTTTGATCTCCTCCACACCTCCCAATCCAGAGAGATTTGGGATCCCCCTGCATCCCAGGACCCTTCAGGATACAGGGGATCCCCACTGTCACTCACCTTGACAGGAAGATCCACAACCACGGGTTCTGGGAGCTCCAGCACCTTGGGGGGTTGGGGATGGGTGTTCCGCTTCCCTCGTAGCAACTTAAGCTGCAGTGGGAGAAATGAGGAGATCCTGATGGGCACCAGAACCTGCTCAGAAGTTGCTGCGGACCTGGGGCTCCCCAAATGGGCTGCCTCCCGAGGGCACCACGGTACTCACTCCTATATCAAAAGCTCCGCTTGCTCCCACCTCGAAGTCATCCAGGAGCTGGGGAAGGAGGATGAGCGACAGTTTGGGTTGGAGTTAATAGGAAAGCATATGGCAGTGGGTGACACCTTTGCAACAACCCCATATGGCCTCCCCTTGGTCTTAGAGGGAAAATCCCTACTGGTTCTCACAGACCCAGTTGCTTCCACATGCCATCTGGAGTCCTCGGAATGTGGGGATCTGGGCTGGGGGTGGAGACCAGAAGGTGGAGACCCAAAGAAGGAAACAAGGGTACCCGAGGAGGGGGGACCAAGAGGATCCAAGGAGAGGGGACAGAGGGGACCTGAAGAGGAAACCCAAAGAGAAGATACCAACCGGACCCAAAGAAAGGGAATCAAAAGGACTCACAAAGAGGAAACCAAGTGAACCCGGGGACCCAAAGAGAAGGAACCAAGGGAACCCAAAGAGGGGAAACCAAGGGGACAGAGGGGACCCAAAGAGAAGGAAACAAGGGATCCCAAGGAGAAGGTGGTTGCCAGCCAGCCCGTTACCAAGAACCCATCTGCACACCCTAGCCTGTGCCTGGAGGGACATGGAAGCAAGGAGCAGGAGCACGATGAGCACAACTGCTTTCATCTTCCACTGTGTGCTGGGAGCTGGGTGAGGCTGCAGGAAGCCAGGGCTGCATTTATTCTCTCAGGACCCCCCTCCCTCTCCAAAATGCCCCTGGCCTTGGCAGAATCCCATGGCACAGGCTGAGCCTGGCATGCAGCCAGCCCCTACCTCAGCTCCAGGGCATGGGATGGAGCCATTGTTCAGGGAACAGGCACTGAGTGCTGGGAACCCAATGGCTTCAAAGGGGGGAATCCTAATATCATGCTAGAATCCTAATGTCCTAGAATCCCAGAAGAATGGAATTTGGAGAAGACCTCTAAGACCATCAAGCCCAACCAAGGATGTGCCATGCCATTGTCCCCACACCTACTCCCCAGCACCACAAGCTCAGGGCCCAGCAGGGTGACATGTTGCAGATATGGTGACGTGTCACAGATGTGGGTTTAGTGGTGGAATTGGCAGTGCTGAGTTATCAGCTGGATGACCCGAGAGGTCTTTCCTAAATTAAAAGATGCCATGATTCGATGCTCAGCTGCTGGCTGAGCAGCCTGAGAACCTTGGATCCCATCACACTTCACTCTTCAGTATTCTACCGTCGCAAAGAACTTAGTATTTCTTTTCAGATATCATCAAACCAGCAAAGAGGGTTTTCTTGAGGAGAATCTTTAATGTGAAGTTACTACCAAGTATTGCCCACCTGCTTTGCCTTTATCTCAAAGACAGTCTTCACCTCACCTAAGTGACATGACACAGACAGTTCATTAGTTCTTTTCAAAATGACTCCACAATAGCAATGATGTCAGTCTGTACTTAAGTACAGCCAATAACACAGCACTGATAAGCTCTCTGACAAACACTGCAGAGCAGAAGCAGCCCAAAGGAAACTCTTCCAGCTGGCTGCTCTCTGGGCAATTTCCAAAGCAAACAGTCAAGTGTTCTTTTCAGAGAAGACCCACAGCAGCTCTCTCATGGGAAGTGTCCCATGAGGCTGCGACCAGCTACCCATTCTGCCAGACATAACACTTCAAATTGGCATACTGCTTTTCCTTGAGGAACCATTGTGTCATTTACAGTTCTAAGCCATTTATCAGTGTTTTATTATTTCTCTGTTTTCACCTGGATAAAACAAGAGTCACTTTCTTTGAAGCCATGACAGGAGGCTGGATCATCACGGGCACAAAACCAGTAGGACACCTTTTGTTCTGCTGAAACTCAGGCACACAGCCCGGTGACTCCAAAACCCAACACAAATTTCTGATTGCCTGGCTGCATCTCCTAAGGACAAATTGTCCTCATGGACAGGAGCAGCACTACTGCCATTTCAGATATGCAATACATATTTCGGGATGTAACGTGGTGACTCCTTTTGTTGGTTATCTAAAGAGAGCAGGAAACACATGACATGTCTCCTGACGAGACTGTGGGGGTCTTGTCACACCTCAGTGACTCCATGACTCTACACGATACTGTGATTCTGTGGTTCTATGATTCCATGATTCTATGAGTCTATGACCCCATGATTCTGAGATTTCATGATTCTAAAAATCGTGGTCTTTGGGCTTTGCAGCAATAAATGACAAGGAAACAGCCAGTGACAAGCTGCCACAGCCAGGGATTTTTATTCACTCCTGATCTTCTGCTTGGCAACAAGGGCGCTGAGTGGACACTGCCAGCGACACGTCTGCGTTTCCTTGTGTTCTGATGTCCCTGCCACCCACCTGTTTCCACTGCCCATACATCATCTTCCAGGTCCCTGTCACCCACCTGCTTGCATGTGTCCCATATTCCCTTGTCCTGATAGCTCCGTGTCCCCCCCATCCTCATATCACCATGATGTCTTCATGTCCCCATATTGCCATTGTCTTCGTATCACCATATCGTCGTGTCCCCATGTCCCCGTATCACCACGATGTCCCCACCGTCCTCAGTGTCCCCACACACCACGCTCCTAAGGCCGCAAGGGATCAGCCTCTCACAGCCTCTCACCGCGGTGCCTCACAGGACTCGAGAGGACTCCGGCATAACTACTTGGACAAACCCTCTGACCGCCCGGCGGAGGGGCGTTGGGGAGGGAGAGCTCAGCTGGCAGAGCCCCGCACCCGCGCCCGGCAGCAAGAAGCGAAATCGCTGCGCCTCGGGCTGCCTTCCGCGGGAAGAAGAGCGACCGCCGTGCGGGGCGGCGGGGCTGCGGGAGCAGCGCCGTCTGAGGGCAGAGCCGGGCGGCCCCGAGCCGGCTGCCAACGGCCGTTCCCGCGCGCTGCGCCTCAGCCAATCGGAGCTAGCGGCGCTGCCGCTGACCAATGAGAGGCCGGGAGCCCCGTCGTGTGGGGGTTGGGGGTGGGGGAGGTGTGGGCTCGATGGGGCCCCGGGCCGATGGGAGCCGGCACGGCGTGCATGCCGACGTTCCCACGGGCTGAAGCGGCTGCTTCCAAAGCCGGGGCGCCCGTGTGCGCCGTGGGAGCCCGAAACGGACTCTGAGGGGCCCGAGAGGTACAGCCCGGCCGGCAGGCTGCAGCGCGGCCGGGTGAGGCTCAGACCTGACAGGCCTCGCCCCCTGTCCCTGACGGTTCGTACAGCAGAGCTTCTGCCCGGAGGGACCACATACAGCACGGCAGGCTTTGGCTGGTTAGCGTGCGAGGCCGGGAAAGCTGGCAGGCTGCGGCCCCAGGGCAGGCAGAGGAAGTCACAGTGCAGGTGACTTCCTGCTGGAACCTGCACCCGGGCTGCTGGAACCTGTGTGTTGTCACGCTGCCTCTCCATGACGACAGCGGGCCCGACCCAAGAGGGGCTTTGCTGCTATGTTTGGTACCCGATTCAGCCTGTTGCAGGGGGGCTGGACAGACAGTCTTTCCAAGGAGGCCTGTGGTACACCCAGATTGACAGCACAAGCCCTTTTGTTCCTCCTTGAACCCTGGCCAGGCTTTGGGGAGAAAGCCAAGAGGAGAAAGAGGGCACCAGGCGTTCCCCTGGGATGCTATGTAGGTTGGTTTATTCAGTGGTATCAAGGCTGGACCTGCTTGCAGCGGCTCTGGACACCTCACCCGTGAGATGGATGCATTGCTGCACAACTTCCCAATGGCTGGGAGAGGTTCTCCAGATCCTCTTTGCAAACGGGGCTCCCCGGTGACTGCGGATCTGGGTGATGGGAAAGTATTGGGTCAGTTGGTGACGTATCTTAAGCACTGAGCTCATGTAGCAATGATTAGGCCCACTGCCTTGCTTATTTCCTTTACTGTTAAGCTTATCTTTTGGCTATATACACTGCTTTATTTTTTGTGTTATTTAGTAATGGGCAGTAAAATAAGCCTATCCCTTAAGTTGGTGTCTTTGTCCTTACTGTTGACCCCCTCGATTGGCACAACAGCATTAGGGCATGATGGGCACATAACTTGGATGTCAGGAACATGACAAGGTGAGCATCAGGAGCATCTCCTTTGGAGGGAGGCACAGAGATTTTGGCTTGTTGAGCCTGGAGAACAGAAGGCTCTGGGAAGACCGTGTGGCTGCCTTTCAGTACTCAGGGCCTCAAAAGTCTGCCTGCAGACACCGCAGTATAACACGTAGGTTATGGGAGAGTCATCACTGAGCAACATTTGTGTGGGCTCCAGCAGAAAGAGTGCAGTGTGATGCATGGCAGGAATGGTGCAGGGCTGACTGCCTCTTGCGCCCAGCACCCAGACTCTGTTGAGCTGAATTCAGCCCGTGTGACGCGTGACAAGTTCCTGTGCCATTTGCCAAGTAAACCATGGTGACTGTGGATAATAAGATTTCAACCTTGCGAGGTGTGCATGTGCCTGTGAACACACAGGTGTTTGTGTATTAAGCAGACATGAAACTTTTCTTACTGAACAATGAAAGGCTTGCGTTCTTTCATAAAATAATTCAGTAAGTGAACTGGCTCGCTGTGGAAGAACTCTCCAGAATACTCCTGTGTGCCCTGGTTTCAGCTCAGTGCCCACCACACACCGGGGTTTGGTTGCTGTGAGCAATGGGTGCCCGCCCGGGGCCAGGCCGGGCCGCTCGGCAGGGCAGAGCCGCTGCCATGATGGCGTGGGGCAGGGGGCGGCCGCGGGGCAGGCTGGGCCGGGCTGCGGGTTGGACACGCCTGGAAGAGGAGATCCCCTCACGGTGCTGGTGACCCAACAGAGCTCCAAGCGACACGGGCTGATGTCACAATGCAATGCGCCGCATCGCAAGGACAGCTTCCCTGGGGCAGCGGCAGTGCCGGCACTTCCCTGCAAGGCCTGGGCGCTGCTGGAGCACTGCTCAGGGGCTCCGTGCTTCTGTGTCCAGGAGTCAGGTCAGGGGCAGCAAGGCTGCACTGCGCGAGCCTCGCTGACGCGTGGAGAAGCAGGGGCACCTTGCAGATAGCTATTGGTTGAGGAGCCCCGGTGGGCATCCTTAGTTCTGAGCTGAGGGCCGTCGGCAAGCGACATGGAAGGCTGCAGGACTGTGGCCATCAGCTCGGAGCTCGTCTACACGTTCCCGACGCTCCTGCATCTCTCCTCCAAAGGTAAGGCTTCCCGGACCCCCTTCCCAAGGCATCGCACGGGGCTGTTAGCTGTCAAAAGCTGCAGCTCCTGCTCTCTGCAGTTGGCTGGACGTGGCCGGGGGCTGCTGCGAGAGCCCCGCCCAGGGGTCCCGCTGGGCTCTGGGGCCATGTGGCAGCCAGGTCCCGATGGTAGAGCTGCCCAGAGCCCCATGCCTTCCTTTTGGTGTGGTCAGTCCCCCGTGACAGGGCAGTCCAAGGCCAGGTTTCCCTGGGAGATGGCATTTCCATAGGTTCCAGCTCTGGGAGGAAAGACATCCCATGTCCCAGTGGCTTCCTATGTCCCCCATTCCCCTGGGGGCTCTGAATAAGGCTGAAATCAGAGCACAGCCCAGCTCTGTAGCCATGGTGGTGTTTATCTGGGGTGTTTGCATCTGCCTGTATCAATCATTGTCTGGGTGAGGAGCTTGCCAAGAGGTTGTGAAGAGGCTGGCCTGGAGCCTGACGTGAACTTTCTTTCTTTTGCAGAGATTGTGGCGGTCTGGGATGCTGTGTCTGATTACATCCTTGAACAGATGAAGCTGGACAAGGTGGGCTGGTGTTCTGGTGCCCCTTGGCCTGGAGAGGGGTTCAGTCCTGCCCAAAGTTTGGGCCCCGCAGAGCGATCCCTCCCTGAGCACACTCCCAGCAGCACACTGAGCCCAAGCCAGGTGCCCAGAGCAGCTTGTTGACCAAGTGGGAGGGAAACCCAAAGCCAGAGCTGCCCTGAGCAAATTTTGGCACACGTGGGGGCTTCACTCTGCCCTGTGGTCAGAACGGGGAAAGCAAAAGAAGAAATGGTTTTGTTTTTCTGGCCCTGAGCCAAGAATAATCCTTGGGAATGGGTGCCGAGCTTAACCCCTCTGCTGTAAATCCCCGGGCTCTTCCCTAGCCAGGAGATGTTGGGAAATACTGTGCGGAGGTGATAGTATTGCAGGGACCACAGATTTTTCCAAAGCTTCCCAGAGAGCCCCGTCTCACCCCGCTGCCCTTTGGGAGTGGGGATCGCAGAGAGCAGTGACCCCATGCTCCTGGTGTTCATGGCTTTTGCTGCCCCTAAAGTACAAGCTCGTCATCCTTTCTGTCATTTCCCCGTGCAGGGAGTCCTGGTTCCGGGACTCGGGGTCTTTGCTGCGGTCCGAGAGCAATTCCACAGCAAAGACGTGGCGGTTTCGGTTCGGAGACCCGTCTTCCAGCTTGACATCGGGGTGCTGTGGCTGCAGGACCTCCAGTCTCCCAACGATATCATCCCTGGTGAGAAGGCAGCAGCCACTTTCCCCTTCCCGCCCCGTGTCCGGCCGGCTGTGCTCTCCCTGCTCTTTGGAAACGGCTGGGAGCGGCAGAGCATTGTCTGCAAAGCTCGGGGTGCAGCACGAGTTCCTGCAAAAGGAACCACAGCCCAAGAGCTGTTTCTCTAAAGGACCTTTTCTGTGGGACTTGGTTATGAATGTTGCATGGGAATGTGGCTTGCTGTGGCAGTGAGGGTCTTCCCTCTCCTTGCAGACGATGTCAAGATTGAGCAGCTGAACTACCGGCAGCTCTCGCGAGCCTCCGCCGTCCCGCTGCACGAGGTGCGGCGCTGTGTGCAAGAGACCGTCCTCTTGTACTGTCACCTCCTGAGGAGCAAGGCACGCGTCTTATTCTCCTTCAAGAACATCGGTGTCATGACGTGCCAGGATGACTTCCTGTGCATGAGGTTCCTGCACAGCTGCATCGCAACGCTGGAGAGCAATGCCAGCGTAATTGCAGTGCTCCACAGTGTAAGTTGAGGAGGTTTTGGGGGTGCGCCATCAGGTCACCGCTGGCCAGCCTGGCTGTGGCAGGCCAGTCCAATGCCTTTCCCCGTGCTTGCCCCCACGGCTTTCTCCCCTGGGAAAGAGATCTCCTGGATCTCTGCCCCTGCAGAAAGCCCGGCAGTGCTCTTGCACGGCCTCAGTATTTTGCCATCCAGCTCCTTCAGAGCAGAACAAAGCTCCGATGGTCACGGAGGGGGCTTTGGTGGCGAGCAGCTCTCTCTTGGCACGGGAGCCAGGCTTGCTTCCTGTCAGCAAGAGCCGTGACAAAATGGCCTTGGCAAGCCTTCAGCAGGTCTGTGTCCCTTTGCAGAGAATGTGGCCGGAACATTCTGCTGACCTGGGGCCAGAGACCACCGCTCACGGGATCCACATGTTCCCGAGGTGAGTGCATTTCCTCTGTAGCACTTGGCTGGCCAGGAGACAGGCTTCCTTCCCACCTCCTCCTTTGGAACGCGGCCTGCTGGGTCTCCGTGCTCAGCAGCCAGTCAGGGAGAAATCGTGGCAAGTGTGGCTCCTGGTCACTACTGCTGCCTTTTGGCTGTGTGTGTCTCCTCCCGGAGTGATGGGGAATCACGGTTGCGTTCCTGGCGCCCAACCTGTCCTGATTCCCATCAGAGAGAACGGACTGCACGTGGAGAGGAATCTGGGCTATGTGTGCTGGTTTAACATGGCCGGGAAGGGAAAGGGTGCCGGGCTTTGCATAACACAGAGATAAAAACCGCTGACCAGCTGCGGGGGCTAGCAGGCCGTCCTTCTTCAAGGGTTGTCACTCTTTGTTTCCAGGTTTCAGCTCACTGTGAAAATGAGCAGAGCAGAGGCTGCCGCAGAAAGAAAAGCTGCAGTACAGCGGAAGATGAGTAGAGGTGAGGGAACGGGTCCCAGCTGCAGGAAGGTGGGCCCTGTCCTGTGCCAGGTGACTGCATTGTGGTTCACATGCCGTGCCCATGGGGCTGCTCTGAAGAGCTTCTTCCTTTCTTGGTTGCAGGGGGCCCTGCGGGCAGGCTGCTGCAGAGGCAGAGCACACTTCCCCCCTCCATGCTGCTGCGATGCGAGCCAGGCTCAAGGCAGCAAGATGAGGCGAAGAAGCCTTCTGCCAGGTGAGAGCCTTGGGCGAAAAGGAGATGCGTGTGCTCATGGGGGAGCGGCCTCCCCTTTGGTCCTGCCAGCTCTCGGCACTCAGAAAGGCACCTGACACACGTGTGTCCCAGTGGGGGCCGTTCCCTCCAGGGATGGCAAGCGGGCAGCATGATTGCCTGAGGCAGACACACCAGCTTCATGTTCCACCCCAGTCCCTGATCCCTGGGGGAGCTGAACGCTGATCCCTATTGATCGCAGAAGCTCTTTTCCCTTCAGGGGTCTCTCCACATTGCACCGGAGCCCATCTTTATGGCTGTGGGAGCTCAGGGGAGACCAAGGTGCCCCGGGCTCCTGCAGACTCCTCTTGTGTCTGTTTGCAGTGTGCTCCCACCGTGTGCAGGCAGCTCCCGTGGGACGAAGAAGGCGGGACAGAAGGAAGCGTCTACTCCTGCCCAGACCCGCACCGCACTCCCTGCGACAGAGGACTCCAAGAGAGTGCTGCAGGTACCGTGCTGCTTGAGACTGCACAAATGATAGAATCATAGGATCATAGAAAAGCTTGGGCTGGAAGGGACCGTTCAGATCAGCGAGTTGCAATCCCCTGCTGTAGGCAGGGACACCTGTCTCTAGACCAGGTTGCTCTAAGCCCGATCCAGCCTGGCCTGGAGTGCTTCCATGGGCAGGGAAGCAAAAGCCCCTGTGCGTGCAGTGATCTGGAGCACAGCCCTTCAGGTGCCATCATTTCACATTTCTGTCTGCTCCTTCAGCTCCTCTGCGCTAGATGCAGGGTGCTGCGCACCTTCCCTGTCTCTTCTCGCCTCCTGGCCTGCCACCTGCCACAGCACACACTGATTTGCAGCAGGGGCTGTGAGAGTGGAACACAACCTCTGCGGCACGTTTTCCACAAGTTGTGGATCCTGGCCTTGCTCTGGGGCCGCTGGTCCTTCAGGGCCAAAGCAGTGCTGACAGGCCAGCAGAGGCGAGGAGCAGGAGCATGGAGCTGAAGGAAGGCCCCAGGGGCTGAGGCTGATCCTGTATGCTGCCGTGTTTCTGCAGGAGCTCCGGGAAGTGTCTGCACCATGGGATGAAGCAGACAGCACGTGGCCCGTGTACCAGCCACAAATAGAGCAGCAGCGGGCACAAAGGGCAGCGTTGGAAGGCTGGAGTGCAGAGGAGGACCGGCATCCACTGCAGGTACCGTCAGGGATCGACCTGATGACAGCAGCCGCCATCCTCTGAGCCAGGATGCGAGCTCAGCAGGGCTCAGGGGCTGGGAGCAGGACGGGCACCATGTGGCATGGCAGGGGCTGGCCTGCTGGCCTCCCTGGGAGGAGAGCTCGGCACCAGCCATGCAGGGAGAGGGGTGGCGGGCAGCCGTGGGCTGGCAGGGCCGAGTCTCCTGCTTGCCAGGGCCTGCTGCAGGGCCCTTGACAGAGGGCCTCTGGGAAACTGCCCCGTGCTCCCAGCCTGTTTGCTGACGCTGTCTCCTCTTTGGCAGCGGTTCGCCAGGGCAAGTGTGTGGGCTCCGCATCCTCCAGCCCAGCCCAGGGAACAGCGAGTGGGGAGGAGGTGGAGGAAGGATGTGGATCATCCGCCGGCAAGTAAAATGGGAACAGCGACCAAGCTGGCACTGCATGCCGAGTAAGTGTGTGCGGGCTCTGTTGGCTGCTGGAGGCACTCGAGCAGCTGTAACAATGCTTTAGCTCAGGGACAGGCACGGCCCAGGCCAAGAACTGCTGGCGGGGTGCAAGGCTGGGGATACGTGGCAGCACGGGGGTGGTGCAGGGCTGGGCTCAGGGAGAGGCAGAGGGGGCTCAGCAGAGCCTGAGGGATGACTTTCTCCTCCTGTTGCAGCCTCCTTTCCCCACGAGAGGCTCAGGTGCTCCGAAGGTTGGAGCCGTACATCCACCAGCGAGAGGCTTTTGCCGGCACAGCGGAAAGAAACCGGCAGAAGCTGGAGCTGAAGCGGCAGCTCCCCTGGTAAGCTCCATAGGCAGCAGATCCTGAGAGCCGGGCTGGAGCCCAGCCTGCGCTGCTTGCCTGTGCTCAGCCCGTAACGCTCCGTGCACTGTTCTTTTCACCTCCCCAGTGCTCGATGCTCGTACCGCTCCAGAGGGGAAGCAAACAGTGGCAACAGTGGTGACCTCAGTGGAGCTGTTGGCACAGGGGCTGGGAAGCTGTCCAGATTTCCATCTGTGAATGGAAAATCATAGAAGCAAAGGCTTGTAGAATGGCTTGGGTAGCAAAGGACCTCGCAGATCGTCTAGTTTCAATCCCCCGGCTATGTGCAAGGTCACCAACCACCCGACCAGGCTGCCCAGAGCCACATCCAGCTTGGCCTTGAATGCCTCCAGAGATGGGACATCCACCACCTCTTGGCAAGCTGTTTCCGTGCGTCACCACCCTCCGAGTGAAGAACTCTTCCAAATATCTAACCAAATTCAACCCCCCTTTCACAGTTTAAACCCATTCCCCCTTGTCTTATCACTGTCCAGCCTCGTTAACAGCGGTTCCCCATCCAGTTTATATCCTCCCTTCAAGAACTGGAAGGCCACAATGAGGTCTCCCCGGAGCCTTCTCCTCTCCAAACTAAACAAGCCCCAGTTCCTTTCACCTTTCTTCAAAGGAGAGGTGCTCCAGCCCTCTGATCATCTTAGTGGCCCTCCTCTGGACTCGATCCAAGAGCTCTGCATCCTTCTTGTACTGGGGGCCCCAGGCCTGGACGCAGTAATCCCAATAAAAATAACATTGGCATTTCCAGTCAGTGCGGTAGTGTCGTGTCTGTCGCCGTAAACAAACATGAGGAAGCTGGAGCTGTGCTTTGAGAAAGGCATTGGGGCGGCAATGAGAGCTGTTCCCAAGGCCTGATAGTCCCGTGCTCTCCAAGAGCGGGTTCCTGGGACGGCAGTCATCTCTGCTGGCCGTGCACGTTTCCTGTGCAGAAGTCGTGGGTCACCTCGTATCCCCATAGCTCCCTCCCAGCAACAGAAATGCCGTGGCAGAACCACAGGGGAGCTCGGTGGGGACGAGGAACAGGCAGGGGCACAGGGAATACGAGGACATCTGAAAGGCCCTCCTGGAAGTGGATGCTCTTGGAAGAGATGCTTGGACACATGCGAGATGAGGAGGTGATCCAAGACAGCCAGCACGGCTTCACCAAGGGCAGATGGTGCCTGACCCATCTGGTGGCCTTCTACGGTGACGGCACTGGTGGTCCAAGGAGTGCCACCTGATGTCGTCTACCTGGACTTGTGTGATGCCTTTGGCATGGTCCCGCACCATCTCCTTCTCAGCTGGAGAGAGATGGATTGTAAGAGCGGACTGTTCAGTGGATAGGGAATTGGCTGGATGGTGGAAGCCGGAGGCTTGTTGTCAGTGGCTCCACATCCAGGTGGAGGTCGGTCACCAACGGTGTCCCCCAGGGGTCCATCTGCGGACTGGTGCTCTTTGTCATCTTTATCAACGACTTAGGCTGTGCGACTGAGAGTACCCTCAGCAAGTTTGCTGATGATGCTCAGCTGAGTGACACAGTCAACACAATAGGACGAAGGCTCCATCCAGAAGGACCCGGGTGGGCTTGGAAAGTGGGCCCATGAGAACCTAACGAGGTTCAATAAGCCAAGTAAAAATGTTGCACTTGGGACGGAGCAACCCTAGATATGAAACGTAAGATCATAGAATCCTAGAACCATAGATTCGTAGAAGCAAAGAACCATAGAATCGTGGAATCGTAGAATCTTAGAATCGTGGAATCACAGAATGGGCTGTGTTGAAAAGGACCTTGGAGATCATCTGGTTTCAACCTCCCTGCTATGTGCAGGGTCGCCAGGCACTAGACCAGGCTGCCCAGAGCCGCATCCAGCCTGGCCTTGAAAGCTTCCAGGGGCATCCACAACCGCCTTGGCAACCTGTTCCAGTGCATCACCACCCTCTGAGTGAAAAACATCCTCTTATTATCTAACCCAAATCTCCCCTCTCTAGATTTAAACCCATTCCCCCTTGTCCTATCACTGCCCACCCTCATAGAAAGCTGTTCTCGCTCCTGTTTCTGTGCTCCCTTCCAGTACTGGAAGGCCACAATGAGGTCTCCCAGGAGCCTTCTCGTCTCCAAGCTAAGCAAGCCCACTTCCCTCCACCCTTCTTCAGACAAGAGGTGCTCCAGCCCTCTGACAGAGTAGTTTTTCCCCCCACCGTGATTTATGTCATGGATGGTCTCATACCATTTGATAAAGAGCCAGCGCTTCTGTTTCTTACTGCACCTTCATGGAATACTGGCATCCTAATTGACCTAATGAATTCTTTGCAGCAGCTTTTCAACAGTTCCACTCTCTTCTAGTTCTGATGGACAAAACCCTCACAGAACTGCTACAAATACACCCAAGTGTGACAGATCCACTGTGATGTCTGAGTACCCGAGGGGCAGACCCAGAGAACTCCCCACTCCTTCCAGGACACACAAGTCCACAAAACAAACTGGTGCTTGTGTTCAAGCCTTTGGGAACTTCCTTAGTTATCACCTCGAAGACACTCGGGCCAAAACCGGTCTGGAGTGCTTCCAGACACCTTTTACCTGACAGCTTTTCTAGGAAGTGACGGTAACCTTCAGAGATACAGCCGTATGAGGGGATGAAGTCAGAAGCATGACTGCACCTGTGCCAGTCTGCACTGAGCTGGAATAGATGCTATTAGCCCAAAAAGCGCTGCCAAAATCACAAAGCAGTGTCCTAAGCTACAAAAGATGACCGGGTGGGAGGAGATTTTGGGGGGCAGGTTTGTACATCCCTCAAAGAAACAGTATCTTACAGAGACCCTCAGAAGATGCATTTTGAGATTCGCAGTACAAAACAGAGAAATCTGCTTAGGTTGATGTTATTCTATGAACGCACAAGGGGATACGAGCAGCTTGTTCTGTTCAGCTTACAGAAGAGTATCAGGCTTCACACAGACTACCATATGGAGAAACTGGTGAAGTGAAAAATTTCATTTATTTAATTCCCAGTGTCTGTGAAAACGTTTGTGCGAATGACAACACAGGAGGCTGTGCCTTAGGAGCATTTGGAAACGCTTTCATAGTGCGTTACCTGAACACGGGCACAGGTTGACCAAAGAGGTTGCAGTCTCTCCATCCTCGGAGCGCTCAGAAAGCCCTCTGGTTACACAGTGCCGGGCAACCATCTGAAAGGGGCCTCACACGGAACAGGGCTTGGGCCACTTGGATCCACAGCTTCCTTGCAATCAGCCACTCTGGATCCTGTGACACAAGTTTTGCTTTCACACGTAAGTGTAGCAGGGCTCATCGATACTCCCACGTTTGCTTGCGGTAACACACAAAGTACCACTGTTTTGTTCTCTTCACTCGACTGGGAGGCCACTGCCCAGGGTGGTGCGGCTTCCAGACCCTCCGATGCCTGAATGGAAATGAGTGTGTGAACACTCCTGTCGAAAGAGGAGGAAGGGGAGGACAGCAGGCTCCAGAGAGACCCAGGGTTGGGGGAGCCAAGCAGGTAACAGCCCAGAGCCTGGGCACGGCATCTGAGGGGACCCAGAGCCCAGACCCACCACTCCAGAAGCTGTGGCTGCGTCTGTGCCCACGGATGGGTATTCACGACTATGCACAGACCACTGTTGTAGTTGCAGTGTGCGTGGGTGAGTTTGTGCGAGGTATCAGTGTTGTGTGCACACGTGTATTTGCTTCTTTGCACAAACGTTTTGGAAATTCTGTGGGAAGATTTTCTGTCTGCTGATGCAACAGAAACTGCGCTTGGTCTTAGGGCTGAGGGACCTTTCTTCTGAGCCTCTTTGTATGGGTAAAGTGCATCAGGATGCCTGGTTCCCTCTGCATCCGCACAGGGCCTCAAGCTGGCAGTGTTAGTAGCAGACCAAGCAGGCTGTGATGCCCATGAGGTGATTCCACACAATCTGTGCTGTGCAGTGTGGGAAGCAGAGCCAGCTGGGTTGGGATCACTGCTGCTAATCTCACTGGGTTTGATGGCAGTGGCAGGTGCTCAGAAAGGCTAGGGGGAAATTTCCAAGAACACCAGAGGTTTCCATCCTGTTTTCTAGATGCAGCTGAAAGTCCTTCCTAGAGGGTAACATGAATCCCTCTCCACCTTCCCTTCCTTTTGCATTCTGCTCTCCCACTGAATCCCAAAGTAACCGCAGAGCCCTTGTTTGTCTAAGGATATCTTATGGATTTGTCACAATCCTTACATGTGACACCACTTGAGGCAATCTTTCAATTTACGAGGCTCCAGTCACTGCCCACTCTGGGTACATGATGCCCCTGGAGAACTTCTGTACTCTCCTGAAAACTCTACATCCTTCCTGTGGAAGTTTTCCTTTTCCCTATCACGTATGGAACTGGGACAGGGGTGAACCTCAGTGACCATTTGTATGGGAACTGTTGAACCATGGCCTGAACCTCTGATTGACCACCTGAGGTGAGCACTGAGTTGGCCGTAGGAGCACAGGTGGAGGCAATTCAGCTGTGTGTCCGGAAGGGGTAAAGCCTGGCTGCACCTCTCCTAGAGCCCATTGAAGGGCTGACTGCCATTGGGAAGGATCTCTTCCTGGAGGTGGCTCCTCCTGGAGTTTTCCCTGCCAGCCTACCCAGGTGAACATTTTTCATTTATTTCTGATTATCCCTTCTAGCCACACCACTCTGTTTTTGCTGATTATACGGCATTCGGCGCTGTAACCTGAAAGCAACAGGTTACTCCTAAATCCATCCTCAGTCTCTTACAGCTCACAGTACAGCAATGGCCATTTTTGCCATAATCTATGGGGCAGCTGTGCTTTTGGGGTGCAGCTGACCAGCCTCATTCTTGGCACCGGCTGAGGAAGAAGAGCCAAGGTGTCAGGCCGGGCACTGTAGAGATTCAGTTTAATTAAGCAGGTACTAAGGGACGTGACCTGGTGTTTGACACAGCCTCAGGTCTTAACAGAGCAGCTTCATTCCTCCACCGCATTTGAGAAATGGTATAACTCTTCAGGCTTCCCTCTGTTCTCGGTGTAAGCACAAGTCATTGCTCAGAGGCAGAATTTCCTCACTGTCCCTTAGGGAAGAGTCAGTCTGCTCAGCCCATCAGGCTTGTTACTCCCTGCCCCGTGGCACCCCTTGCTCAGCTGGAGGCTGGCTGCAGCCCCCGGTCGCTCTGGGGGAGAACCAGGGCTGTGCAGGTTCAGTGTCCAACTCCTCTCTCTCAGCTCAGCTCCAAGGAGCAGAAGGAAAGGGCCGCAGTGAGGCTTCTCATTCATGTGGCTGAGCAGGGGCTCCCAACTTGCAGGAAGGACACAAAGGATGTGATGATGATACGAAGTTTTTGCTGATGATCCGAAGTTGGGTGGACTGACTGACACGCCTGAAGGCTGTGCTGCCATTCGGCAAGACCTGGACAGGCTGGAGAGCTGGGCAGTAAGAAACAGGATGATGTTTAACAAAAGCAAGTGTAGAGTCTTGCACCTAGGGAGGAATAATTGCATGCAGTAGTACAGGCTGGGGGATGACCTGCTGGAGAGGAGCTCTGCAGAGAGGGACCTGGGCGTCCTGGTGGATGCCAGGTTGGCCATGAGCCAGCAGTGTGCCCTCGTGGCCAAAAGGGCCAATGGCATGCTGGGGTGTATAAAAAAGAGCGTTGACAGCAGGTCAAGGGAGGTGATCCTCCCCCTCTACTCTGCCCTGGTAAGGCCTCATCTGGAGTACTGTGTCCAGTTCTGGGCTCCCCGGTATAAAAAAGACAGGGATCTCTTGGAAAGAGTCTAGCGGAGGGCCACAAAGATGGTGAAGGGCCTGGAGCATCTCCCCTATGAGGAATGACTAAGTGAACTGGGTCTGTTTAGCCTTGAGAAAAGTCGGCTGAGAGGGGATTTGATCCAGGTTTATAAATACCTGAGGTGTGGGGGCCATAGTGGTGAGGCTGGACTCTTTTCAGTAGTGCGTGGGGACAGGACAAGGGGAAATGGGATGAAGCTACATCATAGGAAGTTCCGCACGAATGTGCACAAGAACTTCTTTACGGTGAGGGTGACGGAGCACTGGAACAGGCTGCCCAGGGGGGTTGTGGAGTCTCCTTCTCTGGAGATACTCAAGACCCGCCTGGACGCCTACCTGTGCGACCTGCTGTAGGGAACCTGCTTTGGCAGGGGGGTTGGACTCGATGATCTCTGGAGGTCCCTTCCAACCCCTAGGATTCTGTGATTCTGTGTGATGTGAGCACTGTTGGTCCTTGTGAGAAACACTGTGGCAAATCCACCTGCAGAAAACACCCTTGTTCCCTTTAGTAACAAAGAACCAAGTCTGCCCTTGCTCCTGACTCTTGTCCCTGCCTCCACCTGCAGGGCTTGGTTGTCCTGGCAGCGTTTGTAGGCCACTAAATGAAATCCAGACCCTAGAGAGAAAAAGAGACGGAGGAGTGGCACTGATACTTCTTCTCTGGTGGGAATCTCAGCAGAAAGAGTTGTGCTACGGGTGTGAGGTTAAGGGAACATCCCTATCAGGGCAGAAGTCTTAGTACGGGAGGTTTAGTTACGGCGTGCTGCCTAGAAGAAGAGAAATGACTATTACCTTGTACTGTTTGCTTTCTGTCTCTCTGGTCATGCAGATCTGAGGATGACCAAAGCCTGTTGCCTGAGCTTTGCTGAACCCATCAAAGTGGTTGCTGAGAGGTAAACAAAAAAAGAGGCCAGAACTGACCCCAGGCCCTAAAGCCACAGCCTGAGAGGCTGACACCGGCCATGGGGCTTAAAGCCAAAGCCGCAGGCAGACAGGCTGAAAAAGGCCCTGGGGACTAAAGGCACAGCTTGAAAGGCTTGAAACAGTCCAGGGACTTAAAGCCCCGGCCACAGCAGAGAGGCCGGCACCAGCCCAAGGGCCTAAAGGCACAGACACGGACAGGAAGCCCGGCACTGCTAAGCCACAGCCTGAGAGGCCGACATCAGCCCTGGGCTTAAAACCCCAACCAGAGACACCCGCACCGGCCCTCGGTTTCCTACAGGTTCCTGTGGGACTGCATTGACCACTACGAGGCCATACTGGGCTTTCCTGGCTTTTATTGGGCTGCACAAGAGCCATCTTCACTTCTCTGTTAGTTTACTTCAGATAAGCCCACTGGATGACCCTGGTGTTGGTCTCCTACAATGTGGATCTAGGAGGCGTCCATTTCCTTCGCCTGTGATGAAAGCACAGAAGCGATGCGGGCACTGGCTGAGGTCACAACCGTTGCCGGGGTGGGAGCGTTTGTGCCACAGCTGGGGAGCAGAGCTGGTGCTCTGGTGAGCGTGCTGCACGCAGACTGAGCTGTGGGCCCTCCTTGGAGCAGATCACCCTGTGAGAGCCCGTCAGAAGCAGCGCTGCGGCGTGTGCGTGAGCTGGGCACAGCTTGGGCTGAGCAGGCCGAGCAGGTGAGCCGGGTCTGGTGCTGGGTGGTTGCTGGGAGGTGCCTCAGCAGAAAAGCTGGGCCGGGGAGGAGTTCCCAGCTCCAGCAGTGCCCTTAAGAATGGCTGCTTCCAGGGAAATGGGTTCTTGTTGAGATCCCATCCCACGTTACGGTGAGGACGATGCAATGTCATTCCTGCCCTGGAAAATTGCTGCTGGGCCCCCAGCGTCACGTCAGACATTAAAAGGGAAGGAGTGTGCAGACTTCACAGAGAGCAATTTGTGCCTCACTGCCCCACGGATGGCTGGGTGCAGAGGTGGAGATGGAGAAGAGCACTTGCTGACACTAGCCATGGCACACAGACACAGGCTGGAGCTTGCACTGGGCAGCTCTTGCAGCCAGCTGATTTCCAGACGTTGCCCTCCTCGAGAGACTAAACTGCACGGCAGAAGGAAGCTGGGAAAATGCTTCTTCCTCACGCTTTTTCACTTGTTGCTACTTCCTGCAAGGTTCCTGTCCAAAAGGAGATTTCGGGGTTCGAGGCAGTCTTAGGAAGAGTGAAGCCAGCTCCTTCCAAGAGCGGGGCAAGTTCCTGTGGAGAGAGCCCTCGCAGCTTCAGCTTCCTCTGAGACTTCGCCAGCCATGTCTCAGCAAGGAGATGACTGCTATTGCTATTTCTGCTCTGTGAGTGGAAAGGTATGGCTGGCTTTCTTTTCCTGCTTCTTCTTCCTTTGTCTCATTTTTAAGGGAAGGGACGGAGCAGGAGGAGCCCTACCGGTCCTTTGTGGCCTCAGTAACCGGTTGGGTTCCGCGCTCACTGCTGACAGCCAGTGCTAATGGCGTGGACATGGCTCAGGCTGTATTTTCCCTTAGTGATAAATAATGGCTCAGCACTCCGGCATCCCATCTCTGGCACGATCTGGAACCTCTGTGCAAAGCTCGGCTGCCCATTCCCTCCCCTGTTTCTTCCTTTCTCTCTTCAGAAGCAGCGCAGCGCGGTTCCCTGCGTTTGGGAACAGCAGCCAGCAGGCTGCCAGGGATCCAACTGCACCTCTGAGTGCACAGAGGGACGCGATGGGGACAGACCGTCCTTACTGCCAGGCAAAAGTGAGTTTCCTCAGCCCTCTGTCATGAAGTATGGAGGGATTTGAATATTACTTCTGGGCGGGTGCGGTGCTGTAGGGGCTGTCAAGCAACCATTCATTTGGAGTGCGGGAAGGAACAGTGAGAAGTGAGCAAACAGACTGTGTTTGGGCTGTCAGAGTAGCTTCTTTCTGTCTTCTGGGGGGACGTGGGCTTACTGGACAGTATTTCCGCTGCTCGCTGGTATCTGTGAAATCGACCCATGATCTGTTGTTGTAGGGACGGAGCCTGCGCGTCCATGGAATGGGCAAGGGAGGAAACGGAAAGCCTCCGTGGGTAAGAAGCTCTCGTGAGCTGTGGTGCGGGTACCTGCCTCTAAATAGGGCTGCATGGAGGGCAGTGTGTGTGATGGAGAAGAAAGGGCACTGCAGATCTCTGCTGACTGCAGAAAGGGCACGATGTTATGGCAGCAGAAAGGCAAACTGAAGAATCCGCTCTTGAAGACCAGAAGTTTGTGGTTGTCTGTTCTCAAGTCTTCCTCCAATGAGATGCTCTTCATGCATTTCTTGTCTCCTTTCTGTCAGAAGCTGATGCAAGCGGCCTTCCAGCAAAGCGCAGCCTTGCAGAAAGCCAGGGGAGGAGCACAGAGTGTGGCACAGCACCCAAGAGAGGTACAGACACGCTGCAGGCGCCTGGGTTTGGTGCGCTGTCTTTCTAGTTAGGCTTTCTGTCTGTTCTTTCCTGGGACCGTTCTCACCGTGTGTTGCTTGGGGTCTTAATCCCTGGGCTTTACAGTTACCTTTCCTGTCCTGATCTGTAACGCGAACCCAACGTTCACCAGAGATCCCTTACTGTGAACATGGTACGGGAGAGCTGGCATTGAGCCTTTGGGATTTTCTTGCTTTTCCCAGCAGTGGCGACCAGCTCGGATGTGCCGGAGGACATCACGGACATGCAGGGTTTGCTCTCTTGGATCAGTGGTGAGTTTGGGGGCTGCAGAGCCCACAGGTGTGTGTTTGCACAGAGTGGGTGTGGGAAGGCTATCATCACCATCTTGGGGGACGTTCTTACTTTCTCAGACGTGGCAAGAGCCGCTGAGGTCCCCCACGAGAAGCCCAGCAGCCCTGCCCCAGGATGCTTCATCGCCGAGCTCCCAGACAACCCCAGGGACAGCAGAGAGCTCAGCACGGAGGCACAGGCTGCCACCGGGACCGCCACCGACCCCTTCTGGGGGCTTCCACCATCCCCTGGGTTCCTGCCTGAGCTGCAGTGTGGCTTGTCGCGGCTGCGCCCCGTCGTGCCACCAGCGAGTGCCCGGCTCAGTGCGCTGCCGAGCACCCTGGCTGTCACCACACCTCCCTCAGCCCAAACCGCACAGCCCATCGAGGAGGTGCAGCCAAGGCAGCCCCAGGTGCTTCAGGCTCACTCGCCACCGTCCCCGGGCTCCGTTATCTGCCGGGCGGCAGATAAGAGAAACAGGGGCAGCACCAAGCGGGCCAAGCGCCCTGCGCCTGCTGGCGCCCCCCAGAAAGGGGAGAGTTTGCAGCAGGAGCAGCCCACCAGCTGCGCTCCAGCCACGAAAAGGAAGCTGCTGCCACGCGGAGAAAGGACAGAAAGAAAAGGCCGCAAGCACCCACACCGAGGGAAGCTGTCTGGGGCCAGCGCAGGAGCCAGCAGCAGCGCGCAAGAGGGCGCTGCCAGCGAGCTGCACGTGCACTTGTGCCAATCCATCCAGGCCGTGCACCCGCTGGGGCAGAGGGTGACTGCGGTGGGGCCGGTGCGCCAAACACCCTCTGTGCAGCCCCAAGCCACACGCAGTGCTGGTCCTGCTGCCCTCCAGCCCCAAGGCAGAGGCCCGGACAAGGCAGTGCCGGCACCTGCAGGCAGCACGGCGCGAGAGGAGGACGCTGCCAAGAAGACGGCGCCGAGCCGCCTGCGCCCATCGCCGCGGAGGAGCTCACCGCTGCGGAGGGACCCACCGTCACCGCTGCACCAGCAGCAGCCTCGGCCACAGCGCCCCGTGGACTTGGTGCCCTGCGTGGGGCCCCAGGCGGGTAGCGGTGCGGCACCCACAGCGCTGGAGGAGTCGCTGCCCGTCACACCCGAGCAGCGGCCCGAGCGGGAGCGCATGAAGAAGCTGGCCCGGGAGGAGCGGCAGCGGGCGGCCCGCCAGATGAAGATCGGCCCCGTGCAGTTCCTGGTGCAGCGGGAGGCAGACCTGGCCATAGCCGACCAGTACGGCTACCCGTAACCCTGCGCTCCTCGCCAGCCCCGCAGCAACAGGCAGCAGCGGCAGCGTCCCAGGGGCACCAGCAGCGGCCCCATCCCTCCCCTCCAGAACCGAGCCGTCCTCCAAAGTCATCACCGCAGTGGGACGGGACAGTGTCTGGGCGCTCCACTGTTGTGGGATGGGAATTTTAGGATTAGTGTTGTTTCTGTTCCTCGTTCTTTTCTAGGATAGGTTATTAAATGCTTTGTGTTCCCTTTGCTGTACACCTCTGCCTGCAGTCATTTGTGCCGTGTCACAGCCCCCCGTGCCCACCTCCGGGGCAGGATGGGGCACCGCAGGTGGCCGTGTCCCTCAGCTGCCACCAGCAGCCCCAGCCCTCCTCTCTCCCTGCAGTCCTTTGTGCAGCGGGACGCAGAGGGCGTTTCGCACAGCTCGCCTGCGCTGCCCGTGCCGGTACCGTGAATTGCCGTGGGGATGGGCACCAGGCAGGGCACGGGCGGGTGGAGGGGAATCGCATCGGGTCACTGTGGCCAGAAGAGCCTCCGGGAGCGGCAGCAGGGGCAGCTCCCACGGAGGGGGGAAGCAGGGGCAGCTGGGCCTGCTGTGCAGATGGACAGACAGGCATAAAGATACCTCCCGTGGCATCATGGCTCCTCTGCCTTAGTTTGGGTCCTGGCCGTCTTGTCTTCAGACAGGCACTCAGCCAAGCCTGTACACCCAGAGCAGCCTTTTGCAGTCGGCGGCCGGTCACGAGTGGTGTCCCCCAGGGCTCGGCACTGGGGCCGCTCCTATGGAACACCTTCATCAGTGATCTTGGCGAGGGGACCGAGTGCACCCTCAGTAAGTTCACAGACAGCACCGAGCTGGGAGGGAGTGCTGACCTGCTGGAGGGGAGAAAGGCGCTGCAGAGGGAGCTGGACAGACTGGGTTGTTAGCATGGCCGGGCTGCAGTTGGATTGGATGACCTTGAAGGTCTTTTGTGAAGGGGGGTTGTGGAGTCTCCTTCTCTGGAGATATTCCAGACCCGCCTGGACGCCTACCTGTGCGACCTGCTGTAGGGAACCTGCTTTGGCAGGGGGCTTGGACTCGATGATCTCTGGAGGTCCCTTCCAACCCCCAGAGTCTGGGATTCTGGGATTCTGGGATTCCCACCTGAGCAATTCCATGATTCCATGATTCAGTGATTCCATATGCATCCCAAGTCCATCCCATATCCAGAGCCCATCGCACAAATATCCAATTTCCCGATATCCCATCCCGTATCCATCGCATATCCATACCCCCACACCCCCCAATCCCTCATCCAACGCCCCAATCCCACATCCCAATCTCAGATCCTAAATCCCACGTCCCAACCCCACTTCCAAATCTGGTTCCCAGCCCCTCATCCCAAACCCATCTCCCACCTGTCAATCCCAATCCCTCATCCCTAATCCCAATCCCGATCCCCATCCCAATCCCACATCCCATCCCCTGTAACAACAGCACGCCCCCCGAGCCCAACCCCCGCCGCCGCTCCGGCCCGCCCCCGGCCTCTCATTGGTCAGCGGCAGCGCCGCCGGCTCCGATTGGCTGAGGCGCAGCGCGCGGGAGCGGCCGTTGGCAGCCGGCTCGGGGCCGCCCGGCTCTCCCCTCAGCCGGCACCGCTGCCGCAGGCCGGGCCGCCCCGCACGGCAGCGCCGGAGCTGTTCGGGCAGCACCGAGACGGAACCGCGGCACGGCGGGAGCGGTGCTGAGGACGGCGGTGCCGGAGGTGTGCGGGAGAACGGCTCCGGGCCGGGGCCGGGGCCGGGGAGAGGAACCGTGCGCGGCCCGAAGCGCCCCGGCCTGCCCTCCGGCGAGGGATGCGGGGATTTGGGGCGGCTGAAGGACTCTGGGCCCCCACCGCCGCAGCGCTGCTGCGCGCATCCGGGCCGTGCCCCCGAGGCGTCCAGCGCTGCTCCCGGTGCCCCCCGGGGCTATGTGGGGGGGAGAGATGTGGGGCTATAGGGGGCTTTGGGGGGGCTATAGAGGGATGTAGAGCTGTGCGGGGCTTACAGGAGGATATGGGGCTGTAAGGTGCCAGGGGGGCTATAGGGCTGGAGGTAGGGGTATGTGGGGCCATGGGGAGCTTTATTGTGGCTATAGGGGGGGATATGGGGCTATAGAAAGTTGTGTGGAACTGCAGAGGTGGTATAGGGGGATATGGGACAGAGGGGGCTCTGGGGAGGATATAGGGGACTGTGGAGGGGATGTAGGGCTGATTCTGGGCTGTGGGGGCTATAGGGGACCATGGGGCTATATAGCTGGGGGGCTGTGGGGTGATGTGGGGTTGTAGGGGGCTGTGGGGGGAGCTATATGGTTCTAAGGGGGGGCTGTAGGGTGCTCTGGGTGGGCTATAGGAGGGTTATGGGGGATATGTGTCTCTAGGGGGCTGTGGGTGGGCGATAGGAGGGTTGTAGTGGGGTATGAGTCTGTAGGGGGTGTATGGGGGATATGGTTCTATAGGGGGCTGTGTGAGGCTATAGGGGGGATATGAGGCTATAGACTGGGCTAGAGGGCATGTGGGTCTAGAAGACACTCCCTCTCTTCCCCCTTCCCTTTCCCCCTCCTTTCCCCCCTTCCATAGCAGGGTGGGTGAAATGCTAGTCATGAAATTTAAATTAGAATTGAAATTGTATTGGAATGGAATAGGATTGCTTTGTGGTCTGAAATGTGAACCGTGCTTTCTCCTTGGGCTTCAGGTACAGATACTGTTTAAGAATGACTTTGGAGAAGGTTTCAGCACCCAGTCTCCGGATCAGGAAGAAAGAAGAAGGTTGCTGTAGGACTTACTCACGAGTCGAGCTGCTGCTGAACCTCCCCTTCCAAGAAGCCAGCAGGTGAGGACGTTGTGCATCTCAGCCTTTCCTCACTGCGAGGTAGCAGCGATTCGGTCTGTGCTTTGCGGTGATTCTCCCCCAGCACTTGTGCTCGTATCTGAGCAGCAGGCGTCCGCTAACGTTGTGTGCTGGCTTTAGGCTGGGCAGGCCCGGGAAGCACTGCCTGCAGCAGCAGCAGCTGAGCTGTGTGTGCCAGAGGAAGGAACGCGGCGCCTGGAGGAGCAGGAGGAGGAGAGCCTGCGTGAGTGTGCGTGTTGTGCAGGGCCGTTCCTCACTGACTGCCACGGAGACGTTTTGGGGCACTTCAGAGCCTGCTGGTGCGGAGGAGGTAAAGCGGTGTTGATCTGTGATGCCGTTTGATCGGTGTGCGTGCAGAATTCCCCCGTGTGTGTAGTTGTCAGTGTTTGTGGCCCTGGTTTGGTTCAAAGCTGTCAGAGCTCCGTGCGTCTTTGCTCCCCGTGCAGCCGGTTCTGAAGAGCCAGCAGCGAGGTGCATTTCTTCGTCTTGCTGATTCTTCTACCTGATGGTTATTCTGCTGTTCTTCAGTAGCCCGACTCTTGGGTACATGGGCATCTACGTGACGCACCTTTATAACCGTACTCTTTGTTCGGGCGGCAATGTCCTTCCACAGTTCAGCAGCCCAAATGCTGAACTTCCTCAGCAGTTGTTCCTGTTGTTCAGGAACAACAGTTGCCAGTTGTTTTGCTCCCACTGTTGTAACCATCCCCGTGGAGCATTTGCCACCATCCATGAGTCGGTATAAAGACGAAGCATTGGCCACCTCTCCCGTTCAGCAACATCTAAGGCCAGCTGGACAGCCTTTACCTCTGCCAACTGACTTGACTCTCCTCTTCCTTTCTCAGAAACTTCCCTCTTAGTGCTTGACCAATCCAACGCTTGGTGAATGCTGCTTCACAATGATAGGAAGAGCCGACATCGAAGGATCACAGAGCGACGCTATGAACGCTTGGCCGCCACAAGCCAGTTATCCCTGCGGTAACTTTTCTGACACCTCCTGCTTCAAGCCCCGAAAGTCAGAAGGACCCGGCGGGGCCTCCCACGTATTCTACACCTCCCGTGTCTCTTTACAGGCAAGAGTCAAGCTCAACAGGGTTTCTTAGGTGTTCAGGAGTTTCAGGTGTTCACTCTAGCTCTTCCTCTGTTACTCACAGCCTAAGGCAGCGAAGGACTTCCCTGGCTCTGTAGGGATGGTTCCTGTGCAAGGGCATGGTTGTATCTGTTCTAGATGCTGAAGGGGATAGTTATGTGACTGCAATTATGGAGTTGGCTTTTTACTGTCAATTGCACCCCGCTAACGTGCAGCTCTTTCTGACGCAGGCAGGAGACAGGCAGCGGGACTGCAGCTCCTCTGGCAGTTTAGCAGCTGAGCAGGGAAGTAGAAGATGTGGATTGGAAAGAACTCAGCTATGGGACGTTCCCTTTTCTTCCCCTAGCTGTCCCCTTGCCTCAGCCTGGATTCCCCTTGCATTCCTGTAGGTGTCCCTTCCGTCCCCCTGGCTGCCCCTCGCCCACCCACAACTCCCTCAGAGCCCCAATACCCCCTCAGTATTTCCCATCCAAGACCCTGTAGCCACCCCACAGAGCCCCATAGCCGGTCAAGGACCTTCTCAGACCTGGTACACCTTTGCCATAGCTGGCCCCAAACCTCACAGAACCACATAGTCCCAAACAGCACCACTTTTCCCCTACTGGGCTCCCACTGAACCCCCATATTTCCTCCCTCGGACCTGATTTATCCTCCAGGACCTCCTCAGACTCAGTACCCGTCCCCCACAGCCAACCTAGGACCTCTTAGATGGCCACAGTCCCCAACAGCACCCCTTATCCTTGCACTGGTCTCCCACTGAACCTCCCTAATTTCCTCCCTTGCACATCCCTTTCCCATTCCAGCCCCCCTCCCACCCCCCCTTCTCCCAAGAGTCTCACAGACCCCCTATAGTCCCTGACAGGACCCCCTTCACCATCCCAAAATCCCCACATCCCACCTGGGCCCTCTTCAACCCTGTATCCTTCCAGATCCCATACAGCACGGTGTCGTATCCACCCCGTGTCCCTGTATCCCACTGCAGAGCCCCATAGCTCTTTCAGGATCTTCTCCCACCCAGTACAGCTCCCCCACAGCCAGCCTGGGAGTTCTCAGAGGACCGCAGTCCCCAGCAGCACCCAATGACTCCTACTGTACTCCCATTGAACCCCCGTATTTGCTCCCTCAGACCTCTCCAACCCCATACATGCTCTCCCTGGGATCTCAGATCCCCACAATCCCTGACAGGACCCGCATCATCATCCCAGGAGTTTGAAGGGCGGCCGGGGAAGGGGGCCTTTTTGTGCCCCTTTTGGGGAGAGGGAAGGGAAATGACCCAATGAAGACAATGAGAGAGAACAAATTGACTACAGATGACAAAAAACGTAAGATAGTAATAAGAGAGTTACAACTGATAACTGAAAGGGGAGAGAGAGGAGGGCTCCGACTGTGCTGCTGGCTGTGCTGCCGGGACCCAGAAGGGCCGCTCAGCCCATCAGCCGGCATCGGAGATCACTGTCACGGTTTTGTAATGTTTGCTATTGGTATTCCACGTCATCACATCCTGTGGAGCACAGAGAAGAAGAACTACACGTCCCAGAGGACCTCACGGTTGCAGGGGAAAATACATCGCGGAAGGGACACTTGCTTTCTCTGCCTCACTGCCTGGCAGCGGGTGTGGGTGTGCTTCCAAGCCGCGCGCCTTCAATTTCAAAGCAGGCTTCTCGGTCTTCAGAAACCTCTCTCTCTCTCCTATTTTACTTGATTTATTAGCTTCAATTTTCAATGAAACTGTATTATATTGTGTTACCTTGCATTCCGACATCATAGTTAGTAAAATAAGTTTTCCTCCTTAGATCGTTGCTGCTTCTCTGTTTGTTTCCTTGAGCCCAGCTCCCATCTCCTTACCCCTTTCCTTTTTCGCTTCCCATTTTTGGGGTCAGGGGGCCCACGGGCCTTCTGCCCCCCTGTCACAGACGTAGGCTGATCTAGATAACTCCGTGACAATCACGTAGGGAAAAGCAGAGGTTCCTGGCAACAGGAGATTGCTGGGAGAGTCGGAACTCACCCCAAAGTGCTGGAGAGCGCAGGGCCGGGCAACGGCTCAGCTCGTGGTGTGTCCCCACAGCCCGGCACGGCCCTGAGGCGGGCACTGCCAGCACTGCCCAGCACTTGTTGTCACCACAGTGGGGGCACTGGGGGACGTGCAGCCCCCACAGAACCTGTAGGTGCAGTGCGGGATGCAGAGAGTGCAGCGGGTGCCCTTATGGCAGTGGGGTGCTGTGGGGAGAAGGGGACACTGAGGACAAGGTCCTTCCAGGTCCTCGGTCCGTTTTTGGGTGCCAGGATCCCACCCAGAATTCTGGGTGTTCCCCTTGGAATGTTGGGCTCTCTGCCTGTGTTCCTGTGTTCCCGGGGCACTCGATGGGCCCCGTGTCCCACCCCACCACCCTTCCGAAGCCCATTGGATCGCTACTTACTTGTGGAATGTTCTGTTGACGTGTAAGGGCGAATGGGAAAGGTAGGAAAAGAAAACTTGTGAAGTTTAAGTGATGTGAGAACTTGCAATAAACGATTTGGATCCTTCACGTCTGAGTCCGTGCATCAGACGCAGCAGCACAAGGCTCCTGAGGGTGTTTGGATGAGCAGGATGGGGCTGCAGGAAGAGGAGGAGCACTGGTTAGAGAAGTTGTCCTTCTGGAAGGGTTCCGCAGCCCTCCAACCATCCCTGCATTTCTCCTTCATCCGTTTCTCCTTCCATCCTTCCTCATCCATTTCTCCATTCCTTTAAGCCTCTTCACCCACTTCTCCATCTCTTCGTGCATCCATTTCTTCCTCCTTCCCTCACTCCCTGCTTCAACCATTTCTCAATCCCTTTCTCAGTTCATCACCTCTCTTTCCATTCCTCCATTGCTCCCTATCCCCATGCCACCCTCATCCGAACCCCACCTCCAGACGCCATAACTGTGCTTTCCATCCCATCCCCAGCCCTAGGCCATCCCGTCCCCATTCAGCCCCCCCGCCCCTCATTTCCAGACCCCAAAACTACACCCCCAGCCCTCAATCCCATCCCCATTCCCCACTTACAGCACTTTGTCCCCCCATTCTCAGGATGGACGCAGATCCTGCAGAGCTGTTCCTGCATCTTTGTCACAGCGCTGTCACCACCGAGGGCCACGTGCACCCCCAGGAGCAGCACCATCCATCACTATCCCCCGCAGAGGGGACATTGGTGGATCAGCAAGGTGGGGACGCTTCCTTGGTCTTGGAAATGAGCTGGAGTGGACGTGGGTTAGGGAGATCCTGGGATCCCTGAGTTCACAACCCAAATATGGGGTCTTGGCAGGATGGGGAGATCCAAGACACCCATTATGGGAACTGGGGTCTGGAAGTATGAAGGGGATATCCCAGACAGCTGTCAGGATAGCTGTCCCAGCAGGGCTGTTGGTGCATGATGCTGCAGGCACGCTCCTTGCCATCTGCACACGCACGGGCTGGCCTTACACTGCCAGGCACATCATCTCGCTTGGGCACTGCAGGTCCTCACATGACGCTGTGCAGACACAACAGGGCCAATCCTGGATGACTGTGCAGCTCACTCCCGCTTTGCAGTGGAGGTTTGACAGGAAAGTCAGGAGACACAGCTGGGACGGCCGTGCAACGGCATGCAAATGGTACCAGGGTGACAAGGGACGTGTTGGCAGGACAGAGGGACACCAGCACAGCTGTCACTGTGGCAGATGGAGGGGACAAGAGAAACCGCAGCGGACCCAGAGGGACACTGGATGTCCCTGCAGAAAGGTTGCAAGGTTCTGAAAGGCTCAAAAAGAAAGCAAAGTTTAGGTGAATTTTGGGGTTGGAAAAGCCTGTTTTGGGGTCAGAAATGGAAAGCACGAGATGCAATGAAATGATGGATGGATTTTGGGGCTGGAAATGCCAGATTTGGGTTGGAAATCTGCATGGACTTAGGGGTTGGAAAGGTCAGCTTTGGAGTTGGAAGTTGAAAGCTAGGATGGACTGGGGATGGGTGACATATCGTGAACTGATGTCGCAGATGAAAAGCAAGAGGTGAAGAGGAAGTGTGCACAGATTTTGGGGTTGGAAATGCCAATTTTGGAGTTGGAAGTGTACAGCAAGACAAAGATTTCATGGATATTGGGGTTGGAAATGCCAGATATGGAGCTTGAGGTGGAAAGCAAGGGAAAGGTTGGATGGATTTGAAGGTTTAAAAAAGCCTGGTTAGGGACTGGAGATGAAAAGCAGGAGGTAAAAGGGAAGAGTGCAGGAACTTAGGGGTTGGAAATGTCAGCTTTGGAGTAGGAAGTGGAAAGCAAGGAAAGGGGAGATGGATTTGGTGGTGGAAAATTCCAGATTGGAGGTGGGAGATGAAAAGGAAGAGCAAAGAGTGCCCAGATTTTGGGGTTGGAAATGCCAGATTTGGATTTGGAGGGGTAAAGGAATTGTTGCTGTGAAAGCGTGGATGGATTTGGAGCCTGGAAATGCCAATTTTGGGGGTTGGAGACAAAACCTGGGACTGGGGAGAGGGTGGAGAAGGAGGATCCCCTGGGAATACGGTTGGAGAGGAAGGGGCTTGGATTTCAGTGCCAAAGCATTCAGGCCCGGTTCTGGCCCAATGGGACACACAGCATCGTAGAACGACCCTTCCCTGATGGGAACAAGGCCAGGAAGCGCCATCTTCACAACTGATCAGAGGGGAGTTGTCAATGGTTTACGGGCTGGTTCGGCCCGGTTCTGTGACTAGCGGTGCAGAGGGATTTGTGAATCCGCGCCTCCGGAAAGGGGAATCGGGGGACACCAAAATAGTGAAAAACAGCAGCAACGACCTGAGGAGAAACAAATTAATTTACTACATATGATATTGGAATGCAAGAGAACACACTGTAATACTATATAATTAGAATCAAAGCTAATAAATCCAATATAATGAGAGTGTCCAAAAGGTGGAAAGGCCTCACCGTAACGCCGAGGTGAGACGCGCAGTCAGGTGGAGCAGCAGGAAGGAGAGCCGAAGGAAAAGGGATGTCAGATGGCCTACTGAGGCCTTATATGTATTCCCCCTAAGCAGGAATGATACCAGCACAGCAAACAGTCTTCTGGGGAGTGTAGCAGTTCTTCTCCAGTGCCCGGAGAATTAACTCTTTAACTCCCAGTGCACTGCATGGTGTTATGATGTGGAATACCGATAACCACAAATCCTAAAACCATGACATTCCACCCCTTATTCCACATCACTCCATCGTGCTTAATATATACAAACAAAACACAATAATTCACAATCATTAAACGCACACACACGCAAACCTATACATATACATGGAATTACTGGCTGCCCTCCCCCAGCATCAAATTCCCTTGTGGTACACATTGAGCATCCCCATCTTTCTGCATCAGCCACCAAGTGCACCCAGGTCCCTGGGCAAAAACAGCTCCACAGGGAGGTTGGCATTTTCCAGAGTCCCAAACTGCTTTTCCCAACATGTTCTTTACCTGTACTACAGGAACCTTATTTCCCTCTACTGTATGTAGGGAGCTGGTAGGACCATCGCAACTGATAGATCCTCGAGTGTTGACCAACCAGGTGGCTTCTGCCAAACGCTTCTCCCAGTGCTTAAATGTTCTGCCACCCATGGCTTTCAACATGCTTTTTAACAACCCATTGTATTGTTTGATCTTACCAGAAGCTGGTGCGTGATAGGGGATATGATAAATATTTCTCAAGACCTGGCATGGTGTTTCGAGCAGTAGTATGGGACACTGCATATGTTTCAAGCCCCCCAGTCCTTGCCTCCACCATGGGAGGTACGTAACGAACTGGACAGGTTGGCTCGCTGGGATGGGATGCCAATGGGATGAGGTTCAACAAGACCAAATGCCGGGTCCTGCTCTTTGGCCACAGCAACCCCAGGCAATGCTACAGGCGTGGGGCAGAGTGGCCGGAAGACTGTGTAGAGGAAATGGACCTGGGGGTACTGGTCGATGCTCAGAGGAACATGAGCCAGCGGTGTGCCCAGGTGGCCAAGAGGGCCAATGGCATCCTGGCTTGTATCAGAAACAGCGTTGCCGGCAGGAACAGGGCAGTGATTGTCCCCCCGTACTCAGCACTGGTGAGGCTGCATCTCGAGTGCTGTGTCCGGTTTTGGGCCCCTCACTTCAAGAAAGACATTGAGGCCCTGGAGCGTGTCCAGAGGAGGGCAACAAAGCCGGTAAGGGGTCTGGAGCACAGGCCTTATGAGGAGAGGCTGAGGGAGCTGGGATTATTCAGTCTGGAGAAAAGGAGATTCAGGGGAGACCTTAATGCTCTCTGTAACTACCTGAAGGGAGGCTGTAGTGAGCTGGGGTTTGGCCTCTTCTTCCATGTAACAGTGATAGGACTAGAGGGAATGGCCTCATTCCCTCTGCTGCACCAGCAGAGATTCAGGCTGGCCACTAGGAAATACTACTTTTCCAAAAGGGTGGTCAGGCACTGGAATGGGCTGCCCAGGGAGGTGGTGGAGTCACCGACCCTGGGGGTGTTCAAGGAACGTTTGCACGTTGTGCTGAGGGACATGGTTTAGTGAGAACTATTGGTGATGGGTGGATGGTTGGACTGGATGATCTCGTAGGTGTTTCCAACCTTGGTGATTCGAGGATTCTGTGATCTCCAGACCCCTTGTCATCAAACTGGCAGGAGGAGCTCACCCTGACCAACATCAGGCAGTACTACTTTGTCTGCAGATTATCACCTGCCTCATCTCTTCAACCACAGCGGTGCTATGATGAGCAAACCTTGCTATCTACCAATGTGACGTCAAAATCTTCCCGTCCCAGCCTTCCCTTCCCTGCACATGAAGCAGCAATCTGCTGGTCATCAGAGGGCTTACTTTGCCATCAGAAGGTGACTGCGGTCATCTGAAAGCTTTGTTGGTTCCTGGAGGGCTCCATTGATTGTCAGAGGTGTTCATTAATCGTCAGAAGGCTTCACTGATCAAAAGAGGGTGTCACTGGTCATCAGAGGGCTTCATTGGTCATCGGGAGACTTGAGGTGTCCACGGGAGTGGATACGCAGACCTTGTTTTGGGGGATGGGGTAAGGGGTAGGGGCACTGATGGAAGAGGACTAAAGCAGACCCAAAGGAGGGACAAGGGGTTGCAATAAGAGGGGGGATAAAAGGAGGGCGACGTGATCACACTGTGTCCATGCAGAGGTGGATCAAAGGGTGAAGGGTTTGGGAGGAATTGTATGGAGGAGCTGAGAGAGAGCAGGGGGAGGGTATTGGGGCTGCTTGGCAGCATGAGGAGCTCCATCCTTTAGGACTTTGGAGCAGATGATGCGAGAGGGTGGGGAAGCCCGTGGTGCACGTGGTGGGGAAGTCCGTCTGGTGCAGGACATGGTGTGCATGGCATGGAGCAGGGGAAGCCTCCCAGCACTTTGAGGTGGCCACTGCCAGACAGGGACCGGTCCAAGCAGTCCCTGCTGAGCATGTGAACAAGGACACAGACACACAGAGTGTAGCTTTGCTGAGGGGTTTATTGATCATCAGAGGACGTCATTGATCATCAGGGTCTTCACTGGTCATCAGAGGGCAACATAGGTCATCAGAGAACAGCACTGGTCATCAGAGGACATCAGAGGGCATCACCGGCAAGGAGGAGGCTTGTTCCTGCAGGGTTTGTCCTCAAGGACTTAGGGCAGGAGAAGCACTGGCAGCAGCCAAGAGACCCAGGGCAGGACGTGGGTCCCCAGGGGACAGCAGCCACAGGCCCTGCCCCACCTGCATGGTGACTCTGGGCCATCCATTGGGCGCTCTGAGCCTGCCCTCAGCAGATCCTTTCCTCTGCACAGCCCCATAGAGCGCAAGGGAAGGGCAGGAGGTGACAGCGCCCAGGCCCCCCTGGAACAGGCCATGGGCAGTCCCCTCCGTACCATCAATTCCCAGCCCCTGATGCCCGGTCCTCAGGGCTCTGGAGACACCCAGGGTCCCCCAAGTGCCCTGTGGGATTGTAGGTGTCCCTGTGCCGCTCACCTAGACATGTAGATCCAGGGCCACACGTCTCACACGTGGGGGATTCTCCTCTCTTCTGCTGAGCACGTCCTGGGGAGAAAGGGGGTATTAGGGACATGCCAAGGGTACTGAGACCATGGGATACGCTGGGGGCAGTAAGACACACTGGGACAGCCTGAAGGTGCAGGGACCCCTTGTGGGCACTAGAACACTGTGGCCAAGGCATGGTCCTGCATCCTGCTCAGCCCCAACTGCCCCCCATTGCCTCCTTCCCCCGCCCATTGCCCACCCACATCAGGAGGGAGCCCAACAGCGGCCTTGGGGCCCCAGGGGTGTCCCCAAGTCCCAGGGGAACGGAGAGAACAGCAACACATCCCAGCCCCATCCTCGCCCCAGGGTCACCCCTCAACTCACATGTCCAGGAAGGGCAACAACAACGGGTGGCGGCTCCTGGGGAAGAAGAGCCGTGGGGCAGCCATGAGGGAACTGTGAGACTGGGGATCACAGGGTGACCCCATCCAAGCCGCCTGGTTGGTCCCAGGGCTGCCCCACCCCCATGGCTGCCAAGGTCTGTGTGCGCCTCTGCCCATGGAGAAGCCCAGGGTTGGGGTTGGACACAGGGACAGGGCAGGGGTTAGGGGAGCCCAAAGGGAGGGGAATAGGGGTGCCAAGAGACTTGGGGGTGCCAAATAGAGAGAAACGGGGATTTCAAAGGGAGGAGCATGGGGGAAAATGAAACACGGGGGGTTGGGGACCTAAAGAGATGAGAGTTGTGTTTCCAAAGAAAGGAGATCTGTTGGTGCCAAAAGGATGGGATATGGGGACCCAAAGAGAGGGCATTTGGAGCCGCAAAGAGAAGGGATTTGGGGGACCCAAAGAAAAGATGAGTAGGGTGCAAATGGGAGAAATTTGGATGTGCCAAATTGAGGGGTGGCCTCTGCCAGGTGCGGACAGACCCCACCCGCCCCTGCAGAGCTCCCTGCAGGGCCACCCTTGGGCGCAATCAGCGTGGCTGCCCGGGCACTCACCACAGCAACTTCTGAGTCCGGCACTTGCACAAGTGGCTGTGGGGAGAGGAGTAGGAGAGAGAGTGAGAGAGACGCTTGCATCTGGGACCCCCACGGCCAATCACCTCCAGCCCCAGTCCACATCCCCCACGCATGCTTCACCTGAGCTTCCGCTGTGCAGCACAGGGCGGCGAGGAGCATCACGAGGCTGAACACAGCTGCCTTCATCTTCCTCTGTGCTCTGGGAGCTGGGTGAGGCTGCAGGAGGCAAGGTCTGCATTTATCCTCCCGGAGCCCCTCCCACTCCCCAAATGCCCTTGGGCTTGGCAGACTCCCCTGGCATGGACTGAACCCGGCATGCAGCCATCCCCTGCCCTGGCCCCAGGGAACAGGAGGAAGCCAGGGATCAGAGGAAGAACACTGAGTGCTGGGATCCCGATGGCACTGAGCCCAAAGCCCCCAGGTCCCAGCACTCAGCACAGCCCGGCCTTTCTGTCCCCCAGGACCACCCTGAGATGACGCCATCCCCATATCAAGGCTTTGTCCAAGGACTCATCCCTGAGTTCTGTCCTGTCCTGTGAGGCAGCAAGGTGTGAGGCTGATCCTTTGGGGAACTGGGACACAGCATTTGGGGACACTGGGAGGTGAGAGGGTAATAGGGACATGGGCAGTGAGGAAATCATGGAGATATATGGAAGGCAAGGGGACACAAGGATATGGGGGCATGAAGATACAGGGAAATCATGGGGACATGAGTATATCATGGCAGTACGGAGACATCATGGAGATATGGGGAAATGGAGACATGCAGCCAAATGGGAACTGCTTGGTGACAGGGGCCTGGAAGTTTGTAGGTGGGGCCAGCAAGGCCAGGCTGGATGTGGCTCTGGGCATCCTGGTCTGGTGGTTGGCAACCCTGCACATAGCAGGGAGGTTGAAACTAGATGATCATTGTGGTCCTTTTCAACCCAGGCCATTCCGTGGTTCTGTCTGGGCAGTGGGGACAGGTGGATGACAGGGACACAGACGTAAGGAGGTTGGCAGTGTTCACTCAGTGCCTTTGTTGTCATGCAGGAGCTCAGGAGTGAATAACAGACCTTGGCAATGGCTGACGGGTTTCCTCCTCATTTACTGCTGCAAAACCCAAAGACCTCAACATTTAGAATCATGCAATCGCACAGTCATGGAATACCTGAACCACTGAGTCACAGACTCATAGAATCAGTGAGTCATGGAATCACAGAACCACGAAACCACAGCACCATAGAATTATAGAATCGTGGATTCATTCAGGTGGGACGAGACCCTGTAAGTCAAGTCAGGAGATGTGTCATGTATTTCCTGCTCTCTTTAAATAGCCAAGATCAGAAGTCCCCATGTTACATCTAGAAATCTGCATCGCGTGTCTGAGACGGCAGTAGTGCTGCCTCTGTCCATGAGGACAGTTTGTCATTAGGATAGACAGGCACGGAATCCAAGGCTAGGGGTGAAAATTGGCTGAAGGTACGTGAATAGGTTCTGGAGTCACTGGGCTGTGTGCCTGAGCTGCAGCAGAACAAAGGTGTCCTACGGGTTTTGTTCCCGTGGTGATCCAGCCTCCTGTCGTGGCTTCAAAGAAAGTGACTCATTTTATCCGGATGAAAGGAAAGAAAGAATAGAGCACTGATAAATGGCTTAGAACTGCAAACAACTCCAGGATTCTTCAAGGAAACATGATATGCCGATTGGAAGTGCTTCATCTGACAGAACAGTCAGCTGGTCACAGCTTTCACGGGGTATTTCCCATCAACGGGAGAGCTGCTGTGGGTCACCTCTGAACAGAAGACTTGAATGTTTCCTTTGGAAATTGCCCAGAGAGCAGCCAGCTGGAAGAGTTTCCTTTGGGCTGATTCTACTCTGTGCAGTATTTGTCAGAGCTGATCAGTGCTGCCTAATTCACCATATTTAAATGTAACGTGGCATTATCCCTACTCTGGGGTTCTCTTGGAAAGAGCCAACAAACTGTCCGTGCTGCCATCACTGAGGACTCTTGACTGAGGTGAGGTACAGACTGTCTTTGAGATGAATGCAAAGCAGGTGGAGGACACTCGATAGTAGTTTCACGGTAAAGGTTCTCCTCAGGAAAGCCCCTTGTCCGGTTTGATGACATCTAAAAAGAAATACTCAGCCTTTTGTAGCAGTCAAACACTGAACAAGTGAAACGTGATGAGGTCGGAGTTCTCAGGCTGCTCAGCCAGCAGCCTCCCCTGCAGCGATCTCCCCCTCCTGGCATCACTGAGGTTAGGAATGACCTCTCAGGTCACGCAACTGTTACCTCGGAGCCGTCAAGTCCCCCGCTAAACCCGTATCTGTGGCGTGTCACCCGACCCGTGCTGTGTCACCCTGCTGGGCGCTGAACTTGTGCTGCTGGGGAACAGATGCAGGGTCTTCCATGGCACGGCACGTCCTCGGTTGGGCTGGATGACCTCCGAGGTCTTCTCCTGCCTAGATGATTCTGGGATTCTGGGACATTCAGATTCTGTCATGACAGTCGGATTCTCGGATTTTATGTTGTTTCTAGGATTATGGATTTCTAGGATTCTGGAGTTGTAGGAGGGCAGAAATTCCAGCACGCAGGATTCTTGCTTTGTAGGGTTCTGGGTTTCTGCTCTTCTTTGGTTTGTAGGACGGTAGGACTCTGGGTTTCTTAGATGTCTGGATTTCAATGGGTCGCTGCGCCCCCTGGGGGCCGCCTTTGTACCTGCGGGGTGCGGCCCCACTGTTCCGGGCTCTGCCCCGCTGCGTCAGAGCGCTGCCGCCGTGAGGAGGGCAATGGTGCCCGGCAGCTGCTCCCTGAGGTGATTCTTTGCTTCTGCATGGAATGTGTCTGCCTGGAGCATGGCACCTCCCAACAAGGAGGCGCATTTCGGTGATACCAGTTAGGTCATAGGCAGCAGGTTGCAAATGAGCGTGTGATTGGATTGTTACAACTGGTAAGAGGTGATGAGAGCCACTGTCTTGCTGCCAAAGCTGAGAGGGATGGTTTTAATGGATGTTCGCGTTTCCTTAGGTCTTCTATACTAACACTTCTGTTGATGAAGACATGGCATCTATGCTGCTCAACATCCTGTTCCCGATAAGCCAGAAGCTTATTCCGAGAAGGTGGAAAAGTTTGATTTAATTCCTGAGGCACTGATATGCAGCACCAGCTCCACACTTTTTAGAGACCAAGTAGGGTTAAAGAGAACTTCTTGTCCCATGTTTTCAGTGATGTCAGAACCCGTGTGGAGTCAGCTGATTTTTGAACGGGAGTGTCATGCTGGGATGGACTTTGGAGCTGCTCCAGGAGGATCTGAAGGGTACTGAGCAAAATATGGTGAGGGTATAGCAACATTTGCATTGAATGAATGTGATCTAACTGTTGCTGGAGTTCGCTTCCAGGATGTTCTTTACTAATCTGAGAGGCTGTTGTGCATTTGGTGCAGTTTTCAGTTCTACTTCCTATCGAAATGGTGCCTCTGCTTTGCCCAGTCAGAGTTGGAATCCGCTGCTCTTTATCTTCATCTTTTATACCCCATTTCTGCCTAGAAAAGGCAGTCGTGTTTTGTAATGCTACCACAGATAGACTTCATGTCTCCATTATAACTGGTGTTGGCATGGACCCATGGCCACCACGTGGTACACAGATTCCATGTGCCTCGTGTGTCAATCATAAACTCAAATAGTCTCAAACAAAAAGTCTGTGCCTGTAAAGCCCCCAGTACAATGTACAGTTGTCAGTGTGATAAAAGTGTAATTATTCAAGCAGTCTCCATTTAGTTCTGTTCTTTCATAACAATTATTACTTTAGTTCTCTGTTTTGAAGGAATCGGTGTAAACTGTTTCAATTCCAGTGAATCACTGATAAGCAGACCCATTAATTACCCAGCAGCCAATTTGTATTTTCTCCCCTAGAATGGTGCAGAGTGCAGCCATCCAAAGAGAGGCGCTCTGACCCCACTTGTCCTTTAAGCAGGCTTCAATCCCATGGAAAACCGGAGTAGCCATATTTAGGCCTATTATGCTTTTTGGCATCCCAGTGCTTGCAGTGTCTCTTAGCAGTGCATGGACCCAAGGGTCTCGTGCTTTGACCGTATGATTTAAAGATAATCCCTATTCGCCTGTGCCAAATAGCCCACTGGTTTTATGGTTTTGACCCCTATTAAAAAAAATATATATTATTATTTAATCAATATTGTAAGAAAAATATTGCAATTAGAATGTTTTGCAATTTATATATTAACAAAAATGTGTATTTTGTGAGATTCACAAAGCTCAGAATGACTTGTGTTGGAAAGGGACTCCATGGATCACCAAGTTCCAACCCCCTGCCACAGGGAGGTCCACCGACCTCCAGCAGTAAGAGCTGCTTCAAAAGTAATGCCTCTTCTTTCATTACACTAGGCCGTAAGACCAGAGGCGGACGTTGGAGGTATGGCTGTAGAGGTTGAACCTTCCCACCAACATCCCATTCCATGCTGCCGTATTTAATAAATTACACTTTAATTGATTATTACACTTGGCTCCTCATGCTGTAGATGAGGGGTTTCACTGCTGGAGGCTCCACTGAGTACAGAACTGCCACCATCAGGTCCGTGGATGGGGAGGAGGTGGAGGGGGGCTTCAGGTAGGCAAAAAAGCCAGCGCTGAGAAACAGGGAGACCACGGCCAGGTGAGGGAGGCACGTAGAGAAGGCTTTGTGCTGTCCCTGCTGAGAGGGCACTCGCACTTGGTAGAAAAGTGTTTCCGTAACTTAGAAACCCTGCTCGAATGGCAACAGAGCATCTCCAAAGGCACCAGGTGTGCCTCTGTATGCCGGAGGACGACAGGAATCCTTCCGCTGCCTCTCTTGCCAGCGTCTGTTGCATCCCCACTGCCTCCACGGTGCCTGCTGGCATCTCGTCTGCCTGCAGACACCACAATATAACACGTAGGTTATGGGAGAGTCATCACTGAGCAACATTTGTGTGGGCTCCAGCAGAAAGAGTGCAGTGTGATGCATGGCAGGAACGGCGCAGGGCTGACTGCCTCTTGCGCCCAGCACCCAGACTCTGTTGAGCTGAATTCAGCCCGTATGACGCGTGACAAGTTCCTGTGCCATTTGCCAAGTAAACCACGGTGACTGTGGATAATAAGATTTCAACCTCGCGAGGTGTACGTGTGAAGACACAGGTGTTTGTTTATTAAGCAGACGTGAAACTTTTCTTACTGATTCATGAAAAGTTAGGCTTGCGTTCTTTCATAAAGTAATTCAGTAAGTGAACTGGCTCGCTGTGGAAGAACTCTCCAGAATACTCCTGCGTGCCCTGGTTTCAGCTCAGTGCCCACCACACACCGGGGTTTGGTTGCTGTGAGCAATGGGTGCCCGCCCGGGGCCAGGCCGGGCCGCTCGGCAGGGCAGAGCCGCTGCCATGATGGCGCGGGGCAGGGGGCGGCCGCGGGGCAGGCTGGGCCGGGCTGCGGGTTGGACACGCCTGGAAGAGGAGATCCCCTCTCGGTGCTGGTGACCTAACAGAGCTCCGAGCGACACGGGCTGATGTCACAATGCAATGCGCCGCATCGCAAGGACAGCTTCCCTGGGGCAGCGGCAGTGCCGGCACTTCCCTGCAAGGCCTGGGCGCTGCTGGAGCACTGCTCAGGGGCTCCGTGCTTCTGTGTCCAGGAGTCAGGTCAGGGGCAGCAAGGCTGCACTGCGCGAGCCTCGCTGACGCGTGGAGAAGCAGGGGCACCTTGCAGATAGCTATTGGTTGAGGAGCCAGGGTGGGCATCCTTAGTTCTGAGCTGAGGGCCGTCGGCAAGCGACATGGAAGGCTGCAGGACTGTGGCCATCAGCTCGGAGCTCGTCTACACGTTCCCGACGCTCCTGCATCTCTCCTCCAAAGGTAAGGCTTCCCGGACCCCCTTCCCAAGGCATCGCACGGGGCTGTTAGCTGTCAAAAGCTGCAGCTCCTGCTCTCTGCAGTTGGCTGGACGTGGCCGGGGGCTGCTGCGAGAGCCCCGCCCAGGGGTCCCGCTGGGCTCTGGGGCCATGTGGCAGCCAGGTCCCGATGGTAGAGCTGCCCAGAGCCCCATGCCTTCCTTTTGGTGTGGTCAGTCCCCCGTGACAGGGCAGTCCAAGGCCAGGTTTCCCTGGGAGATGGCATTTCCATAGGTTCCAGCTCTGGGAGGAAAGACATCCCATGTCCCAGTGGCTTCCTATGTCCCCCATTCCCCTGGGGGCTCTGAATAAGGCTGAAATCAGAGCACAGCCCAGCTCTGTAGCCATGGTGGTGTTTATCTGGGGTGTTTGCATCTGCCTGTATCAATCATTGTCTGGGTGAGGAGCTTGCCAAGAGGTGAAGAGGCTGGCCTGGAGCCTGACGTGAACTTTCTTTCTTTTGCAGAGATTGTGGCGGTCTGGGATGCTGTGTCTGATTACATCCTTGAACAGATGAAGCTGGACAAGGTGGGCTGGTGTTCTGGTTCCCCTCGCCCTGGAGAGGGGTTCAGTCCTGCCCAAAGTTTGGGCCCCGCAGAGCGATCCCTCCCTGAGCACACTCCCAGCAGCACACTGAGCCCAAGCCAGGTGCCCAGAGCAGCTTGTTGGCCAAGTGGGAGGGAAACCCAAAGCCAGAGCTGCCCTGAGCAAATTTTGGCACACGTGGGGGCTTCACTCTGCCCTGTGGTCAGAACGGGGAGAGCAAAAGAAGAAATGGTTTTGTTTTTCTGGCCCTGCGCCAAGAATAATCCTTGGGAATGGGTGCCGAGCTTAACCCCTCTGCTGTAAATCCCCGGGCTCTTCCCTAGCCAGGAGATGTTGGGAAATACTGTGCGGAGGTGATAGTATTGCAGGGACCACAGATTTTTCCAAAGCTTCCCAGAGAGCCCCGTCTCACCCCGCTGCCCTTTGGGAGTGGGGATCGCAGAGAGCAGTGACCCCATGCTCCTGGTGTTCATGGCTTTTGCTGCCCCTAAAGTACAAGCTCGTCATCCTTTCTGTCATTTCCCCGTGCAGGGAGTCCTGGTTCCGGGACTCGGGGTCTTTGCTGCGGTCCGAGAGCAATTCCACAGCAAAGACGTGGCGGTTTCGGTTCGGAGACCCGTCTTCCAGCTTGACATCGGGGTGCTGTGGCTGCAGGACCTCCAGTCTCCCAACGATATCATCCCTGGTGAGAAGGCAGCAGCCACTTTCCCCTTCCCGCCCCGTGTCCGGCCGGCTGTGCTCTCCCTGCTCTTTGGAAACGGCTGGGAGCGGCAGAGCATTGTCTGCAAAGCTCGGGGTGCAGCACGAGTTCCTGCAAAAGGAACCACAGCCCAAGAGCTGTTTCTCTAAAGGACCTTTTCTGTGGGACTTGGTTATGAATGTTGCATGGGAATGTGGCTTGCTGTGGCAGTGAGGGTCTTCCCTCTCCTTGCAGACGATGTCAAGATTGAGCAGCTGAACTACCGGCAGCTCTCGCGAGCCTCCGCCGTCCCGCTGCACGAGGTGCGGCGCTGCGTGCAAGAGACCGTCCTCTTGTACTGTCACCTCCTGAGGAGCAAGGCACGCGTCTTATTCTCCTTCAAGAACATCGGTGTCATGACGTGCCAGGATGACTTCCTGTGCATGAGGTTCCTGCACAGCTGCATCGCAACGCTGGAGAGCAATGCCAGCGTAATTGCAGTGCTCCACAGTGTAAGTTGAGGAGGTTTTGGGGGTGCGCCATCAGGTCACCGCTGGCCAGCCTGGCTGTGGCAGGCCAGTCCAATGCCTTTCCCCGTGCTTGCCCCCACGGCTTTCTCCCCTGGGAAAGAGATCTCCTGGATCTCTGCCCCTGCAGAAAGCCTGGCAGTGCTCTTGCACGGCCTCAGTATTTTGCCATCCAGCTCCTTCAGAGCAGAACAAAGCTCCGATGGTCACGGAGGGGGCTTTGGTGGCGAGCAGCTCTCTCTTGGCACGGGAGCCAGGCTTGCTTCCTGTCAGCAAGAGCCGTGACAAAATGGCCTTGGCAAGCCTTCAGCAGGTCTGTGTCCCTTTGCAGAGAATGTGGCCGGAACATTCTGCTGACCTGGGGCCAGAGACCACCGCTCACGGGATCCACATGTTCCCGAGGTGAGTGCATTTCCTCTGTAGCACTTGGCTGGCCAGGAGACAGGCTTCCTTCCCACCTCCTCCTTTGGAACGCGGCCTGCTGGGTCTCCGTGCTCAGCAGCCAGTCGGGGAGAAATCGTGGCAAGTGTGGCTCCTGGTTCACTACTGCTGCCTTTTGGCTGTGTGTGCCTCCTCCTGGAGTGGTGGGGAATCACGGTTGCGTTCCTGGCGCCCAACCTGTCCTGATTCCCATCAGAGAGAACGGACTGCACGTGGAGAGGAATCTGGGCTACGTGTGCTGGTTTGGCATGGCCGGGAAGGAAAAGGGTGCCGGGCTTTGCATAACACGGAGATAAAAACCGCTGACCAGCTGCGGGGGCTAGCAGGCCGTCCTTCTTCAAGGGTTGTCACTCTTTGTTTCCAGGTTTCAGCTCACTGTGAAAATGAGCAGGGCAGAGGCTGCCGCAGAAAGAAAAGCTGCAGTACAGCGGAAGATGAGTAGAGGTGAGGGAACGGGTCCCAGCTGCAGGGAGGCGGGCCCTGTCCTGTGCCAGCTGACTGCATCGTGATTCACATGCCATGCCCATGGGGCTGCTCTGAAGAGCTTCTTCCTTTCTTGGTTGCAGGGGGCCCTGCGGGCAGGCTGCTGCAGAGGCAGAGCACACTTCCCCCCTCCATGCTGCTGCGATGCGAGCCAGGATCAAGGCAGCAAGATGAGGCGAAGAAGCCTTCTGCCAGGTGAGAGCCTTGGGCAAAAAGGAGATGCGTGCGCTCATGGAGGAGCAGCCTCCCCTTTGGACCTGCCAGCTCTCGGCACTCAGAAAGGCACCTGACACACGTGTGTCCCAGTGGGGGCCGTTCCCTCCAGGGATGGCAAGCGCGCAGCGTGATTGCCTGAGGCAGACACACCAGCTTCATGTTCCACCCCGGTCCCTGATCCCTGGGGGAGCTGAACGCTGATCCCTATTGATCGCAGAAGCTCTTTTCCCTTCAGGGGTCTCTCCACATTGCACCGGAGCCCATCTTTATGGCTGTGGGAGCTCGGGGGAGACCAAGGTGCCCCGGGCTCCTGCAGACTCCTCTTGTGTCTGTTTGCAGCGTGCTCCCACCGTGTGCAGGCAGCTCCCGTGAGACGAAGAAGGCGGGACAGAAGGAAGCGTCTACTCCTGCCCAGACCCGCACCGCACTCCCTGCGACAGAGGACTCCAAGAGAGTGCTGCAGGTACCGTGCTGCTTGAGACTGCACAAATGATAGAATCATAGGATCATAGAAAAGCTTGGGCTGGAAGGGACCGTTCAGATCAGCGAGTTGCAATCCCCTGCTGTAGGCAGGGACACCTGTCTCTAGACCAGGTTGCTCTAAGCCCGATCCAGCCTGGCCTGGAGTGCTTCCATGGGCAGGGAAGCAAAAGCCCCTGTGCGTGCAGTGATCTGGAGCACAGCCCTTCAGGTGCCATCATTTCACATTTCTGTCTGCTCCTTCAGCTCCTCTGCGCTAGATGCAGGGTGCTGCGCACCTTCCCTGTCTCTTCTCGCCTCCTGGCCTGCCACCTGCCACAGCACACACTGATTTGCAGCAGGGGCTGTGAGAGTGGAACACGACCTCTGCGGCACGTTTTCCACAAGTTGTGGATCCTGGCCTGGCTCTGGGGCCGCTGGTCCTTCAGGGCCAAAGCAGTGCTGACAGGCCAGCAGAGGCGAGGAGCAGGAGCATGGAGCTGAAGGAAGGCCCCAGGGGCTGAGGCTGATCCTGTATGCTGCCGTGTTTCTGCAGGAGCTCCGGGAAGTGTCTGCATCGTGGGATGAAGCAGACAGCACGTGGCCCGTGTACCAGCCACAAATAGAGCAGCAGCGGGCACAAAGGGCAGCGTGGGAAGGCTGGAGTGCAGAGGAGGACCGGCATCCACTGCAGGTACCGTCAGGGATCGACCTGATGACAGCAGCCGCCATCCTCTGAGCCAGGATGCGAGCTCAGCAGGGCTCAGGGGCTGGGAGCAGGACGGGCACCATGTGGCATGGCAGGGGCTGGCCTGCTGGCCTCCCTGGGAGGAGAGTTTGGCACCAGCCGTGCAGGGAGAGGGGTGGCGGGCAGCCGTGGGCTGGCAGGGCCGAGTCTCCTGCTTGCCTGGGCCTGCTGCAGGGCCCTTGACAGAGGGCCTCTGGGAAACTGCCCCGTGCTCCCAGCCTGTTTGCTGACTCTGTCTCGTCTTTGGCAGCGGTTCGCCAGGGCAAGTGTGTGGGCTCCGCATCCTCCAGCCCAGCCCAGGGAACAGCGAGTGGGGAGGAGGTGGAGGAAGGATGTGGATCCTCCGCCGGCAAGTAAAATGGGAACAGCGACCAAGCTGGCACTGCATGCCGAGTAAGTGTGTGCAGGCTCTGTTGGCTGCTGGAGGCACTCGAGCAGCTGTAACAATGCTTTAGCTCAGGGACAGGCACGGCCCAGGCCAAGAAGTGCTGGCGGGGTGCAAGGGTGGGGACACGCGGCAGCACGGGGGTGCGGGGCTGGGCTCAGGGAGAGGCAGAGGGGGCTCAGCAGAGCCTGAGGGATGACTTTCTCCTCCTGTTGCAGCCTCCTTTCCCCACGAGAGGCTCAGGTGCTCCGAAGGTTGGAGCCGTACATCCACCAGCGAGAGGCTTTTGCCGGCACAGTGGAAAGAAACCGGCAGAAGCTGGAGCTGAAGCGGCAGCTCCCCTGGTAAGCTCCATAGGCAGCAGATCCTGAGAGCCGGGCTGGAGCCCAGCCTGCGCTGCTTGCCTGTGCTCAGCCCGTAACGCTCCGTGCACTGTTCTTTTCACCTCCCCAGTGCTCGATGCTCGTACCGCTCCAGAGGGGAAGCAAACAGTGGCAACAGTGGTGACCTCAGTGGAGCTGTTGGCACAGGGGCTGGGAAGCTGTCCAGATTTCCATCTGTGAATGGAAAATCATAGAAGCAAAGGCTTGTAGAATGGCCTGGGTAGCAAAGGACCTTGCAGATCGTCTAGTTTCAACCCCCGGCTATGTGCAAGGTCACCAACCACCCGACCAGGCTGCCCAGAGCCACATCCAGCTTGGCCTTGAATGCCTCCAGAGATGGGACATCCACCACCTCTTGGCAAGCTGTTTCCGTGCGTCACCACCCTCCGTGTGAAGAACTCCTCCAAATATCTAACCAAATTCAACCCCCCTTTCACAGTTTAAACCCATTCCCCCTTGTCTTATCACTGTCCAGCCTCGTTAACAGCGGTTCCCCATCCAGTTTATATCCTCCCTTCAAGAACTGGAAGGCCACAATGAGGTCTCCCCGGAGCCTTCTCCTCTCCAAACTAAACAAGCCCCAGTTCCCTTCACCTTTCTTCAAAGGAGAGGTGCTCCAGCCCTCTGATCATCTTAGTGGCCCTCCTCTGGACTCGATCCAAGAGCTCTGCATCCTTCTTGTACTGGGGGCCCCAGGCCTGGACGCAGTAATCCCAATAAAAATAACATTGGCATTTCCAGTCAGTGCGGTAGTGTCGTGTCTGTCGCCGTAACCTAACATGAGGAAGCTGGAGCTGTGCTTTGAGAAAGGCATTGGGGCGGCAATGAGAGCTGTTCCCAAGGCCTGGTAGTCCCGTGCTCTCCAAGAGCGGGTTCCTGGGACGGCAGTCATCTCTGCTGGCCGTGCACGTTTCCTGTGCAGAAGTCGTGGGTCACCTCGTATCCCCATAGCTCCCTCCCAGCAACAGAAATGCCGTGGCAGAACCACAGGGGAGCTCGGTGGGGACGAGGAACAGGCAGGGGCACAGGGAATACGAGGACATCTGAAAGGCCCTCCTGGAAGTGGATGCTCCTGGAAGAGATGCTTGGACACATGCGAGATGAGGAGGTGATCCAAGACAGCCAGCACGGCTTCACCAAGGGCAGATGGTGCCTGACCCATCTGGTGGCCTTCTACAGTGGGAGTGACGGCACTGGTGGTCCAAGGAGGGCCACCTGATGTCGTCTACCTGGACTTGTGTGATGCCTTTGGCATGGTCCCGCACCATCTCCTTCTCAGCTGGAGAGAGATGGATTTCAAGAGCGGACTGTTCAGTGGATAGGGAATTGGCTGGATGGTGGAAGCCGGAGGCTTGTTGTCAGTGGCTCCACATCCAGGTGGAGGTCGGTCACCAACGGTGTCCCCCAGGGGTCCATCTGCGGACTGGTGCTCTTTGTCATCTTTATCAACGACTTAGGCTGTGCGACTGAGAGTACCCTCAGCAAGTTTGCTGATGATGCTCAGCTGAGTGACGCAGTCAACACAATAGGACGAAGGCTCCATCCAGAAGGACCTGGGTGGGCTTGGAAAGTGGGCCCATGAGAACCTATCGAGGTTCAATAAGCCAAGTGCAAGATGTTGCACTTGGGTCGGAGCAACCCTAGATATGAAACGTAAGATCATAGAATCCTAGAACCATAGAATCGTAGAAGCAAAGAACCATAGAATCGTGGAATCGTAGAATCTTAGAATCGTGGAGTCATAGAATGGGCTGTGTTGAAAAGGACCTTGAAGATCATCTGGTTTCAACCTCCCAGCTATGTGCAGGGTCGCCAGGCACTAGACCAGGCTGCCCAGAGCCGCATCCAGCCTGGCCTTGAAAGCATCAAGGGGCATCCACAACCGCCTTGGCAACCTGTTCCAGTGCATCACCACCCTCTGAGTGAAAAACATCCTCTTATTATCTAACTCTTATTATCTCCCCTCTCTAGGTTTAGACCCATTCCCCCTTGTCCTATCACTGCTCACCCTCGTAGAAAGCTGTTCTCTCTCCCGATTCTGTGCTCCCTTCTAGTACTGGAAGGCCACAATGAGGTCTCCCCAGAGCCTTCTCGTCTCCAACCTAAGCAAGCCCACTTCCCTCCACCCTTCTTCAGACAAGAGGTGCTCCAGCCCTCTGACAGAGTTGTTTTTCTCCCCACCGTGATTTATGTCATGGGTGGTCTCATACCATTTGATAAAGAGCCAGTGCTTCAGTTTCTTACTGCACCTTCATGGAATACTGGCATCCTAATTGACCTAATGAATTGTCTTATTCTTTCCAGCAGCTTTTCAACAGTTCCACTCTCTTCTCCTTCTGATGGACAAAACCCTCACAGAACTGCTACGAATACACCCAAGTGTGACAGATCCACTGTGATGTCTGAGTACCCGAGGGGCAGACCCAGAGAACTCCCCACTCCTTCCAGGACACACAAGTCCACAAAACAAACTGGTGCTTGTGTTCAAGCCTTTGGGAACTTCCTTAGTTATCACCTCGAAGACACTCGGGCCAAAACCGGTCTGGAGTGCTTCCAGACACCTTTTACCTGACAGCTTTTCTAGGAAGTGACGGTAACCTTCAGAGTTACAGCCGTACGAGGGGATGAAGTCAGAAGCATGACTGCACCTGTGCCAGTCTGCACTGAGCTGGAATAGATGCTATTAGCCCAAAAAGCACTGCCAAAATCACAAAGCAGTGTCCTAAGCTACAAAAGATGACCGGGTGGGAGGAGATTTTGGGGGGCAGGTTTGTACATCCCTCAAAGAAACAGTATCTTACAGAGACCCTCAGAAGATGCATTTTGAGATTCGCAGTGCAAAACAGAGAAATCTGCTTAGGTTGATGTTATTCTATGAACGCACAAGGGGATACGAGCAGCTTGTTCTGTTCAGCTTACAGAAGAGTATCAGGCTTCACACAGACTACCATATGGAGAAACTGGTGAAGTGAAAAATTTCATTTATTTAATTTCCAGTGTCTGTGAAAACGTTTGTGCGAATGACAACACAGGAGGCTGTGCCTTAGGAGCATTTGGAAACGCTTTCATAGTGCGTTACCTGAACACGGGCACAGGTTGACCAAAGAGGTTGCAGTCTCTCCATCCTCGGAGCGCTCAGAAAGCCCTCTGGTTACACAGTGCCGGGCAACCATCTGAAAGGGGCCTCACACGGAACAGGGCTTGGGCCACTTGGATCCACAGCTTCCTTGCAATCTCAGCCACTCTGGATCCTGTGACACAAGTTTTGCTTTCACACGTAAGTGTAGCAGGGCTCATCGATACTCCCACGTTTGCTTGCGGTAACACACAAAGTACCACTGTTTTGTTCTCTTCACACGACTGGGAGGCCACTGCCCAGGGTGGTGCGGCTTCCAGACCCTCCGATGCCTGAATGGAAATGAGTGTGTGAACACTCCTGTCGAAAGAGGAGGAAGGGGAGGACAGCAGGCTCCAGAGAGACCCAGGGTTGGGGGAGCCAAGCAGGTAACAGCCCAGAGCCTGGGCACGGCATCTGAGGGGACCCAGAGCCCAGACCCACCACTCCAGAAGCTGTGGCTGCGTCTGTGCCCACGGATGGGTATTCACGACTATGCACAGACCACTGTTGTAGTTGCAGTGTGCGTGGGTGAGTTTGTGCGAGGTATCAGTGTTGTGTGCACACGTGTATTTGCTTCTTTGCACAAACGTTTTGGAAATTCTGTGGGAAGATTTTCTGTCTGCTGATGCAACAGAAACTGCGCTTGGTCTTAGGGCTGAGGGACCTTTCTTCTGAGCCTCTTTGTATGGGTAAAGTGCATCAGGATGCCTGGTTCCCTCTGCATCCGCACAGGGCCTCAAGCTGGCAGTGTTAGTAGCAGACCAAGCAGGCTGTGATGCCCATGAGGTGATTCCACACAATCTGTGCTGTGCAGTGTGGGAAGCAGAGCCAGCTGGGTTGGGATCACTGCTGCTAATCTCACTGGGTTTGATGGCAGTGGCAGGTGCTCAGAAAGGCTAGGGGGAAATTTCCAAGAACACCAGAGGTTTCCATCCTGTTTTCTAGATGCAGCTGAAAGTCCTTCCTAGAGGGTAACATGAATCCCTCTCCACCTTCCCTTCCTTTTGCATTCTGCTCTCCCACTGAATCCCAAAGTAACCGCAGAGCCCTTGTTTGTCTAAGGATATCTTATGGATTTGTCACAATCCTTACATGTGACACCACTTGAGGCAATCTTTCAATTTACGAGGCTCCAGTCACTGCCCACTCTGGGTACATGATGCCCCTGGAGAACTTCTGTACTCTCCTGAAAACTCTACATCCTTCCTGTGGAAGTTTTCCTTTTCCCTATCACGTATGGAACTGGGACAGGGGTGAACCTCAGTGACCATTTGTATGGGAACTGTTGAACCATGGCCTGAACCTCTGATTGACCACCTGAGGCGAGCACTGAGTTGGCCGTAGGAGCACAGGTGGAGGCAATTCAGCTGTGTGTCCGGAAGGGGTAAAGCCTGGCTGCACCTCTCCTAGAGCCCATTGAAGGGCTGACTGCCATTGGGAAGGATCTCTTCCTGGAGGTGGCTCCTCCTGGAGTTTTCCCTGCCAGCCTACCCAGGTGAACATTTTTCATTTATTTCTGATTATCCCTTCTAGCCACACCACTCTGTTTTTGCTGATCATACGGCATTCGGCGCTGTAACCTGAAAGCAATAGGTTACTCCTAAATCCATCCTCAGTCTCTTACAGCTCACAGTACAGCAATGGCCATTTTTGCCATAATCTATGGGGCAGCTGTGCTTTTGGGGTGCAGCTGACCAGCCTCATTCTTGGCACCGGCTGAGGAAGAAGAGCCAAGGTGTCAGGCCGGGCACTGTAGAGATTCAGTTTAATTAAGCAGGTACTAAGGGACGTGACCTGGTGTTTGACACAGCCTCAGGTCTTAACAGAGCAGCTTCATTCCTCCACCGCATTTGAGAAATGGTATAACTCTTCAGGCTTCCCTCTGTTCGCGGTGTAAGCACAAGTCATTGCTCAGAGGCAGAATTTCCTCACTGTCCCTCAGGGAAGAGTCAGTCTGCTCAGCCCATCAGGCTTGTTACTCCCTGCCCCGTGGCACCCCTTGCTCAGCTGGAGGCTGGCTGCAGCCCCCGGTCGCTCTGGGGGAGAACCAGGGCTGTGCAGGTTCAGTGTCCAACTCCTCTCTCTCAGCTCAGCTCCAAGGAGCAGAAGGAAAGGGCCGCAGTGAGGCTTCTCATTCATGTGGCTGAGCAGGGGCTCCCAACTTGCAGGAAGGACACAAAGGATGTGATGATGATACGAAGTTTTTGCTGATGATACGAAGTTGGGTGGACTGACTGACACGCCTGAAGGCTGTGCTGCCATTCGGCAAGACCTGGACAGGCTGGAGAGCTGGGCAGTAAGAAACAGGATGATGTTTAACAAAAGCAAGTGTAGAGTCTTGCACCTAGGGAGGAATAATTGCATGCAGTAGTACAGGCTGGGGGATGACCTGCTGGAGAGGAGCTCTGCAGAGAGGGACCTGGGCGTCCTGGTGGATGCCAGGTTGGCCATGAGCCAGCAGTGTGCCCTCGTGGCCAAAAGGGCCAATGGCATGCTGGGGTGTATAAAAAAGAGCGTTGACAGCAGGTCAAGGGAGGTGATCCTCCCCCTCTACTCTGCCCTGGTAAGGCCTCATCTGGAGTACTGTGTCCAGTTCTGGGCTCCCCGGTATAAAAAAGACAGGGATCTCTTGGAAAGAGTCTAGCGGAGGGCCACAAAGATGGTGAAGGGCCTGGAGCATCTCCCCTATGAGGAATGACTAAGTGAACTGGGTCTGTTTAGCCTTGAGAAAAGTCGGCTGAGAGGGGATTTGATCCAGGTTTATAAATACCTGAGGTGTGGGGGCCATAGTGGTGAGGCTGGACTCTTTTCAGTAGTGCGTGGGGACAGGACAAGGGGAAATGGGATGAAGCTACATCATAGGAAGTTCCGCACGAATGTGCACAAGAACTTCTTTACGGTGAGGGTGACGGAGCACTGGAACAGGCTGCCCAGGGGGGTTGTGGAGTCTCCTTCTCTGGAGATACTCAAGACCCGCCTGGACGCCTACCTGTGCGACCTGCTGTAGGGAACCTGCTTTGGCAGGGGGGTTGGACTCGATGATCTCTGGAGGTCCCTTCCAACCCCTAGGATTCTGTGATTCTGTGTGATGTGAGCACTGTTGGTCCTTGTGAGAAACACTGTGGCAAATCCACCTGCAGAAAACACCCTTGTTCCCTTTAGTAACAAAGAACCAAGTCTGCCCTTGCTCCTGACTCTTGTCCCTGCCTCCACCTGCAGGGCTTGGTTGTCCTGGCAGCGTTTGTAGGCCACTAAATGAAATCCAGACCCTAGAGAGAAAAAGAGACGGAGGAGTGGCACTGATACTTCTTCTCTGGTGGGAATCTCAGCAGAAAGAGTTGTGCTACGGGTGTGAGGTTAAGGGAACATCCCTATCAGGGCAGAAGTCTTAGTACGGGAGGTTTAGTTACGGCGTGCTGCCTAGAAGAAGAGAAATGACTACTACCTTGTACTTTTTGCTTTCTGTCTCTCTGGTCATGCAGATCTGAGGATGACCAAAGCCTGTTGCCTGAGCTTTGCTGAACCCATCAAAGTGGTTGCTGAGAGGTAAACAAAAAAAGAGGCCAGAACTGACCCCAGGCCCTAAAGCCACAGCCTGGGAGGCTGACACCGGCCATGGGGCTTAAAGCCAAAGCCGCAGGCAGACAGGCTGAAAAAGGCCCTGGGGACTAAAGGCACAGCTTGAAAGGCTTGCAACAGTCCAGGGACTTAAAGCCCCGGCCACAGCAGAGAGGCTGGCACCAGCCCAAGGGCCTAAAGGCACAGACACGGCCAGGAAGGCCAGCACTGCCCTGGCACTTGAAGCCACAGCCTGAGAGGCCGACATCAGCCCTGGGCTTAAAACCCCAACCAGAGACACCCGCACCGGCCCTCGGTTTTGTTTCCTACAGGTTCCTGTGGGACTGCATTGACCACTACGAGGCCATATTGGGCTTTCCTGGTTTTTATTGGGCTGCACAAGAGCCATCTTCACTTCTCTGTTAGTTTACTTCAGATAAGCCCACTGGATGACCCTGGTGTTGGTCTCCTACAATGTGGATCTAGGAGGCGTCCATTTCCTTCGCCTGTGATGAAAGCACAGAAGCGATGCGGGCACTGGCTGAGGTCACAACCGTTGCCGGGGTGGGAGCGTTTGTGCCACAGCCGGGGAGCAGAGCTGGTGCTCTGGTGAGCGTGCTGCACGCAGACTGAGCTGTGGGCCCTCCTTGGAGCAGATCACCCTGTGAGAGCCCGTCAGAAGCAGCGCTGCGGCGTGTGCGTGAGCTGGGCACAGCTTGGGCTGAGCAGGCCGAGCAGGTGAGCCGGGTCTGGTGCTGGGTGGTTGCTGGGAGGTGCCTCAGCAGAAAAGCTGGGCCGGGGAGGAGTTCCCAGCTCCAGCAGTGCCCTTAAGAATGGCTGCTTCCAGGGAAATGGGTTCTTGTTGAGATCCCATCCCACGTTACGGTGAGGACGATGCAATGTCATTCCTGCCCTGGAAAATTGCTGCTGGGCCCCCAGCGTCACGTCAGACATTAAAAGGGAAGGAGTGTGCAGACTTCACAGAGAGCAATTTGTGCCTCACTGCCCCACGGATGGCTGGGTGCAGAGGTGGAGATGGAGAAGAGCACTTGCTGACACTAGCCATGGCACACAGACACAGGCTGGAGCTTGCACTGGGCAGCTCTTGCAGCCAGCTGATTTCCAGACGTTACCCTCCTCGAGAGACTAAACTGCACGGCAGAAGGAAGCTGGGAAAATGCTTCTTCCTCACGCTTTTTCACTTGTTGCTACTTCCTGCAAGGTTCCTGTCCAAAAGGAGATTTCGGGGTTCGAGGCAGTCTTAGGAAGAGTGAAGCCAGCTGCTTCCAAGAGCGGGGCAAGTTCCTGTGGAGAGAGCCCTCGCAGCTTCAGCTTCCTCTGAGACTTCGCCAGCCATGTCTCAGCAAGGAGATGACTGCTATTGCTATTTCTGCTCTGTGAGTGGAAAGGTATGGCTGGCTTTCTTTTCCTGCTTCTTCTTCCTTTGTCTCATTTCTAAGGGAAGGGACGGAGCAGGAGGAGCCCTACCGGTCCTTTGTGGCCTCAGTAACCGGTTGGGTTCCGCGCTCACTGCTGACAGCCTGGGCTAATGGCGTGGACATGGCTCAGGCTGTATTTTCCCTTAGTGATAAATAATGCCTCAGCACTCCGGCATCCCATCTCTGGCACGATCTGGAACCTCTGTGCAAAGCTCGGCTGCCCATTCCCTCCCCTGTTTCTTCCTTTCTCTCTTCAGAAGCAGCGCAGCGCGGTTCCCTGCGTTTGGGAACAGCAGCCAGCAGGCTGCCAGGGATCCAACTGTGCCTCTGAGTGCACAGAGGGACGCGATGGGGACAGACCGTCCTTACTGCCAGGCAAAAGTGAGTTTCCTCAGCCCTCTGTCATGAAGTATGGAGGGATTTGAATATTACTTCTGGGCGGGTGCGGTGCTGTAGGGGATGTCAAGCAACCATTCATTTGGAGTGCGGGAAGGAACAGTGAGAAGTGAGCAAACAGACTGTGTTTGGGCTGTCAGAGTAGCATCTTTCTGTCTTCTGGGGGGACGTGGGCTTACTGGACAGTATTTCCGCTGCTCGCTGGTATCTGTGAAATCAACGCATGATCTGTTGTTGTAGGGACGGAGCCTGCGCGTCCATGGAATGGGCAAGGGGGGAAACGGAAAGCCTCCGTGGGTAAGAAGCTCTTGTGAGCTGTGGTGCGGGTACCTGCCTCTAAATAGGGCTGCATGAAGGGCACTGCAGATCTCTGCTGACTGCAGAAAGGGCACGATGTTGTGGCAGCAGAAAGGCAAACTGAAGAATCCGCTCTTGAAGACCAGAAGTTTGTGGTTGTCTGTTCTCCAATCTTCCTCCAATGAGATGCTCTTCATGTATTTCTTGTCTCCTTTCTGTCAGAAGCTGATGCAAGCGGCCTTCCAGCAAAGCGCAGCCTTGCAGAAAGCCAGGGGAGGATCACAGAGTGTGGCACAGCACCCAAGAGAGGTACAGACACGCTGCAGGCGCCTGGGTTTGGTGCGCTGTCTTTCTAGTTAGGCTTTCTGTCTGTTCTTTCCTGGGACCGTTCTCACCGTGTGTTGCTTGGGGTCTTAATCCCTGGGCCTTGTAGTTACCTTTCCTGTCCTGATCTGTAACGCGAACCCAACGTTCACCAGAGATCCCTTACTGTGAACATGGTACGGGAGAGCTGGCATTGAGCCTTTGGGATTTTCTTGCTTTTCCCAGCAGTGGCGACCAGCTCGGATGTGCCGGAGGACATCACGGACATGCAGGGTTTGCTCTCTTGGATCAGTGGTGAGTTTGGGGGCTGCAGAGCCCACAGGTGTGTGTTTGCACAGAGTGGGTGTGGGAAGGCTATCATCAGCATCTTGGGGGACGTTCTTACTTTCTCAGACGTGGCAAGAGCCGCTGAGGTCCCCCACGAGAAGCCCAGCAGCCCTGCCCCAGGATGCTTCATCGCCGAGCTCCCAGACAACCCCAGGGACAGCAGAGAGCTCAGCACGGAGGCACAGGCTGCCACCGGGACCGCCACCGACCCCTTCTGGGGGCTTCCACCATCCCCTGGGTTCCTGCCTGAGCTGCAGTGTGGCTTGTCGCGGCTGCGCCCCGTCGTGCCACCAGCGAGTGCCCGGCTCAGTGCGCTGCCGAGCACCCTGGCTGTCACCACACCTCCCTCAGCCCAAACCGCACAGCCCATCGAGGAGGTGCAGCCAAGGCAGCCCCAGGTGCTTCAGGCTCACTCGCCACCGTCCCCGGGCTCCGTTATCTGCCGGGCGGCAGATAAGAGAAACAGGGGCAGCACCAAGCGGGCCAAGCGCCCTGCGCCTGCTGGCGCCCCCCAGAAAGGGGAGAGTTTGCAGCAGGAGCAGCCCACCAGCTGCGCTCCAGCCACGAAAAGGAAGCTGCTGCCACGCGGAGAAAGGACAGAAAGAAAAGGCCGCAAGCACCCACACCGAGGGAAGCTGTCTGGGGCCAGCGCAGGAGCCAGCAGCAGCGCGCAAGAGGGCGCTGCCAGCGAGCTGCACGTGCACTTGTGCCAATCCATCCAGGCCGTGCACCCGCTGGGGCAGAGGGTGACTGCGGTGGGGCCGGTGCGCCAAACACCCTCTGTGCAGCCCCAAGCCACACGCAGTGCTGGTCCTGCTGCCCTCCAGCCCCAAGGCAGAGGCCCGGACAAGGCAGTGCCGGCACCTGCAGGCAGCACGGCGCGCGAGGAGGACGCTGCCAAGAAGACGGCGCCGAGCCGCCTGCGCCCATCGCCGCGGAGGAGCTCACCGCTGCGGAGGGACCCACCGTCACCGCTGCACCAGCAGCAGCCTCGGCCACAGCGCCCCGTGGACTTGGTGCCCTGCGTGGGGCCCCAGGCGGGTAGCGGTGCGGCACCCACAGCGCTGGAGGAGTCGCTGCCCGTCACACCCGAGCAGCGGCCCGAGCGGGAGCGCATGAAGAAGCTGGCCCGGGAGGAGCGGCAGCGGGCGGCCCGCCAGATGAAGATCGGCCCCGTGCAGTTCCTGGTGCAGCGGGAGGCAGACCTGGCCATAGCCGACCAGTACGGCTACCCGTAACCCTGCGCTCCTCGCCAGCCCCGCAGCAACAGGCAGCAGCGGCAGCGTCCCAGGGGCACCAGCAGCGGCCCCATCCCTCCCCTCCAGAACCGAGCCGTCCTCCAGAGTCATCACCGCAGTGGGACGGGACGCTGTCTGGGCGCTCCACTGTTGTGGGATGGGAATTTTAGGATTAGTGTTGTTTCTGTTCCTCGTTCTTTTCTAGGATAGGTTATTAAATGCTTTGTGTTCCCTTTGCTGTACACCTCTGCCTGCAGTCATTTGTGCCGTGTCACAGCCCCCCGTGCCCACCTCCGGGGCAGGATGGGGCACCGCAGGTGGCCGTGTCCCTCAGCTGCCACCAGCAGCCCCAGCCCTCCTCTCTCCCTACAGTCCTTTGTGCAGCGGGACGCAGAGGGCGTTTCGCACAGCTCGCCTGCGCTGCCCGTGCCGGTACCGTGAATTGCTGTGGGGATGGGCACCAGGCAGGGCACGGGCGGGTGGAGGGGAATCGCATCGGGTCACTGTGGCCAGAAGAGCCTCCGGGAGCGGCAGCAGGGGCAGCTCCGACGGAGGGGGGAAGCAGGGGCAGCTGGGCCTGCTGTGCAGATGGACAGACAGGCATAAAGATACCTCCCGTGGCATCATGGCTCCTCTGCCTTAGTTTGGGTCCTGGCCGTCTTGTCTTCAGACAGGCACTCAGCCAAGCCTGTACACCCAGAGCAGCCTTTTGCAGTCGGCGGCCGGTCACGAGTGGTGTCCCCCAGGGCTCGGCACTGGGGCCGCTCCTATGGAGCGAGGGGACCGAGTGCACCCTCAGTAAGTTCACAGACAGCACCGAGTTGGGAGGGAGTGCTGACCTGCTGGAGGGGAGAAAGGCGCTGCAGAGGGAGCTGGACAGACTGGGTTGTTAGCATGGCCGGGCTGCAGTTGGATTGGACGACCTTGAAGGTCTTTTGTGAAGGGGGGTTGTGGAGTCTCCTTCTCTGGAGATATTCCAGACCCGCCTGGACGCCTACCTGTGCGACCTGCTGTAGGGAACCTGCTTTGGCAGGGGGGTTGGACTCGATGATCTCTGGAGGTCCCTTCCAACCCCTAGAGTCTGGGATTCTGGGATTCTGGGATTCCCACCTGAGCAATTCCATGATTCCATGATTCAGTGATCCCATATGCATCCCAAGTCCATCCCATATCCAGAGCCCATCGCACAAATATCCAATTTCCCGATATCCCATCCCGTATCCATCACATATCCATGCCCCCACACCCCCCAATCCCACATCCAACGCCCCAATCCCACATCCCAATCTCAGATCCTAAATCCCACGTCCCAACCCCACTTCCAAATCTGGTTCCCAGCCCCTCATCCCAAACCCATCTCCCACCTGTCAATCCCAATCCCTCATCCCTAATCCCAATCCCGATCCCCATCCCAATCCCACATCCCATCCCCTGTAACAACAGCACGCCCCCCGAGCCCATCCCCCGCCGCCGCTCCGGCCCGCCCCCGGCCTCTCATTGGTCAGCGGCAGCGCCGCCGGCTCCGATTGGCTGAGGCGCAGCGCGCGGGAGCGGCCGTTGGCAGCCGGCTCGGGGCCGCCCGGCTCTCCCCTCAGCCGGCACCGCTGCCGCAGGCCGGGCCGCCCCGCACGGCAGCGCCGGAGCTGTTCGGGCAGCACCGAGACGGAACCGCGGCACGGCGGGAGCGGTGCTGAGGACGGCGGTGCCGGAGGTGTGCGGGAGAACGGCTCCGGGCCGGGTCCGGGGAGAGGAACCGTGCGCGGCCCGAAGCGCCCCGGCCTGCCCTCCGGCGAGGGATGCGGGGATTTGGGGCGGCTGAAGGACTCTGGGCCCCCACCGCCGCAGCGCTGCTGGCCGCATCCGGGCCGTGCCCCCGAGGCGTCCAGCGCTGCTCCCGGTGCCCCCCGGGGCTGAGGTGGTCTGTGGGTGTAGGGGGCAGTGGGGGAGATATGGTGGGGCTGTGGGAGTTGAGGGGGCTGTAGGGGGGCTGTAGGTAATGCGGGGCCGTGGGGGGTTATAGCGTAATATGGGGCTGTAGGGGGCAGTGGGATGGATCTAGGGGTGGATATTGGGGGATATGGGGTTGTAGTGGGCTGTGGGGGGATACCAAGGGATATGAGGAAATGGGTAGCTGTGAGGGGAATGTGGGGACTGTCGGGGGCTGGCGGGGGGTATGGGGAGATAGGTAGCTGATGTGGGAATATAGAGGATTGTGGGGGTGTGGGGGGGCTATGTGGGGGGGAGAGATGTGGGGCTACAGGGGGCTTTGGGGGGGCTATAGAGGGATGTAGAGCTGTGTGGGGCTTACAGGAGGATATGGGGCTGTAAGGTGCCAGGGGGGCTATAGGGGTGGAGGTAGGGGTATGTGGGGCCATGGGGAGCTTTATTGTGGCTATAGGGGGGGATATGGGGCTATAGAAAGTTGTGTGGAACTGCAGAGGTGGTATAGGGGGATATGGGAGAGAGGGGGCTCTGGGGAGGATATAGGGGACTGTGGAGGGGATGTAGGGCTGATTCTGGGCTGTGGGGGCTATAGGGGACCATGGGGCTATATAGCTGGGGGGCTGTGGGGTGATGTGGGGTTGTAGGGGGCTGTGGGGGGAGCTATACGGTTCTAAGGGGGGGCTGTAGGGTGCTCTGGGTGGGCTATAGGAGGGTTATGGGGGATATGTGTCTCTAGGGGGCTGTGGGTGGGCGATAGGAGGGTTGTAGTGGGGTATGGGTCTGTAGGGGGTGTATGGGAGATATGGTTCTATGGGGGGCTGTGTGAGGCTATAGGGGGGGATATGAGGCTATATAGTGTGCTATGAGGGCATGTGGGGCTAGAAGACTCTCCCTCCCTTCCCCCTCCCTTCCCCCCTTCCATAGCAGGGTGGGTGAAATGCTAGTCATGAAATTTAAATTAGAATTGAAATTGTATTGGAATGGAATAGGATTGTTTTGTGGTCTTCAATGTGAACCGTGCTTTCTCCTTGGGCTTCAGGTACAGATACTGTTTAAGAATGACTTTGGAGAAGGTTTCAGCACCCAGTCTCCGGATCAGGAAGAAAGAAGAAGGTTGCTGTAGGACTTACTCACGAGTCGAGCTGCTGCTGAACCTCCCCTTCCAAGAAGCCAGCAGGTGAGGACGTTGTGCATCTCAGCCTTTCCTCACTGCGAGGTAGCAGCGATTCGGTCTGTGCTTTGCGGTGATTCTCCCCCAGCACTTGTGCTCGTGGCTGAGCAGCAGGCGTCCGCTAACGTTGTGTGCTGGCTTTAGGCTGGGCAGGCCCGGGAAGCACTGCCTGCAGCAGCAGCAGCTGAGCTGTGTGTGCCAGAGGAAGGAACGCGGCGCCTGGAGGAGCAGGAGGAGGAGAGCCTGCGTGAGTGTGCGTGTTGTGCAGGGCCGTTCCTCACTGACTGCCACGGAGACGTTTTGGGGCACTGCAGAGCCTGCTGGTGCGGAGGAGGTAAAGCGGTGTTGATCTGTGATGCCGTTTGATCGGTGTGCGTGCAGAATTCCCCCGTGTGTGGAGTTGTCAGTGTTTGTGGCCCTGGTTTGGTTCAAAGCTGTCAGACCTCCGTGCGTCTTTGCTCCCCGTGCAGCCGGTTCTGAAGAGCCCTTCCATTGTGCAGAAGGCTGCGGGTTGAGTTCAGCGTCTCCTGATGTGTCCCACAGATCCGGGGCTTTCAAGAAGTCGCTTACGTGAAGAGCTTAGGACGGTGAATTTTCCTAGACAGAGCGCTTGTCTCACGGAAGCTCTTAAGCCCAAGGTTTGTTCTGCAGGTCCCCGTGGTGGCCCCGGCATCCAACAGCCCAGAGCTCGTCGCTGGGGAGAGAGTGCGTATTGCGTTGTGAAGGGAGAGCTGGAGGAGGGCTTTGAACAGGAATGAAAGCAGCTGGTAAGAGAAGAGGTGTGTGTTGTGAGAGCAAGGGCTGTCCATCTCTGTGTGCTAACAGGAAATGCAGGCAGAGCTCTTTGCTCTCTGTTCTTTCTTGCAAGGCTGCGGCCCTTGAAAGCGCGCTGTGGATGGGCAGCACGATGAGAACCCAAGGGTGGCACCAGGAGATGCAGCGCAGCCCTGTCCAGCAGCGAGGTGCATTTCTTCGTCTTGCTGATTCTTCTACCTGATGGTTATTCTGCTGTTCTTCAGTAGCCCGACTCTTGGGTACATGGGCATCTACGTGACGCACCTTTATAACCGTACTCTTTGTTCGGGCGGCAATGTCCTTCCACAGGTCAGCAGCCCAAATAGGTTTACCTTTCCGTTGCCAGTTGTTTTGCTCCCACTGTTGTAACCATCCCCGTGGAGCATTTGCCACCATCCATGTGTCGGTATAAAGATGAAGCATTGGCCACCTCTCCCGTTCAGCAACATCTAAGGCCAGCTGGACAGCCTTTACCTCTGCCAACTGACTTGACTCTCCTCTTCCTTTCTCAGAAACTTCCCTCTTAGTGCTTGACCAATCCAACGCTTGGTGAATGCTGCTTCACAATGATAGGAAGAGCCGACATCGAAGGATCACAGAGCGACGTCGCTATGAACGCTTGGCCGCCACAAGCCAGTTATCCCTGCGGTAACTTTTCTGACACCTCCTGCTTCAAGCCCCGAAAGTCAGAAGGACCCGGCGGGGCCTCCCACATATTCTGCACCTCCCGTGTCTCTTTACAGGCAAGAGTCAAGCTCAACAGGGTTTCTTAGGTGTTCAGGAGTTTCAGGTGTTCACTCTAGCTCTTCCTCTGTTACTCACAGCCTAAGGCAGCAAAGGAGTTCCCTTGCTCTGCTGTTCCTGCATCTTTGTCATAGCGCTGTCACCACCGAGGGCCATGTGCACCCCCAGGAGCAGCACCATCCATCACTATCTCCCGCAGAGGGGACATTGGTGGATCAGCAAGGTGGGGACGCTTCCTTGGTCTTGGAAATGAGCTGGAGTGGACGTGGGATAGGGAGATCCTGGGATCCCTGAGTTCACACCCCAAATATGGGGTCTTGGCAGGATGGGGAGATCCAAGACACCCATTATGGGAACTGGGGTCTGGAAGTATGAAGGGGATATCCCAGACAGCTGTCAGGATAGCTGTCCCAGCAGGGCTGTTGGTGCATGATGCTGCAGGCACGCTCCTTGCCATCTGCACACGCACGGGCTGGCCTTACACTGCCAGGCACATCATCTCGCTTGGGCACTGCAGGTCCTCACATGACGCTGTGCAGACACAACAGGGCCAATCCTGGATGACTGTGCAGCTCACTCCCGCTTTGCAGTGGAGGTTTGACAGGAAAGTCAGGAGACACAGCTGGGACGGCCGTGCAACGGCGTGCAAATGGTACCAGGGTGACAAGGGACGTGTTGGCAGGACAGAGGGACACCAGCACAGCTGTCACGGTGGCAGATGGAGGGGACAAGAGAAACCCCAGCGGACCCAGAGGGACACTGGATGTCCCTGCAGAAAGGCTGCAAGGTTCTGAAAGGCTCAAAAAGAAAGCAAAGGAAAGTTTAGGTGAATTTTGGGGTTGGAAAAGCCTGTTTTGGGGTCAGAAATGAAAAGCACGAGATGCAATGAAATGATGGATGGATTTTGGGGCTGGAAATGCCAGATTTGGGTTGGAAATCTGCATGGACTTAGGGGTTGGAAAGGTCAGCTTTGGAGTTGGAAGTTGAAAGCTAGGATGGACTGGGGATGGGTGACATATCGTGAACTGATGTCGCAGATGAAAAGCAAGAGGTGAAGAGGAAGTGTGCACAGATTTTGGGGTTGGAAATGCCAATTTTGGAGTTGGCAGTGTACAGCAAGACAAAGATTTCATGGATATTGGGGTTGGAAATGCCAGATATGGAGCTTGAGGTGGAAAGCAAGGGAAAGGTTGGATGGATTTGAAGGTTGAAAATGCCTGGTTTGGGACTGGAGATGAAAAGCAGGAGGTAAAAGGGAAGAGTGCAGGAACTTAGGGGTTGGAAATGTCAGCTTTGGAGTAGGAAGTAAAAAGCAAGGAAAGGGGAGATGGATTTGGTGGTGGAAAATTCCAGATTGGAGGTGGGAGATGAAAAGGAAGAGCAAAGAGTGCCCAGATTTTGGGGTTGGAAATGCCCGATTTGGATTTGGAGGGGTAACGGAAGTGTTGCTGTGAAAGCGTGGATGGATTTGGAGCCTGGAAATGCCAATTTTGGGGGTTGGAGACAAAACCTGGGACTGGGGAGAGGGTGGAGAAGGAGGATCCCCTGGGAATACGGTTGGAGAGGAAGGGGCTTGGATTTCAGTGCCAAAGCATTCAGGCCCGGTTCTGGCCCAATGGGACACACAGCATCGCAGGACGACCCTTCCCTGATGGGAACAAGGCCAGGAAGCGCCATCTTCACAACTGATCAGAGGGGAGTTGTCAATGGTTTACGGGCTGGTTCGGCCCGGTTCTGTGACTAGCGGTGCAGAGGGATTTGTGAATCCGCGCCTCCGGAAAGGGGAATCGGGGGACACCAAAATAGTGAAAAACAGCAGCAACGACCTGAGGAGAAACAAATTAATTTACTACATATGATATTGGAATGCAAGAGAACACACTGTAATACTATATAATTAGAATCAAAGCTAATAAATCCAATATAATGAGAGAGTCCAAAGGGTGGAAAGGCCTCACCATAACGCCGAGGTGAGACGCGCAGTCAGGTGGGGCAGCAGGAAGGAGAGCCGAAGGAAAAGGGATGTCAGATGGCCTACTGAGGCCTTATATGTATTCCCCCTAAGCAGGAATGATACCAGCACAGCGAACAGTCTTCTGGGGAGTGTAGCAGTTCTTCTCCAGTGCCCGGAGAATTAACTCTTTAACTCCCAGTGCACTGCATGGTGTTATGATGTGGAATACCGATAACCACAAATCCTAAAACCATGACATTCCACCCCTTATTCCACATCACTACATCGTGCTTAATATATACAAACAAAACACAATAATTCACAAGCATTAAACACACACACACACAAACCTATACATATACATGGAATTACTGGCTGCCCTCCCCCAGCATCAAATTCCCTTGTGGTACACATTGAGCATCCCCATCTTTCTGCATCAGCCACCAAGTGCACCCAGGTCCCTGGGCAAAAACAGCTCCACAGGGAGGTTGGCATTTTCCAGAGTCCCAAACTGCTTTTCCCAACATGTTCTTTACCTGTACTACAGGAACCTTATTTCCCTCTACTGTATGTAGGGAGCTGGTAGGACCATCGCAACTGATAGATCCTCGAGTGTTGACCAACCAGGTGGCTTCTGCCAAACGCTTCTCCCAGTGCTTAAATGTTCTGCCACCCATGGCTTTCAACATGCTTTTTAACAGCCCATTTTATTGTTTGATCTTACCAGAAGCTGGTGCGTGATAGGGGATATGATAAATATTTCTCAAGACCTGACATGGTGTTTCGAGCAGTAGTATGGGACACTGCATATGTTTCAAGCCCCCCAGTCCTTGCCTCCACCATGGGAGGTACGTAACGATCTGGACAGGTTGGCTCGCTGGGATGGATGCCAATGGGATGAGGTTCAACAAGACCAAATGCCGGGTCGTGCTCTTTGGCCACAGCAACCCCAGGCAATGCTACAGGCGTGGGGCAGAGTGGCTGGAAGACTGTGTAGAGGAAATGGACCTGGGGGTACTGGTCGATGCTCAGAGGAACATGAGCCAGCAGTGTGCCCAGGTGGCCAAGAGGGCCAATGGCATCCTGGCTTGTATCAGAAACAGCGTTGCCGGCAGGAACAGGGCAGTGATTGTCCCCCCGTACTCAGCACTGGTGAGGCTGCATCTCGAGTGCTGTGTCCGGTTTTGGGCCCCTCACTGCAAGAAAGACATCGAGGCCCTGGAGCGTGTCCAGAGGAGGGCAACCAAGCCAGTGAGGGGTCTGGAGCACAGGCCTTATGAGGAGAGGCTGAGGGAGCTGGGATTGTCAGTCTGGAGAAAAGGAGACTCAGGGGAGACCTTACTGCTCTCTATAGCTACCTGAAGGGAGGCTGTAGTGAGCTGGGGGTCGGCCTCTTCTCCCGTGTAACAGTGATAGGACTAGAGGGAATGGCCTCAATCTGCACCAGCAGAGATTCAGGCTGGCCACTAGGAAATACTACTTTTCCAAAAGGGTGGTCAGGCAGTGGAATGGGCTGCCCAGGGAGGTGGTGGAGTCGCCGACCCTGGGGGTGTTCAAGGAACGTTTGCACGTTGTGCTGAGGGACGTGGTTTAGTGAGAACTATTGGTGATGGGTGGATGGTTGGACTGGATGATCTCGTAGGTGTTTCCAACCTTGGTGATTCGAGGATTCTGTGATCTCCAGACCCCTCGTCATCAAACTGGCAGGAGGAGCTCACCCTGACCAACATCAGGCAGTACTACTTTGTCTGCAGATTATCACCTGCCTCATCTCTTCAACCACAGCGGTGCTATGATGAGCAAACCTTGCTATCTACCAATGTGACGTCAAAATCTTCCCTTCCCACCCTTCCCTTCCCTGCACATGAAGCAGCAATCTGCTGGTCATCAGAGGGCTTATTTTGCCATCAGAAGCTGACTGCGGTCATCTGAAGGCTTTGGTGGTTCCCGGAGGGCTCCATTGATTGTCAGAGGTGTTCATTAACCGTCAGAAGGCTTCACTGATCAAGAGAGGGTGTCACAGGTCATCAGAGGGCTTCATTGGTCATCGGGAGACTTGAGGTGTCCACGGGAGTGGATACGCAGACCTTGTTTTGGGGGATTGGGGTAGGGGGTAGGGGCACTGATGGAAGAGGACTAAAGCAGACCCAAAGGAGGGACAAGGGGTTGCAATAAGAGGGGGGATAAAAGGAGGGCGACGTAATCACACTGTGTCCATGCAGAGGTGGATCAAAGGGTGAAGGGTTTGGGAGGAATTGTATGGAGGAGCTGAGAGAGAGCAGGGGGAGGGTATTGGGGCTGCTTGGCAGCATGAGGAGCTCCATCCTTTAGGACTTTGGAGCAGATGATGCGAGAGGGTGGGGAAGCCCGTGGTGCACGTGGTGGGGAAATCCGTCTGGTGCAGGACGTGGTGTGCATGGCATGGAGCAGGGGAAGCCTCCCAGCACTTTGAGGTGGCCACTGCCAGGCAGGGACAGGTCCAAGCAGTCCCTGCTGAGCATGTGAACAAGGACACAGACACACAGAGTGTAGCTTTGCTGAGGGGTTTATTGATCATCAGAGGACGTCATTGATCATCAGGGTCTTCACTGGTCATCAGAGGGCAACATAGGTCATCAGAGGGCAGCACTGGTCATCAGAGGACGTCAGAGGGCATCACCGGCAAGGAGGAGGCTTGTTCCTGCAGGGTTTGTCCTCAAGGACTTAGGGCAGGAGAAGCACTGGCAGCAGCCAAGAGACCCAGGGCAGGACGTGGGTCCCCAGGGGACAGCAGCCACAGGCCCTGCCCCACCTGCATGGTGACTCTGGGCCATCCATTGGGCGCTCTGAGCCTGCCCTCTCCAGATCCTTTCCTCTGCACAGCCCCATAGAGCGCAAGGGAAGGGCAGGAGGGGACAGCGCCCAGGCCCCCCTGGAACAGGCCATGGGCAGTCCCCTCCGTACCATCAACTCCCAGCCCCAGATGCCCAGTCCTCAGGACTCTGGAGACACCCAGGGTCCCCCAAGTGCCCTGTGGGATTGTAGGTGTCCCCGTGCCGCTCACCTAGACATGTAGATCCAGGGCCACACGTCTCACACGTGGGGGATTCTCCTCTCTTCTGCTGAGCACGTCCTGGGGAGAAAGGGGGTATTAGGGACACGCCAAGGGTACTGAGACCATGGGATACGCTGGGGGCAGTAAGACACCCTGGGACAGCCTGAAGGTGCAGGGACCCGTTGTGGGCACTAGAACACTGTGGCCAAGGCATGGTCCTGCATCCTGCTCAGCCCCAACTGCCCCCCATTGCCTCCTTCCCCCGCCCATTGCCCACCCACATCAGGAGGGAGCCCAACAGCGGCCTTGGGGCCCCAGGGGTGTCCCCAAGTCCCAGGGGAACGGAGAGAACAGCAACACAGCCCAGCCCCATCCTCGCCCCAGGGTCACCCCTCAACTCACATGTCCAGGAAGGGCAACAACAACAGGTGGCGGCTCCTGGGGAAGAAGAGCCGTGGGGCAGCCATGAGGGAACTGTGAGACTGGGGATCACAGGGTGACCCCATCCAAGCCGCCTGGTTGGTCCCAGGGCTGCCCCACCCCCATGGCTGCCAAGGTCTGTGTGCGCCTCTGCCCATGGAGAAGCCCAGGGTTGGGGTTGGACACAGGGACAGGGCAGGGGTTAGGGGAGCCCAAAGGGAGGGGAATAGGGGTGCCAAGAGACTTGGGGGTGCCAAATAGAGAGAAACGGGGATTTCAAAGGGAGGAGCATGGGGGAAAATGAAACACTGGGGGTTGGGGACCTAAAGAGATGAGAGTCGGGTTGCCAAAGAAAGGAGATCTGTTGGTGCCAAAAGGATGGGATATGGGGACCCAAAGAAAAGATGAGTAGGGTGCAAATGGGAGAAATTTGGATGTGCCAAATTGAGGGGTGGCCTCTGCCAGGTGCGGACAGACCCCACCCGCCCCTGCAGAGCTCCCTGCAGGGCCACCCTTGGGCGCAATCAGCATGGCTGCCCGGGTACTCACCACAGCAACTTCCGAGTCCGGCACTTGCACAAGTGGCTGTGGGGAGAGGAGTAGGAGAGAGAGTGAGAGAGACGCTTGCATCTGGGACCCCCACGGCCAATCACCTTCAGCCCCAGCCCACATCCCCCACGCATGCTTCACCTGAGCTTCCGCTGTGCAGCACAGGGCGGCGAGGAGCATCACGAGGCTGAACACAGCTGCCTTCATCTTCCTCTGTGCTCTGGGAGCTGGGTGAGGCTGCAGGAGGCAAGGTCTGCATTTATCCTCCCGGAGCCCCTCCCACTCCCCAAATGCCCTTGGGCTTGGCAGACTCCCCTGGCATGGACTGAACCCGGCATGCAGCCATCCCCTGCCCTGGCCCCAGGGAACAGGAGGAAGCCGGGGATCAGAGGAAGAACACTGAGTGCTGGGATCCCGATGGCGCTGAGCCCAAAGCCCCCAGGTCCCAGCACTCAGCACAGCCCGGCCTTTCTGTCCCCCAGGACCACCCAGGGATGATGCCATCCCCATATCCAGGCTTTGTTCAAGGACTCATCCCTGAGTTCTGTCCTGTCCTGTGAGGTAGCAAGGTGTGAGGCTGATCCTTTGGGGAACTGGGACACAGCATTTGGGGACACTGGGAGGTGAGAGGGTAATAGGGACATGGGCAGTGAGGAAATCATGGAGATATTTGGAAGGCAAGGGGACACAAGGATATGGGGGCATGAAGATACAGGGACATCATGGGGACATGAGTATATCATGGCAGTACGGAGACATCATGGAGATATGGGGAAATGGAGACATGCAGCCAAATGGGAACTGCTTGGTGACAGGGGCCTGGAAGTTTGTAGGTGGGGCCAGCAAGGCCAGGCTGGATGTGGCTCTGGGCATCCTGGTCAGGTGGTTGGAAACCCTTCACATAGCAGGGAGGTTGAAACTAGATGATCATTGTGGTCCTTTTCAACCCAGGCCATTCCGTGGTTCTGTCTGGGCAGTGGGGACAGGTGGGTGACAGGGACACAGACGTAAGGAGGTTGGCAGTGTTCACTCAGTGCCTTTGTTGTCATGCAGGAGCTCAGGAGTGAATAACAGACCTTGGCAATGGCTGACGGGTTTCCTCCTCATTTACTGCTGCAAAACCCAAAGACCTCAACATTAAGAATCATGCAATCTCACAGTCATGGAATACCTGAACCACTGAGTCACAGACTCATAGAATCAGCGAGTCATAGAATCACAGAACAATGAAACCACAGCACCATAGAATTATAGAATCGTGGAATCATTCAGGTGGGACGAGACCCTGTAAGTCACGTCAGGAGATGTGTCATGTATTTCCTGCTCTCTTTAAATAGCCAAGATCAGAAGTCCCCATGTTACATCCAGAAATCTGCATCGCGTGTCTGAGACGGCACTAGTGCTGCCTCTGTCCACGAGGACAGTTTGTCATTAGGATAGACAGGCACGGAATCCAAGGCTAGGGGTGAAAATTGGCTGAAGGTACCTGAATAGGTTCTGGAGTCACTGGGCTGTGTGCCTGAGCTGCAGCAGAACAAAGGTGTCCTACGGGTTTTGTTCCCGTGGTGATCCAGCCTCCTGTCGTGGCTTCAAAGAAAGCGACTCGTTTTATCTGGATGAATGGAAAGAAAGAATAGAGCACTGATAAATGGCTTAGAACTGCAAACAACTCCAGGATTCTTCAAGGAAACATGATATGCCGATTGGAAGTGCTTCATCTGACAGAACAGTCAGCTGGTCACAGCTTTCACGGGGTATTTCCCATCAACGGGAGAGCTGCTGTGGGTCACCTCTGCAAAGAAGACTTGAATGTTTCCTTTGGAAATCGCCCAGAGAGCAGCCAGCTGGAAGAGTTTCCTTTGGGCTGATTCTACTCTGTGCAGTATTTGTCAGAGCTGATCAGTGCTGCCTAATTCACTATATTTAAATGTAACGTGGCATTATCGCTACTCTGGGGTTCTCTTGGAAAGAGCCAACAAATTGTCCGTGCTGCCATCACTGAGGACTCTCGACTGAGGTGAGGTACAGACTGTCTTTGAGATGAATGCAAAGCAGGTGGAGGACACTGGATAGCAATTTCGTGGTAAAGGTTCTCCTCGGGAAAGCCCCTTGTCCGGTTTGATGACATCTAAAAAGTAATTCTCAGGCTTCTGTAGCAGTCGAACACTGAACAAGTGAAACGTGATGAGGTCGGAGTTCTCAGGCTGCTCAGCCAGCAGCCTCCCCTGCAGCGATCTCCCCCTCCTGGCATCACTGAGGTTAGGAATGACCTCTCAGGTCACGCAACTGTTACCTCGGAGCCGTCAAGTCCCCCGCTAAACCCGTATCTGTGGCGTGTCACCCGACCCGTGCTGTGTCACCCTGCTGGGCGCTGAACTTGTGCTGCTGGGGAACAGATGCAGGGTCTTCCATGGCACGGCACGTCCTCGGTTGGGCTGGATGACCTCCGAGGTCTTCTCCTGCCTAGATGATTCTGGGATTCTGGGACATTCCGATTCTGTCATGACAGTCGGATTCTCGGATTTTATGTTGTTTCTAGGATTATGGATTTCTAGGATTCTAATGTTGTAGGAGTGCAGAAATTCCAGCACGCAGGATTCTTGCTTTGTAGGGTTCTGGTAAGAGGTGATGAGAGCCTCTGTCTTGCTGCCAAAGCTGAGAGGGATGGTTTTAATGGATGTTCGCGTTTCCTTAGGTCTTCTATACTAACACTTGTGTTGATGAAGACATGGCATCTATGCTGCTCAACATCCTGTTCCCGATAAGCCAGAAGCTTATTCCGAGAAGGTGGAAAAGTTTGATTTAATTTCCGAGGCACTGATATGCAGCACCAGCTCCACACTTTTTAGAGACCAAGTAGGGTTAAAGAGAACTTCTTGTCCCGTGTTTTCAGTGATGTCAGAACCCGTGTGGAGTCAGCTGATTTTTGAACTGGAGTGTCATGCTGGGATGGACTTTGGAGCTGCTCCAGGAGGATCTGAAGGGTACTGAGCAAAATATGGTGAGGGTATAGCAACATTTGCATTGAATGAATGTGATCTAACTGTTGCTGGAGTTCGCTTCCAGGATGTTCTTTACTAATCTGAGAGGCTGTTGTGCATTTGGTGCAGTTTTCAGTTCTACTTCCTATCGAAATGGTGCCACTGCTTTGCCCGGTCAGAGTTGGAATCAGCTGCTCTTTATCTTCATCTTTTATACCCCATTTCTGCCTAGAAAAGGCAGTCGTGTTTTGTAATGCTACCACAGATAGACTTCACGTCTCCATTATAACTGGTGTTGGCATGGACCCATGGCCACCACGTGGTACACAGATTCCATGTGCCTCGTGTGTCAATCATAAACTCAAATAGTCTCAAACAAAAAGTCTGTGCCTGTAAAGCCCCCAGTACAATGTACAGTTGTCAGTGTGATAAACGTGTAATTATTCAAGCAGTCTCCATTTAGTTCTGTTCTTTCATAACAATTATTACTTTAGTTCTCTGTTTTGAAGGAATCGGTGTAAACTGTTTCAATTCCAGTGAATCACTGATAAGGAGACCCATTAATTACCCAGCAGCCAATTTGTATTTTCTCCCCTAGAATGGTGCAGAGTGCAGCCATCCAAAGAGAGGCGCTCCGACCCGACTTGTCCTTTAAGCAGGCTTCAATCCCATGGAAAACCGGAGTAGCCATATTTAGGTCTATTATGCTTTTTGGCATCCCAGTGCTTGCAGTGTCTCTTAGCAGTGCATGGACCCAAGGGTCTCGTGCTTTGACCGTATGATTTAAACATAATCCCTATTCGCCTGTGCCAAATAGCCCACTGGTTTTATGGTTTTGACCCCTATTAAAAAAAAAATATATTATTATTTAATCAATATTGTAAGAAAAATATTGCAATTAGAATGTTTTGCAATTTATATATTAACTATAATGTGTATTTTGTGAGATTCACAAAGCTCAGAATGACTTGTGTTGGAAGGGACTCCATGGATCACCAAGTTCCAACCCCCTGCCACAGGGAGGTCCACCGACCTCCAGCAGTAAGAGCTGCTTCAAAAGTAATGCCTCTTCTTTCATTACACTAGGCCGTAAGACCAGAGGCGGATGTTGGAGGTCTGGCTGTAGAGGTTGAACCTTCCCACCAACATCCCATTCCATGCTGCCGTATTTAATAAATTACACTTTAATTGATTATTACACTTGGCTCCTCATGCTGTAGATGAGGGGTTTCACTGCTGGAGGCTCCACTGAGTACAGAACTGCCACCATCAGGTCCGTGGATGGGGAGGAGGTGGAGGGGGGCTTCAGGTAGGCAAAAAAGCCAGCGCTGAGAAACAGGGAGACCACGGCCAGGTGAGGGAGGCACGTAGAGAAGGCTTTGTGCTGTCCCTGCTGAGAGGGCACTCGCACTTGGTAGAAAAGTGTTTCCGTAACTTAGAAACCCTGCTCGAATGGCAACAGAGCATCTCCAAAGGCACCAGGTGTGCCTCTGTATGCCGGAGGACGACAGGAATCCTTCCGCTGCCTCTCTTGCCAGCGTCTGTTGCATCCCCACTGCCTCCACGGTGCCTGCTGGCATCTCGTCTGCCTGCAGACACCATGATATAACACGTAGGTTATGGGAGAGTCATCGCTGAGCAACATTTGTGTGGGCTCCAGCAGAAAGAGTGCAGTGTGATGCATGGCAGGAACGGTGCAGGGCTGACTGCCTCTTGCGCCCAGCACCCAGACTCTGTTGAGCTGAATTCAGCCCGTATGACGCGTGACAAGTTCCTGTGCCATTTGCCAAGTAAACCACGGTGACTGTGGATAATAAGATTTCAACCTCGCGAGGTGTACGTGTGAAGACACAGGTGTTTGTTTATTAAGCAGACATGAAACTTTTCTTACTGATTCATGAAAAGTTAGGCTTGCGTTCTTTCATAAAGTAATTCAGTAAGTGAACTGGCTCGCTGTGGAAGAACTCTCCAGAATACTCCTGCGTGCCCTGGTTTCAGCTCAGTGCCCACCACACACCGGGGTTTGGTTGCTGTGAGCAATGGGTGCCCGCCCGGGGCCAGGCCGGGCCGCTCGGCAGGGCAGAGCCGCTGCCATGATGGCGCGGGGCAGGGGGCGGCCGCGGGGCAGGCTGGGCCGGGCTGCGGGTTGGACACGCCTGGAAGAGGAGATCCCCTCTCGGTGCTGGTGACCTAACAGAGCTCCGAGCGACACGGGCTGATGTCACAATGCAATGCGCCGCATAGCAAGGACAGCTTCCCTGGGGCAGCGGCAGTGCCGGCACTTCCCTGCAAGGCCTGGGCGCTGCTGGAGCACTGCTCAGGGGCTCCGTGCTTCTGTGTCCAGGAGTCAGGTCAGGGGCAGCAAGGCTGCACTGCGCGAGCCTCGCTGACGCGTGGAGAAGCAGGGGCACCTTGCAGATAGCTATTGGTTGAGGAGCCAGGGTGGGCATCCTTAGTTCTGAGCTGAGGGCCGTCGGCAAGCGACATGGAAGGCTGCAGGACTGTGGCCATCAGCTCGGAGCTCGTCTACACGTTCCCGACGCTCCTGCATCTCTCCTCCAAAGGTAAGGCTTCCCGGACCCCCTTCCCAAGGCATCGCACGGGGCTGTTAGCTGTCAAAAGCCGCAGCTCCTGCTCTCTGCAGTTGGCTGGACGTGGCCGGGGGCTGCTGCGAGAGCCCCGCCCAGGGGTCCCGCTGGGCTCTGGGGCCATGTGGCAGCCAGGTCCCGATGGTAGAGCTGCCCAGAGCCCCATGCCTTCCTTTTGGTGTGGTCAGTCCCCCGTGACAGGGCAGTCCAAGGCCAGGTTTCCCTGGGAGATGGCATTTCCATAGGTTCCAGCTCTGGGAGGAAAGACATCCCATGTCCCAGTGGCTTCCTATGTCCCCCATTCCCCTGGGGGCTCTGAATAAGGCTGAAATCAGAGCACAGCCCAGCTCTGTAGCCATGGTGGTGTTTATCTGGGGTGTTTGCATCTGCCTGTATCAATCATTGTCTGGGTGAGGAGCTTGCCAAGAGGTGAAGAGGCTGGCCTGGAGCCTGACGTGAACTTTCTTTCTTTTGCAGAGATTGTGGCGGTCTGGGATGCTGTGTCTGATTACATCCTTGAACAGATGAAGCTGGACAAGGTGGGCTGGTGTTCTGGTTCCCCTCGCCCTGGAGAGGGGTTCAGTCCTGCCCAAAGTTTGGGCCCCGCAGAGCGATCCCTCCCTGAGCACACTCCCAGCAGCACACTGAGCCCAAGCCAGGTGCCCAGAGCAGCTTGTTGGCCAACTGGGAGGGAAACCCAAAGCCAGAGCTGCCCTGAGCAAATTTTGGCACACGTGGGGGCTTCACTCTGCCCTGTGGTCAGAACGGGGAGAGCAAAAGAAGAAATGGTTTTGTTTTTCTGGCCCTGTGCCAAGAATAATCCTTGGGAATGGGTGCCGGGCTTAACCCCTCTGCTGTAAATCCCCGGGCTCTTCCCTAGCCAGGAGATGTTGGGAAATACTGTGCGGAGGTGATAGTATTGCAGGGACCACAGATTTTTCCAAAGCTTTCCAGAGAGCCCCGTCTCACCCCGCTGCCCTTTGGGAGTGGGGATCGCAGAGAGCAGTGACCCCATGCTCCTGGTGTTCATGGCTTTTGCTGCCCCTAAAGTACAAGCTCGTCATCCTTTCTGTCATTTCCCCGTGCAGGGAGTCCTGGTTCCGGGACTCGGGGTCTTTGCTGCGGTCCGAGAGCAATTCCACAGCAAAGACGTGGCGGTTTCGGTTCGGAGACCCGTCTTCCAGCTTGACATCGGGGTGCTGTGGCTGCAGGACCTCCAGTCTCCCAACGATATCATCCCTGGTGAGAAGGCAGCAGCCACTTTCCCCTTCCCGCCCCGTGTCCGGCCGGCTGTGCTCTCCCTGCTCTTTGGAAACGGCTGGGAGCGGCAGAGCATTGTCTGCAAAGCTCGGGGTGCAGCACGAGTTCCTGCAAAAGGAACCACAGCCCAAGAGCTGTTTCTCTAAAGGACCTTTTCTGTGGGACTTGGTTATGAATGTTGCATGGGAATGTGGCTTGCTGTGGCAGTGAGGGTCTTCCCTCTCCTTGCAGACGATGTCAAGATTGAGCAGCTGAACTACCGGCAGCTCTCGCGAGCCTCCGCCGTCCCGCTGCACGAGGTGCGGCGCTGCGTGCAAGAGACCGTCCTCTTGTACTGTCACCTCCTGAGGAGCAAGGCACGCGTCTTATTCTCCTTCAAGAACATCGGTGTCATGACGTGCCAGGATGACTTCCTGTGCATGAGGTTCCTGCACAGCTGCATCGCAACGCTGGAGAGCAATGCCAGCGTAATTGCAGTGCTCCACAGTGTAAGTTGAGGAGGTTTTGGGGGTGCGCCATCAGGTCACCGCTGGCCAGCCTGGCTGTGGCAGGCCAGTCCAATGCCTTTCCCCGTGCTTGCCCCCACGGCTTTCTCCCCTGGGAAAGAGATCTCCTGGATCTCTGCCCCTGCAGAAAGCCTGGCAGTGCTCTTGCACGGCCTCAGTATTTTGCCATCCAGCTCCTTCAGAGCAGAACAAAGCTCCGATGGTCACGGAGGGGGCTTTGGTGGCGAGCAGCTCTCTCTTGGCACGGGAGCCAGGCTTGCTTCCTGTCAGCAAGAGCCGTGACAAAACGGCCTTGGCAAGCCTTCAGCGGGTCTGTGTCCCTTTGCAGAGAATGTGGCCGGAACATTCTGCTGACCTGGGGCCAGAGACCACCGCTCACGGGATCCACATGTTCCCGAGGTGAGTGCATTTCCTCTGTAGCACTTGGCTGGCCAGGAGACAGGCTTCCTTCCCACCTCCTCCTTTGGAACGCGGCCTGCTGGGTCTCCGTGCTCAGCAGCCAGTCGGGGAGAAATCGTGGCAAGTGTGGCTCCTGGTTCACTACTGCTGCCTTTTGGCTGTGTGTGCCTCCTCCCGGAGTGATGGGGAATCACGGTTGCATTCCTGGCGCCCAACCTGTCCTGATTCCCATCAGAGAGAACGGACTGCACGTGGAGAGGAATCTGGGCTATGTGTGATGGTTTGGCATGGCCGGGAAGGGAAAGGGTGCCGGGCTTTGCATAACACAGAGATAAATACCGCTGACCAGCTGCGGGGGCTAGCAGGCCGTCCTTCTTCAAGGGTTGTCACTCTTTGTTTCCAGGTTTCAGCTCACTGTGAAAATGAGCAGGGCAGAGGCTGCCGCAGAAAGAAAAGCTGCAGTACAGCGGAAGATGAGTAGAGGTGAGGGAACGGGTCCCAGCTGCAGGGAGGCGGGCCCTGTCCTGTGCCAGCTGACTGCATCGTGATTCACATGCTGTGCCCATGGGGCTGCTCTGAAGAGCTTCTTCCTTTCTTGGTTGCAGGGGGCCCTGCGGGCAGGCTGCTGCAGAGGCAGAGCACACTTCCCCCCTCCATGCTGCTGCGATGCGAGCCAAGCTCAAGGCAGCAAGATGAGGCGAAGAAGCCTTCTGCCAGGTGAGAGCCTTGGGCGAAAAGGAGATGCGTGTGCTCATGGAGGAACGGCCTCCCCTTTGGACCTGCCAGCTCTCGGCACTCAGAAAGGCACCTGACACACGTGTGTCCCAGTGGGGGCCGTTCCCTCCAGGGATGGCAAGCGGGCAGCATGATTGCCTGAGGCAGACACACCAGCTTCATGTTCCACCCCGGTCCCTGATCCCTGGGGGAGCTGAACGCTGATCCCTATTGATCGCAGAAGCTCTTTTCCCTTCAGGGGTCTCTCCACATTGCACCGGAGCCCATCTTTATGGCTGTGGGAGCTCGGGGGAGACCAAGGTGCCCCGGGCTCCTGCAGACTCCTCTTGTGTCTGTTTGCAGCGTGCTCCCACCGTGTGCAGGCAGCTCCCGTGGGACGAAGAAGGCGGGACAGAAGGAAGCGTCTACTCCTGCACTCCCTGCGACAGAGGACTCCAAGAGAGTGCTGCAGGTACCATGCTGCTTGAGACTGCACAAATGATAGAATCATAGGATCATAGAAAAGCTTGGGCTGGAAGGGACCGTTCAGATCAGCGAGTTGCAATCCCCTGCTGTAGGCAGGGACACCTGTCTCTAGACCAGGTTGCTCTAAGCCCGATCCAGCCTGGCCTGGAGTGCTTCCATGGGCAGGGAAGCAAAAGCCTCTGTGCGTGCAGTGATCTGGAGCACAGCCCTTCAGGTGCCATCATTTCGCATTTCTGTCTGCTCCTTCAGCTCCTCTGCGCTAGATGCAGGGTGCTGCGCACCTTCCCTGTCTCTTCTCGCCTCCTGGCCTGCCACCTGCCACAGCACACACTGATTTGCAGCAGGGGCTGTGAGAGTGGAACACGACCTCTGCGGCACGTTTTCCACAAGTTGTGGATCCTGGCCTGGCTCTGGGGCCGCTGGTCCTTCAGGGCCAAAGCAGTGCTGACAGGCCAGCAGAGGCGAGGAGCAGGAGCATGGAGCTGAAGGAAGGCCCCAGGGGCTGAGGCTGATCCTGTATGCTGCCGTGTTTCTGCAGGAGCTCCGGGAAGTGTCTGCACCATGGGATGAAGCAGACAGCACGTGGCCCGTGTACCAGCCACAAATAGAGCAGCAGCGGGCACAAAGGGCAGCGTTGGAAGGCTGGAGTGCAGAGGAGGACCGGCATCCACTGCAGGTACCGTCAGGGATCGACCTGCTGACAGCAGCCGCCATCCTCTGAGCCAGGATGCAAGCTCAGCAGGGCTCAGGGGCTGGGAGCAGGACGGGCACCATGTGGCATGGCAGGGGCTGGCCTGCTGGCCTCCCTGGGAGGAGAGCTCGGCACCAGCCGTGCAGGGAGAGGGGTGGCGGGCAGCCGTGGGCTGGCAGGGCCGAGTCTCCTGCTTGCCAGGGCCTGCTGCAGGGCCCTTGACACAGGGCCTCTGGGAAACTGCCCCGTGCTCCCAGCCTGTTTGCTGACGCTGTCTCCTCTTTGGCAGCGGTTCGCCAGGGCAAGTGTGTGGGCTCCGCATCCTCCAGCCCAGCCCAGGGAACAGCGAGTGGGGAGGAGGTGGAGGAAGGATGTGGATCCTCCGCCGGCAAGTAAAATGGGAACAGCGACCAAGCTGGCACTGCATGCCGAGTAAGTGTGTGCGGGCTCTGTTGGCTGCTGGAGGCACTCGAGCAGCTGTAACAATGCTTTAGCTCAGGGACAGGCACGGCCCAGGCCAAGAACTGCTGGCGGGGTGCAAGGGTGGGGACACGCGGCAGCACGGGGGTGGTGCGGGGCTGGGCTCAGGGAGAGGCAGAGGGGGCTCAGCAGAGCCTGAGGGATGACTTTCTCCTCCTGTTGCAGCCTCCTTTCCCCACGAGAGGCTCAGGTGCTCCGAAGGTTGGAGCCGTACATCCACCAGCGAGAGGCTTTTGCCGGCACAGCGGAAAGAAACCGGCAGAAGCTGGAGCTGAAGCGGCAGCTCCCCTGGTAAGCTCCATAGGCAGCAGATCCTGAGAGCCGGGCTGGAGCCCAGCCTGCGCTGCTTGCCTGCGCTCAGCCCGTAACGCTCCGTGCACTGTTCTTTTCATCTCCCCAGTGCTCGATGCTCGTACCGCTCCAGAGGGGAAGCAAACAGTGGCAACAGTGGTGACCTCAGTGGAGCTGTTGGCACAGGGGCTGGGAAGCTGTCCAGATTTCCATCTGTGAATGGAAAATCATAGAAGCAAAGGCTTGTAGAATGGCCTGGGTAGCAAAGGACCTCGCAGATCGTCTAGTTTCAATCCCCCGGCTATGTGCAAGGTCACCAACCACCCGACCAGGCTGCCCAGAGCCACATCCAGCTTGGCCTTGAATGCCTCCAGAGATGGGACATCCACCACCTCTTGGCAAGCTGTTTCCGTGCGTCACCACCCTCCGAGTGAAGAACTCCTCCAAATATCTAACCAAATTCAACCCCCCTTTCACAGTTTAAACCCATTCCCCCTTGTCTTATCACTGTCCAGCCTCGTTAACAGCGGTTCCCCATCCAGTTTATATCCTCCCTTTAAGAACTGGAAGGCCACAATGAGGTCTCCCCGGAGCCTTCTCCTCTCCAAACTAAACAAGCCCCAGTTCCCTTCACCTTTCTTCAAAGGAGAGGTGCTCCAGCCCTCTGATCATCTTAGTGGCCCTCCTCTGGACTCGATCCAAGAGCTCTGCATCCTTCTTGTACTGGGGGCCCCAGGCCTGGACGCAGTAATCCCAATAAAAATAACATTGGCATTTCCAGTCAGTGCGGTAGTGTCGTGTCTGTCGCAGTAAACAAACATGAGGAAGCTGGAGCTGTGCTTTGAGAAAGGCATTGGGGCGGCAATGAGAGCTGTTCCCAAGGCCTGATAGTCCCATGCTCTCCAAGAGCGGGTTCCTGGGACGGCAGTCATCTCTGCTGGCCGTGCACGTTTCCTGTGCAGAAGTCGTGGGTCACCTCGTATCCCCATAGCTCCCTCCCAGCAACAGAAATGCCGTGGCAGAACCACAGGGGAGCTCGGTGGGGACGAGGAACAGGCAGGGGCACAGGGAATACGAGGACATCTGAAAGGCCCTCCTGGAAGTGGATGCTCCTGGAAGAGATGCTTGGACACATGCGAGATGAGGAGGTGATCCAAGACAGCCAGCACGGCTTCACCAAGGGCAGATGGTGCCTGACCCATCTGGTGGCCTTCTACAGTGGGAGTGACGGCACTGGTGGTCCAAGGAGGGCCACCTGATGTCGTCTACCTGGACTTGTGTGATGCCTTTGGCATGGTCCCGCACCATCTCCTTCTCAGCTGGAGAGAGATGGATTTCAAGAGCGGACTGTTCAGTGGATAGAGAATTGGCTGGATGGTGGAAGCCAGAGGCTTGTTGTCAGTGGCTCCACATCCAGGTGGAGGTCGGTCACCCACGGTGTCCCCCAGGGGTCCATCTGCGGACTGGTGCTCTTTGTCATCTTTATCAATGACTTAGGCTGTGCGACTGAGAGTACCCTCAGCAAGTTTGCTGATGATGCAGTCAACACAATAGGACGAAGGCTCCATCCAGAAGGACCTGGGTGGGCTTGGAAAGTGGGCCCACGAGAACCTAACGAGGTTCAATAAGCCAAGTGCAAGATGTTGCACTTGGGTCAGAGCAACCCTAGATATGAAATGTAAGATCATAGAATCCTAGAACCATAGAATCGTAGAATCGTAGAATCTTAGAATCGTGGAATCACAGAATGGGCTGTGTTGAAAAGGACCTTGGAGATCATCTGGTTTCAACCTCCCTGCTATGTGCAGGGTCGCCAGGCACTAGACCAGGCTGCCCAGAGCCGCATCCAGCCTGGCCTTGAAAGCATCCAGGGGCATCCACAACCGCCTTGGCAACCTGTTCCAGTGCATCACCACCCTCTGAGTGAAAAACATCCTCTTATTATCTAACCCAAATCTCCCCTCTCTAGATTTAAACCCATTCCCCCTTGTCCTATCACTGCCCACCCTCATAGAAAGCTGTTCTCTCTCCTGTTTCTGTGCTCCCTTCCAGTACTGGAAGGCCACAATGAGGTCTCCCAGGAGCCTTCTCGTCTCCAAGCTAAGCAAGCCCACTTCCCTCCACCCTTCTTCAGACAAGAGGTGCTTCAGCCCTCTGACAGAGTTGTTTTCCCCCCACCGTGATTTATGTCATGGATGGTCTCATACCATTTGATAAAGAGCCAGCGCTTCTGTTTCTTACTGCACCTTCATGGAATACTGGCATCCTAATTGACCTAATGAATTCTTTGCAGCAGCTTTTCAACAGTTCCACTCTCTTCTAGTTCTGATGGACAAAACCCTCACAGAACTGCTACAAATACACCCAAGTGTGACAAATCCACTGTGATGTCTGAGTACCCGAGGGGCAGACCCAGAGAACTCCCCACTCCTTCCAGGACACACAAGTCCACAAAACAAACTGGTGCTTGTGTTCAAGCCTTTGGGAACTTCCTTAGTTATCACCTCGAAGACACTCGGGCCAAAACCGGTCTGGAGTGCTTCCAGACACCTTTTACCTGACAGCTTTTCTAGGAAGTGACGGTAACCTTCAGAGTTACAGCCGTACGAGGGGATGAAGTCAGAAGCATGACTGCACCTGTGCCAGTCTGCACTGAGCTGGAATAGATGCTATTAGCCCAAAAAGCACTGCCAAAATCACAAAGCAGTGTCCTAAGCTACAAAAGATGACCGGGTGGGAGGAGATTTTGGGGGGCAGGTTTGTACATCCCTCAAAGAAACAGTATCTTACAGAGACCCTCAGAAGATGCATTTTGAGATTCGCAGTGCAAAACAGAGAAATCTGCTTAGGTTGATGTTATTCTATGAACGCACAAGGGGATACGAGCAGCTTGTTCTGTTCAGCTTACAGAAGAGTATCAGGCTTCACACAGACTACCATATGGAGAAACTGGTGAAGTGAAAAATTTCATTTATTTAATTCCCAGTGTCTGTGAAAACGTTTGTGCGAATGACAACACAGGAGGCTGTGCCTTAGGAGCATTTGGAAACGCTTTCATACTGCGTTACCTGAACACGGGCACAGGTTGACCAAAGAGGTTGCAGTCTCTCCATCCTCGGAGCGCTCAGAAAGCCCTCTGGTTACACAGTGCCGGGCAACCATCTGAAAGGGGCCTCACACGGAACAGGGCTTGGGCCACTTGGATCCACAGCTTCCTTGCAATCTCAGCCACTCTGGATCCTGTGACACAAGTTTTGCTTTCACACATAAGTGTAACAGGGCTCATCGATACTCCCACGTTTGCTTGCGGTAACACACAAAGTACCACTGTTTTGTTCTCTTCACTCGACTGGGAGGCCACTGCCCAGGGTGGTGCGGCTTCCAGACCCTCCGATGCCTGAATGGAAATGAGTGTGTGAACACTCCTGTCGAAAGAGGAGGAAGGGGAGGACAGCAGGCTCCAGAGAGACCCAGGGTTGGGGGAGCCAAGCAGGTAACAGCCCAGAGCCTGGGCACGGCATCTGAGGGGACCCAGAGCCCAGACCCACCACTCCAGAAGCCGTGGCTGCGTCTGTGCCCACGGATGGGTATTCACGACTATGCACAGACCACTGTTGTAGTTGCAGTGTGTGTGAAGGTGCGACTGCCGCCTGGAGATGGTCTGCGTGTGATCAGCTGCATCCGTGTGTGCACACGGGTGAGTTTGTGCGAGGTATCGGTGTTGTGTGCACACGTGTATTTGCTTCTTTGCACAAACGTTTGGGAAATTCTGTGGGAAGATTTTCTGTCTGCTGATGCAACAGAAACTGCGCTTGGTCTTAGGGCTGAGGGACCTTTCTCCTGAGCCTCTTTGTATGGGTAAAGTGCATCAGGATGCCTGGTTCCCTCTGCATCCGCACAGGGCCTCAAGCTGGCAGTGTTAGTAGCAGACCAAGCAGGCTGTGATGCCCATGAGGTGATTCCACACAATCTGTGCTGTGCAGCGTGGGAAGCAGAGCCAGCTGGGTTGGGATCACTGCTGCTAATCTCACTGGGTTTGATGGCAGTGGCAGGTGCTCAGAAAGGCTAGGGGGAAATTTCCAAGAACACCAGAGGTTTCCATCCTGTTTTCTAGATGCAGCTGAAAGTCCTTCCTAGAGGGTAACAGGAATCCCTTTCCACCTTCCCTTCCTTTTGCATTCTGGTCTCCCACTGAATCCCAAAGTAACCGCAGAGCCCTTGTTTGTCTAAGGATATCTTATGGATTTGTCACAATCCTTACATGTGACACCACTTGAGGCAATCTTTCCATTTACAAGGCTCCAGTCACTGCCCACTCTGGGTACACGATGCCCCTGGAGAACTTCTGTACTCTCCTGAAAACTCTACATACTTCCCGTGGAAATTTTCCGTTGCCCTATCACATATGGAACCGGGACGGGGGTGAGCCTCAGTGACCATTTGTATGGGAACTGTTGAACCATGGCCTGAACCTCTGATTGACCACCTGAGGCGAGCACTGAGTTGGCCGTAGGAGCACAGGTGGAGGCAATTCAGCTGTGTGTCCGGAAGGGGTAAAGCCTGGCTGCACCTCTCCTAGAGCCCATTGAAGGGCTGACTGCCATTGGGAAGGGTCTCTTCCTGGAGGTGGCTCCTCCTGGAGTTTTCCCTGCCAGCCTACCCCGGTGAACATTTTTCATTTATTTCTGATTATCCCTCCTAACCACACCACTCTCTTTTTGTTGATTATACGGCATTCGGCGCTGTAACCTGAAAGCAACAGGTTACTCCTAAATCCATCCTCAGTCTCTTACAGCTCACAGTACAGCAGTGACCATTTTTGCCATAATCTATGGGGCAGCTGTGCTTTTGGGGTGCAGCTGACCAGCCTCATTCTTGGCACCGGCTGAGGAAGAAGAGCCAAGGTGTCAGGCCGGGCACTGTAGAGGTTCAGTTTAATTAAGCAGGTACTAAGGGACGTGACCTGGTGTTTGACACAGCCTCAGGTCTTAACAGAGCAGCTTCATTCCTCCACCGCATTTGAGAAACGGTATAACTCTTCAGGCTTCCCTCTGTTCTCGGTGTAAGCACAAGTCATTGCTCAGAGGCAGAATTTCCTCACTGTCCCTCAGGGAAGAGTCAGTCTGCTCAGCCCATCAGGCTTGTTACTCCCTGCCCCGTGGCACCCCTTGCTCAGCTGGAGGCTGGCTGCAGCCCCCGGTCGCTCTGGGGAAGAACCAGGGCTGTGCAGGTTCAGTGTCCAACTCCTCTCTCTCAGCTCAGCTCCAAGGAGCAGAAGGAAAGGGCCGCAGGCTCTCAGCTTGCAGGAAGGACACAAAGGATGTGATGATGATACGAAGTTTTTGCTGATGATCCGAAGTTGGGTGGACTGACTGACACGCCTGAAGGCTGTGCTGCCATTCGGCAAGACCTGGACAGGCTGGAGAGCTGGGCAGTAAGAAACAGGATGATGTTTAACAAAAGCAAGTGTAGAGTCTTGCACCTAGGGAGGAATAATTGCATGCAGTAGTACAGGCTGGGGGATGACCTGCTGGAGAGGAGCTCTGCAGAGAGGGACCTGGGTGTCCTGGTGGATGCCAGGTTGGCCATGAGCCAGCAGTGTGCCCTCGTGGCTAAAAGGGCCAATGGCATGCTGGGGTGTATAAAAAAGAGCGTTGACAGCAGGTCAAGGGAGGTGATCCTCCCCCTCTACTCTGCCCTGGTAAGGCCTCATCTGGAGTACTGTGTCCAGTTCTGGGCTCCGCGGTATAAAAAAGACAGGGATCTCTTGGAAAGAGTCTAGCGGAGGGCCACAAAGATGGTGAAGGGCCTGGAGCATCTCCCCTATGAGGAATGACTAAGTGAACTGGGTCTGTTTAGCCTTGAGAAAAGTCGGCTGAGAGGGGATTTGATCCAGGTTTATAAATACCTGAGGTGTGGGGGCCATAGTGGTGAGGCTGGACTCTTTTCAGTAGTGCGTGGGGACAGGACAAGGGGAAATGGGATGAAGCTACATCATAGGAAGTTCCGCACGAATGTGCACAAGAACTTCTTTACGGTGAGGGTGACGGAGCACTGGAACAGGCTGCCCAGGGGGGTTGTGGAGTCTCCTTCTCTGGAGATACTCAAGACCCGCCTGGACGCCTACCTGTGCGACCTGCTGTAGGGAACCTGCTTTGGCAGGGGGGTTGGACTCGATGATCTCTGGAGGTCCCTTCCAACCCCTACGATTCTGAGATCCTGGGATTCTGGGATTCTGGGATTCTTTTCCCACCTGAGCAATTCCACGATTCCATGATTCTATGATCCGATATGCATCCCAAGTCCTTCCCATATCCAGAGCCCATAGTACAAATATCCAATTTCCCGATATCCCATCCCGTATCCATCGCATATCCATACCCCCACACCCCCCAATCCCACATCCAACGCCCCAATCCCACATCCCAATCTCAGATCCTAAATCCCACGTCCCAACCCCACTTCCAAATCTGGTTCCCAGGCCCTCATCCCAAACCCATCTCCCACCTGTCAATCCCAATCCCTCATCCCTAATCCCAATCCCGATCCCCATCCCAATCCCACATCCCATCCCCTGTAACAACAGCACGCCCCCCGAGCCCAACCCCCGCCGCCGCTCCGGCCCGCCCCCGGCCTCTCATTGGTCAGCGGCAGCGCCGCCGGCTCCGATTGGCTGAGGCGCAGCGCGCGGGAGCGGCCGTTGGCAGCCGGCTCGGGGCCGCCCGGCTCTCCCCTCAGCCGGCACCGCTGCCGCAGGCCGGGCCGCCCCGCACGGCAGCGCCGGAGCTGTTCGGGCAGCACCGAGACGGAACCGCGGCACGGCGGGAGCGGTGCTGAGGACGGCGGTGCCGGAGGTGTGCGGGAGAACGGCTCCGGGCCGGGGCCGGGTCCGGGGAGAGGAACCGTGCGCGGCCCGAAGCGCCCCGGCCTGCCCTCCGGCGAGGGATGCGGGGATTTGGGGCGGCTGAAGGACTCTGGGCCCCCACCGCCGCAGCGCTGCTGGCCGCATCCGGGCCGTGCCCCCGAGGCGTCCAGCGCTGCTCCCGGTGCCCCCCGGGGCTGAGGTGGTCTGTGGGTGTAGGGGGCAGTGGGGGAGATATGGTGGGGCTGTGGGAGTTGAGGGGGCTGTAGGGGGGCTGTAGGTAATGCGGGGCCGTGGGGGGGTGTAGCGTAATATGGGGCTGTAGGGGGCAGTGGGATGGATCTAGGGGTGGATATTGGGGGATATGGGGTTGTAGTGGGCTGTGGGGGGATACCAAGGGATATGAGGAAATGGGTAGCTGTGAGGGGAATGTGGGGACTGTCGGGGGCTGGCGGGGGGTATGGGGAGATAGGTAGCTGATGTGGGAATATAGAGGATTGTGGGGGTGTGGGGGGGCTATGTGGGGGGGAGAGATGTGGGGCTACAGGGGGCTTTGGGGGGGCTATAGAGGGATGTAGAGCTGTGTGGGGCTTACAGGAGGATATGGGGCTGTAAGGTGCCAGGGGGGCTATAGGGGTGGAGGTAGGGGTATGTGGGGCCATGGGGAGCTTTATTGTGGCTATAGGGGGGGATATGGGGCTATAGAAAGTTGTGTGGAACTGCAGAGGTGGTATAGGGGGATATGGGAGAGAGGGGGCTCTGGGGAGGATATAGGGGACTGTGGAGGGGATGTAGGGCTGATTCTGGGCTGTGGGGGCTATAGGGGACCATGGGGCTATATAGCTGGGGGGCTGTGGGGTGATGTGGGGTTGTAGGGGGCTGTGGGGGGAGCTATACGGTTCTAAGCGGGGGCTGTTGGGTGCTCTGGGTGGGCTATAGGAGGGTTATGGGGGATATGTGTCTCTAGGGTTCTGTGGGTGGGCGATAGGAGGGTTGTAGTGGGGTATGGGTCTGTAGGGGGTGTATGGGAGATATGGTTCTATGGGGGGCTGTGTGAGGCTATAGGGGGGGATATGAGGCTATATAGTGTGCTATGAGGGCATGTGGGGCTAGAAGACTCTCCCTCCCTTCCCCCTCCCTTCCCCCCTTCCATAGCAGGGTGGGTGAAATGCTAGTCATGAAATTTAAATTAGAATTGAAATTGTATTGGAATGGAATAGGATTGTTTTGTGGTCTTCAATGTGAACCGTGCTTTCTCCTTGGGCTTCAGGTACAGATACTGTTTAAGAATGACTTTGGAGAAGGTTTCAGCACCCAGTCTCCGGATCAGGAAGAAAGAAGAAGGTTGCTGTAGGACTTACTCACGAGTCGAGCTGCTGCTGAACCTCCCCTTCCAAGAAGCCAGCAGGTGAGGACGTTGTGCATCTCAGCCTTTCCTCACTGCGAGGTAGCAGCGATTCGGTCTGTGCTTTGCGGTGATTCTCCCCCAGCACTTGTGCTCGTGTCTGAGCAGCAGGCGTCCGCTAACGTTGTGTGCTGGCTTTAGGCTGGGCAGGCCCGGGAAGCACTGCCTGCAGCAGCAGCAGCTGAGCTGTGTGTGCCAGAGGAAGGAACGCGGCGCCTGGAGGAGCAGGAGGAGGAGAGCCTGCGTGAGTGTGCGTGTTGTGCAGGGCCATTCCTCACTGACTGCCACGGAGACGTTTTGGGGCACTGCAGAGCCTGCTGGTGCGGAGGAGGTAAAGCGGTGTTGATCTGTGATGCCGTTTGATCGGTGTGCGTGCAGAATTCCCCCGTGTGTGGAGTTGTCAGTGTTTGTGGCCCTGGTTTGGTTCAAAGCTGTCAGAGCTCCGTGCGTCTTTGCTCCCCGTGCAGCCGGTTCTGAAGAGCCCTTCCATTGTGCAGAAGGCTGCGGGTTGAGTTCAGCGTCTCCTGATGTGTCCCACAGATCCGGGGCTTTCAAGAAGTCGCTTACGTGAAGAGCTTAGGACGGTGAATTTTCCCAGACAGAGCGCTTGTCTCACGGAAGCTCTTAAGCCCAAGGTTTGTTCTGCAGGTCCCCGTGGTGGCCCCGGCATCCAACAGCCCAGAGCTCGTCGCTGGGGAGAGAGTGCGTATTGCGTTGTGAAGGGAGAGCTGGAGGAGGGCTTTGAACAGGAATGAAAGCAGCTGGTAAGAGAAGAGGTGTGTGTTGTGAGAGCAAGGGCTGTCCATCTCTGTGTGCTAACAGGAAATGCAGGCAGAGCTCTTTGCTCTCTGTTCTTTCTTGCAAGGCTGCGGCCCTTGAAAGCGCGCTGTGGATGGGCAGCACGATGAGAACCCAAGGGTGGCACCAGGAGATGCAGCGCAGCCCTGTCCAGCAGCGAGGTGCATTTCTTCGTCTTGCTGATTCTTCTACCTGATGGTTATTCTGCTGTTCTTCAGTAGCCCGACTCTTGGGTACATGGGCATCTACGTGACGCACCTTTATAACCATACTCTTTGTTCGGGCGGCAATGTCCTTCCACAGGTCAGCAGCCCAAATAGGTTTACCTTTCCGTTGCCAGTTGTTTTGCTCCCACTGTTGTAACCATCCCCGTGGAGCATTTGCCACCATCCATGAGTCGGTATAAAGACGAAGCATTGGCCACCTCTCCCGTTCAGCAACATCTAAGGCCAGCTGGACAGCCTTTACCTCTGCCAACTGACTTGACTCTCCTCTTCCTTTCTCAGAAACTTCCCTCTTAGTGCTTGACCAATCCAACGCTTGGTGAATGCTGCTTCACAATGATAGGAAGAGCCGACATCGAAGGATCACAGAGCGACGTCGCTATGAACACTTGGCCGCCACAAGCCAGTTATCCCTGCGGTAACTTTTCTGACACCTCCTGCTTCAAGCCCCGAAAGTCAGAAGGACCCGGCGGGGCCTCCCACGTATTCTACACCTCCCGTGTATCTTCACAGACTAGAGTCAAGCTCAACAGGGTTTTTTAGGTGTTCAGGAGTTTCTGGTGTTCGCTCTAGCTCTTCCTCTGTTACTCACAGCCTAAGGCAGCGAAGGACTTCCCTGGCTCTGTAGGGATGGTTCCTGTGCAAGGGCATGGTTGTCTGTATCTGTTAGAGATGCTGAAGGGGATGGTTATGTGACGGCAATTATGGAGTTGGCTTTTTACTGGCAATTGCACCCCGCTAACGTGCAGCTCTTTCTGACACAGGCAGGAGACGGGCAGCGGGACTGCAGCTCCTCTGGCAGTTTAGCAGCTGAGCTGGGAAGTAGAAGATGTGGATTGGAAAGAAGAACTCAGCTATGGGACGTTCCCTTTTCTTCCCCTAGCTGTCCCCTTGCCTCAGCCTGGATTCCTCTTGCATTCCTGTAGGTGTCCCTTCCGTTCCCCTGGCTGCCCCTCGCCCACCCACAACTCCCTCAGAGCCCCAATACCCCCTCAGTATTTCCCATCCAAGACCCTGTAGCCACCCCACAGAGCCCCATAGCTGGTTAAGGACCTTCTCAGACCTGGTACACCTTTGCCATAGCTGGCCCCAAACCTCACGGAACGACATAGTCCCAAACAGCACCCCGTGTCCCCCACTGGGCTCCCACTGAACCCCCATATTTCCTCCCTCGGACCTGCCTTATCCTCCAGGACCTCCTCAGACTCAGTACCCATCCCCCACAGCCAACCTAGGACCTCTTAGATCACCGTAGTCCCAAACAGCATCCCTTATCCTTGCACTGGTCTCCCACTGAACCTCCCTAATTTCCTCCCTTGCACATCCCTTTCCCATTCCAGCCCCTGCCCCTCTCCGCACCCCCCCCCCCAAGAGTCTCACAGACTCCCAGTAGTCCATGACAGGACCCCCTTCACCATCCCCAAATCCCAACAGGAGCGGCTGCTGCAGGAGGGAAATGCAGTGCTGGATAAGCTGTAGGGCACAGATGTGGGGGAAAGTGTCGTGGGGGGCATTTGTGGACATGGGTGCCCGGGAACATGGGAGGGTTTGGGGAGGATATGGGGCACAGGCTGCAGGAGCAGAGTGCTGCGCAGGAGACGGCAACGTGTGAGGTAAAGGTGGGACTTGTGGGTGCGGGGACGTGGGGTGGCATGGGGACGTAGGGGGTGCGGGGCATGTGGGGTGCGGTTTGGGGTGAGAATGGGGGATGTGGGGCGGTGTTGGAGTGCGTGTATTGGTTTCTTCCTGAGAGGGGATTGGGGTTCCGTGTGGCCCAAAGGTGGAGCCCTGATCCATCAGCCCACATGACCCCATAAGCCCATATAGCTCTGCGTGACCCCAAGGCTCCACATGACCCATTACCCTGTGAGCACCGCAAGCCCAGAGGAGGCTGTGGACAGTGATGGGTCTGTGATTGGGTCGTTCAGGTGGTACTGTAGGGTGGCTCTGGGGCCGCTGTAGAACAGCGTGCTCTATCTGCCCATGACCTTCATCTTGCCCACATCTTGGGGGGAAAGATGGGGGTCAATGAGGCTATGGGGGAGGTCCGATGATGAGAGCAGAATGACCACCAGCTGCCCCACAGCAGCCCCAGAGCCATCCTGGAGCAGCCCCAGAACAGCCCCATCACTGCCCACGGCCCGTGGCCAGCAGCAGTTCCAGCACCAGCGGTGTGTTGGGTCAAGGCAGCTCCGAGGTGTGGCTGTGCCGCACAGCTGCCCCAAAGTGCCCCTGTAGCCCTCCCGTAGGCATCCTTTCCCTGCCCCAGCACCCCGTACGGCTTCCCCACGTGCCAGCAGATCCCCCCAGTGCCCGTGGGCTGCGCAAGAAACGCTCTCATGGCTGATGTTCCATCAGGCACAGCTCTGGGTGCAGCAGCAAAGCTCGTTGGCTCTTGCTGTGGCGTTCCTGCACTCTCCCTCCTCGTGGCGAGGGAGAAAAGGCGCAGCTGCTCGGTGAGCTCCTTCTGCTCCTGGAGCTCTCCTCCCGGGGCAGTCCCTGCTCTCCTGCTCCCTCTTCGCCGGGGACTGCAGGCTCTCAGTCTCCGGCACGCATGCGCTGTGCTGCTTTTCCAGAGGAGCTCTCTGGCCACCCTGTTCCTTTCGGGTGCTTGTGTGCCTTTGTGTGCAGACAGGCAGGCAGGATTTCTTCCAGCTGTTGCATTTGCTCCGTCCTGCAGCTGTGCCTTCTCTCGTGTGCAGCCTCCACCTTAGCCTGGTCAGAGCGGCCTGGCCCTGCCGTGCTCTGCTCAGCATCTGTCTGCTGAACAACAGCACAGCTGTCACACTGACCCCACCTTGTGCCATCCCTGCAGATGTTAGAGTCTTTGCTCATCTCCGAAGCGCCACAGGTCAGAGGGTTTCCAGCAGCACCCAGCTGACACACAGAGCCGTGCTGAGCACGGCAGGGTGCAGCTTCTTCTTGCAGAGTCGCATAGCGGTGGCTGACCGTGCAAAAGGGGAATCCCACCGCTGCTGCTCTGCATCTCTTCTTCTCTGCTCCTTCTGCCCCGCCATGCATTCCTTCCTCCTCGTGCTGCGCTGCCAGCACAGTTCTTTGTCCATTTCTCGGGGCCGTTGCAGCAACTGCTGCAAGTCCTGCTGCTGGAGCAGTTTCTTCCCCGCCGCCAGCTCCGTTCCCAGATGCACTGTCCCTGCAGCTCCAACAGCCCCAGTCTGGGACGCCTTTCTGTAAGGAGTTCTGTTCTTGGTTCTGCAGCTGGCTTGGATTTCTTCTCCCACTGTCCCCGGGCAGGAGCTGATTTGCTTCAGTCCACCCCAGCTGCATTCCTGGTTCCAGTCTCCCTCATTGGCACGCAGCACCGCAGCAGCCAAGCTCCAGTCCCTTCCCCAGTCTCAGTGGCATCCGTTTCTTCTGTTTCCTTGTTGTTTGTTTGCTTAGAGAAACGAAAGGCACCAGTCCACCCAAGCCTGTGTCTGGTATTTCCCTCCAGCAGCATTCATGTCCTGGCCCCTGTGGGCAGTTCCCTGTTCTCGCAAGTGAGGCGTATGGCTGCAGCCCACCCCATGTCTTCTTTGGGGCAGCTGTGGGGCAGCCCCACCCGAGGAGGGGATGCCTTTTCACCACACACAGCTGGTTCTGTGGCCACATGGGTCAGGACACGGGGTGGTGGGTCAGCTGGGGGTCCTGCAGGGGGACAGAATGATGGGGTTATGCGGGGTCAGATGGGGTGTCACAGAGTTACGGGGACGCGGGGGGTTCTGGGTCACAGTGATGGTGTCAGGTGGGCTGGTAGGGTCAGAAAAAGGTGGCATGGAGTTCGGGGCCACATGGGGTTCTATGGTCGGGGTGAGGTGGGGGCAGGGATCGCAGAGCTCTGGGGCCCCGTGGCATTGGGTTGCAGTGTGGGCGGGGCAGGTAGGGTCAGGGAGTCAGAGGGTGATGTGGGGCTGTGGTTCACACAGGGCTGTGGGTCACGTGCAGCCATGGGGTCACGCACATACAGGGTTATGTGTTCATCTTGGGTTATGGTTCATGTGGGTTATGGCTCAGGACCCCACCTTTGGGCCACAGGGACCCCCAGTCCCCTCTCAGGAAGAAACAAACGCACTCCAGCACCACCCCGCACCTCCCCTTTTTCCCTCAGACTTCTCCCCACATGCCCCCATTCCCTCCATGTACCCCTACCACAGCGTAGCCCACTGTCCCACGTGCAGCCCACATCTTGCCTTCTGCACAGCTCCTGCAGGCTGTGTGCCCATATCCTCCCATGTCCCTGCATCCCCCACACGCCCACAAAGTGCCCCACAGCTCCTCCAGGACCTCCTCAGACTCAGTACCCATCCCCCACAGCCAACCTAGGACCTCTTAGATCGCCACAGTCCCCAACAGCACCCCTTTTCCTTGCACTGGTCTCCCACTGAACCTCCCTAATTTCCTCCCTTGCACATCCCTTTCCCATTCCAGCCCCCCTCCCACCCCCCCTTCTCCCAAGAGTCTCACAGACCCCCTATAGTCCCTGACAGGACCCCCTTCACCATCCCAAAATCCCCACAGCCCACCTGGGCCCTCTTCAACCCTGTATCCTTTCAGATCCCATACAGCACGGTGTCATATCCACCCCGTGTCCCCGTATCCCACTGCAGAGCCCCATGGCTCTTTCAGGATCTTCTCCCACCCAGTACAGCTCCCCCACAGCCAGCCTGGGACTTCTCAGAGGACCGCAGTCCCCAGCAGCACCCCATGACTCCTACTGTGCTCCCATTGAACCCCCCTATTTGCTCCCTCGGACCTCTCCAACCCCCTACATGCTCTCCCTGGGATCTCAGATCCCCACAATCCCTGACAGGACCCGCATCATCATCCCAGGAGTTTGAACGGCGGCCGGGGAAGGGGGCCTTTTTGTGCCCCTTTTGGGGAGAGGGAAGGGAAATGACCCAATGAAGACAATGAGAGAGAACAAATTGACTACAGATGGCAAAAAACGTAAGATAGTAATAAGAGAGTTACAACTGATAACTGAAAGGGGAGAGAGAGGAGGGCTCCGACTGTGCTGCTGGCTGTGCTGCCGGGACCCAGAAGGGCCGCTCAGCCCATCAGCCGGCATCGGAGATCACTGTCACGGTTTTGTGATGTTTGCTATTGGTATTCCACGTCATCACATCCTGTGGAGCACAGAGAAGAAGAACTACACGTCCCAGAGGACCTCACGGTCGCAGAGGAAAATACATCACGGAAGGGACACTTGCTTTCTCTGCCTCACTGCCTGGCAGCGGGTGTGGGTGTGCTTCCAAGCCGCGCGCCTTCAATTTCAAAGCAGGCTTCTCGGTCTTCAGAAACCTCTCTCTCTCTCCTATTTTACTTGATTTGTTAGCTTCAATTTTCAATGAAACTGTATTATATTGTGTTACCTTGCATTCCGTCATCATAGTTAGTAAAATAAGTTTTCCTCCTTAGATCGTTGCTGCTTCTCTGTTTGTTTCCTTGAGCCCAGCTCCCATCTCCTTACCCCTTTCCTTTTTCGCTTCCCATTTTTGGGGTCAGGGGGCCCACGGGCCTTAGGCTGATCTAGATAACTCCGTGATAACTCCGAGTTATTATATGCCCAGCACTTGTCACCACAGTGGGGGCTCTGGGGGACGTGCAGCCCCCACAGAACCTGTAGGTGCAGTCCGGGATGCAGAGGGTGCAGCGGGTGCCCTTATGGCAGTGGGGTGCTGTGGGGAGAAGGGGACACTGAGGACAAGGTCCTTCCAGGTCCTCGGTCCCTTTTTGGGTGCCAGGATCCCACCCAGAATTCTGGGTGTTCCCCTTGGAATGTTGGGTTCTCTGCCTGTGTTCCTGTGTTCCCGGGGCACTCGATGGGCCCCGTGTCCCACCCCACCACCCTTCTGAAGCCCATTGGATCGCTACTTACTTGTGGAATGTTCTGTTGGCGTGTAAGGGCGAATGGGAAAGGTAGGAAAAGAAAACTTGTGAAGTTTAAGTGATGTGAGAACTTGCAATAAACGATTTGGATCCTTCACGTCTGAGTCCGTGCATCAGACGCAGCAGCACAAGGCTCCTGAGGGGGTTTGGATGAGCAGGATGGGGCTGCAGGAAGAGGAGGAGCACTGGTTAGAGAAGTTGTCCTTCTGGAAGGGTTCCGCAGCCCTCCAACCATCCCTCGATTTCTCCTTCATCCGTTTCTCCTTCCATCCTTCCTCATCCATTTCTCCATTCCTTTAAGCCTGTTCACCCACTTCTCCATCTCATCATGCATCCATTTCTTCCTCCTTCCCTCACTCCCTGCTTCAACCATTTCTCAATCTCTTTCTAAATTCATCACCTCTCTTTCCATTCCTCCATTTGAAGGTTGAAAATGCCTGGTTTGGGACTGGAGATGAAAAGCAGGAGGTAAAAGGGAAGAGTGCAGGAACTTAGGGGTTGGAAATGTCAGCTTTGGAGTAGGAAGTGGAAAGCAAGGAAAGGGAAGATGGATTTGGTGGTGGAAAATTCCAGATTGGAGGTGGGAGATGAAAAGGAAGAGCAAAGAGTGCCCAGATTTTGGGGTTGGAAATGCCAGATTTGGATTTGGAGGGGTAAAGGAAGTGTTGCTGTGAAAGCATGGATGGATTTGGAGCCTGGAAATGCCAATTTTGGGGGTTGGAGACAAAACCTGGGACTGGGGAGAGGGTGGAGAAGGAGGATCCCCTGGGAATACAGTTGGAGAGGAAGGGGCTTGGATTTCAGTGCCAAAGCATTCAGGCCCGGTTCTGGCCCAATGGGACACACAGCATCGCAGGACGACCCATCCCTGGTGGGAACAAGGCCAGGAAGCGCCATCTTCACAACTGATCAGAGGGGAGTTGTCAATGGTTTACGGGCTGGTTCGGCCCGGTTCTGTGACTAGCGGTGCAGAGGGATTTGTGAATCCGCGCCTCCGGAAAGGGGAATCGGGGGACACCAAAATAGTGAAAAACAGCAGCAACGACCTGAGGAGAAACAAATTAATTTACTACATATGATATTGGAATGCAAGAGAACACACTGTAATACTATATAATTAGAATCAAAGCTAATAAATCCAATATAATGAGAGTGTCCAAAAGGTGGAAAGGCCTCACCATAACGCCGAGGTGAGACGCGCAGTCAGGTGGGGCAGCAGGAAGGAGAGCCGAAGGAAAAGGGATGTCAGATGGCCTACTGAGGCCTTATATGTATTCCCCCTAAGCAGGAATGATACCAGCACAGCAAACAGTCTTCTGGGGAGTGTAGCAGTTCTTCTCCAGTGCCCGGAGAATTAACTCTTTAACTCCCAGTGCACTGCATGGTGTTATGATGTGGAATACCGATAACCACAAATCCTAAAACCATGACATTCCACCCCTTATTCCACATCACTACATCGTGCTTAATATATACAAACAAAACACAATAATTCACAAGCATTAAACACACACACGCAAACCTATACATATACATGGAATTACTGGCTGCCCTCCCCCAGCATCAAATTCCCTTGTGGTACACATTGAGCATCCCCATCTTTCTGCATCAGCCACCAAGTGCACCCAGGTCCCTGGGCAAAAACAGCTCCACAGGGAGGTTGGCATTTTCCAGAGTCCCAAACTGCTTTTCCCAACATGTTCTTTACCTGTACTACAGGAACCTTATTTCCCTCTACTGTATGTAGGGAGCTGGTAGGACCATCGCAACTGATAGATCCTCGAGTGTTGACCAACCAGGTGGCTTCTGCCAAACGCTTCTCCCAGTGCTTAAATGTTCTGCCACCCATGGTTTCAACATGCTTTTTAACAACCCATTGTAGTGTTCGATCTTAGCAGAAGCTGGTGCGTGATAGGGGATATGATAAATATTTCTCAAGACCTGGCATGGTGTTTCGAGCAGTAGTATGGGGTACTGCATAAGTTTCAAGCCACCAAGTCATTGCCTTGTATCATGTCTTGCTTGTATCAGAAACAGCGTTGCCGGCAGGAACAGGGCAGTGATTGTCCCCCCGTACTCAGCACTGGTGAGGCTGCATCTCGAGTGCTGTGTCTGGTTTTGGGCCCCTCACTTCAAGAAAGACATCGAGGCCCTGGAGCGTGTCCAGAGGAGGGCAACAAAGCTGGTGAGGGGTCTGGAGCACAGGCCTTATGAGGAGAGGCTGAGGGAGCTGGGATTGTTCAGTCTGGAGAAAAGGAGACTCAGGGGAGACCTTACTGCTCTCTATAGCTACCTGAAGGGAGGCTGTAGTGAGCTGGGGGTCGGCCTCTTCTCCCGTGTAACAGTGATAGGACTAGAGGGAATGGCCTCAAGCTGCACCAGCAGAGATTCAGGCTGGCCACTAGGAAATACTACTTTTCCAAAAGGGTGGTCAGGCACTGGAATGGGCTGCCCAGGGAGGTGGTGGAGTCGCCGACCCTGGGGGTGTTCAAGGAACGTTTGCACGTTGTGCTGAGGGACGTGGTTTAGTGAGAACTATTGGTGATGGGTGGATGGTTGGACTGGATGATCTCGTAGGTGTTTCCAACCTTGGTGATTCGAGGATTCTGTGATCTCCAGACCCCTTGTCATCAAACTGGCAGGAGGAGCTCACCCTGACCAACATCAGGCAGTACTACTTTGTCTGCAGATTATCACCTGCCTCATCTCTTCAACCACAGCGGTGCTATGATGAGCAAACCTTGCTATCTACCAATGTGACGTCAAAATCTTCCCTTCCCACCCTTCCCTTCCCTGCACATGAAGCAGCAATCTGCTGGTCATCAGAGGGCTTATTTTGCCATCAGAAGCTGACTGTGGTCATCTGAAGGCTTTGGTGGTTCCCGGAGGGCTCCATTGATTGTCAGAGGTGTTCATTAACCGTCAGAAGGCTTCACTGATCAAGAGGGGGTGTCACTGGTCATCAGAGGGCTTCATTGGTCATCGGGAGACTTGAGGTGTCCACGGGAGTGGATACGCAGACCTTGTTTTGGGGGATTGGGGTAGGGGGTAGGGTCACTGATGGAAGAGGACTAAAGCAGACCCAAAGGAGGGACAAGTGGTTGCAATAAGAGGGGGGATAAAAGGAGGGCGACGTGATCACACTGTGTCCATGCAGAGGTGGATCAAAGGGTGAAGGGTTTGGGAGGAATTGTATGGAGGAGCTGAGAGAGAGCAGGGGGAGGGTATTGGGGCTGCTTGGCAGCATGAGGAGCTCCATCCTTTAGGACTTTGGAGCAGATGATGCGAGAGGGTGGGGAAGCCCGTGGTGCACGTGGTGGGGAAATCCGTCTGGTGCAGGACGTGGTGTGCATGGCATGGAGCAGGGGAAGCCTCCCAGCACTTTGAGGTGGCCACTGCCAGGCAGGGACAGGTCCAAGCAGTCCCTGCTGAGCATGTGAACAAGGACACAGACACACAGAGTGTAGCTTTGCTGAGGGGTTTATTGATCATCAGAGGACGTCATTGATCATCAGGGTCTTCACTGGTCATCAGAGGGCAACATAGGTCATCAGAGGGCAGCACTGGTCATCAGAGGACGTCAGAGGGCATCACCGGCAAGGAGGAGGCTTGTTCCTGCAGGGTTTGTACCCAAGGACTTAGGGCAGGAGAAGCACTGGCAGCAGCCAAGAGACCCAGGGCAGGACGTGGGTCCCCAGGGGACAGCAGCCACAGGCCCTGACACAGCATTTGGGGACACTGGGAGGTGAGAGGGTAATAGGGACATGGGCAGTGAGGAAATCATGGAGATATTTGGAAGGCAAGGGGACACAAGGATATGGGGGCATGAAGATACAGGGACATCATGGGGACATGAGTATATCATGGCAGTACAGAGACATCATGGAGATATGGGGAAATGGAGACATGCAGCCAAATGGGAACTGCTTGGTGACAGGGGCCTGGAAGTTTGTAGGTGGGGCCAGCAAGGCCAGGCTGGATGTGGCTCTCGGCATCCTGGTCTGGTGGTTGGCAACCCTGCACATAGCAGGGAGGTTGAAACTAGATGATCATTGTGGTCCTTTTCAACCCAGGCCATTCCGTGGTTCTGTCTGGGCAGTGGGGACAGGTGGGTGACAGGGACACAGACGTAGGGAGGTTGGCAGTGTTCACTCAGTGCCTTTGTTGTCATGCAGGAGCTCAGGAGTGAATAACAGACCTTGGCTATGGCTGACGGGTCTCCTCCTCATTTACTGCTGCAAAACCCAAAGACCTCAACATTAAGAATCATGCAATCTCACAGTCATGGAATACCTGAACCACTGAGTCACAGACTCATAGAATCAGTGAGTCATGGAATCACAGAACCACGAAACCACAGCACCATAGAATTATAGAATCGTGGAATCATTCGGGTGGGACGAGACCCCGTAAGTCACGTCAGGAGATGTGTCATGTATTTCCTGCTCTCTTTAAATAGCCAAGATCAGAAGCCCCCATGTAACATCCAGAAATCTGCATCACGTGTCTGAGATGGTAGTAGTGCTGCCTCTGTCCACGAGGACAGTTTGTCATTAGGATAGACAGGCACAGAATCCAAGGCTAGGGGTGAAAATTGGCTGAAGGTACGTGAATAGGTTCTGGAGTCACTGGGCTGTGTGCCTGAGCTGCAGCAGAACAAAGGTGTCCTACAGGTTTTGTTCCCGTGGTGATCCAGCCTCCTGTCGTGGCTTCAAAGAAAGCAACTCGTTTTATCCGGATGAAAGGAAAGAAAGAATAGAGCACTGATAAATGGCTTAGAACTGCAAACAACTCCAGGATTCTTCAAGGAAACATGATATGCCGATTGGAAGTGCTTCATCTGACAGAACAGTCAGCTGGTCACAGCTTTCACGGGGTATTTCCCATCAACGGGAGAGCTGCTGTGGGTCACCTCTGCAAAGAAGACTTGAATGTTTCCTTTGGAAATTGCCCAGAGAGCAGCCAGCTGGAAGAGTTTCCTTTGGGCTGATTCTACTCTGTGCAGTATTTGTCAGAGCTGATCAGTGCTGCCTAATTCACTATATCTAAATGTAACGTGGCATTATCGCTACTCTGGGGTTCTCTTGGAAAGAGCCAACAAACTGTCCGTGCTGCCATCACTGAGGACTCTTGACTGAGGTGAGGTACAGACTGTCTTTGAGATGAATGCAAAGCAGGTGGAGGACACTCGATAGTAGTTTCACGGTAAAGGTTCTCCTCAGGAAAGCCCCTTGTCCGGTTTGATGACATCTAAAAAGAAATACTCAGCCTTTTGTAGCAGTCAAACACTGAACAAGTGAAACGTGATGAGGTCAGAGTTCTCAGGCTGCTCAGCCAGCAGCCTCCCCTGCAGCGATCTCCCCCTCCTGGCATCACTGAGGTTAGGAATGACCTCTCAGGTCACGCAACTGTTACCTCGGAGCCGTCAAGTCCCCCGCTAAACCCGTATCTGTGGCGTGTCACCCGACCCGTGCTGTGTCACCCTGCTGGGCGCTGAACTTGTGCTGCTGGGGAACAGATGCAGGGTCTTCCATGGCACGGCACGTCCTCGGTTGGGCTGGATGACCTCCGAGGTCTTCTCCTGCCTAGATGATTCTGGGATTCTGGGACATTCCGATTCTGTCATGACAGTCGGATTCTCGGATTTTATGTTGTTTCTAGGATTATGGATTTCTAGGATTCTAATGTTGTAGGAGTGCAGAAATTCCAGCACGCAGGATTCTTGCTTTGTAGGGTTCTGGTAAGAGGTGATGAGAGCCTCTGTCTTGCTGCCAAAGCTGAGAGGGATGGTTTTAATGGATGTTCGCGTTTCCTTAGGTCTTCTATACTAACACTTCTGTTGATGAAGACATGGCATCTATGCTGCTCAACATCCTGTTCCCGATAAGCCAGAAGCTTATTCCGAGAAGGTGGAAAAGTTTGATTTAATTTCCGAGGCACTGATATGCAGCACCAGCTCCACACTTTTTAGAGACCAAGTAGGGTTAAAGAGAACTTCTTGTCCCGTGTTTTCAGTGATGTCAGAACCCGTGTGGAGTCAGCTGATTTTTGAACTGGAGTGTCATGCTGGGATGGACTTTGGAGCTGCTCCAGGAGGATCTGAAGGGTACTGAGCAAAATATGGTGAGGGTATAGCAACATTTGCATTGAATGAATGTGATCTAACTGTTGCTGGAGTTCGCTTCCAGGATGTTCTTTACTAATCTGAGAGGCTGTTGTGCATTTGGTGCAGTTTTCAGTTCTACTTCCTATCGAAATGGTGCCTCTGCTTTGCCCGGTCAGAGCTGGAATCAGCTGCTCTTTATCTTCATCTTTTATACCCCATTTCTGCCTAGAAAAGGCAGTCGTGTTTTGTAATGCTACCACAGATAGACTTCACGTCTCCATTATAACTGGTGTTGGCATGGACCCATGGCCACCACGTGGTACACAGATTCCATGTGCCTCGTGTGTCAATCATAAACTCAAATAGTCTCAAACAAAAAGTCTGTGCCTGTAAAGCCCCCAGTACAATGTACAGTTGTCAGTGTGATAAAAGTGTAATTATTCAAGCAGTCTCCATTTAGTTCTGTTCTTTCATAACAATTATTACTTTAGTTCTCTGTTTTGAAGGAATCGGTGTAAACTGTTTCAATTCCAGTGAATCACTGATAAGCAGACCCATTAATTACCCAGCAGCCAATTTGTATTTTCTCCCCTAGAATGGTGCAGAGTGCAGCCATCCAAAGAGAGGCGCTCCGACCCCACTTGTCCTTTAAGCAGGCTTCAATCCCATGGAAAACCGGAGTAGCCATATTTAGGTCTATTATGCTTTTTGGCATCCCAGTGCTTGCAGTGTCTCTTAGCAGTGCATGGACCCAAGGGTCTCGTGCTTTGACCGTGTGATTTAAACATAATCCCTATTCGCCTGTGCCAAATAGCCCACTGGTTTTATGGTTTTGACCCCTATTAAAAAAAAAATATATTATTATTTAATCAATATTGTAAGAAAAATATTGCAATTAGAATGTTTTGCAATTTATATATTAACTATAATGTGTATTTTGTGAGATTCACAAAGCTCAGAATGACTTGTGTTGGAAGGGACTCCATGGATCACCAAGTTCCAACCCCCTGCCACAGGGAGGTCCACCGACCTCCAGCAGTAAGAGCTGCTTCAAAAGTAATGCCTCTTCTTTCATTACACTAGGCCGTAAGACCAGAGGCGGACGTTGGAGGTATGGCTGTAGAGGTTGAACCTTCCCACCAACATCCCATTCCATGCTGCCGTATTTAATAAATTACACTTTAATTGATTATTACACTTGGCTCCTCATGCTGTAGATGAGGGGTTTCACTGCTGGAGGCTCCACTGAGTACAGAACTGCCACCATCAGGTCCGTGGATGGGGAGGAGGTGGAGGGGGGCTTCAGGTAGGCAAAAAAGCCAGCGCTGAGAAACAGGGAGACCACGGCCAGGTGAGGGAGGCACGTAGAGAAGGCTTTGTGCTGTCCCTGCTGAGAGGGCACTCGCACTTGGTAGAAAAGTGTTTCCGTAACTTAGAAACCCTGCTCGAATGGCAACAGAGCATCTCCAAAGGCACCAGGTGTGCCTCTGTATGCCGGAGGACGACAGGAATCCTTCCGCTGCCTCTCTTGCCAGCGTCTGTTGCATCCCCACTGCCTCCACGGTGCCTGCTGGCATCTCGTCTGCCTGCAGACACCACGATATAACACGTAGGTTATGGGAGAGTCATCGCTGAGCAACATTTGTGTGGGCTCCAGCAGAAAGAGTGCAGTGTGATGCATGGCAGGAACGGCGCAGGGCTGACTGCCTCTTGCGCCCAGCACCCAGACTCTGTTGAGCTGAGTTCAGCCCGTATGACGCGTGACAAGTTCCTGTGCCATTTGCCAAGTAAACCACAGTGACTGTGGATAATAAGATTTCAACCTTGCGAGGTGTGCATGTGCCTGTGAACACACAGGTGTTTGTGTATTAAGCAGACATGAAACTTTTCTTACTGAACAATGAAAGGCTTGCGTTCTTTCATAAAGTAATTCAGTAAGTGAACTGGCTCGCTGTGGAAGAACTCTCCAGAATACTCCTGCGTGCCCTGGTTTCAGCTCAGTGCCCACCACACACCGGGGTTTGGCTGCTGTGAGCAATGGGTGCCCGCCCGGGGCCAGGCCGGGCCGCTCGGCAGGGCAGAGCCGCTGCCATGATGGCGCGGGGCAGGGGGCGGCCGCGGGGCAGGCTGGGCCGGGCTGCGGGTTGGACACGCCTGGAAGAGGAGATCCCCTCTCGGTGCTGGTGACCTAACAGAGCTCCGAGCGACACGGGCTGATGTCACAATGCAATGCGCCGCATCGCAAGGACAGCTTCCCTGGGGCAGCGGCAGTGCCGGCACTTCCCTGCAAGGCCTGGGCGCTGCTGGAGCACTGCTCAGGGGCTCCGTGCTTCTGTGTCCAGGAGTCAGGTCAGGGGCAGCAAGGCTGCACTGCGCGAGCCTCGCTGACGCGTGGAGAAGCAGGGGCACCTTGCAGATAGCTATTGGTTGAGGAGCCAGGGTGGGCATCCTTAGTTCTGAGCTGAGGGCCGTCGGCAAGCGACATGGAAGGCTGCAGGACTGTGGCCATCAGCTCGGAGCTCGTCTACACGTTCCCGACGCTCCTGCATCTCTCCTCCAAAGGTAAGGCTTCCCGGACCCCCTTCCCAAGGCATCGCACGGGGCTGTTAGCTGTCAAAAGCCGCAGCTCCTGCTCTCTGCAGTTGGCTGGACGTGGCCGGGGGCTGCTGCGAGAGCCCCGCCCAGGGGTCCCGCTGGGCTCTGGGGCCATGTGGCAGCCAGGTCCCGATGGTAGAGCTGCCCAGAGCCCCATGCCTTCCTTTTGGTGTGGTCAGTCCCCCGTGACAGGGCAGTCCAAGGCCAGGTTTCCCTGGGAGATGGCATTTCCATAGGTTCCAGCTCTGGGAGGAAAGACATCCCATGTCCCAGTGGCTTCCTATGTCCCCCATTCCCCTGGGGGCTCTGAATAAGGCTGAAATCAGAGCACAGCCCAGCTCTGTAGCCATGGTGGTGTTTATCTGGGGTGTTTGCATCTGCCTGTATCAATCATTGTCTGGGTGAGGAGCTTGCCAAGAGGTGAAGAGGCTGGCCTGGAGCCTGACGTGAACTTTCTTTCTTTTGCAGAGATTGTGGCGGTCTGGGATGCTGTGTCTGATTACATCCTTGAACAGATGAAGCTGGACAAGGTGGGCTGGTGTTCTGGTTCCCCTCGCCCTGGAGAGGGGTTCAGTCCTGCCCAAAGTTTGGGCCCCGCAGAGCGATCCCTCCCTGAGCACACTCCCAGCAGCACACTGAGCCCAAGCCAGGTGCCCAGAGCAGCTTGTTGGCCAACTGGGAGGGAAACCCAAAGCCAGAGCTGCCCTGAGCAAATTTTGGCACACGTGGGGGCTTCACTCTGCCCTGTGGTCAGAACGGGGAGAGCAAAAGAAGAAATGGTTTTGTTTTTCTGGCCCTGTGCCAAGAATAATCCTTGGGAATGGGTGCCGAGCTTAACCCCTCTGCTGTAAATCCCCGGGCTCTTCCCTAGCCAGGAGATGTTGGGAAATACTGTGCGGAGGTGATAGTATTGCAGGGACCACAGATTTTTCCAAAGCTTTCCAGAGAGCCCCGTCTCACCCCGCTGCCCTTTGGGAGTGGGGATCGCAGAGAGCAGTGACCCCATGCTCCTGGTGTTCATGGCTTTTGCTGCCCCTAAAGTACAAGCTCGTCATCCTTTCTGTCATTTGCCCGTGCAGGGAGTCCTGGTTCCGGGACTCGGGGTCTTTGCTGCGGTCCGAGAGCAATTCCACAGCAAAGACGTGGCGGTTTCGGTTCGGAGACCCGTCTTCCAGCTTGACATCGGGGTGCTGTGGCTGCAGGACCTCCAGTCTCCCAACGATATCATCCCTGGTGAGAAGGCAGCAGCCACTTTCCCCTTCCCGCCCCGTGTCCGGCCGGCTGTGCTCTCCCTGCTCTTTGGAAACGGCTGGGAGCGGCAGAGCATTGTCTGCAAAGCTCGGGGTGCAGCACGAGTTCCTGCAAAAGGAACCACAGCCCAAGAGCTGTTTCTCTAAAGGACCTTTTCTGTGGGACTTGGTTATGAATGTTGCATGGGAATGTGGCTTGCTGTGGCAGTGAGGGTCTTCCCTCTCCTTGCAGACGATGTCAAGATTGAGCAGCTGAACTACCGGCAGCTCTCGCGAGCCTCCGCCGTCCCGCTGCACGAGGTGCGGCGCTGCGTGCAAGAGACCGTCCTCTTGTACTGTCACCTCCTGAGGAGCAAGGCACGCGTCTTATTCTCCTTCAAGAACATCGGTGTCATGACGTGCCAGGATGACTTCCTGTGCATGAGGTTCCTGCACAGCTGCATCGCAACGCTGGAGAGCAATGCCAGCATAATTGCAGTGCTCCACAGTGTAAGTTGAGGAGGTTTTGGGGGTGCGCCATCAGGTCACCGCTGGCCAGCCTGGCTGTGGCAGGCCAGTCCAATGCCTTTCCCCGTGCTTGCCCCCACGGCTTTCTCCCCTGGGAAAGAGATCTCCTGGATCTCTGCCCCTGCAGAAAGCCTGGCAGTGCTCTTGCACGGCCTCAGTATTTTGCCATCCAGCTCCTTCAGAGCAGAACAAAGCTCCGATGGTCACGGAGGGGGCTTTGGTGGCGAGCAGCTCTCTCTTGGCACGGGAGCCAGGCTTGCTTCCTGTCAGCAAGAGCCGTGACAAAACGGCCTTGGCAAGCCTTCAGCGGGTCTGTGTCCCTTTGCAGAGAATGTGGCCGGAACATTCTGCTGACCTGGGGCCAGAGACCACCGCTCACGGGATCCACATGTTCCCGAGGTGAGTGCATTTCCTCTGTAGCACTTGGCTGGCCAGGAGACAGGCTTCCTTCCCACCTCCTCCTTTGGAACGCGGCCTGCTGGGTCTCCGTGCTCAGCAGCCAGTCGGGGAGAAATCGTGGCAAGTGTGGCTCCTGGTTCACTACTGCTGCCTTTTGGCTGTGTGTGCCTCCTCCTGGAGTGGTGGGGAATCACGGTTGCATTCCTGGCGCCCAACCTGTCCTGATTCCCATCAGAGAGAACGGACTGCACGTGGAGAGGAATCTGGGCTACGTGTGATGGTTTGGCATGGCCGGGAAGGAAAAGGGTGCCGGGCTTTGCATAACACAGAGATAAATACCGCTGACCAGCTGCGGGGGCTAGCAGGCCGTCCTTCTTCAAGGGTTGTCACTCTTTGTTTCCAGGTTTCAGCTCACTGTGAAAATGAGCAGAGCAGAGGCTGCCGCAGAAAGAAAAGCTGCAGTACAGCGGAAGATGAGTAGAGGTGAGGGAACGGGTCCCAGCTGCAGGGAGGCGGGCCCTGTCCTGTGCCAGCTGACTGCATCGTGATTCACATGCTGTGCCCATGGGGCTGCTCTGAAGAGCTTCTTCCTTTCTTGGTTGCAGGGGGCCCTGCGGGCAGGCTGCTGCAGAGGCAGAGCACACTTCCCCCCTCCATGCTGCTGCGATGTGTGCCAGGATCAAGGCAGCAAGATGAGGCGAAGAAGCCTTCTGCCAGGTGAGAGCCTTGGGCGAAAAGAAGGAGATGCGTGTGCTCATGGAGGAGCGGCCTCCCCTTTGGACCTGCCAGCTCTCGGCACTCAGAAAGGCACCTGACACACGTGTGTCCCAGTGGGGGCCGTTCCCTCCAGGGATGGCAAGCGGGCAGCATGATTGCCTGAGGCAGACACACCAGCTTCATGTTCCACCCCGGTCCCTGATCCCTGGGGGAGCTGAACGCTGATCCCTATTGATCGCAGAAGCTCTTTTCCCTTCAGGGGTCTCTCCACATTGCACCGGAGCCCATCTTTATGGCTGTGGGAGCTCGGGGGAGACCAAGGTGCCCCGGGCTCCTGCAGACTCCTCTTGTGTCTGTTTGCAGCGTGCTCCCACCGTGTGCAGGCAGCTCCCGTGGGACGAAGAAGGCGGGACAGAAGGAAGCGTCTACTCCTGCCCAGACCCGCACCGCACTCCCTGCGACAGAGGACTCCAAGAGAGTGCTGCAGGTACCGTGCTGCTTGAGACTGCACAAATGATAGAATCATAGGATCATAGAAAAGCTTGGGCTGGAAGGGACCGTTCAGATCAGCGAGTTGCAATCCCCTGCTGTAGGCAGGGACACCTGTCTCTAGACCAGGTTGCTCTAAGCCCGATCCAGCCTGGCCTGGAGTGCTTCCATGGGCAGGGAAGCAAAAGCCCCTGTGCGTGCAGTGATCTGGAGCACAGCCCTTCAGGTGCCATCATTTCGCATTTCTGTCTGCTCCTTCAGCTCCTCTGCGCTAGATGCAGGGTGCTGCGCACCTTCCCTGTCTCTTCTCGCCTCCTGGCCTGCCACCTGCCACAGCACACACTGATTTGCAGCAGGGGCTGTGAGAGTGGAACACGACCTCTGCGGCACGTTTTCCACAAGTTGTGGATCCTGGCCTGGCTCTGGGGCTGCTGGTCCTTCAGGGCCAAAGCAGTGCTGACAGGCCAGCAGAGGCGAGGAGCAGGAGCATGGAGCTGAAGGAAGGCCCCAGGGGCTGAGGCTGATCCTGTATGCTGCCGTGTTTCTGCAGGAGCTCCGGGAAGTGTCTGCACCATGGGATGAAGCAGACAGCACGTGGCCCGTGTACCAGCCACAAATAGAGCAGCAGCGGGCACAAAGGGCAGCGTGGGAAGGCTGGAGTGCAGAGGAGGACCGGCATCCACTGCAGGTACCGTCAGGGATCGACCTGCTGACAGCAGCCGCCATCCTCTGAGCCAGGATGCGAGCTCAGCAGGGCTCAGGGGCTGGGAGCAGGACGGGCACCATGTGGCATGGCAGGGGCTGGCCTGCTGGCCTCCCTGGGAGGAGAGCTCGGCACCAGCCGTGCAGGGAGAGGGGTGGCGGGCAGCCGTGGGCTGGCAGGGCCGAGTCTCCTGCTTGCCAGGGCCTGCTGCAGGGCCCTTGACAGAGGGCCTCTGGGAAACTGCCCCGTGCTCCCAGCCTGTTTGCTGACGCTGTCTCCTCTTTGGCAGCGGTTCGCCAGGGCAAGTGTGTGGGCTCCGCATCCTCCAGCCCAGCCCAGGGAACAGCGAGTGGGGAGGAGGTGGAGGAAGGATGTGGATCCTCCGCCGGCAAGTAAAATGGGAACAGCGACCAAGCTGGCACTGCATGCCGAGTAAGTGTGTGCGGGCTCTGTTGGCTGCTGGAGGCACTCGAGCAGCTGTAACAATGCTTTAGCTCAGGGACAGGCACGGCCCAGGCCAAAAACTGCTGTCGGGGTGCAAGGGTGGGGACACGCGGCAGCACGGGGGTGGTGCGGGGCTGGGCTCAGGGAGAGGCAGAGGGGGCTCAGCAGAGCCTGAGGGATGACTTTCTCCTCCTGTTGCAGCCTCCTTTCCCCACGAGAGGCTCAGGTGCTCCGAAGGTTGGAGCCGTACATCCACCAGCGAGAGGCTTTTGCCGGCACAGCGGAAAGAAACCGGCAGAAGCTGGAGCTGAAGCGGCAGCTCCCCTGGTAAGCTCCATAGGCAGCAGATCCTGAGAGCCGGGCTGGAGCCCAGCCTGCGCTGCTTGCCTGTGCTCAGCCCGTAACGCTCCGTGCACTGTTCTTTTCACCTCCCCAGTGCTCGATGCTCGTACCGCTCCAGAGGGGAAGCAAACAGTGGCAACAGTGGTGACCTCAGTGGAGCTGTTGGCACAGGGGCTGGGAAGCTGTCCAGATTTCCATCTGTGAATGGAAAATCATAGAAGCAAAGGCTTGTAGAATGGCCTGGGTAGCAAAGGACCTCGCAGATCGTCTAGTTTCAATCCCCCGGCTATGTGCATGGTCACCAACCACCCGACCAGGCTGCCCAGAGCCACATCCAGCTTGGCCTTGAATGCCTCCAGAGATGGGACATCCACCACCTCTTGGCAAGCTGTTTCCGTGCGTCACCACCCTCCGAGTGAAGAACTCCTCCAAATATCTAACCAAATTCAACCCCCCTTTCACAGTTTAAACCCATTCCCCCTTGTCTTATCACTGTCCAGCCTCGTTAACAGCGGTTCCCCATCCAGTTTATATCCTCCCTTCAAGAACTGGAAGGCCACAATGAGGTCTCCCCGGAGCCTTCTCCTCTCCAAACTAAACAAGCCCCAGTTCCCTTCACCTTTCTTCAAAGGAGAGGTGCTCCAGCCCTCTGATCATCTTAGTGGCCCTCCTCTGGACTCGATCCAAGAGCTCTGCATCCTTCTTGTACTGGGGGCCCCAGGCCTGGACGCAGTAATCCCAATAAAAATAACATTGGCATTTCCAGTCAGTGCGGTAGTGTCGTGTCTGTCGCAGTAAACAAACATGAGGAAGCTGGAGCTGTGCTTTGAGAAAGGCATTGGGGCGGCAATGAGAGCTGTTCCCAAGGCCTGATAGTCCCATGCTCTCCAAGAGCGGGTTCCTGGGACGGCAGTCATCTCTGCTGGCCGTGCACGTTTCCTGTGCAGAAGTCGTGGGTCACCTCGTATCCCCATAGCTCCCTCCCAGCAACAGAAATGCCGTGGCAGAACCACAGGGGAGCTCGGTGGGGACGAGGAACAGGCAGGGGCACAGGGAATACGAGGACATCTGAAAGGCCCTCCTGGAAGTGGATGCTCCTGGAAGAGATGCTTGGACACATGCGAGATGAGGAGGTGATCCAAGACAGCCAGCACGGCTTCACCAAGGGCAGATGGTGCCTGACCCATCTGGTGGCCTTCTACGGTGACGGCACTGGTGGTCCAAGGAGGGCCACCTGATGTCGTCTACCTGGACTTGTGTGATGCCTTTGGCATGGTCCCGCACCATCTCCTTCTCAGCTGGAGAGAGATGGATTTCAAGAGCGGACTGTTCAGTGGATAGAGAATTGGCTGGATGGTGGAAGCCAGAGGCTTGTTGTCAGTGGCTCCACATCCAGGTGGAGGTCGGTCACCAACGGTGCCCCCCAGGGGTCCATCTGCGGACTGGTGCTCTTTGTCATCTTTATCAACGACTTAGGCTGTGCGACTGAGAGTACCCTCAGCAAGTTTGCTGATGATGCTCAGCTGAGTGACGCAGTCAACACAATAGGACGAAGGCTCCATCCAGAAGGACCCGGGTGGGCTTGGAAAGTGGGCCCACGAGAACCTAACGAGGTTCAATAAGCCAAGTGCAAGATGTTGCACTTGGGTCGGAGCAACTCTAGATATGAAACATAAGATCATAGAATCCTAGAACCATAGAATCGTATTAGCAAAGAACCATAGAATTGTGGAATCGTAGAATCTTAGAATCGTGGAATCACAGAATGGGCTGTGTTGAAAAGGACCTTGGAGATCATCTGGTTTCAACCTCCCTGCTATGTGCAGGGTCGCCAGGCACTAGACCAGGCTGCCCAGAGCCGCATCCAGCCTGGCCTTGAAAGCATCCAGGGGCATCCACAACCGCCTTGGCAACCTGTTCCAGTGCATCACCACCCTCTGAGTGAAAAACATCCTCTTATTATCTAACCCAAATCTCCCCTCTCTAGATTTAAACCCATTCCCCCTTGTCCTATCACTGCCCACCCTCATAGAAAGCTGTTCTCTCTCCTGTTTCTGTGCTCCCTTCCAGTACTGGAAGGCCACAATGAGGTCTCCCAGGAGCCTTCTCGTCTCCAAGCTAAGCAAGCCCACTTCCCTCCACCCTTCTTCAGACAAGAGGTGCTCCAGCCCTCTGACAGAGTTGTTTTCCCCCCACCGTGATTTATGTCATGGATGGTCTCATACCATTTGATAAAGAGCCAGCGCTTCTGTTTCTTACTGCACCTTCATGGAATACTGGCATCCTAATTGACCTAATGAATTCTTTGCAGCAGCTTTTCAACAGTTCCACTCTCTTCTAGTTCTGATGGACAAAACCCTCACAGAACTGCTACAAATACACCCAAGTGTGACAAATCCACTGTGATGTCTGAGTACCCGAGGGGCAGACCCAGAGAACTCCCCACTCCTTCCAGGACACACAAGTCCACAAAACAAACTGGTGCTTGTGTTCAAGCCTTTGGGAACTTCCTTAGTTATCACCTCGAAGACACTCGGGCCAAAACCGGTCTGGAGTGCTTCCAGACACCTTTTACCTGACAGCTTTTCTAGGAAGTGACGGTAACCTTCAGAGTTACAGCCGTACGAGGGGATGAAGTCAGAAGCATGACTGCACCTGTGCCAGTCTGCACTGAGCTGGAATAGATGCTATTAGCCCAAAAAGCACTGCCAAAATCACAAAGCAGTGTCCTAAGCTACAAAAGATGACCGGGTGGGAGGAGATTTTGGGGGGCAGGTTTGTACATCCCTCAAAGAAACAGTATCTTACAGAGACCCTCAGAAGATGCATTTTGAGATTCGCAGTGCAAAACAGAGAAATCTGCTTAGGTTGATGTTATTCTATGAACGCACAAGGGGATACGAGCAGCTTGTTCTGTTCAGCTTACAGAAGAGTATCAGGCTTCACACAGACTACCATATGGAGAAACTGGTGAAGTGAAAAATTTCATTTATTTAATTCCCAGTGTCTGTGAAAACGTTTGTGCGAATGACAACACAGGAGGCTGTGCCTTAGGAGCATTTGGAAACGCTTTCATACTGCGTTACCTGAACACGGGCACAGGTTGACCAAAGAGGTTGCAGTCTCTCCATCCTCGGAGCGCTCAGAAAGCCCTCTGGTTACACAGTGCCGGGCAACCATCTGAAAGGGGCCTCACACGGAACAGGGCTTGGGCCACTTGGATCCACAGCTTCCTTGCAATCTCAGCCACTCTGGATCCTGTGACACAAGTTTTGCTTTCACACATAAGTGTAACAGGGCTCATCGATACTCCCACGTTTGCTTGCGGTAACACACAAAGTACCACTGTTTTGTTCTCTTCACTCGACTGGGAGGCCACTGCCCAGGGTGGTGCGGCTTCCAGACCCTCCGATGCCTGAATGGAAATGAGTGTGTGAACACTCCTGTCGAAAGAGGAGGAAGGGGAGGACAGCAGGCTCCAGAGAGACCCAGGGTTGGGGGAGCCAAGCAGGTAACAGCCCAGAGCCTGGGCACGGCATCTGAGGGGACCCAGAGCCCAGACCCACCACTCCAGAAGCCGTGGCTGCGTCTGTGCCCACGGATGGGTATTCACGACTATGCACAGACCACTGTTGTAGTTGCAGTGTGTGTGAAGGTGCGACTGCCGCCTGGAGATGGTCTGCGTGTGATCAGCTGCATCCGTGTGTGCACACGGGTGAGTTTGTGCGAGGTATCGGTGTTGTGTGCACACGTGTATTTGCTTCTTTGCACAAACGTTTGGGAAATTCTGTGGGAAGATTTTCTGTCTGCTGATGCAACAGAAACTGCGCTTGGTCTTAGGGCTGAGGGACCTTTCTCCTGAGCCTCTTTGTATGGGTAAAGTGCATCAGGATGCCTGGTTCCCTCTGCATCCGCACAGGGCCTCAAGCTGGCAGTGTTAGTAGCAGACCAAGCAGGCTGTGATGCCCATGAGGTGATTCCACACAATCTGTGCTGTGCAGCGTGGGAAGCAGAGCCAGCTGGGTTGGGATCACTGCTGCTAATCTCACTGGGTTTGATGGCAGTGGCAGGTGCTCAGAAAGGCTAGGGGGAAATTTCCAAGAACACCAGAGGTTTCCATCCTGTTTTCTAGATGCAGCTGAAAGTCCTTCCTAGAGGGTAACAGGAATCCCTTTCCACCTTCCCTTCCTTTTGCATTCTGGTCTCCCACTGAATCCCAAAGTAACCGCAGAGCCCTTGTTTGTCTAAGGATATCTTATGGATTTGTCACAATCCTTACATGTGACACCACTTGAGGCAATCTTTCCATTTACAAGGCTCCAGTCACTGCCCACTCTGGGTACACGATGCCCCTGGAGAACTTCTGTACTCTCCTGAAAACTCTACATACTTCCCGTGGAAATTTTCCGTTGCCCTATCACATATGGAACCGGGACGGGGGTGAGCCTCAGTGACCATTTGTATGGGAACTGTTGAACCATGGCCTGAACCTCTGATTGACCACCTGAGGCGAGCACTGAGTTGGCCGTAGGAGCACAGGTGGAGGCAATTCAGCTGTGTGTCCGGAAGGGGTAAAGCCTGGCTGCACCTCTCCTAGAGCCCATTGAAGGGCTGACTGCCATTGGGAAGGGTCTCTTCCTGGAGGTGGCTCCTCCTGGAGTTTTCCCTGCCAGCCTACCCCGGTGAACATTTTTCATTTATTTCTGATTATCCCTCCTAACCACACCACTCTCTTTTTGTTGATTATACGGCATTCGGCGCTGTAACCTGAAAGCAACAGGTTACTCCTAAATCCATCCTCAGTCTCTTACAGCTCACAGTACAGCAGTGACCATTTTTGCCATAATCTATGGGGCAGCTGTGCTTTTGGGGTGCAGCTGACCAGCCTCATTCTTGGCACCGGCTGAGGAAGAAGAGCCAAGGTGTCAGGCCGGGCACTGTAGAGGTTCAGTTTAATTAAGCAGGTACTAAGGGACGTGACCTGGTGTTTGACACAGCCTCAGGTCTTAACAGAGCAGCTTCATTCCTCCACCGCATTTGAGAAACGGTATAACTCTTCAGGCTTCCCTCTGTTCTCGGTGTAAGCACAAGTCATTGCTCAGAGGCAGAATTTCCTCACTGTCCCTCAGGGAAGAGTCAGTCTGCTCAGCCCATCAGGCTTGTTACTCCCTGCCCCGTGGCACCCCTTGCTCAGCTGGAGGCTGGCTGCAGCCCCCGGTCGCTCTGGGGAAGAACCAGGGCTGTGCAGGTTCAGTGTCCAACTCCTCTCTCTCAGCTCAGCTCCAAGGAGCAGAAGGAAAGGGCCGCAGGCTCTCAGCTTGCAGGAAGGACACAAAGGATGTGATGATGATACGAAGTTTTTGCTGATGATCCGAAGTTGGGTGGACTGACTGACACGCCTGAAGGCTGTGCTGCCATTCGGCAAGACCTGGACAGGCTGGAGAGCTGGGCAGTAAGAAACAGGATGATGTTTAACAAAAGCAAGTGTAGAGTCTTGCACCTAGGGAGGAATAATTGCATGCAGTAGTACAGGCTGGGGGATGACCTGCTGGAGAGGAGCTCTGCAGAGAGGGACCTGGGTGTCCTGGTGGATGCCAGGTTGGCCATGAGCCAGCAGTGTGCCCTCGTGGCTAAAAGGGCCAATGGCATGCTGGGGTGTATAAAAAAGAGCGTTGACAGCAGGTCAAGGGAGGTGATCCTCCCCCTCTACTCTGCCCTGGTAAGGCCTCATCTGGAGTACTGTGTCCAGTTCTGGGCTCCGCGGTATAAAAAAGACAGGGATCTCTTGGAAAGAGTCTAGCGGAGGGCCACAAAGATGGTGAAGGGCCTGGAGCATCTCCCCTATGAGGAATGACTAAGTGAACTGGGTCTGTTTAGCCTTGAGAAAAGTCGGCTGAGAGGGGATTTGATCCAGGTTTATAAATACCTGAGGTGTGGGGGCCATAGTGGTGAGGCTGGACTCTTTTCAGTAGTGCGTGGGGACAGGACAAGGGGAAATGGGATGAAGCTACATCATAGGAAGTTCCGCACGAATGTGCACAAGAACTTCTTTACGGTGAGGGTGACGGAGCACTGGAACAGGCTGCCCAGGGGGGTTGTGGAGTCTCCTTCTCTGGAGATACTCAAGACCCGCCTGGACGCCTACCTGTGCGACCTGCTGTAGGGAACCTGCTTTGGCAGGGGGGTTGGACTCGATGATCTCTGGAGGTCCCTTCCAACCCCTAGGATTCTGTGATTCTGTGTGATGTGAGCACTGTTGGTCCTTGTGAGAAACACTGTGGCAAATCCCCCTGCAGAAAACACCCTTGTTCCCTTTAGTAACAAAGAACCAAGTCTGCCCTTGCTCCTGACTCTTGTCCCTGCCTCCACCTGCAGGGCTTGGTTGTCCTGGCAGCGTTTGTAGGCCACTAAATGAAATCCAGACCCTAGAGAGAAAAAGAGACGGAGGAGTGGCACTGATACTTCTTCTCTGGTGGGAATCTCAGCAGAAAGAGTTGTGCTACGGGTGTGAGGTTAAGGGAACATCCCTATCAGGGCAGAAGTCTTAGTACGGGAGGTTTAGTTACGGCGTGCTGCCTAGAAGAAGAGAAATGACTATTACCTTGTACTGTTTGCTTTCTGTCTCTCTGGTCATGCAGATCTGAGGATGACCAAAGCCTGTTGCCTGAGCTTTGCTGAACCCATCAAAGTGGTTGCTGAGAGGTAAACAAAAAAAGAGGCCAGAACTGACCCCAGGCCCTAAAGCCACAGCCTGGGAGGCTGACACCGGCCATGGGGCTTAAAGCCAAAGCCGCAGGCAGACAGGCTGAAAAAGGCCCTGGGGACTAAAGGCACAGCTTGAAAGGCTTGAAACCGTCCAGGGACTTAAAGCCCCGGCCACAGCAGAGAGGCCGGCACCAGCCCAAGGGCCTAAAGGCACAGACACGGACAGGAAGCCCGGCACTGCTAAGCCACAGCCTGAGAGGCCGACATCAGCCCTGGGCTTAAAACCCCAACCAGAGACACCCGCACCGGCCCTCGGTTTTGTTTCCTACAGGTTCCTGTGGGACTGCATTGACCACTACGAGGCCATACTGGGCTTTCCTGGCTTTTATTGGGCTGCACAAGAGCCATCTTCACTTCTCTGTTAGTTTACTTCAGATAAGCCCACTGGATGACCCTGGTGTTGGTCTCCTACAGTGTGGATCTAGGAGGCGTCCATTTCCTTCACCTGTGATGAAAGCACAGAAGCGATGCGGGCACTGGCTGAGGTCACAACCGTTGCCGGGGTGGGAGCGTTTGTGCCACAGCCGGGGAGCAGAGCTGGTGCTCTGGTGAGCGTGCTGCACGCAGACTGAGCTGTGGGCCCTCCTTGGAGCAGATCACCCTGTGAGAGCCCGTCAGAAGCAGCGCTGCGGCGTGTGCGTGAGCTGGGCACAGCTTGGGCTGAGCAGGCCGAGCAGGTGAGCCGGGTCTGGTGCTGGGTGGTTGCTGGGAGGTGCCTCAGCAGAAAAGCTGGGCCGGGGAGGAGTTCCCAGCTCCAGCAGTGCCCTTAAGAATGGCTGCTTCCAGGGAAATGGGTTCTTGTTGAGATCCCATCCCACGTTACGGTGAGGACGATGAAATGTCATTCCTGCCCTGGAAAATTGCTGCTGGGCCCCCAGCGTCACGTCAGACATTAAAAGGGAAGGAGTGTGCAGACTTCACAGAGAGCAATTTGTGCCTCACTGCCCCACGGATGGCTGGGTGCAGAGGTGGAGATGGAGAAGAGCACTTGCTGACACTAGCCATGGCACACAGACACAGGCTGGAGCTTGCACTGGGCAGCTCTTGCAGCCAGCTGATTTCCAGACGTTACCCTCCTCGAGAGACTAAACTGCACGGCAGAAGGAAGCTGGGAAAATGCTTCTTCCTCACGCTTTTTCACTTGTTGCTACTTCCTGCAAGGTTCCTGTCCAAAAGGAGATTTCGGGGTTCGAGGCAGTCTTAGGAAGAGTGAAGCCAGCTGCTTCCAAGAGCGGGGCAAGTTCCTGTGGAGAGAGCCCTCGCAGCTTCAGCTTCCTCTGAGACTTCGCCAGCCATGTCTCAGCAAGGAGATGACTGCTATTGCTATTTCTGCTCTGTGAGTGGAAAGGTATGGCTGGCTTTCTTTTCCTGCTTCTTCTTCCTTTGTCTCATTTCTAAGGGAAGGGACGGAGCAGGAGGAGCCCTACCGGTCCTTTGTGGCCTCAGTAACCGGTTGGGTTCCGCGCTCACTGCTGACAGCCTGGGCTAATGGCGTGGACATGGCTCAGGCTGTATTTTCCCTTAGTGATAAATAATGCCTCAGCACTCCGGCATCCCATCTCTGGCACGATCTGGAACCTCTGTGCAAAGCTCGGCTGCCCATTCCCTCCCCTGTTTCTTCCTTTCTCTCTTCAGAAGCAGCGCAGCGCGGTTCCCTGCATTTGGGAACAGCAGCCAGCAGGCTGCCAGGGATCCAACTGCGCCTCTGAGTGCACAGAGGGACGCGATGGGGACAGACCGTCCTTACTGCCAGGCAAAAGTGAGTTTCCTCAGCCCTCTGTCATGAAGTATGGAGGGATTTGAATATTACTTCTGGGCGGGTGCGGTGCTGTAGGGGCTGTCAAGCAACCATTCATTTGGAGTGCGTGAAGGGGCAGTGAGAAGTGAGCAAACAGACTGTGTTTGGGCTGTCAGAGTAGCATCTTTCTGTTTTCTGGGGGGACGTGGGCTTACTGGACAGTATTTCCGCTGCTCGCTGGTATCTGTGAAATCAACGCATGATCTGTTGTTGTAGGGACGGAGCCTGCGCGTCCATGGAATGGGCAAGGGGGGAAACGGAAAGCCTCCGTGGGTAAGAAGCTCTCGTGAGCTGTGGTGCGGGTACCTGCCTCTAAATAGGGCTGCATGAAGGGCACTGCAGATCTCTGCTGACTGCAGAAAGGGCACGATGTTGTGGCAGCAGAAAGGCAAACTGAAGAATCCGCTCTTGAAGACCAGAAGTTTGTGGTTGTCTGTTCTCAAGTCTTCCTCCAATGAGATGCTCTTCATGTATTTCTTGTCTCCTTTCTGTCAGAAGCTGATGCAAGCGGCCTTCCAGCAAAGCGCAGCCTTGCAGAAAGCCAGGGGAGGAGCACAGAGTGTGGCACAGCACCCAAGAGAGGTACAGACACGCTGCAGGCGCCTGGGTTTGGTGCGCTGTCTTTCTAGTTAGGCTTTCTGTCTGTTCTTTCCTGGGACCGTTCTCACTGTGTGTTGCTTGGGGTCTTAATCCCTGGGCTTTACAGTTACCTTTCCTGTCCTGATCTGTAACGCGAACCCAACGTTCACCAGAGATCCCTTACTGTGAACATGGTACGGGAGAGCTGGCATTGAGCCTTTGGGATTTTCTTGCTTTTCCCAGCAGTGGCGACCAGCTCGGATGTGCCGGAGGACATCACGGACATGCAGGGTTTGCTCTCTTGGATCAGTGGTGAGTTTGGGGGCTGCAGAGCCCACAGGTGTGTGTTTGCACAGAGTGGGTGTGGGAAGGCTATCATCAGCATCTTGGGGGACGTTCTTACTTTCTCAGACGTGGCAAGAGCCGCTGAGGTCCCCCACGAGAAGCCCAGCAGCCCTGCCCCAGGATGCTTCATCGCCGAGCTCCCAGACAACCCCAGGGACAGCAGAGAGCTCAGCACGGAGGCACAGGCTGCCACCGGGACCGCCACCGACCCCTTCTGGGGGCTTCCACCATCCCCTGGGTTCCTGCCTGAGCTGCAGTGTGGCTTGTCGCGGCTGCGCCCCGTCGTGCCACCAGCGAGTGCCCGGCTCAGTGCGCTGCCGAGCACCCTGGCTGTCACCACACCTCCCTCAGCCCAAACCGCACAGCCCATCGAGGAGGTGCAGCCAAGGCAGCCCCAGGTGCTTCAGGCTCACTCGCCACCGTCCCCGGGCTCCGTTATCTGCCGGGCGGCAGATAAGAGAAACAGGGGCAGCACCAAGCGGGCCAAGCGCCCTGCGCCTGCTGGCGCCCCCCAGAAAGGGGAGAGTTTGCAGCAGGAGCAGCCCACCAGCTGCGCTCCAGCCACGAAAAGGAAGCTGCTGCCACGCGGAGAAAGGACAGAAAGAAAAGGCCGCAAGCACCCACACCGAGGGAAGCTGCCTGGGGCCAGCGCAGGAGCCAGCAGCAGCGCGCAAGAGGGCGCTGCCAGCGAGCTGCACGTGCACTTGTGCCAATCCATCCAGGCCGTGCACCCGCTGGGGCAGAGGGTGACTGCGGTGGGGCCGGTGCGCCAAACACCCTCTGTGCAGCCCCAAGCCACACGCAGTGCTGGTCCTGCTGCCCTCCAGCCCCAAGGCAGAGGCCCGGACAAGGCAGTGCCGGCACCTGCAGGCAGCACGGCGCGCGAGGAGGACGCTGCCAAGAAGACGGCGCCGAGCCGCCTGCGCCCATCGCCGCGGAGGAGCTCACCGCTGCGGAGGGACCCACCGTCACCGCTGCACCAGCAGCAGCCTCGGCCACAGCGCCCCGTGGACTTGGTGCCCTGCGTGGGGCCCCAGGCGGGTAGCGGTGCGGCACCCACAGCGCTGGAGGAGTCGCTGCCCGTCACACCCGAGCAGCGGCCCGAGCGGGAGCGCATGAAGAAGCTGGCCCGGGAGGAGCGGCAGCGGGCGGCCCGCCAGATGAAGATCGGCCCCGTGCAGTTCCTGGTGCAGCGGGAGGCAGACCTGGCCATAGCCGACCAGTACGGCTACCCGTAACCCTGCGCTCCTCGCCAGCCCCGCAGCAACAGGCAGCAGCGGCAGCGTCCCAGGGGCACCAGCAGCGGCCCCATCCCTCCCCTCCAGAACCGAGCCGTCCTCCAGAGTCATCACCGCAGTGGGACGGGACGCTGTCTGGGCGCTCCACTGTTGTGGGATGGGAATTTTAGGATTAGTGTTGTTTCTGTTCCTCGTTCTTTTCTAGGATAGGTTATTAAATGCTTTGTGTTCCCTTTGCTGTACACCTCTGCCTGCAGTCATTTGTGCCGTGTCACAGCCCCCCGTGCCCACCTCCGGGGCAGGATGGGGCACCGCAGGTGGCCGTGTCCCTCAGCTGCCACCAGCAGCCCCAGCCCTCCTCTCTCCCTACAGTCCTTTGTGCAGCGGGACGCAGAGGGCGTTTCGCACAGCTCGCCTGCGCTGCCCGTGCCGGTACCGTGAATTGCTGTGGGGATGGGCACCAGGCAGGGCACGGGCGGGTGGAGGGGAATCGCATCGGGTCACTGTGGCCAGAAGAGCCTCCGGGAGCGGCAGCAGGGGCAGCTCCGACGGAGGGGGGAAGCAGGGGCAGCTGGGCCTGCTGTGCAGATGGACAGACAGGCATAAAGATACCTCCCGTGGCATCATGGCTCCTCTGCCTTAGTTTGGGTCCTGGCCGTCTTGTCTTCAGACAGGCACTCAGCCAAGCCTGTACACCCAGAGCAGCCTTTTGCAGTCGGCGGCCGGTCACGAGTGGTGTCCCCCAGGGCTCGGCACTGGGGCCGCTCCTATGGAACACCTTCATCAGTGATCTTGGCGAGGGGACCGAGTGCACCCTCAGTAAGTTCACAGACAGCACCGAGTTGGGAGGGAGTGCTGACCTGCTGGAGGGGAGAAAGGCGCTGCAGAGGGAGCTGGACAGACTGGGTTGTTAGCATGGCCGGGCTGCAGTTGGATTGGACGACCTTGAAGGTCTTTTGTGAAGGGGGGTTGTGGAGTCTCCTTCTCTGGAGATATTCCAGACCCGCCTGGACGCCTACCTGTGCGACCTGCTGTAGGGAACCTGCTTTGGCAGGGGGGTTGGACTCGATGATCTCTGGAGGTCCCTTCCAACCCCTAGAGTCTGGGATTCTGGGATTCTGGGATTCCCACCTGAGCAATTCCATGATTCCATGATTCAGTGATCCCATATGCATCCCAAGTCCATCCCATATCCAGAGCCCATCGCACAAATATCCAATTTCCCGATATCCCATCCCGTATCCATCACATATCCATGCCCCCACACCCCCCAATCCCACATCCAACGCCCCAATCCCACATCCCAATCTCAGATCCTAAATCCCACGTCCCAACCCCACTTCCAAATCTGGTTCCCAGCCCCTCATCCCAAACCCATCTCCCACCTGTCAATCCCAATCCCTCATCCCTAATCCCAATCCCGATCCCCATCCCAATCCCACATCCCATCCCCTGTAACAACAGCACGCCCCCCGAGCCCATCCCCCGCCGCCGCTCCGGCCCGCCCCCGGCCTCTCATTGGTCAGCGGCAGCGCCGCCGGCTCCGATTGGCTGAGGCGCAGCGCGCGGGAGCGGCCGTTGGCAGCCGGCTCGGGGCCGCCCGGCTCTCCCCTCAGCCGGCACCGCTGCCGCAGGCCGGGCCGCCCCGCACGGCAGCGCCGGAGCTGTTCGGGCAGCACCGAGACGGAACCGCGGCACGGCGGGAGCGGTGCTGAGGACGGCGGTGCCGGAGGTGTGCGGGAGAACGGCTCCGGGCCGGGTCCGGGTCCGGGGAGAGGAACCGTGCGCGGCCCGAAGCGCCCCGGCCTGCCCTCCGGCGAGGGATGCGGGGATTTGGGGCGGCTGAAGGACTCTGGGCCCCCACCGCCGCAGCGCTGCTGGCCGCATCCGGGCCGTGCCCCCGAGGCGTCCAGCGCTGCTCCCGGTGCCCCCCGGGGCTGAGGTGGTCTGTGGGTGTAGGGGGCAGTGGGGGAGATATGGTGGGGCTGTGGGAGTTGAGGGGGCTGTAGGGGGGCTGTAGGTAATGCGGGGCTGTGGGGGGCAGTGGGATGGATCTAGGGGTGGATATTGGGGGATGTGGGGTTGTAGTGGGCTGTGGGGGGATACCAAGGGATATGAGGAAATGGGTAGCTGTGAGGGGAGTGTGGGGTCTGTCCGGGGCTGTCAGGGGGTATGGGGAGATAGGTAGCTGATGTGGGAATATAGAGGATTGTGGGGGTGTGGGGGGGCTATGTGGGGGGGAGAGATGTGGGGCTATAGGGGGCTTTGGGGGGGCTATAGAGGGATGTAGAGCTGTGTGGGGCTTACAGGAGGATATGGGGCTGTAAGGTGCCAGGGGGGCTATAGGGGTGGAGGTAGGGGTATGTGGGGCCATGGGGAGCTTTATTGTGGCTATAGGGGGGGATATGGGGCTATAGAAAGTTGTGTGGAACTGCAGAGGTGGTATAGGGGGATATGGGAGAGAGGGGGCTCTGGGGAGGATATAGGGGACTGTGGAGGGGATGTAGGGCTGATTCTGGGCTGTGGGGGCTATAGGGGACCATGGGGCTATATAGCTGGGGTGCTGTGGGGTGATGTGGGGCTGTAGGGGGCTGTGGGGGGAGCTATACGGTTCTAAGCGGGGGCTGTTGGGTGCTCTGGGTGGGCTATAGGAGGGCTATGGGGGATATTTGTCTCTAGGGGGCTGTGGGTGGGCGATAGTAGGTTTGTAGTGGGGTATGGGTCTGTAGGGGTTGTATGGGGGATATGGTTCTATGGGGGGCTGTGTGAGGCTATAGGGGGAGATATGAGGCTATAGAGTGGGCTATGAGGGCATGTGGGGCTAGAAGACTCTCCCTCTCTTCCCCCTTCCCTTTCCCCCTCCTTTCCCCCCTTCCATAGCAGGGTGGGTGAAATGCTAGTCATGAAATTTAAATTAGAATTGAAATTGTATTGGAATGGAATAGGATTGCTTTGTGGTCTTCAATGTGAACCGTGCTTTCTCCTTGGGCTTCAGGTACAGATACTGTTGAAGAATGACTTTGGAGAAGGTTTCAGCACCCAGTCTCCGGATCAGGAAGAAAGAAGAAGGTTGCTGTAGGACTTACTCACGAGTCGAGCTGCTGCTGAACCTCCCCTTCCAAGAAGCCAGCAGGTGAGGACGTTGTGCATCTCAGCCTTTCCTCACTGCGAGGTAGCAGCGATTCGGTCTGTGCTTTGCGGTGATTCTCCCCCAGCACTTGTGCTCGTGTCTGAGCAGCAGGCGTCCGCTAACGTTGTCTGCTGGCTTTAGGCTGGGCAGGCCCGGGAAGCACTGCCTGCAGCAGCAGCAGCTGAGCTGTGTGTGCCAGAGGAAGGAACGCGGCGCCTGGAGGAGCAGGAGGAGGAGAGCCTGCGTGAGTGTGCATGTTGTGCAGGGCCGTTCCTCACTGACTGCCACGGAGACGTTTTGGGGCACTGCAGAGCCTGCTGGTGCGGAGGAGGTAAAGCGGTGTTGATCTGTGATGCCGTTTGATCGGTGTGCGTGCAGAATTCCCCCGTGTGTGTAGTTGTCAGTGTTTGTGGCCCTGGTTTGGTTCAAAGCTGTCAGACCTCCGTGCGTCTTTGCTCCCCGTGCAGCCGGTTCTGAAGAGCTCTTCCATTGTGGAGAAGGCTGCGGGTTGAGTTCAGCGTCTCCTGATGTGTCCCACAGATCCGGGGCTTTCAAGAAGTCGCTTACGTGAAGAGCTTAGGACGGTGAATTTTCCTAGACAGAGCGCTTGTCTCACGGAAGCTCTTAAGCCCAAGGTTTGTTCTGCAGGTCCCCGTGGTGGCCCCGGCATCCAACAGCCCAGAGCTCGTCGCTGGGGAGAGAGTGCGTATTGCGTTGTGAAGGGAGAGCTGGAGGAGGGCTTTGAACAGGAATGAAAGCAGCTGGTAAGAGAAGAGGTGTGTGTTGTGAGAGCAAGGGCTGTCCATCTCTGTGTGCTAACAGGAAATGCAGGCAGAGCTCTTTGCTCTCTGTTCTTTCTTGCAAGGCTGCGGCCCTTGAAAGCGCGCTGTGGATGGGCAGCACGATGAGAACCCAAGGGTGGCACCAGGAGATGCAGCGCAGCCCTGTCCAGCAGCGAGGTGCATTTCTTCGTCTTGCTGATTCTTCTACCTGATGGTTATTCTGCTGTTCTTCAGTAGCCCGACTCTTGGGTACATGGGCATCTACGTGACGCACCTTTATAACCATACTCTTTGTTCGGGCGGCAATGTCCTTCCACAGGTCAGCAGCCCAAATAGGTTTACCTTTCCGTTGCCAGTTGTTTTGCTCCCACTGTTGTAACCATCCCCGTGGAGCATTTGCCACCATCCATGAGTCGGTATAAAGACGAAGCATTGGCCACCTCTCCCGTTCAGCAACATCTAAGGCCAGCTGGACAGCCTTTACCTCTGCCAACTGACTTGACTCTCCTCTTCCTTTCTCAGAAACTTCCCTCTTAGTGCTTGACCAATCCAACGCTTGGTGAATGCTGCTTCACAATGATAGGAAGAGCCGACATCGAAGGATCACAGAGCGACGTCGCTATGAACGCTTGGCCGCCACAAGCCAGTTATCCCTGCGGTAACTTTTCTGACACCTCCTGCTTCAAGCCCCGAAAGTCAGAAGGACCCGGCGGGGCCTCCCACATATTCTGCACCTCCCGTGTCTCTTTACAGGCAAGAGTCAAGCTCAACAGGGTTTCTTAGGTGTTCAGGAGTTTCAGGTGTTCACTCTAGCTCTTCCTCTGTTACTCACAGCCTAAGGCAGCAAAGGAGTTCCCTTGCTCTGTAGGGATGGTTCCTGTGCAAGGGCATGGTTGTATCTGTTCTAGATGCTGAAGGGGATGGTTATGTGACTGCAATTATGGAGTTGGCTTTTTACTGGCAATTGCACCCCGCTAACGTGCAGCTCTTTCTGACACAGGCAGGAGACGGGCAGCGGGACTGCAGCTCCTCTGGCAGTTTAGCAGCTGAGCTGGGAAGTAGAAGATGTGGATTGGAAAGAACTCAGCTATGGGACGTTCCCTTTTCTTCCCCTAGCTGTCCCCTTGCCTCAGCCTGGATTCCCCTTGCATTCCTGTAGGTGCCCCTTCCGTCCCCCTGGCCGCCCCGCGCCCACCCACAACTCCCTCAGAGCCCCAATACCCCCTCAGTATTTCCCATCCAAGACCCTGTAGCCACCCCACAGAGCCCCATAGCCGGTCAAGGACCTTCTCAGACCTGGTACACCTTCGCCATAGCTGGCTCCAAACCTCTCAGAACCACATACTCCCAAACAGCACCACTTTTCCCCTACTGGGCTCCCACTGAACCCCCATATTTCCTCCCTCGGACATGATTTATCCTCCAGGACCTCCTCAGACTCAGTACCTATCCCCTACAGCCAACCTAGGACCTCTTCGATCGCCACAGTCCCAAACAGCAACCCTTATCGTTGCACTGGTCTCCCACTGAACCTCCCTAATTTCCTCCCTCAGACATCCCTTTCCCATTCCAGCCCCTGCCCTACTCCTCGCGCCCCCCCCCCTCAAGAGTCTCACAGACCCCCCATAGTCCCTGACAGGACCCCCTTCACCATCCCAAAATCCCCACAGCCCACTTCAACCCTTTATTCTTCCAAATCCCATCCAGCAGCACGGTGCTGGGGCAGGAGCGGCTGCTGCAGGAGGGAAATGCAGTGCTGGATAAGCTGTAGGGCACAGATGTGGGGGAAAGTGTTGTGGGGGGCATTTGTGGACATGGGTGCCCGGGATCGTATGAGGGTTTGAGGAGGATATGGGGCACAGGCTGCAGGAGCAGAGTGCTACGCAGGAGATGGCAACGTGTGAGGTAAAGGTGGGACTTGTGGGTGCGGGGACGTGGGGTGGCATGGGGACGTAGGGGGTGCGGGGGCATGTGGGGAGCGGTTTGGGGTGAGAATGGGGGATGTGGGGCGGTGTTGGAGTGCGTGTATTGGTTTCTTCCTGAGAGGGGATTGGGGTTCCGTGTGGCCCAAAGGTGGAGCCCTGATCCATCAGCCCACATGACCCCATAAGCCCATATAGCTCTGCGTGACCCCAAGGCTCCACATGACCCATTACCCTGTGAGCACTGCAAGCCCAGAGGAGGCTGTGGACAGTGATGGGTCTGTGATTGGGTCGTTCAGGTGGTACTGTAGGGTGGCTCTGGGGCCGCTGTAGAACAGCGTGCTCTATCTGCCCATGACCTTCATCTTGCCCACATCTTGGGGGGAAAGATGGGGGTCAATGAGGCTATGGGGGAGGTCCGATGATGAGAGCAGAATGACCACCAGCTGCCCCACAGCAGCCCCAGAGCCATCCTGGAGCAGCCCCAGAACAGCCCCATCACTGCCCACGGCCCGTGGCCAGCAGCAGTTCCAGCACCAGCGGTGTGTTGGGTCAAGGCAGCTCCGAGGTGTGGCTGTGCCCCACAGCTGCCACAAAGTGCCCCTGTAGCCCTCCCGTAGGCATCCTTTCCCTGCCCCAGCACCCCGTACGGCTTCTCCAGGTGCCAGCAGATCCCCCCAGTGCCCGTGGGCTGCGCAAGAAACGCTCTCATGGCTGATGTTCCATCAGGCACAGCTCTGGGTGCAGCAGCAAAGCTCGTTGGCTCTTGCTGTGGCGTTCCTGCACTCTCCCTCCTCGTGGCGAGGGAGAAAAGGCGCAGCTGCTCGGTGAGCTCCTTCTGCTCCTGGAGCTCTCCTCCCGGGGCAGTCCCTGCTCTCCTGCTCCCTCTTGGCCGGGGACTGCAGGCTCTCAGTCTCCGGCACGCATGCGCTGTGCTGCTTTTCCAGAGGAGCTCTCTGGCCACCCTGTTCCTTTCGGGTGCTTGTGTGCCTTTGTGTGCAGACAGGCAGGCAGGATTTCTTCCAGCTGTTGCATTTGCTCCGTCCTGCAGCTGTGCCTTCTCTCGTGTGCAGCCTCCACCTTAGCCTGGTCAGAACGGCCTGGCCCTGCCGTGCTCTTCTCAGCATCTGTCTGCTGAACAACAGCACAGCTGTCACACTGACCCCACCTTGTGCCATCCCTGCAGATGTTAGAGTCTTTGCTCATCTCCAAAGTGTCACAGGTCAGAGGGTTTCCAGCAGCACCCAGCTGACACACAGAGCCGTGCTGAGCACGGCAGGGTGCAGCTTCTTCTTGCAGAGTCGCATAGCGGTGGCTGACCGTGCAAAAGGGGAATCCCACCGCTGCTGCTCTGCATCTCTTCTTCTCTGCTCCTTCTGCCCCGCCATGCATTCCTTCCTCCTCGTGCTGCGCTGCCAGCACAGTTCTTTGTCCATTTCTCGGGGCCGTTGCAGCAACTGCTGCAAGTCCTGCTGCTGGAGCAATTTCTTCCCCGCCGCCAGCTCCGTTCCCAGATGCACTGTCCCTGCAGCTCCAACAGCCCCAGTCTGGGACGCCTTTCTGTAAGGAGTTCTGTTCTTGGTTCTGCAGCTGGCTTGGAATTCTTCTCCCACTGTCCCCGAAAAAAGAAAAGCTGATTTGCTTCAGTCCACCCCAGCTGCATTCCTGGTTCCAGTCTCCCTCATTGGCACGCAGCACCGCAGCAGCCAAGCTCCAGTCCCTTCCCCAGTCTCAGTGGCATCCGTTTCTTCTGTTTCCTTGTTGTTTGTTTGCTTAGAGAAACGAAAGGCACCAGTCCACCCAAGCCTGTGTCTGGTATTTCCCTCCAGCAGCATTCATGTCCTGGCCCCTGTGGGCAGTTCCCTGTTCTCGCAAGTGAGGCGTATGGCTGCAGCCCACCCCATGTCTTCTTTGGGGCAGCTGTGGGGCAGCCCCACCCGAGGAGGGGATGCCTTTTCACCACACACAGCTGGTTCTGTGGCCACATGGGTCAGGACACGGGGTGGTGGGTCAGCTGGGGGTCCTGCAGGGGGACAGAATGATGGGGTTATGCGGGGTCAGATGGGGTGTCACAGAGTTACGGGGACGCGGGGGGTTCTGGGTCACAGTGATGGTGTCAGGTGGGCTGGTAGGGTCAGAAAAAGGTGGCATGGAGTTCGGGGCCACATGGGGTTCTATGGTCGGGGTGAGGTGGGGGCAGGGATCGCAGAGGTCTGGGGCCCCATGGCATTGGGTTGCTGTGTGGGGGGGGCAGGTAGGGTCAGGGAGTCAGAGGGTGATGTGGGGCTGTGGTTCACACAGGGCTGTGGGTCACGTGCAGCCATGGGGTCACGCACATACAGGGTTATGTGTTCATCTTGGGTTATGGTTCATGTGGGTTATGGCTCAGGACCCCACCTTTGGGCCACAGGGACCCCCAGTCCCCTCTCAGGAAGAAACAAACGCACTCCAGCACCACCCTGCACCTCCCCTTTTTCCCTCAGACTTCTCCCCACATGCCCCCATTCCCTCCATGTCCCCCTACCACAGCGTAGCCCACTGTCCCACCTGCAGCCCACATCTTGCCTTCTGCACAGCTCCTGCAGGCTGTGTGCCCATATCCTCCCATGTCCCTGCATCCCCCACACGCCCACAAAGTGCCCCACAGCTCCTCCAGGACCTCCTCAGACTCAGTACCCGTCCCCCACAGCCAACCTAGGACCTCTTAGATCGCCACAGTCCCCAACAGCACCCCTTTTCCTTGCACTGGTCTCCCACTGAACCTCCCTAATTTCCTCCCTTGCACATCCCTTTCCCATTCCAGCCCTCCTCCCACCCCCCCTTCTCCCAAGAGTCTCACAGACCCCCTATAGTCCCTGACAGGACCCCCTTCACCATCCCAAAATCCCCACAGCCCACCTGGGCCCTCTTCAACCCTGTATCCTTTCAGATCCCATACAGCACGGTGTCTTATCCACCCCGTGTCCCTGTATCCCACTGCAGAGCCCCATGGCTCTTTCAGGATCTTCTCCCACCCAGTACAGCTCCCCCACAGCCAGCCTGGGACTTCTCAGAGGACCGCAGTCCCCAGCAGCACCCCATGACCCCTACTGTGCTCCCATTGAACCCCCCTATTTGCTCCCTCAGACCTCTCCAACCCCCTACATGCTCTCCCTGGGATCTCAGATCCCCACAATCCCTGACAGGACCCGCATCATCATCCCAGGAGTTTGAACGGCGGCCGGGGAAGGTGGCCTTTTTGTGCCCCTTTTGGGGAGAGGGAAGGGAAATGACCCAATGAAGACAATGAGAGAGAACAAATTGACTACAGATGGCAAAAAACGTAAGATAGTAATAAGAGAGTTACAACTGATAACTGAAAGGGGAGAGAGAGGAGGGCTCCGACTGCTGCTGGCTGTGCTGCCGGGACCCAGAAGGGCCGCTCAGCCCATCAGCCGGCATCGGAGATCACTGTCACGGTTTTGTGATGTTTGCTATTGGTATTCCACGTCATCACATCCTGTGGAGCACAGAGAAGAAGAACTACACGTCCCAGAGGACCTCACGGTCGCAGGGGAAAATACATCGCGGAAGGGACACTTGCTTTCTCTGCCTCACTGCCTGGCAGCGGGTGTGGGTGTGCTTCCAAGCCGCGCGCCTTCAATTTCAAAGCAGGCTTCTCGGTCTTCAGAAACCTCTCTCTCTCTCCTATTTTACTTGATTTGTTAGCTTCAATTTTCAATGAAACTGTATTATATTGTGTTACCTTGCATTCCGACATCATAGTTAGTAAAATAAGTTTTCCTCCTTAGATCGTTGCTGCTTCTCTGTTTGTTTCCTTGAGCCCAGCTCCCATCTCCTTACCCCTTTCCTTTTTCGCTTCCCATTTTTGGGGTCAGGGGGCCCACGGGCCTTCTGCCCCCCTGTCACAGACGTAGGCTGATCTAGATAACTCCGTGACAATCACGTAGGGAAAAGCAGAGGTTCCTGGCAACAGGAGATTGCTGGGAGAGTCGGAACTCACCCCAGAGTGCTGGAGAGCGCAGGGCCGGGCAACAGCTCAGCTCGTGGTGTGTCCCCACAGCCCGGCACGGCCCTGAGGCGGGCACTGCCAGCACTGCCCAGCACTTGTTGTCACCACAGTGGGGGCTCTGGGGGACGTGCAGCCCCCACAGAACCTGTAGGTGCAGTCCGGGATGCAGAGGGTGCAGCGGGTGCCCTTATGGCAGTGGGGTGCTGTGGGGAGAAGGGGACACTGAGGACAAGGTCCTTCCAGGTCCTCGGTCCCTTTTTGGGTGCCAGGATCCCACCCAGAATTCTGGGTGTTCCCCTTGGAATGTTGGGTTCTCTGCCTGTGTTCCTGTGTTCCCCGGGCACTCGATGGGCCCCGTGTCCCACCCCACCACCCTTCTGAAGCCCATCGGATCGCTACTTACTTGTGGAATGTTCTGTTGACGTGTAAGGGCGAATGGGAAAGGTAGGAAAAGAAAACTTGTGAAGTTTAAGTGATGTGAGAACTTGCAATAAACGATTTGGATCCTTCACGTCTGAGTCCGTGCATCAGACGCAGCAGCACAAGGCTCCTGAGGGGGTTTGGATGAGCAGGATGGGGCTGCAGGAAGAGGAGGAGCACTGGTTAGAGAAGTTGTCCTTCTGGAAGGGTTCCGCAGCCCTCCAACCATCCCTGCATTTCTCCTTCATCCGTTTCTCCTTCCATCCTTCCTCATCCATTTCTCCATTCCTTTAAGCCTCTTCACCCACTTCTCCATCTCTTCGTGCATCCATTTCTTCCTCCTTCCCTCACTCCCTGCTTCAACCATTTCTCAATCCCTTTCTCAGTTCATCACCTCTCTTTCCATTCCTCCATTGCTCCCTATCCCCATGCCACCCTCATCCCAACCCCACCTCCAGACGCCATAACTGTGCTTTCCATCCCATCCCCAGCCCTAGGCCATCCCGTCCCCATTCAGCCCCCCCGCCCCTCATTTCCAGACCCCAAAACTACACCCCCAGCCCTCAATCCCCATTCCCCACTCACAGCACTTTGTCCCCCCATTCTCAGGATGGACGCAGATCCTGCAGAGCTGTTCCTGCATCTTTGTCACAGCGCTGTCACCACCGAGGGCCACGTGCACCCCCAGGAGCAGCACCATCCATCACTATCCCCCGCAGAGGGGACATTGGTGGATCAGCAAGGTGGGGACGCTTCCTTGGTCTTGGAAATGAGCTGGAGTGGACGTGGGTTAGGGAGATCCTGGGATCCCTGAGTTCACAACCCAAATATGGGGTCTTGGCAGGATGGGGAGATCCAAGACACCCATTATGGGAACTGGGGTCTGGAAGTATGAAGGGGATATCCCAGACAGCTGTCAGGATAGCTGTCCCAGCAGGGCTGTTGGTGCATGATGCTGCAGGCACGCTCCTTGCCATCTGCACACGCACGGGCTGGCCTTACACTGCCAGGCACATCATCTCGCTTGGGCACTGCAGGTCCTCACATGACGCTGTGCAGACACAACAGGGCCAATCCTGGATGACTGTGCAGCTCACTCCCGCTTTGCAGTGGAGGTTTGACAGGAAAGTCAGGAGACACAGCTGGGACGGCCGTGCAACGGCGTGCAAATGGTACCAGGGTGACAAGGGACGTGTTGGCAGGACAGAGGGACACCAGCACAGCTGTCACGGTGGCAGATGGAGGGGACAAGAGAAACCCCAGCGGACCCAGAGGGACACTGGATGTCCCTGCAGAAAGGCTGCAAGGTTCTGAAAGGCTCAAAAAGAAAGCAAAGGAAAGTTTAGGTGAATTTTGGGGTTGGAAAAGCCTGTTTTGGGGTCAGAAATGAAAAGCACGAGATGCAATGAAATGATGGATGGATTTTGGGGCTGGAAATGCCAGATTTGGGTTGGAAATCTGCATGGACATAGGGGTTGGAAAGGTCAGCTTTGGAGTTGGAAGTTGAAAGCTAGGATGGACTGGGGATGGGTGACATATCGTGAACTGATGTCGCAGATGAAAAGCAAGAGGTGAAGAGGAAGTGTGCACAGATTTTGGGGTTGGAAATGCCAATTTTGGAGTTGGAAGTGTACAGCAAGACAAAGATTTCATGGATATTGGGGTTGGAAATGCCAGATATGGAGCTTGAGGTGGAAAGCAAGGGAAAGGTTGGATGGATTTGAAGGTTGAAAATGCTGGTTTGGGACTGGAGATGAAAAGCAGGAGGTAAAAGGGAAGAGTGCAGGAACTTAGGGGTTGGAAATGTCAGCTTTGCAGGTGGAAAGCAAGTAAAGGGGAGATGGATTTGGTGGTGGAAAATTCCAGATTGGAGGTGGGAGATGAAAAGGAAGAGCAAAGAGTGCCCAGATTTTGGGGTTGGAAATGCCCGATTTGGATTTGGAGGGGTAACGGAAGTGTTGCTGTGAAAGCGTGGATGGATTTGGAGCCTGGAAATGCCAATTTTGGGGGTTGGAGACAAAACCTGGGACTGGGGAGAGGGTGGAGAAGGAGGATCCCCTGGGAATACGGTTGGAGAGGAAGGGGCTTGGATTTCAGTGCCAAAGCATTCAGGCCCGGTTCTGGCCCAATGGGACACACAGCATCGCAGAACGACCCTTCCCTGATGGGAACAAGGCCAGGAAGCGCCATCTTCACAACTGATCAGAGGGGAGTTGTCAATGGTTTACGGGCTGGTTCGGCCCGGTTCTGTGACTAGCGGTGCAGAGGGATTTGTGAATCCGCGCCTCCGGAAAGGGGAATCGGGGGACACCAAAATAGTGAAAAACAGCAGCAACGACCGGAGGAGAAACAAATTAATTTACTACATATGATATTGGAATGCAAGAGAACACACTGTAATACTATATAATCAGAATCAAAGCTAATAAATCCAATATAATGAGAGTGTCCAAAGGGTGGAAAGGCCTCACCGTAACGCCGAGGTGAGACGCGCAGTCAGGTGGAGCAGCAGGAAGGAGAGCCGAAGGAAAAGGGATGTCAGATGGCCTACTGAGGCCTTATATGTATTCCCCCTAAGCAGGAATGATACCAGCACAGCAAACAGTCTTCTGGGGAGTGTAGCAGTTCTTCTCCAGTGCCCGGAGAATTAACTCTTTAACTCCCAGTGCACTGCATGGTGTTATGATGTGGAATACCGATAACCACAAATCCTAAAACCATGACATTCCACCCCTTATTCCACATCACTACATCGTGCTTAATATATACAAACAAAACACAATAATTCACAAGCATTAAACACACACACACACAAACCTATACATATACATGGAATTACTGGCTGCCCTCCCCCAGCATCAAATTCCCTTGTGGTACACATTGAGCATCCCCATCTTTCTGCATCAGCCACCAAGTGCACCCAGGTCCCTGGGCAAAAACAGCTCCACAGGGAGGTTGGCATTTTCCAGAGTCCCAAACTGCTTTTCCCAACATGTTCTTTACCTGTACTACAGGAACCTTATTTCCCTCTACTGTATGTAGGGAGCTGGTAGGACCATCGCAACTGATAGATCCTCGAGTGTTGACCAACCAGGTGGCTTCTGCCAAACGCTTCTCCCAGTGCTTAAATGTTCTGCCACCCATGGTTTCAACATGCTTTTTAACTACCCATTGTAGTGTTCGATCTTAGCAGAAGCTGGTGCGTGATAGGGGATATGATAAATATTTCTCAAGACCTGGCATGGTGTTTCGAGCAGTAGTATGGGGTACTGCATAAGTTTCAAGCCACCAAGTCATTGCCTTGTATCATGTCTTGCTTGTATCAGAAACAGCGTTGCCGGCAGGAACAGGGCAGTGATTGTCCCCCCGTACTCAGCACTGGTGAGGCTGCATCTCGAGTGCTGTGTCCAGTTTTGGGCCCCTCACTGCAAGAAAGACATCGAGGTCCTGGAGCGTGTCCAGAGGAGGGCAACCAAGCCAGTGAGGGGTCTGGAGCACAGGCCTTATGAGGAGAGGCTGAGGGAGCTGGGATTGTTCAGTCTGGAGAAAAGGAGACTCAGGGGAGACCTTACTGCTCTCTATAGCTACCTGAAGGGAGGCTGTAGTGAGCTGGGGGTCGGCCTCTTCTCCCGTGTAACAGTGATAGGACTAGAGGGAATGGCCTCAAGCTGCACCAGCAGAGATTCAGGCTGGCCACTAGGAAATACTACTTTTCCAGAAGGGTGGTCAGGCACTGGAATGGGCTGCCCAGGGAGGTGGTGGAGTCGCCGACCCTGGGGGTGTTCAAGGAACGTTTGCACGTTGTGCTGAGGGACGTGGTTTAGTGAGAACTATTGGTGATGGGTGGATGGTTGGACTGGATGATCTCGTAGGTGTTTCCAACCTTGGTGATTCGAGGATTCTGTGATCTCCAGACCCCTCGTCATCAAACTGGCAGGAGGAGCTCACCCTGACCAACATCAGGCAGTACTACTTTGTCTGCAGATTATCACCTGCCTCATCTCTTCAACCACAGCGGTGCTATGATGAGCAAACCTTGCTATCTACCAATGTGACGTCAAAATCTTCCCTTCCCACCCTTCCCTTCCCTGCACATGAAGCAGCAATCTGCTGGTCATCAGAGGGCTTATTTTGCCATCAGAAGCTGACTGCGGTCATCTGAAGGCTTTGGTGGTTCCCGGAGGGCTCCATTGATTGTCAGAGGTGTTCATTAACCGTCAGAAGGCTTCACTGATCAAGAGGGGGTGTCACTGGTCATCAGAGGGCTTCATTGGTCATCGGGAGACTTGAGGTGTCCACGGGAGTGGATACGCAGACCTTGTTTTGGGGGATTGGGGTAGGGGGTAGGGGCACTGATGGAAGAGGACTAAAGCAGACCCAAAGGAGGGACAAGGGGTTGCAATAAGAGGGGGGATAAAAGGAGGGCGACGTGATCACACTGTGTCCATGCAGAGGTGGATCAAAGGGTGAAGTGTTTGGGAGGAATTGTATGGAGGAGCTGAGAGAGAGCAGAGGGAGGGTATTGGGGCTGCTTGGCAGCATGAGGAGCTCCATCCTTTAGGACTTTGGAGCAGATGATGCGAGAGGGTGGGGAAGCCTGTGGTGCACGTGGTGGGGAAATCCGTCTGGTGCAGGACGTGGTGTGCATGGCATGGAACAGGGGAAGCCTCCCAGCACTTTGAGGTGGCCACTGCCAGGCAGGGACAGGTCCAAGCAGTCCCTGCTGAGCATGTGAACAAGGACACAGACACACAGAGTGTAGCTTTGCTGAGGGGTTTATTGATCATCAGAGGACGTCATTGATCATCAGGGTCTTCACTGGTCATCAGAGGGCAACATAGGTCATCAGAGGGCAGCACTGGTCATCAGAGGACGTCAGAGGGCATCACCGGCAAGGAGGAGGCTTGTTCCTGCAGGGTTTGTCCCCAAGGACTTAGGGCAGGAGAAGCACTGGCAGCAGCCAAGAGACCCAGGGCAGGACGTGGGTCCCCCGGGGACAGCAGCCACAGGCCCTGCCCCACCTGCATGGTGACTCTGGGCCATCCATTGGGCACTCAGAGCCTGCCCTCTGCAGATCCTTTCCTCTGCACAGCCCCATAGAGCGCAAGGGAAGGGCAGGAGGTGACAGCGCCCAGGCCCCCCTGGAACAGGCCATGGGCAGTCCCCTCCGTACCATCAACTCCCAGCCCCTGATGCCCGGTCCTCAGGGCTCTGGAGACACCCAGGGTCCCCCAAGTGCCCTGTGGGATTGTAGGTGTCCCTGTGCCGCTCACCTAGACATGTAGATCCAGGGCCACACGTCTCACACGTGGGGGATTCTCCTCTCTTCTGCTGAGCACGTCCTGGGGAGAAAGGGGGTATTAGGGACACGCCAAGGGTACTGAGACCATGGGATACGCTGGGGGCAGTAAGACACACTGGGACAGCCTGAAGGTGCAGGGACCCGTTGTGGGCACTAGAACACTGTGGCCAAGGCATGGTCCTGCATCCTGCTCAGCCCCAACTGCCCCCCATTGCCTCCTTCCCCCGCCCATTGCCCGCCCACATCAGGAGGGAGGCCAACAGCGGCCTTGGGGCCCCAGGGGTGTCCCCAAGTCCCAGGGGAACGGAGAGAACAGCAACACATCCCAGCCCCATCCTCGCCCCAGGGTCACCCCTCAACTCACATGTCCAGGAAGGGCAACAACAACAGGTGGCGGCTCCTGGGGAAGAAGAGCCGTGGGGCAGCCATGAGGGAACTGTGAGACTGGGGATCACAGGGTGACCCCATCCAAGCCGCCTGGTTGGTCCCAGGGCTGCCCCACCCCCATGGCTGCCAAGGTCTGTGTGCGCCTCTGCCCATGGAGAAGCCCAGGGTTGGGGTTGGACACAGGGACAGGGCAGGGGTTAGGGGAGCCCAAAGGGAGGGGAATAGGGGTGCCAAGAGACTTGGGGGTGCCAAATAGAGAGAAACGGGGATTTCAAAGGGAGGAGCATGGGGGAAAATGAAACACGGGGGGTTGGGGACCTAAAGAGATGAGAGTTGTGTTTCCAAAGAAAGGAGATCTGTTGGTGCCAAAAGGATGGGATATGGGGACCCAAAGAGAGGGCATTTGGAGCCGCAAAGAGAAGGGATTTGGGGGACCCAAAGAAAAGATGAGTAGGGTGCAAATGGGAGAAATTTGGATGCGCCAAATTGAGGGGTGGCCTCTGCCAGGTGCGGACAGACCCCACCCGCCCCTGCAGAGCTCCCTGCAGGGCCACCCTTGGGCGCAATCAGCGTGGCTGCCCGGGCACTCACCACAGCAACTTCCGAGTCCGGCACTTGCACAAGTGGCTGTGGGGAGAGGAGTAGGAGAGAGAGTGAGAGAGACGCTTGCATCTGGGACCCCCACGGCCAATCACCTCCAGCCCCAGCCCACATCCCCCACGCATGCTTCACCTGAGCTTCCGCTGTGCAGCACAGGGCGGCGAGGAGCATCACGAGGCTGAACACAGCTGCCTTCATCTTCCTCTGTGCTCTGGGAGCTGGGTGAGGCTGCAGGAGGCAAGGTCTGCATTTATCCTCCCGGAGCCCCTCCCACTTCCCAAATGCCCTTGGGCTTGGCAGACTCCCCTGGCATGGACTGAACCCGGCATGCAGCCATCCCCTGCCCTGGCCCCAGGGAACAGGAGGAAGCCAGGGATCAGAGGAAGAACACTGAGTGCTGGGATCCCGATGGCACTGAGCCCAAAGTCCCCAGGTCCCAGCACTCAGCACAGCCCGGCCTTTCTGTCCCCCAGGACCACCCAGAGATGACGCCTTGCCCATATCAGGGCTTTGTCCAAGGACTCATCCCTGAGTTCTGTCCTGTCCTGTGAGGCAGCAAGGTGTGAGGCTGATCCTTTGGGGAACTGGGACACAGCATTTGGGGACACTGGGAGGTGAGAGGGTAATAGGGACATGGGCAGTGAGGAAATCATGGAGATATTTGGAAGGCAAGGGGACGCAAGGTTATGAAGACATGAAGATATAGGGACATCATGGGGACATGAGTATATCATGGCAGTACGGAGACATCATGGAGATATGGGGAAATGGGGACATGCAGCCAAATGGGAACTACTTGGTGACAGGAGCCTGGAAGCCATTCCATGGTTCTGTGTGGGCAGTGAGGACAGGTGGGTGACAGGGACACAGACGTAGGGAGGTTGGCAGTGTTCGCCTTTGTTGTCATGCAGGATCTCAGGAGGCTGCAGGTACCTGAATAAAAATTGGCTGAAGGTACGTGAATAGGTTCTGGAGTCACTGGGCTGTGTGCCTGAGCTGCAGCAGAACAAAGGTGTCCTACGGGTTTTGTTCCCGTGGTGATCCAGCCTCCTGTCGTGGCTTCAAAGATAGCCACTCGTTTTATCCGGATGAAAGGAAAGAAAGAATAGAGCACTGATAAATGGCTTAGAACTGCAAACAACTCCAGGATTCTTCAAGGAAACATGATATGCCGATTGGAAGTGCTTCATCTGACAGAACAGTCAGCTGGTCACAGCTTTCACGGGGTATTTCCCATCAAGGGGAGAGCTGCTGTGGGTCACCTCTGAACAGAAGACTTGAATGTTTCCTTTGGAAATTGCCCAGAGAGCAGCCAGCTGGAAGAGTTTCCTTTGGGCTGATTCTACTCTGTGCAGTATTTGTCAGAGCTGATCAGTGCTGCCTAATTCACCATATTTAAATGTAACGTGGCATTATCGCTACTCTGGGGTTCTCTTGGAAAGAGCCAACAAACTGTCCGTGCTGCCATCACTGAGGACTCTTGACTGAGGTGAGGTACAGACTGTCTTTGAGATGAATGCAAAGCAGGTGGAGGACACTCGATAGTAGTTTCACGGTAAAGGTTCTCCTCAGGAAAGCCCCTTGTCCGGTTTGATGACATCTAAAAAGAAATACTCAGCCTTTTGTAGCAGTCAAACACTGAACAAGTGAAACGTGATGAGGTCGGAGTTCTCAGGCTGCTCAGCCAGCAGCCTCCCCTGCAGCGATCTCCCCCTCCTGGCATCACTGAGGTTAGGAATGACCTCTCAGGTCACGCAACTGTTACCTCGGAGCCGTCAAGTCCCCCGCTAAACCCGTATCTGTGGCGTGTCACCCGACCCGTGCTGTGTCACCCTGCTGGGCGCTGAACTTGTGCTGCTGGGGAACAGATGCAGGGTCTTCCATGGCACGGCACGTCCTCGGTTGGGCTGGATGACCTCCGAGGTCTTCTCCTGCCTAGATGATTCTGGGATTCTGGGACATTCCGATTCTGTCATGACAGTCGGATTCTCGGATTTTATGTTCTTTCTAGGATTATGGATTTTTAGGGTTCTAGAGTTGCAGGAGGGCAGAAATTCCAGCACGCAGGATTCTTGCTTTGTAGGGTTCTGGGTTTCTGCTCTTCTTTGGTTTGTAGGACGGTAGGACTCTGGGTTTCTTAGATGTCTGGATTTCAATGGGTCGCTGCGCCCCCTGGGGGCCGCCTTTGTACCTGCGGGGTGCGGCCCCACTGTTCCGGGCTCTGCCCCGCTGCGTCAGAGCGCTGCCGCCGTGAGGAGGGCAATGGTGCCCGGCAGCTGCTCCCTGAGGTGATTCTTTGCTTCTGCATGGAATGTGTCTGCCCGGAGCATGGCACCTCGCAACAAGGAGGCGCATTTCGGTGATACCAGTTAGGTCATAGGCAGCAGGTTGCAAATGAGCGTGTGATTGGATTGTTACAACTGGTAAGAGGTGATGAGAGCCACTGTCTTGCTGCCAAAGCTGAGAGGGATGGTTTTAATGGATGTTCGCGTTTCCTTAGGTCTTCTATACTAACACTTCTGTTGATGAAGACATGGCATCTATGCTGCTCAACATCCTGTTCCCGATAAGCCAGAAGCTTATTCCGAGAAGGTGGAAAAGTTTGATTTAATTTCCGAGGCACTGATATGCAGCACCAGCTCCACGCTTTTTAGAGACCAAGTAGGGTTAAAGAGAACTTCTTGTCCCGTGTTTTCAGTGATGTCAGAACCCGTGTGGAGTCAGCTGATTTTTGAACTGGAGTGTCATGCTGGGATGGACTTTGGAGCTGCTCCAGGAGGATCTGAAGGGTACTGAGCAAAATATGGTGAGGGTATAGCAACATTTGCATTGAATGAATGTGATCTAACTGTTGCTGGAGTTCGCTTCCAGGATGTTCTTTACTAATCTGAGAGGCTGTTGTGCATTTGGTGCAGTTTTCAGTTCTACTTCCTATCGAAATGGTGCCTCTGCTTTGCCCGGTCAGAGTTGGAATCAGCTGCTCTTTATCTTCATCTTTTATACCCCATTTCTGCCTAGAAAAGGCAGTCGTGTTTTGTAATGCTACCACAGATAGACTTCACGTCTCCATTATAACTGGTGTTGGCATGGACCCATGGCCACCACGTGGTACACAGATTCCATGTGCCTCGTGTGTCAATCATAAACTCAAATAGTCTCAAACAAAAAGTCTGTGCCTGTAAAGCCCCCAGTACAATGTACAGTTGTCAGTGTGATAAACGTGTAATTATTCAAGCAGTCTCCATTTAGTTCTGTTCTTTCATAACAATTATTACTTTAGTTCTCTGTTTTGAAGGAATCGGTGTAAACTGTTTCAATTCCAGTGAATCACTGATAAGGAGACCCATTAATTACCCAGCAGCCAATTTGTATTTTCTCCCCTAGAATGGTGCAGAGTGCAGCCATCCAAAGAGAGGCGCTCCGACCCCACTTGTCCTTTAAGCAGGCTTCAATCCCATGGAAAACCGGAGTAGCCATGTTTAGGTCTATTATGCTTTTTGGCATCCCAGTGCTTGCAGTGTCTCTTAGCAGTGCATGGACCCAAGGGTCTCGTGCTTTGACCGTATGATTTAAACATAATCCCTATTCGCCTGTGCCAAATAGCCCACTGGTTTTATGGTTTTGACCCCTATTAAAAAAAAAATATATATTATTATTTAATCAATATTGTAAGAAAAATATTGCAATTAGAATGTTTTGCAATTTATATATTAACTATAATGTGTATTTTGTGAGATTCACAAAGCTCAGAATGACTTGTGTTGGAAGGGACTCCATGGATCACCAAGTTCCAACCCCCTGCCACAGGGAGGTCCACCGACCTCCAGCAGTAAGAGCTGCTTCAAAAGTAATGCCTCTTCTTTCATTACACTAGGCCGTAAGACCAGAGGCGGACGTTGGAGGTATGGCTGTAGAGGTTGAACCTTCCCACCAACATCCCATTCCATGCTGCCGTATTTCATAAATTACACTTTAATTGATTATTACACTTGGCTCCTCATGCTGTAGATGAGGGGTTTCACTGCTGGAGGCTCCACTGAGTACAGAACTGCCACCATCAGGTCCGTGGATGGGGAGGAGGTGGAGGGGGGCTTCAGGTAGGCAAAAAAGCCAGCGCTGAGAAGCAGGGAGACCACGGCCAGGTGAGGGAGGCACGTAGAGGAGGCTTTGTGCTGTCCCTGCTGAGAGGGCACTCGCACTTGGTAGAAAAGTGTTTCCGTAACTTAGAAACCCTGCTCGAATGGCAACAGAGCATCTCCAAAGGCACCAGGTGTGCCTCTGTATGCCGGAGGACGACAGGAATCCTTCCGCTGCCTCTCTTGCCAGCGTCTGTTGCATCCCCACTGCCTCCACGGTGCCTGCTGGCATCTCGTCTGCCTGCAGACACCACGATATAACACGTAGGTTATGGGAGAGTCATCGCTGAGCAACATTTGTGTGGGCTCCAGCAGAAAGAGTGCAGTGTGATGCATGGCAGGAACGGCGCAGGGCTGACTGCCTCTTGCGCCCAGCACCCAGACTCTGTTGAGCTGAGTTCAGCCCGTATGACGCGTGACAAGTTCCTGTGCCATTTGCCAAGTAAACCACAGTGACTGCGGATAATAAGATTTCAACCTTGCGAGGTGTGCATCTGCCTGCGAACACACAGGTGTTTGTGTATTAAGCAGACATGAAACTTTTCTTACTGATTCATGAAAAGTTAGGCTTGCGTTCTTTCATAAAGTAATTCAGTAAGTGAACTGGCTCGCTGTGGAAGAACTCTCCAGAATACTCCTGCGTGCCCTGGTTTCAGCTCAGTGCCCACCACACACCGGGGTTTGGTTGCTGTGAGCAATGGGTGCCCGCCCGGGGCCAGGCCGGGCCGCTCGGCAGGGCAGAGCCGCTGCCATGATGGCGCGGGGCAGGGGGCGGCCGCGGGGCAGGCTGGGCCGGGCTGCGGGTTGGACACGCCTGGAAGAGGAGATCCCCTCTCGGTGCTGGTGACCTAACAGAGCTCCGAGCGACACGGGCTGATGTCACAATGCAATGCGCCGCATAGCAAGGACAGCTTCCCTGGGGCAGCGGCAGTGCCGGCACTTCCCTGCAAGGCCTGGGCGCTGCTGGAGCACTGCTCAGGGGCTCCGTGCTTCTGTGTCCAGGAGTCAGGTCAGGGGCAGCAAGGCTGCACTGCGCGAGCCTCGCTGACGCGTGGAGAAGCAGGGGCACCTTGCAGATAGCTATTGGTTGAGGAACCAGGGTGGGCATTCTTAGTTCTGAGCTGAGGGCCGTCGGCAAGCGACATGGAAGGCTGCAGGACTGTGGCCATCAGCTCGGAGCTCGTCTACACGTTCCCGACGCTCCTGCATCTCTCCTCCAAAGGTAAGGCTTCCCGGACCCCCTTCCCAAGGCATCGCACGGGGCTGTTAGCTGTCAAAAGCTGCAGCTCCTGCTCTCTGCAGTTGGCTGGACGTGGCCGGGGGCTGCTGCGAGAGCCCCACCCAGGGGTCCCGCTGGGCTCTGGGGCCATGTGGCAGCCAGGTCCCGATGGTAGAGCTGCCCAGAGCCCCATGCCTTCCTTTTGGTGTGGTCAGTCCCCCGTGACAGGGCAGTCCAAGGCCAGGTTTCCCTGGGAGATGGCATTTCCATAGGTTCCAGCTCTGGGAGGAAAGACATCCCATGTCCCAGTGGCTTCCTATGTCCCCCATTCCCCTGGGGGCTCTGAATAAGGCTGAAATCAGAGCACAGCCCAGCTCTGTAGCCATGGTGGTGTTTATCTGGGGTGTTTGCATCTGCCTGTATCAATCATTGTCTGGGTGAGGAGCTTGCCAAGAGGTGAAGAGGCTGGCCTGGAGCCTGACGTGAACTTTCTTTCTTTTGCAGAGATTGTGGCGGTCTGGGATGCTGTGTCTGATTACATCCTTGAACAGATGAAGCTGGACAAGGTGGGCTGGTGTTCTGGTTCCCCTCGCCCTGGAGAGGGGTTCAGTCCTGCCCAAAGTTTGGGCCCCGCAGAGCGATCCCTCCCTGAGCACACTCCCAGCAGCACACTGAGCCCAAGCCAGGTGCCCAGAGCAGCTTGTTGGCCAACTGGGAGGGAAACCCAAAGCCAGAGCTGCCCTGAGCAAATTTTGGCACACGTGGGGGCTTCACTCTGCCCTGTGGTCAGAACGGGGAGAGCAAAAGAAGAAATGGTTTTGTTTTTCTGGCCCTGTGCCAAGAATAATCCTTGGGAATGGGTGCCGAGCTTAACCCCTCTGCTGTAAATCCCCGGGCTCTTCCCTAGCCAGGAGATGTTGGGAAATACTGTGCGGAGGTGATAGTATTGCAGGGACCACAGATTTTTCCAAAGCTTTCCAGAGAGCCCCGTCTCACCCCGCTGCCCTTTGGGAGTGGGGATCGCAGAGAGCAGTGACCCCATGCTCCTGGTGTTCATGGCTTTTGCTGCCCCTAAAGTACAAGCTCGTCATCCTTTCTGTCATTTCCCTGTGCAGGGAGTCCTGGTTCCGGGACTCGGGGTCTTTGCTGCGGTCCGAGAGCAATTCCACAGCAAAGACGTGGCGGTTTCGGTTCGGAGACCCGTCTTCCAGCTTGACATCGGGGTGCTGTGGCTGCAGGACCTCCAGTCTCCCAACGATATCATCCCTGGTGAGAAGGCAGCAGCCACTTTCCCCTTCCCGCCCCGTGTCCGGCCGGCTGTGCTCTCCCTGCTCTTTGGAAACGGCTGGGAGCGGCAGAGCATTGTCTGCAAAGCTCGGGGTGCAGCACGAGTTCCTGCAAAAGGAACCACAGCCCAAGAGCTGTTTCTCTAAAGGACCTTTTCTGTGGGACTTGGTTATGAATGTTGCATGGGAATGTGGCTTGCTGTGGCAGTGAGGGTCTTCCCTCTCCTTGCAGACGATGTCAAGATTGAGCAGCTGAACTACCGGCAGCTCTCGCGAGCCTCCGCCGTCCCGCTGCACGAGGTGCGGCGCTGCGTGCAAGAGACCGTCCTCTTGTACTGTCACCTCCTGAGGAGCAAGGCACGCGTCTTATTCTCCTTCAAGAACATCGGTGTCATGACGTGCCAGGATGACTTCCTGTGCATGAGGTTCCTGCACAGCTGCATCGCAACGCTGGAGAGCAATGCCAGCGTAATTGCAGTGCTCCACAGTGTAAGTTGAGGAGGTTTTGGGGGTGCGCCATCAGGTCACCGCTGGCCAGCCTGGCTGTGGCAGGCCAGTCCAATGCCTTTCCCCGTGCTTGCCCCCACGGCTTTCTCCCCTGGGAAAGAGATCTCCTGGATCTCTGCCCCTGCAGAAAGCCTGGCAGTGCTCTTGCACGGCCTCAGTATTTTGCCATCCAGCTCCTTCAGAGCAGAACAAAGCTCCGATGGTCACGGAGGGGGCTTTGGTGGCGAGCAGCTCTCTCTTGGCACGGGAGCCAGGCTTGCTTCCTGTCAGCAAGAGCCGTGACAAAACGGCCTTGGCAAGCCTTCAGCGGGTCTGTGTCCCTTTGCAGAGAATGTGGCCGGAACATTCTGCTGACCTGGGGCCAGAGACCACCGCTCACGGGATCCACATGTTCCCAAGGTGAGTGCATTTCCTCTGTAGCACTTGGCTGGCCAGGAGACAGGCTTCCTTCCCACCTCCTCCTTTGGAACGCGGCCTGCTGGGTCTCCGTGCTCAGCAGCCAGTCAGGGAGAAATCGTGGCAAGTGTGGCTCCTGGTTCACTACTGCTGCCTTTTGGCTGTGTGTGCCTCCTCCTGGAGTGGTGGGGAATCACGGTTGCATTCCTGGCGCCCAACTTGTCCTGATTCCCATCAGAGAGAACGGACTGCACGTGGAGAGGAATCTGGGCTACGTGTGATGGTTTGGCATGGCCGGGAAGGAAAAGGGTGCCGGGCTTTGCATAACACAGAGATAAATACCGCTGACCAGCTGCGGGGGCTAGCAGGCCGTCCTTCTTCAAGGGTTGTCACTCTTTGTTTCCAGGTTTCAGCTCACTGTGAAAATGAGCAGAGCAGAGGCTGCCGCAGAAAGAAAAGCTGCAGTACAGCGGAAGATGAGTAGAGGTGAGGGAACGGGTCCCAGCTGCAGGGAGGCGGGCCCTGTCCTGTGCCAGCTGACTGCATCGTGATTCACATGCTGTGCCCATGGGGCTGCTCTGAAGAGCTTCTTCCTTTCTTGGTTGCAGGGGGCCCTGCGGGCAGGCTGCTGCAGAGGCAGAGCACACTTCCCCCCTCCATGCTGCTGCGATGTGTGCCAGGATCAAGGCAGCAAGATGAGGCGAAGAAGCCTTCTGCCAGGTGAGAGCCTTGGGCGAAAAGAAGGAGATGCGTGTGCTCATGGAGGAGCGGCCTCCCCTTTGGACCTGCCAGCTCTCGGCACTCAGAAAGGCACCTGACACACGTGTGTCCCAGTGGGGGCCGTTCCCTCCAGGGATGGCAAGCGGGCAGCATGATTGCCTGAGGCAGACACACCAGCTTCATGTTCCACCCCGGTCCCTGATCCCTGGGGGAGCTGAACGCTGGTTCCTATTGATCGCAGAAGCTCTTTTCCCTTCAGGGGTCTCTCCACATTGCACCGGAGCCCATCTTTATGGCTGTGGGAGCTCGGGGGAGACCAAGGTGCCCCGGGCTCCTGCAGACTCCTCTTGTGTCTGTTTGCAGCGTGCTCCCACCGTGTGCAGGCAGCTCCCGTGGGACGAAGAAGGCGGGACAGAAGGAAGTGTCTACTCCTGCACTCCCTGCGACAGAGGACTCCAAGAGAGTGCTGCAGGTACCGTGCTGCTTGAGACTGCACAAATGATAGAATCATAGGATCATAGAAAAGCTTGGGCTGGAAGGGACCGTTCAGATCAGCGAGTTGCAATCCCCTGCTGTAGGCAGGGACACCTGTCTCTAGACCAGGTTGCTCTAAGCCCGATCCAGCCTGGCCTGGAGTGCTTCCATGGGCAGGGAAGCAAAAGCCCCTGTGCGTGCAGTGATCTGGAGCACAGCCCTTCAGGTGCCATCATTTCACATTTCTGTCTGCTCCTTCAGCTCCTCTGCGCTAGATGCAGGGTGCTGCGCACCTTCCCTGTCTCTTCTCGCCTCCTGGCCTGCCACCTGCCACAGCACACACTGATTTGCAGCAGGGGCTGTGAGAGTGGAACACGACCTCTGCGGCACGTTTTCCACAAGTTGTGGATCCTGGCCTGGCTCTGGGGCCGCTGGTCCTTCAGGGCCAAAGCAGTGCTGACAGGCCAGCAGAGGCGAGGAGCAGGAGCATGGAGCTGAAGGAAGGCCCCGGGGGCTGAGGCTGATCCTGTATGCTGCCGTGTTTCTGCAGGAGCTCCGGGAAGTGTCTGCACCATGGGATGAAGCAGACAGCACGTGGCCCGTGTACCAGCCACAAATAGAGCAGCAGCGGGCACAAAGGGCAGCGTTGGAAGGCTGGAGTGCAGAGGAGGACCGGCATCCACTGCAGGTACCGTCAGGGATCGACCTGCTGACAGCAGCCGCCATCCTCTGAGCCAGGATGCGAGCTCAGCAGGGCTCAGGGGCTGGGAGCAGGACGGGCACCATGTGGCATGGCAGGGGCTGGCCTGCTGGCCTCCCTGGGAGGAGAGCTCGGCACCAGCCGTGCAGGGAGAGGGGTGGCGGGCAGCCGTGGGCTGGCAGGGCCGAGTCTCCTGCTTGCCAGGGCCTGCTGCAGGGCCCTTGACAGAGGGCCTCTGGGAAACTGCCCCGTGCTCCCAGCCTGTTTGCTGACGCTGTCTCCTCTTTGGCAGCGGTTCGCCAGGGCAAGTGTGTGGGCTCCGCATCCTCCAGCCCAGCCCAGGGAACAGCGAGTGGGGAGGAGGTGGAGGAAGGATGTGGATCCTCCGCCCGCAAGTAAAATGGGAACAGCGACCAAGCTGGCACTGCATGCCGAGTAAGTGTGTGCGGGCTCTGTTGGCTGCTGGAGGCACTCGAGCAGCTGTAACAATGCTTTAGCTCAGGGACAGGCACGGCCCAGGCCAAGAAGTGCTGGCGGGGTGCAAGGGTGGGGACACGCGGCAGCACGGGGGTGCGGGGCTGGGCTCAGGGAGAGGCAGAGGGGGCTCAGCAGAGCCTGAGGGATGACTTTCTCCTCCTGTTGCAGCCTCCTTTCCCCACGAGAGGCTCAGGTGCTCCGAAGGTTGGAGCCGTACATCCACCAGCGAGAGGCTTTTGCCGGCACAGCGGAAAGAAACCGGCAGAAGCTGGAGCTGAAGCGGCAGCTCCCCTGGTAAGCTCCATAGGCAGCAGATCCTGAGAGCCGGGCTGGAGCCCAGCCTGCGCTGCTTGCCTGCGCTCAGCCCGTAACGCTCCGTGCACTGTTCTTTTCACCTCCCCAGTGCTCGATGCTCGTACCGCTCCAGAGGGGAAGCAAACAGTGGCAACAGTGGTGACCTCAGTGGAGCTGTTGGCACAGGGGCTGGGAAGCTGTCCAGATTTCCATCTGTGAATGGAAAATCATAGAAGCAAAGGCTTGTAGAATGGCCTGGGTAGCAAAGGACCTCGCAGATCGTCTAGTTTCAATCCCCCGGCTATGTGCAAGGTCACCAACCACCCGACCAGGCTGCCCAGAGCCACATCCAGCTTGGCCTTGAATGCCTCCAGAGATGGGACATCCACCACCTCTTGGCAAGCTGTTTCCGTGCGTCACCACCCTCCGAGTGAAGAACTCCTCCAAATATCTAACCAAATTCAACCCCCCTTTCACAGTTTAAACCCATTCCCCCTTGTCTTATCACTGTCCAGCCTCGTTAACAGCGGTTCCCCATCCAGTTTATATCCTCCCTTCAAGAACTGGAAGGCCACAATGAGGTCTCCCCGGAGCCTTCTCCTCTCCAAACTAAACAAGCCCCAGTTCCCTTCACCTTTCTTCAAAGGAGAGGTGCTCCAGCCCTCTGATCATCTTAGTGGCCCTCCTCTGGACTCGATCCAAGAGCTCTGCATCCTTCTTGTACTGGGGGCCCCAGGCCTGGACGCAGTAATCCCAATAAAAATAACATTGGCATTTCCAGCCAGTGCGGTAGTGTCGTGTCTGTCGCCGTAAACAAACATGAGGAAGCTGGAGCTGTGCTTTGAGAAAGGCATTGGGGCGGCAATGAGAGCTGTTCCCAAGGCCTGGTAGTCTCGTGCTCTCCAAGAGCGGGTTCCTGGGACGGCAGTCATCTCTGCTGGCCGTGCACGTTTCCTGTGCAGAAGTCGTGGGTCACCTCGTATCCCCATAGCTCCCTCCCAGCAACAGAAATGCCGTGGCAGAACCACAGGGGAGCTCGGTGGGGACGAGGAACAGGCAGGGGCACAGGGAATACGAGGACATCTGAAAGGCCCTCCTGGAAGTGGATGCTCCTGGAAGAGATGCTTGGACACATGTGAGATGAGGAGGTGATCCAAGACAGCCAGCACGGCTTCACCAAGGGCAGATGGTGCCTGACCCATCTGGTGGCCTTCTACGGTGACGGCACTGGTGGTCCAAGGAGGGCCACCTGATGTCGTCTACCTGGACTTGTGTGATGCCTTTGGCATGGTCCCTCACCATCTCCTTCTCAGCTGGAGAGAGATGGATTTCAAGAGCGGACTGTTCAGTGGATAGAGAATTGGCTGGATGGTGGAAGCCAGAGGCTTGTTGTCAGTGGCTCCACATCCAGGTGGAGGTCGGTCACCCACGGTGTCCCCCAGGGGTCCATCTGCGGACTGGTGCTCTTTGTCATCTTTATCAACGACTTAGGCTGTGCGACTGAGAGTACCCTCAGCAAGTTTGCTGATGATGCTCAGCTGAGTGACGCAGTCAACACAATAGGACGAAGGCTCCATCCAGAAGGACCCGGGTGGGCTTGGAAAGTGGGCCCACGAGAACCTAACGAGGTTCAATAAGCCAAGTGCAAGATGTTGCACTTGGGTCGGAGCAACTCTAGATATGAAATGTAAGATCATAGAATCCTAGAACCATAGAATCGTATTAGCAAAGAACCATAGAATCGTGGAATCGTAGAATCTTAGAATCGTGGAATCACAGAATGGGCTGTGTTGAAAAGGACCTTGGAGATCATCTGGTTTCAACCTCCCTGCTATGTGCAGGGTCGCCAGGCACTAGACCAGGCTGCCCAGAGCCGCATCCAGCCTGGCCTTGAAAGCATCCAGGGGCATCCACAACCGCCTTGGCAACCTGTTCCAGTGCATCACCACCCTCTGAGTGAAAAACATCCTCTTATTATCTAACCCAAATCTCCCCTCTCTAGATTTAAACCCATTCCCCCTTGTCCTATCACTGCCCACCCTCATAGAAAGCTGTTCTCTCTCCTGTTTCTGTGCTCCCTTCCAGTACTGGAAGGCCACAATGAGGTCTCCCAGGAGCCTTCTCGTCTCCAAGCTAAGCAAGCCCACTTCCCTCCACCCTTCTTCAGACAAGAGGTGCTTCAGCCCTCTGACAGAGTTGTTTTTCCCCCCACCGTGATTTATGTCATGGATGGTCTCATACCATTTGATAAAGAGCCAGCGCTTCTGTTTCTTACTGCACCTTCATGGAATACTGGCATCCTAATTGACCTAATGAATTCTTTCCAGCAGCTTTTCAACAGTTCCACTCTCTTCTAGTTCTGATGGACAAAACCCTCACAGAACTGCTACAAATACACCCAAGTGTGACAGATCCACTGTGATGTCTGAGTACCCGAGGGGCAGACCCAGAGAACTCCCCACTCCTTCCAGGACACACAAGTCCACAAAACAAACTGGTGCTTGTGTTCAAGCCTTTGGGAACTTCCTTAGTTATCACCTCGAAGACACTCGGGCCAAAACCGGTCTGGAGTGCTTCCAGACACCTTTTACCTGACAGCTTTTCTAGGAAGTGACGGTAACCTTCAGAGTTACAGCCGTACAAGGGGATGAATTCAGAAGCATGACTGCACCTGTGCCAGTCTGCACTGAGCTGGAATAGATGCTATTAGCCCAAAAAGCGCTGCCAAAATCACAAAGCAGTGTCCTAAGCTACAAAAGATGACCGGGTGGGATGAGATTTTGGGGGGCAGGTTTGTACATCCCTCAAAGAAACAGTATCTTACAGAGACCCTCAGAAGATGCATTTTGAGATTCGCAGTGCAAAACAGAAATCTGCTTAGGTTGATGTTATTCTATGAACGCACGAGGGGATACGAGCAGCTTGTTCTGTTCAGCTTACAGAAGAGTATCAGGCTTCACACAGACTACCATATGGAGAAACTGGTGAAGTGAAAAATTTCATTTATTTAATTCCCAGTGTCTGTGAAAACGTTTGTGCGAATGACAACACAGGAGGCTGTGCCTTAGGAGCATTTGGAAACGCTTTCATACTGCGTTACCTGAACACGGGCACAGGTTGACCAAAGAGGTTGCAGTCTCTCCATCCTCGGAGCGCTCAGAAAGCCCTCTGGTTACACAGTGCCGGGCAACCATCTGAAAGGGGCCTCACACGGAACAGGGCTTGGGCCACTTGGATCCACAGCTTCCTTGCAATCTCAGCCACTCTGGATCCTGTGACACAAGTTTTGCTTTCACACATAAGTGTAACAGGGCTCATCGATACTCCCACGTTTGCTTGCGGTAACACACAAAGTACCACTGTTTTGTTCTCTTCACTCGACTGGGAGGCCACTGCCCAGGGTGGTGCGGCTTCCAGACCCTCCGATGCCTGAATGGAAATGAGTGTGTGAACACTCCTGTCGAAAGAGGAGGAAGGGGAGGACAGCAGGCTCCAGAGAGACCCAGGGTTGGGGGAGCCAAGCAGGTAACAGCCCAGAGCCTGGGCACGGCATCTGAGGGGACCCAGAGCCCAGACCCACCACTCCAGAAGCCGTGGCTGCGTCTGTGCCCACGGATGGGTATTCACGACTATGCACAGACCACTGTTGTAGTTGCAGTGTGTGTGAAGGTGCGACTGCCGCCTGGAGATGGTCTGCGTGTGATCAGCTGCATCCGTGTGTGCACACGGGTGAGTTTGTGCGAGGTATCGGTGTTGTGTGCACACGTGTATTTGCTTCTTTGCACAAACGTTTGGGAAATTCTGTGGGAAGATTTTCTGTCTGCTGATGCAACAGAAACTGCGCTTGGTCTTAGGGCTGAGGGACCTTTCTCCTGAGCCTCTTTGTATGGGTAAAGTGCATCAGGATGCCTGGTTCCCTCTGCATCCGCACAGGGCCTCAAGCTGGCAGTGTTAGTAGCAGACCAAGCAGGCTGTGATGCCCATGAGGTGATTCCACACAATCTGTGCTGTGCAGCGTGGGAAGCAGAGCCAGCTGGGTTGGGATCACTGCTGCTAATCTCACTGGGTTTGATGGCAGTGGCAGGTGCTCAGAAAGGCTAGGGGGAAATTTCCAAGAACACCAGAGGTTTCCATCCTGTTTTCTAGATGCAGCTGAAAGTCCTTCCTAGAGGGTAACAGGAATCCCTTTCCACCTTCCCTTCCTTTTGCATTCTGGTCTCCCACTGAATCCCAAAGTAACCGCAGAGCCCTTGTTTGTCTAAGGATATCTTATGGATTTGTCACAATCCTTACATGTGACACCACTTGAGGCAATCTTTCCATTTACAAGGCTCCAGTCACTGCCCACTCTGGGTACACGATGCCCCTGGAGAACTTCTGTACTCTCCTGAAAACTCTACATACTTCCCGTGGAAATTTTCCGTTGCCCTATCACATATGGAACCGGGACGGGGGTGAGCCTCAGTGACCATTTGTATGGGAACTGTTGAACCATGGCCTGAACCTCTGATTGACCACCTGAGGCGAGCACTGAGTTGGCCGTAGGAGCACAGGTGGAGGCAATTCAGCTGTGTGTCCGGAAGGGGTAAAGCCTGGCTGCACCTCTCCTAGAGCCCATTGAAGGGCTGACTGCCATTGGGAAGGGTCTCTTCCTGGAGGTGGCTCCTCCTGGAGTTTTCCCTGCCAGCCTACCCCGGTGAACATTTTTCATTTATTTCTGATTATCCCTCCTAACCACACCACTCTCTTTTTGTTGATTATACGGCATTCGGCGCTGTAACCTGAAAGCAACAGGTTACTCCTAAATCCATCCTCAGTCTCTTACAGCTCACAGTACAGCAGTGACCATTTTTGCCATAATCTATGGGGCAGCTGTGCTTTTGGGGTGCAGCTGACCAGCCTCATTCTTGGCACCGGCTGAGGAAGAAGAGCCAAGGTGTCAGGCCGGGCACTGTAGAGATTCAGTTTAATTAAGCAGGTACTAAGGGACGTGACCTGGTGTTTGACACAGCCTCAGGTCTTAACAGAGCAGCTTCATTCCTCCACCGCATTTGAGAAACGGTATAACTCTTCAGGCTTCCCTCTGTTCTCGGTGTAAGCACAAGTCATTGCTCAGAGGCAGAATTTCCTCACTGTCCCTTAGGGAAGAGTCAGTCTGCTCAGCCCATCAGGCTTGTTACTCCCTGCCCCGTGGCACCCCTTGCTCAGCTGGAGGCTGGCTGCAGCCCCCGGTCGCTCTGGGGAAGAACCAGGGCTGTGCAGGTTCAGTGTCCAACTCCTCTCTCTCAGCTCAGCTCCAAGGAGCAGAAGGAAAGGGCCGCAGTGAGGCTTCTCATTCATGTGGCTGAGCAGGGGCTCCCAACTTGCAGGAAGGACACAAAGGATGTGATGATGATACGAAGTTTTTGCTGATGATCCGAAGTTGGGTGGACTGACTGACACGCCTGAAGGCTGTGCTGCCATTCGGCAAGACCTGGACAGGCTGGAGAGCTGGGCAGTAAGAAACAGGATGATGTTTAACAAAAGCAAGTGTAGAGTCTTGCACCTAGGGAGGAATAATTGCATGCAGTAGTACAGGCTGGGGGATGACCTGCTGGAGAGGAGCTCTGCAGAGAGGGACCTGGGCGTCCTGGTGGATGCCAGGTTGGCCATGAGCCAGCAGTGTGCCCTCGTGGCTAAAAGGGCCAATGGCATGCTGGGGTGTATAAAAAAGAGCGTTGACAGCAGGTCAAGGGAGGTGATCCTCCCCCTCTACTCTGCCCTGGTAAGGCCTCATCTGGAGTACTGTGTCCAGTTCTGGGCTCCGCGGTATAAAAAAGACAGGGATCTCTTGGAAAGAGTCTAGCGGAGGGCCACAAAGATGGTGAAGGGCCTGGAGCATCTCCCCTATGAGGAATGACTAAGTGAACTGGGTCTGTTTAGCCTTGAGAAAAGTCGGCTGAGAGGGGATTTGATCCAGGTTTATAAATACCTGAGGTGTGGGGGCCATAGTGGTGAGGCTGGACTCTTTTCAGTAGTGCGTGGGGACAGGACAAGGGGAAATGGGATGAAGCTACATCATAGGAAGTTCCGCACGAATGTGCACAAGAACTTCTTTACGGTGAGGGTGACGGAGCACTGGAACAGGCTGCCCAGGGGGGTTGTGGAGTCTCCTTCTCTGGAGATACTCAAGACCCGCCTGGACGCCTACCTGTGCGACCTGCTGTAGGGAACCTGCTTTGGCAGGGGGGTTGGACTCGATGATCTCTGGAGGTCCCTTCCAATCCCTACGATTCTGAGATCCTGGGATTCTGGGATTCTGGGATTCTTTTCCCACCTGAGCAATTCCACGATTCCATGATTCTATGATCCGATATGCATCCCAAGTCCTTCCCATATCCAGAGCCCATCGTACAAATATCCAATTTCCCGATATCCCATCCCGTATCCATCGCATATCCATACCCCCACACCCCCCAATCCCACATCCAACGCCCCAATCCCACATCCCAATCTCAGATCCTAAATCCCACGTCCCAACCCCACTTCCAAATCTGGTTCCCAGCCCCTCATCCCAAACCCATCTCCCACCTGTCAATCCCAATCCCTCATCCCTAATCCCAATCCCGATCCCCATCCCAATCCCACATCCCATCCCCTGTAACAACAGCACGCCCCCCGAGCCCAACCCCCGCCGCCGCTCCGGCCCGCCCCCGGCCTCTCATTGGTCAGCGGCAGCGCCGCCGGCTCCGATTGGCTGAGGCGCAGCGCGCGGGAGCGGCCGTTGGCAGCCGGCTCGGGGCCGCCCGGCTCTCCCCTCAGCCGGCACCGCTGCCGCAGGCCGGGCCGCCCCGCACGGCAGCGCCGGAGCTGTTCGGGCAGCACCGAGACGGAACCGCGGCACGGCGGGAGCGGTGCTGAGGACGGCGGTGCCGGAGGTGTGCGGGAGAACGGCTCCGGGCCGGGGTCGGGGAGAGGAACCGTGCGCGGCCCGAAGCGCCCCGGCCTGCCCTCCGGCGAGGGATGCGGGGATTTGGGGCGGCTGAAGGACTCTGGGCCCCCACCGCCGCAGCGCTGCTGGCCGCATCCGGGCCGTGCCCCCGAGGCGTCCAGCGCTGCTCCCGGTGCCCCCCGGGGCTGAGGTGGTCTGTGGGTGTAGGGGGCAGTGGGGGAGATATGGTGGGGCTGTGGGAGTTGAGGGGGCTGTAGGGGGGCTGTAGGTAATGCGGGGCCGTGGGGGGTTATAGCGTAATATGGGGCTGTAGGGGGCAGTGGGATGGATCTAGGGGTGGATATTGGGGGATATGGGGTTGTAGTGGGCTGTGGGGGGATACCAAGGGATATGAGGAAATGGGTAGCTGTGAGGGGAATGTGGGGACTGTCGGGGGCTGGCGGGGGGTATGGGGAGATAGGTAGCTGATGTGGGAATATAGAGGATTGTGGGGGTGTGGGGGGGCTATGTGGGGGGGAGAGATGTGGGGCTACAGGGGGCTTTGGGGGGGCTATAGAGGGATGTAGAGCTGTGTGGGGCTTACAGGAGGATATGGGGCTGTAAGGTGCCAGGGGGGCTATAGGGGTGGAGGTAGGGGTATGTGGGGCCATGGGGAGCTTTATTGTGGCTATAGGGGGGGATATGGGGCTATAGAAAGTTGTGTGGAACTGCAGAGGTGGTATAGGGGGATATGGGAGAGAGGGGGCTCTGGGGAGGATATAGGGGACTGTGGAGGGGATGTAGGGCTGATTCTGGGCTGTGGGGGCTATAGGGGACCATGGGGCTATATAGCTGGGGGGCTGTGGGGTGATGTGGGGTTGTAGGGGGCTGTGGGGGGAGCTATACGGTTCTAAGGGGGGGCTGTAGGGTGCTCTGGGTGGGCTATAGGAGGGTTATGGGGGATATGTGTCTCTAGGGTTCTGTGGGTGGGCGATAGGAGGGTTGTAGTGGGGTATGGGTCTGTAGGGGGTGTATGGGAGATATGGTTCTATGGGGGGCTGTGTGAGGCTATAGGGGGGGATATGAGGCTATATAGTGTGCTATGAGGGCATGTGGGGCTAGAAGACTCTCCCTCCCTTCCCCCTCCCTTCCCCCCTTCCATAGCAGGGTGGGTGAAATGCTAGTCATGAAATTTAAATTAGAATTGAAATTGTATTGGAATGGAATAGGATTGTTTTGTGGTCTTCAATGTGAACCGTGCTTTCTCCTTGGGCTTCAGGTACAGATACAGTTTAAGAATGACTTTGGAGAAGTTTTCAGCACCCAGTCTCCGGATCAGGAAGAAAGAAGAAGGTTGCTGTAGGACTTACTCACGAGTCGAGCTGCTGCTGAACCTCCCCTTCCAAGAAGCCAGCAGGTGAGGACGTTGTGCATCTCAGCCTTTCCTCACTGCGAGGTAGCGATTCGGTCTGTGCTTTGCGGTGATTCTCCCCCAGCACTTGTGCTCGTGTCTGAGCAGCAGGCGTCCGCTAACGTTGTGTGCTGGCTTTAGGCTGGGCAGGCCCGGGAAGCACTGCCTGCAGCAGCAGCAGCTGAGCTGTGTGTGCCAGAGGAAGGAACGCGGCGCCTGGAGGAGCAGGAGGAGGAGAGCCTGCGTGAGTGTGCGTGTTGTGCAGGGCCGTTCCTCACTGACTGCCACGGAGACGTTTTGGGGCACTGCAGAGCCTGCTGGTGTGGAGGAGGTAAAGCGGTGTTGATCTGTGATGCCGTTTGATCGGTGTGCGTGCAGAATTCCCCCGTGTGTGTAGCTGTCAGTGTTTGTGGCCCTGGTTTGGTTCAAAGCTGTCAGACCTCCGTGCGTCTTTGCTCCCCGTGCAGCCGGTTCTGAAGAGCCCTTCCATTGTGCAGAAGGCTGCGGGTTGAGTTCAGCGTCTCCTGATGTGTCCCACAGATCCGGGGCTTTCAAGAAGTCGCTTACGTGAAGAGCTTAGGACGGTGAATTTTCCCAGACAGAGCGCTTGTCTCACGGAAGCTCTTAAGCCCAAGGTTTGTTTTGCAGGTCCCCGTGGTGGCCCCGGCATCCAACAGCCCAGAGCTCGTCGCTGGGGAGAGAGTGCGTATTGCGTTGTGAAGGGAGAGCTGGAGGAGGGCTTTGAACAGGAATGAAAGCAGCTGGTAAGAGAAGAGGTGTGTGTTGTGAGAGCAAGGGCTGTCCATCTCTGTGTGCTAACAGGAAATGCAGGCAGAGCTCTTTGCTCTCTGTTCTTTCTTGCAAGGCTGCGGCCCTTGAAAGCGCGCTGTGGATGGGCAGCACGATGAGAACCCAAGGGTGGCACCAGGAGATGCAGCGCAGCCCTGTCCAGCAGCGAGGTGCATTTCTTCGTCTTGCTGATTCTTCTACCTGATGGTTATTCTGCTGTTCTTCAGTAGCCCGACTCTTGGGTACATGGGCATCTACGTGACGCACCTTTATAACCGTACTCTTTGTTCGGGCGGCAATGTCCTTCCACAGGTCAGCAGCCCAAATAGGTTTACCATTCCGTTGCCAGTTGTTTTGCTCCCACTGTTGTAACCATCCCCGTGGAGCATTTGCCACCATCCATGTGTCGGTATAAAGATGAAGCATTGGCCACCTCTCCCGTTCAGCAACATCTAAGGCCAGCTGGACAGCCTTTACCTCTGCCAACTGACTTGACTCTCCTCTTCCTTTCTCAGAAACTTCCCTCTTAGTGCTTGACCAATCCAACGCTTGGTGAATGCTGCTTCACAATGATAGGAAGAGCCGACATCGAAGGATCACAGAGCGACGTCGCTATGAACGCTTGGCCGCCGCAAGCCAGTTATCCCTGCGGTAACTTTTCTGACACCTCCTGCTTCAAGCCCCGAAAGTCAGAAGGACCCGGTGGGGCCTCCCACGTATTCTACACCTCCCGTGTCTCTTTACAGGCAAGAGTCAAGCTCAACAGGGTTTCTTAGGTGTTCAGGAGTTTCAGGTGTTCGCTCTAGCTCTTCCTCTGTTACTCACAGCCTAAGGCAGCGAAGGACTTTCCTGGCTCTGTAGGAACGGTTCCTGTGCAAGGGCATGGTTGTCTGTATCTGTTAGAGATGCTGAAGGGGATGGTTATGTGACTGCAATTATGGAGTTGGCTTTTTACTGGCAATTGCACCCCGCTAACGTGCAGCTCTTTCTGACGCAGGCAGGAGACGGGCAGCGGGACTGCAGCTCCTCTGGCAGATTAGCAGCTGAGCAGGGAAGTAGAAGATGTGGATTGGAAAGAAGAACTCAGCTATGGGACGTTCCCTTTTCTTCCCCTAGCTGTCCCCTTGCCTCAGCCTGGATTCCCCTTGCATTCCTGTAGGTGCCCCTTCCGTCCCCTTGGCTGCCCCTCGCCCACCCACAACTCCCTCAGAGCCCCAATACCCCCTCAGTATTTCCCATCCAAGACCCTGTAGCCACCCCACAGAGCCCCATAGCCGGTCAAGGACCTTCTCAGACCTGGTACACCTTTGCCATAGCTGGCCCCAAACCTCACAGAACGACATAGTCCCAAACAGCACCACTTTTCCCCTACTGGGCTCCCACTGAACCCCATATTTCCTCCCTCGGACCTGCCTTATCCTCCAGGACCTCCTCAGACTCAGTACCCGTCCCCCACAGCCAACCTAGGACCTCTTAGATCGCCACAGTCCCCAACAGCATCCCTTATCCTTGCACTGGTCTCCCACTGAACCTCCCTAATTTCCTCCCTTGCACATCCCTTTCCCATTCCAGCCCCTGCCCCCCTCCGCACCCCCGCCCAAGAGTCTCACAGACCCCCCATAGTCCCTGACAGGACCCCCTTCACCATCCCAAAATCCCCACAGCCCACTTCAACCCTTCAGATCCCATCAAGCAGCACGGTGCTGGGGCAGGAGCGGCTGCTGCAGGAGGGAAATGCAGTGCTGGATAAGCTGTAGGGCACAGATGTGGGGGAAAGTGATGTGGGGGGCATTTATGGACATGGGTGCCTGGGAACATGGGAGTGTTTGGGGAGGATATGGGGCACAGGCTGCAGGAGCAGAGTGCTGCGCAGGAGATGACAACGTGTGAGGTAAAGGTGGGACTTGTGGGTGCGGGGACGTGGGGTGGCATGGGGACGTAGGGGGTGCGGGGCATGTGGGGAGCGGTTTGGGGTGAGAATGGGGGATGTGGGGCGGTGTTGGAATGCGTGTATTGGTTTCTTCCTGAGAGGGGATTGGGGTTCCGTGTGGCCCAAAGGTGGAGCCCTGATCCATCAGCCCACATGACCCCATAAGCCCATATAGCTCTGCGTGACCCCAAGGCTCCACATGACCCATTACCCTGTGAGCACCGCAAGCCCAGAGGAGGCTGTGGACAGTGATGGGTCTGTGATTGGGTCGTTCAGGTGGTACTGTAGGGTGGCTCTGGGGCCGCTGTAGAACAGCGTGCTCTATCTGCCCATGACCTTCATCTTGCCCACATCTTGGGGGGAAAGATGGGGGTCAATGAGGCTATGGGGGAGGTCCGATGATGAGAGCAGAATGACCACCAGCTGCCCCACAGCAGCCCCAGAGCCATCCTGGAGCAGCCCCAGAACAGCCCCATCACTACGGCTTCCCCACGTGCCAGCAGATCCCCCCAGTGCCCGTGGGCTGCGCAAGAAACGCTCTCATGGCTGATGTTCCATCAGGCACAGCTCTGGGTGCAGCAGCAAAGCTGGTTGGCTCTTGCTGTGGCGTTCCTGCACTCTCCCTCCTCGTGGCGAGGGAGAAAAGGCGCAGCTGCTCGGTGAGCTCCTTCTGCTCCTGGAGCTCTCCTCCCGGGGCAGTCCCTGCTCTCCTGCTCCCTCTTGGCCGGGGACTGCAGGCTCTCAGTCTCCGGCACGCATGCGCTGTGCTGCTTTTCCAGAGGAGCTCTCTGGCCACCCTGTTCCTTTCGGGTGCTTGTGTGCCTTTGTGTGCAGACAGGCAGGCAGGATTTCTTCCAGCTGTTGCATTTGCTCCGTCCTGCAGCTGTGCCTTCTCTCGTGTGCAGCCTCCACCTTAGCCTGGTCAGAGCGGCCTGGCCCTGCCGTGCTCTGCTCAGCATCTGTCTGCTGAACAACAGCACAGCTGTCACACTGACCCCACCTTGTGCCATCCCTGCAGATGTTAGAGTCTTTGTTCATCTCCAAAGTGTCACAGGTCAGAGGGTTTCCAGCAGCACCCAGCTGACACACAGAGCCGTGCTGAGCACGGCAGGGTGCAGCTTCTTCTTGCAGAGTCGCATAGCGGTGGCTGACCGTGCAAAAGGGGAATCCCACCGCTGCTGCTCTCCATCTCTTCTTCTCTGCTCCTTCTGCCCCGCCATGCATTCCTTCCTCCTCGTGCTGCGCTGCCAGCACAGTTCTTTGTCCATTTCTCGGGGCCGTTGCAGCAACTGCTGCAAGTCCTGCTGCTGGAGCAGTTTCTTCCCCGCCGCCAGCTCCGTTCCCAGATGCACTGTCCCTGCAGCTCCAACAGCCCCAGTCTGGGACGCCTTTCTGTAAGGAGTTCTGTTCTTGGTTCTGCAGCTGGCTTGGATTTCTTCTCCCACTGTCCCCGGGCAGGAGCTGATTTGCTTCAGTCCACCCCAGCTGCATTCCTGGTTCCAGTCTCCCTCATTGGCACGCAGCACCGCAGCAGCCAAGCTTCAGTCCCTTCCCCAGTCTCAGTGGCATCCGTTTCTTCTGTTTCCTTGTTGTTTGTTTGCTTAGAGAAACGAAAGGCACCAGTCCACCCAAGCCTGTGTCTGGTATTTCCCTCCAGCAGCATTCATGTCCTGGCCCCTGTGGGCAGTTCCCTGTTCTCGCAAGTGAGGCGTATGGCTGCAGCCCACCCCATGTCTTCTTTGGGGCAGCTGTGGGGCAGCCCCACCCGAGGAGGGAATGCCTTTTCCCCACACACAGCTGGTCCTGTGGCCACATGGGTCAGGACACGGGGTGGTGGGTCAGCTGGGGTTCCTGCAGGGGGCCAGAGTGATGGGGTTATGCGGGGTCAGATGGGGTGTCACAGAGTTACGGGGATGCAGGGGGTTCTGGGTCACAGTGATGGTGTCAGGTGGGCTGGTAGGGTCAGATAGGGTGGCATGGAGTTCGGGGCCACATGGGGTTCTATGGTCGGGGTGAGGTGGGGGCAGGGATCGCAGAGGTCTGGGGCCCCGTGGCATTGGGTTGCAGTGTGGGGGGGGCAGGTAGGGTCAGGGAGTCAGAGGGTGATGTGGGGCTGTGGTTCACACAGGGCTTTGGGTCACGTGCAGCCACGGGGTCACGCACATACAGGGTTATGTGTTCATCTTGGGTTATGGTTCATGTGGGTTATGGCTCAGGACCCCACCTTTGGGCCACAGGGACCCACAGTCTCGTCTCAGGAAGAAACAAACGCACTCCTGCACCACCCTGCACCTCCCTGTTTTCCCCCAGACTTCTCCCCACATGCCCCCATTCCCTCTATGTCCCCCTACCACAGCGTAGCCCACTGTCCCACCTGCAGCCCACATCTTGCCTTCTGCACAGCTCCTGCAGGCTGTGTGGCAATATCCTCCCATGTCCCTGCATCCCCCACACGCCCACAAAGTGCCCCACAGCTCCTCCAGGACCTCCTCAGACTCAGTACCCGTCCCCCACAGCCAACCTAGAACCTCTTAGATCGCCACAGTCCCCAACAGCACCCCTTTTCCTTGCACTGGTCTCCCACTGAACCTCCCTAATTTTCTTCCTTGCACAATCCTTTCCCATTCCAGCCCCCCCCCCCACCCCCCCCCCACCCCACCCAGAGTCTCACAGACCCCCCATAGACCCTGTCAGGTCCCCCTTCACCATCCCAAAATCCCCACAGCCCACCTGGGCCCTCTTCAACCCTGTATCCTTTCAGATCCCATACAGCACGGTGTCATATCCACCCCGTGTCCCTGTATCCCCCTGCAGAGCCCCGTGGCTCTTTCAGGATCTTCTCCCACCCAGTACAGCTCCCCCACAGCCAGCCTGGGACTTCTCAGAGGACCGCAGTCCCCAGCAGCACCCCATGACCCCTACTGTGCTCCCATTGAACCCCCCTGTTTGCTCCCTCGGACCTCTCCAACCCCCTACATGCTCTCCCTGGGATCTCAGATCCCCACAATCCCTGACAGGACCCACATCATCATCCCAGGAGAGTCTGAAGGGCGGCTAGGGAAGGGGGCCTCTTTGTGCCCCTTTTGGGGAGAGGGAAGGGAAATGACCCAATGAAGACAATGAGAGAGAACAAATTTGACTGCTCTCTCTCTCTCCTATTTTACTTGATTTATTAGATTCTATTTTCAATGAGATTGTATTATATTGTGTTACCTTGCATTCCGACATCATAGTTAGTAAAATAAGTTTTCCTCCTTAGATCGTTGCTGCTTCTCTGTTTGTTTCCTTGAGCCCAGCTCCCATCTCCTTACCCCTTTCCTTTTTCGCTTCCCATTTTTGGGGTCAGGGGGCCCACGGGCCTTCTGCCCCCCTATCACAGACGTAGGCTGATCTAGATAACTCCGTGACAATCACGTAGGGAAAAGCAGAGGTTCCTGGCAACAGGAGATTGCTGGGAGAGTCGGAACTCACCCCAGAGTGCTGGAGAGCGCAGGGCCGGGCAACAGCTCAGCTCGTGGTGTGTCCCCACAGCCCGGCACGGCCCTGAGGCGGGCACTGCCAGCACTGCCCAGCACTTGTTGTCACCACAGTGGGGGCTCTGGGGGACGTGCAGCCCCCACAGAACCTGTAGGTGCAGTCTGGGATGCAGAGAGTGCAGCGGGTGCCCTTATGGCAGTGGGGTGCTGTGGGGAGAAGGGGACACTGAGGACAAGGTCCTTCCAGGTCCTCGGTCCCTTTTTGGGTGCCAGGATCCCACCCAGAATTCTGGGTGTTCCCCTTGGAATGTTGGGTTCTCTGCCTGTGTTCCTGTGTTCCCGGGGCACTCGATGGGCCCCGTGTCCCACCCCACCACCCTTCTGAAGCCCATTGGATCGCTACTCGTACTTTACTCAGTACTCCTCCTCTTCCCTTACTCATCCCTGCTGAGTGCTACTCACCAGCACCCGCCTGGGCTCCAGCTCCCCCACCGTGGTCAACACGTGGACGTCGGCACCGACAACGCTACCAGGGCTGCCCCAGATGAGGACACAGAAGAATGTGGGGTCTTGTTTCCAAAGCAGTGTTCAGCCCAAAGGCAGAGGCAGGAGCCCTGAGAAACCGTGCTGGAGGCGGTCAAAGGTGTGGCCATGGCCCACGCCCAGGGCACAGCAGGCGGTGTTGGAGAGGAAAAACTGCTAGCGGCTCTGATTGGATAAGCGCCCGCATGAACAGTGAAGAGTGTTTGTGGAATGTTCTGTTGACGTGTAAGGGCGAATGGGAGAGGTAGGAAAAGAAAACTTGTGAAGTTTAAGTGATATGAGAACTTGCAATAAACGATTTGGATCCTTCACGTCTGAGTCCGTGCATCAGACGCAGCAGCACAAGGCTCCTGAGGGGGTTTGGATGAGCAGGATGGGGCTGCAGGAAGAGGAGGAGCACTGGTTAGAGAAGTTGTCCTTCTGGAAGGGTTCCGCAGCCCTCCAACCATCCCTGCATTTCTCCTTCATCCGTTTCTCCTTCCATCCTTCCTCATCCATTTCTCCATTCCTTTAAGCCTCTTCACCCACTTCTCCATCTCTTCGTGCATCCATTTCTTCCTCCTTCCCTCACTCCCTGCTTCAACCATTTCTCAATCCCTTTCTCAGTTCATCACCTCTCTTTCCATTCCTCCATTGCTCCCTATCCCCATGCCACCCTCATCCCAACCCCACCTCCAGACGCCATAACTGTGCTTTCCATCCCATCCCCAGCCCTAGGCCATCCCGTCCCCATTCAGCCCCCCCTCCCCCCTCATTTCCAGACCCCAAAACTACACCCCCAGCCCTCAATCCCCATTCCCCACTCACAGCACTTTGTCCCCCCATTCTCAGGATGGACGCAGATCCTGCAGAGCTGTTCCTGCATCTTTGTCACAGCGCTGTCACCACCGAGGGCCACGTGCACCCCCAGGAGCAGCACCATCCATCACTATCCCCTGCAGAGGGGACATTGGTGGATCAGCAAGGTGGGGACGCTTCCTTGGTCTTGGAAATGAGCTGGAGTGGACGTGGGTTAGGGAGATCCTGGGATCCCCGAGTTCACACCCCAAATATGGGGTCTTGGCATTGGAGATGGGATGGGGAGATCCCCGACACCCCTTATGGGAACTGGGGTCTGGAAACGTGAAGGGGATATCCCAGACAGCTGTCAGGATAGCTGTCCCAGCAGGGCTGTTGGTGCATGATGCTGCTGGCACGCTCCTTGCCATCTGCACACACACGGGCTGGCCTTACACTGCCAGGCACATCATCTCGCTGGGGCACTGCAGGTCCTCACATGACGCTGTGCAGACACAACAGGGCCAATCCTGGATGACTGTGCAGCTCACTCCCGCTTTGCAGTGGAGGTTTGACAGGAAAGTCAGGAGACACAGCTGGGACGGCCGTGCAACGGCGTGCAAATGGTACCAGGGTGACAAGGGACGTGTTGGCAGGACAGAGGGACACCAGCACAGCTGTCACTGTGGCAGATGGAGGGGACAAGAGAAACCCCAGCGGACCCAGAGGGACACTGGATGTCCCTGCAGAAAGGCTGCAAGGTTCTGAAAGGCTCATAAAGAAAGCAAAGGAAAGTTTAGGTGGATTTTGGGGTTGGAAAAGCCTGTTTTGGGATCAGAAATGAAAAGCACAAGATGCAATGAAATGATGGATGGATTTTGGGGTTAAAAGTGCCAGATTTGGGTTGGAAATCTGCATGAATTTAGGGGTTGGAAAGGTCAGCTTTGGAGTTGGAAGTTGAAAGCTAGGAAAAGTTAGATGGACTGGGGATGGGTGACATATCATGAACTGATGTCGCAGATGAAAAGCAAGAGGTGAAGGGGAAGGGTGCACAGATTTTGGGGTTGGAAATGCCAATTTTGGAGTTGGAAGTGTACAGCAAGACAAAGATTTCATGGATATTGGGGTTGGAAATGCCAGATATGGAGCTTGAGGTGGAAAGCAAGGGAAAGGTTGGATGGATTTGAAGGTTGAAAATGCCTGGTTTGGGACTGGAGATGAAAAGCAGGAGGTAAAAGGGAAGAGTGCAGGAACTTAGGGGTTGGAAATGTCAGCTTTGGAGTAGGAAGTGGAAAGCAAGGAAAGGGGAGATGGATTTGGTGGTGGAAAATTCCAGATTGGAGGTGGGAGATGAAAAGGAAGAGCAAAGAGTGCCCAGATTTTGGGGTTGGAAATGCCCGATTTGGATTTGGAGGGGTAACGGAAGTGTTGCTGTGAAAGCGTGGATGGATTTGGAGCCTGGAAATGCCAATTTTGGGGGTTGGAGACAAAACCTGGGACTGGGGAGAGGGTGGAGAAGGAGGATCCCCTGGGAATACGGTTGGAGAGGAAGGGGCTTGGATTTCAGTGCCAAAGCATTCAGGCCCGGTTCTGGCCCAATGGGACACACAGCATCGCAGAACGACCCTTCCCTGATGGGAACAAGGCCAGGAAGCGCCATCTTCACAACTGATCAGAGGGGAGTTGTCAATGGTTTACGGGCTGGTTCGGCCCGGTTCTGTGACTAGCGGTGCAGAGGGATTTGTGAATCCGCGCCTCCGGAAAGGGGAATCGGGGGACACCAAAATAGTGAAAAACAGCAGCAACGACCTGAGGAGAAACAAATTAATTTACTACATATGATATTGGAATGCAAGAGAACACACTGTAATACTATATAATTAGAATCAAAGCTAATAAATCCAATATAATGAGAGTGTCCAAAAGGTGGAAAGGCCTCACCATAACGCCGAGGTGAGACGCGCAGTCAGGTGGAGCAGCAGGAAGGAGAGCCGAAGGAAAAGGGATGTCAGATGGCCTACTGAGGCCTTCTATGTATTCCCCCTAAGCAGGAATGATACCAGCACAGCAAACAGTCTTCTGGGGAGTGTAGCAGTTCTTCTCCAGTGCCCGGAGAATTAACTCTTTAACTCCCAGTGCACTGCATGGTGTTATGATGTGGAATACCGATAACCACAAATCCTAAAACCATGACATTCCACCCCTTATTCCACATCACTACATCGTGCTTAATATATACAAACAAAACACAATAATTCACAAGCATTAAACGCACACACACACAAACCTATACATATACATGGAATTACTGGCTGCCCTCCCCCAGCATCAAATTCCCTTGTGGTACACATTGAGCATCCCCATCTTTCTGCATCAGCCACCAAGTGCACCCAGGTCCCTGGGCAAAAACAGCTCCACAGGGAGGTTGGCATTTTCCAGAGTCCCAAACTGCTTTTCCCAACATGTTCTTTACCTGTACTACAGGAACCTTATTTCCCTCTACTGTACGTAGGGAGCTGGTAGGACCATCGCAACTGATAGATCCTCGAGTGTTGACCAACCAGGTGGCTTCTGCCAAACGCTTCTCCCAGTGCTTAAATGTTCTGCCACCCATGGTTTCAACATGCTTTTTAACTACCCATTGTAGTGTTCGATCTTAGCAGAAGCTGGTGCGTGATAGGGGATATGATAAATATTTCTCAAGACCTGGCATGGTGTTTCGAGCAGTAGTATGGGGTACTGCATAAGTTTCAAGCCACCAAGTAATTGCCTTGTATCATGTCTTGCTTGTATCAGAAACAGCGTTGCCGGCAGGAACAGGGCAGTGATTGTCCCCCCGTACTCAGCTCTGGTGAGGCTGCATCTCGAGTGCTGTGTCCGGTTTTGGGCCCCTCACTTCAAGAAAGACATTGAGGCCCTGGAGTGTGTCCAGAGGAGGGCAACAAAGCTGGTGAGGGGTCTGGAGCACAGGCCTTATGAGGAGAGGCTGAGGGAGCTGGGATTGTTCAGTCTGGAGAAAAGGAGACTCAGGGGAGACCTTACTGCTCTCTATAGCTACCTGAAGGGAGGCTGTAGTGAGCTGGGGGTCGGCCTCTTCTCCCGTGTAACAGTGATAGGACTAGAGGGAATGGCCTCAAGCTGCACCAGCAGAGATTCAGGCTGGCCACTAGGAAATACTACTTTTCCAAAAGGGTGGTCAGGCACTGGAATGGGCTGCCCAGGGAGGTGGTGGAGTCACCGACCCTGGGGGTGTTCAAGGAACGTTTGCACGTTGTGCTGAGGGACGTGGTTTAGTGAGAACTATTGGTGATGGGTGGATGGTTGGACTGGATGATCTCGTAGGTGTTTCCAACCTTGGTGATTCGAGGATTCTGTGATCTCCAGACCCCTCGTCATCAAACTGGCAGGAGGAGCTCACCCTGACCAACATCAGGCAGTACTACTTTGTCTGCAGATTATCACCTGCCTCATCTCTTCAACCACAACGGTGCTATGATGAGCAAACCTTGCTATCTACCAATGTGACGTCAAAATCTTCCCGTCCCACCCTTCCCTTCCCTGCACATGAAGCAGCAATCTGCTGGTCATCAGAGGGCTTATTTTGCCATCAGAAGCTGAGTGCGGTCATCTGAAGGCTTTGGTGGTTCCCGGAGGGCTCCATTGATTGTCAGAGGTGTTCCTTAACCGTCAGAAGGCTTCACTGATCAAGAGGGGGTGTCACTGGTCATCAGAGGGCTTCACTGGTCATTGGGAGACTTGAGGTGTCCACGGGAGTGGATACGCAGACCTTGTTTTGGGGGATTGGGGTAGGGGGTAGGGTCACTGATGGAAGAGGACTAAAGCAGACCCAAAGGAGGGACAAGGGGTTGCAATAAGAGGGGGGATAAAAGGAGGGCGACGTGATCACACTGTGTCCATGCAGAGGTGGATCAAAGGGTGAAGGGTTTGGGAGGAATTGTATGGAGGAGCTGAGAGAGAGCAGGGGGAGGGTATTGGGGCTGCTTGGCAGCATGAGGAGCTCCATCCTTTAGGACTTTGGAGCAGATGATGCGAGAGGGTGGGGAAGCCCGTGGTGCACGTGGTGGGGAAATCCGTGTGGTGCAGGACGTGGTGTGCATGGCATGGTGCAGGGGAAGCCTCCCAGCACTTTGAGGTGGCCACTGCCAGGCAGGGACAGGTCCAAGCAGTCCCTGCTGAGCATGTGAACAAGGACACAGACACACAGAGTGTAGCTTTGCTGAGGGGTTTATTGATCATCAGAGGACGTCATTGATCATCAGGGTCTTCACTGGTCATCAGAGGGCAACATAGGTCATCAGAGGGCAGCACTGGTCATCAGAGGACGTCAGAGGGCATCACTGGCAAGGAGGAGGCTTGTTCCTGCAGGGTTTGTCCTCAAGGACTTAGGGCAGGAGAAGCACTGGCAGCAGCCAAGAGACCCAGGGCAGGACGTGGGTCCCCAGGGGACAGCAGCCACAGGCCCTGCCCCACCTGCATGGTGACTCTGGGCCATCCATTGGGCGCTCTGAGCCTGCCCTCTGCAGATCCTTTCCTCTGCACAGCCCCATAGAGCGCAAGGGAAGGGCAGGAGGTGACAGCGCCCAGGCCCCCCTGGAACAGGCCATGGGCAGTCCCCTCCGTACCATCAATTCCCAGCCCCTGATGCCCGGTCCTCAGGGCTCTGGAGACACCCAGGGTCCCCCAAGTGCCCTGTGGGATTGTAGGTGTCCCTGTGCCGCTCACCTAGACATGTAGATCCAGGGCCACACGTCTCACACGTGGGGGATTCTCCTCTCTTCTGCTGAGCACGTCCTGGGGAGAAAGGGGGTATTAGGGACACGCCAAGGGTACTGAGACCATGGGATACGCTGGGGGCAGTAAGACACACTGGGACAGCCTGAAGGTGCAGGGACCCGTTGTGGGCACTAGAACACCGTGGCCAAGGCATGGTCCTGCATCCTGCTCAGCCCCAACTGCCCCCCATTGCCTCCTTCCCCCGCCCATTGCCCGCCCACATCAGGAGGGAGCCCAACAGCGGCCTTGGGGCCCCAGGGGTGTCCCCAAGTCCCAGGGGAACGGAGAGAACAGCAACACATCCCAGCCCCATCCTCGCCCCAGGGTCACCCCTCAACTCACATGTCCAGGAAGGGCAACAACAACAGGTGGCGGCTCCTGGGGAAGAAGAGCCGTGGGGCAGCCATGAGGGAACTGTGAGACTGGGGATCACAGGGTGACCCCATCCAAGCCGCCTGGTTGGTCCCAGGGCTGCCCCACCCCCATGGCTGCCCCACCCCCATGGCTGCCAAGGTCTGTGTGCGCCTCTGCCCATGGAGAAGCCCAGGGTTGGGGTTGGACACAGGGACAGGGCAGGGGTTAGGGGAGCCCAAAGGGAGGGGAATAGGGGTGCCAAGAGACTTGGGGGTGCCAAATAGAGAGAAACGGGGATTTCAAAGGGAGGAGCATGGGGGAAAATGAAACACGGGGGGTTGGGGACCTAAAGAGATGAGAGTTGTGTTTCCAAAGAAAGGAGATCTGTTGGTGCCAAAAGGATGGGATATGGGGACCCAAAGAAAAGATGAGTAGGGTGCAAATGGGAGAAATTTGGATGTGCCAAATTGAGGGGTGGCCTCTGCCAGGTGCGGACAGACCCCACCCGCCCCTGCAGAGCTCCCTGCAGGGCCACCCTTGGGCGCAATCAGCGTGGCTGCCCGGGCACTCACCACAGCAACTTCTGAGTCCGGCACTTGCACAAGTGGCTGTGGGGAGAGGAGTAGGAGAGAGAGTGAGAGAGACGCTTGCATCTGGGACCCCCACGGCCAATCACCTCCAGCCCCAGCCCACATCCCCCACGCATGCTTCACCTGAGCTTCCGCTGTGCAGCACAGGGCGGCGAGGAGCATCACGAGGCTGAACACAGCTGCCTTCATCTTCCTCTGTGCTCTGGGAGCTGGGTGAGGCTGCAGGAGGCAAGGTCTGCATTTATCCTCCCGGAGCCCCTCCCACTCCCCAAATGCCCTTGGGCTTGGCAGACTCCCCTGGCATGGACTGAACCCGGCATGCAGCCATCCCCTGCCCTGGCCCCAGGGAACAGGAGGAAGCCAGGGATCAGAGGAAGAACACTGAGTGCTGGGATCCCGATGGCACTGAGCCCAAAGCCCCCAGGTCCCAGCACTCAGCACAGCCCGGCCTTTCTGTCCCCCAGGACCACCCAGAGATGACGCCTTGCCCATATCAGGGCTTTGTCCAAGGACTCATCCCTGAGTTCTGTCCTGTCCTGTGAGGCAGCAAGGTGTGAGGCTGATCCTTTGGGGAACTGGGACACAGCATTTGGGGACACTGGGAGGTGAGAGGGTAATAGGGACATGGGCAGTGAGGAAATCATGGAGATATTTGGAAGGCAAGGGGACGCAAGGTTATGAAGACATGAAGATATAGGGACATCATGGGGACATGAGTATATCATGGCAGTACGGAGACATCATGGAGATATGGGGAAATGGGGACATGCAGCCAAATGGGAACTACTTGGTGACAGGAGCCTGGAAGCCATTCCATGGTTCTGTGTGGGCAGTGGGGACAGGTGGGTGACAGGGACACAGACGTAGGGAGGTTGGCAGTGTTCGCCTTTGTTGTCATGCAGGATCTCAGGAGGCTGCAGGTACCTGAATAAAAATTGGCTGAAGGTACGTGAATAGGTTCTGGAGTCACTGGGCTGTGTGCCTGAGCTGCAGCAGAACAAAGGTGTCCTACGGGTTTTGTTCCCGTGGTGATCCAGCCTCCTGTCGTGGCTTCAAAGAAAGCGACTCGTTTTATCCGGATGAAAGGAAAGAAAGAATAGAGCACTGATAAATGGCTTAGAACTGCAAACAACTCCAGGATTCTTCAAGGAAACATGATATGCCGATTGGAAGTGCTTCATCTGACAGAACAGTCAGCTGGTCACAGCTTTCACGGGGTATTTCCCATCAAGGGGAGAGCTGCTGTGGGTCACCTCTGAACAGAAGACTTGAATGTTTCCTTTGGAAATTGCCCAGAGAGCAGCCAGCTGGAAGAGTTTCCTTTGGGCTGATTCTACTCTGTGCAGTATTTGTCAGAGCTGATCAGTGCTGCCTAATTCACCATATTTAAATGTAACGTGGCATTATCGCTACTCTGGGGTTCTCTTGGAAAGAGCCAACAAACTGTCCGTGCTGCCATCACTGAGGACTCTTGACTGAGGTGAGGTACAGACTGTCTTTGAGATGAATGCAAAGCAGGTGGAGGACACTCGATAGTAGTTTCACGGTAAAGGTTCTCCTCAGGAAAGCCCCTTGTCCGGTTTGATGACATCTAAAAAGAAATACTCAGCCTTTTGTAGCAGTCAAACACTGAACAAGTGAAACGTGATGAGGTCGGAGTTCTCAGGCTGCTCAGCCAGCAGCCTCCCCTGCAGCGATCTCCCCCTCCTGGCATCACTGAGGTTAGGAATGACCTCTCAGGTCACGCAACTGTTACCTCGGAGCCGTCAAGTCCCCCGCTAAACCCGTATCTGTGGCGTGTCACCCGACCCGTGCTGTGTCACCCTGCTGGGCGCTGAACTTGTGCTGCTGGGGAACAGATGCAGGGTCTTCCATGGCACGGCACGTCCTCGGTTGGGCTGGATGACCTCCGAGGTCTTCTCCTGCCTAGATGATTCTGGGATTCTGGGACATTCCGATTCTGTCATGACAGTCGGATTCTCGGATTTTATGTTCTTTCTAGGATTATGGATTTTTAGGGTTCTAGAGTTGCAGGAGGGCAGAAATTCCAGCACGCAGGATTCTTGCTTTGTAGGGTTCTGGGTTTCTGCTCTTCTTTGGTTTGTAGGACGGTAGGACTCTGGGTTTCTTAGATGTCTGGATTTCAATGGGTCGCTGCGCCCCCTGGGGGCCGCCTTTGTACCTGCGGGGTGCGGCCCCACTGTTCCGGGCTCTGCCCCGCTGCGTCAGAGCGCTGCCGCCGTGAGGAGGGCAATGGTGCCCGGCAGCTGCTCCCTGAGGTGATTCTTTGCTTCTGCATGGAATGTGTCTGCCCGGAGCATGGCACCTCGCAACAAGGAGGCGCATTTCGGTGATACCAGTTAGGTCATAGGCAGCAGGTTGCAAATGAGCGTGTGATTGGATTGTTACAACTGGTAAGAGGTGATGAGAGCCACTGTCTTGCTGCCAAAGCTGAGAGGGATGGTTTTAATGGATGTTCACGTTTCCTTAGGTCTTCTATACTAACACTTCTGTTGATGAAGTCATGGCATCTATGCTGCTCAACATCCTGTTCCCGATAAGCCAGAAGCTTATTCCGAGAAGGTGGAAAAGTTTGATTTAATTTCCGAGGCACTGATATGCAGCACCAGCTCCACGCTTTTTAGAGACCAAGTAGGGTTAAAGAGAACTTCTTGTCCCGTGTTTTCAGTGATGTCAGAACCCGTGTGGAGTCAGCTGATTTTTGAACTGGAGTGTCATGCTGGGATGGACTTTGGAGCTGCTCCAGGAGGATCTGAAGGGTACTGAGCAAAATATGGTGAGGGTATAGCAACATTTGCATTGAATGAATGTGATCTAACTGTTGCTGGAGTTCGCTTCCAGGATGTTCTTTACTAATCTGAGAGGCTGTTGTGCATTTGGTGCAGTTTTCAGTTCTACTTCCTATCGAAATGGTGCCTCTGCTTTGCCCGGTCAGAGTTGGAATCAGCTGCTCTTTATCTTCATCTTTTATACCCCATTTCTGCCTAGAAAAGGCAGTCGTGTTTTGTAATGCTACCACAGATAGACTTCACGTCTCCATTATAACTGGTGTTGGCATGGACCCATGGCCACCACGTGGTACACAGATTCCATGTGCCTCGTGTGTCAATCATAAACTCAAATAGTCTCAAACAAAAAGTCTGTGCCTGTAAAGCCCCCAGTACAATGTACAGTTGTCAGTGTGATAAACGTGTAATTATTCAAGCAGTCTCCATTTAGTTCTGTTCTTTCATAACAATTATTACTTTAGTTCTCTGTTTTGAAGGAATCGGTGTAAACTGTTTCAATTCCAGTGAATCACTGATAAGGAGACCCATTAATTACCCAGCAGCCAATTTGTATTTTCTCCCCTAGAATGGTGCAGAGTGCAGCCATCCAAAGAGAGGCGCTCCGACCCCACTTGTCCTTTAAGCAGGCTTCAATCCCATGGAAAACCGGAGTAGCCATGTTTAGGTCTATTATGCTTTTTGGCATCCCAGTGCTTGCAGTGTCTCTTAGCAGTGCATGGACCCAAGGGTCTCGTGCTTTGACCGTATGATTTAAACATAATCCCTATTCGCCTGTGCCAAATAGCCCACTGGTTTTATGGTTTTGACCCCTATTAAAAAAAATATATATATTATTATTTAATCAATATTGTAAGAAAAATATTGCAATTAGAATGTTTTGCAATTTATATATTAACTATAATGTGTATTTTGTGAGATTCACAAAGCTCAGAATGACTTGTGTTGGAAGGGACTCCATGGATCACCAAGTTCCAACCCCCTGCCACAGGGAGGTCCACCGACCTCCAGCAGTAAGAGCTGCTTCAAAAGTAATGCCTCTTCTTTCATTACACTAGGCCGTAAGACCAGAGGCGGACGTTGGAGGTATGGCTGTAGAGGTTGAACCTTCCCACCAACATCCCATTCCATGCTGCCGTATTTCATAAATTACACTTTAATTGATTATTACACTTGGCTCCTCATGCTGTAGATGAGGGGTTTCACTGCTGGAGGCTCCACTGAGTACAGAACTGCCACCATCAGGTCCGTGGATGGGGAGGAGGTGGAGGGGGGCTTCAGGTAGGCAAAAAAGCCAGCGCTGAGAAGCAGGGAGACCACGGCCAGGTGAGGGAGGCACGTAGAGGAGGCTTTGTGCTGTCCCTGCTGAGAGGGCACTCGCACTTGGTAGAAAAGTGTTTCCGTAACTTAGAAACCCTGCTCGAATGGCAACAGAGCATCTCCAAAGGCACCAGGTGTGCCTCTGTATGCCGGAGGACGACAGGAATCCTTCCGCTGCCTCTCTTGCCAGCGTCTGTTGCATCCCCACTGCCTCCACGGTGCCTGCTGGCATCTCGTCTGCCTGCAGACACCACGATATAACACGTAGGTTATGGGAGAGTCATCGCTGAGCAACATTTGTGTGGGCTCCAGCAGAAAGAGTGCAGTGTGATGCATGGCAGGAACGGCGCAGGGCTGACTGCCTCTTGCGCCCAGCACCCAGACTCTGTTGAGCTGAATTCAGCCCGTATGACGCGTGACAAGTTCCTGTGCCATTTGCCAAGTAAACCACGGTGACTGTGGATAATAAGATTTCAACCTCGCGAGGTGTACGTGTGAAGACACAGGGGTTTGTTTATTAAGCAGACATGAAACTTTTCTTACTGATTCATGAAAAGTTAGGCTTGCGTTCTTTCATAAAGTAATTCAGTAAGTGAACTGGCTCGCTGTGGAAGAACTCTCCAGAATACTCCTGCGTGCCCTGGTTTCAGCTCAGTGCCCACCACACACCGGGGTTTGGTTGCTGTGAGCAATGGGTGCCCGCCCGGGGCCAGGCCGGGCCGCTCGGCAGGGCAGAGCCGCTGCCATGATGGCGCGGGGCAGGGGGCGGCCGCGGGGCAGGCTGGGCCGGGCTGCGGGTTGGACACGCCTGGAAGAGGAGATCCCCTCTCGGTGCTGGTGACCTAACAGAGCTCCGAGCGACACGGGCTGATGTCACAATGCAATGCGCCGCATCGCAAGGACAGCTTCCCTGGGGCAGCGGCAGTGCCGGCACTTCCCTGCAAGGCCTGGGCGCTGCTGGAGCACTGCTCAGGGGCTCCGTGCTTCTGTGTCCAGGAGTCAGGTCAGGGGCAGCAAGGCTGCACTGCGCGAGCCTCGCTGACGCGTGGAGAAGCAGGGGCACCTTGCAGATAGCTATTGGTTGAGGAACCAGGGTGGGCATTCTTAGTTCTGAGCTGAGGGCCGTCGGCAAGCGACATGGAAGGCTGCAGGACTGTGGCCATCAGCTCGGAGCTCGTCTACACGTTCCCGACGCTCCTGCATCTCTCCTCCAAAGGTAAGGCTTCCCGGACCCCCTTCCCAAGGCATCGCACGGGGCTGTTAGCTGTCAAAAGCTGCAGCTCCTGCTCTCTGCAGTTGGCTGGACGTGGCCGGGGGCTGCTGCGAGAGCCCCGCCCAGGGGTCCCGCTGGGCTCTGGGGCCATGTGGCAGCCAGGTCCCGATGGTAGAGCTGCCCAGAGCCCCATGCCTTCCTTTTGGTGTGGTCAGTCCCCCGTGACAGGGCAGTCCAAGGCCAGGTTTCCCTGGGAGATGGCATTTCCATAGGTTCCAGCTCTGGGAGGAAAGACATCCCATGTCCCAGTGGCTTCCTATGCCCCCCATTCCCCTGGGGGCTCTGAATAAGGCTGAAATCAGAGCACAGCCCAGCTCTGTAGCCATGGTGGTGTTTATCTGGGGTGTTTGCATCTGCCTGTATCAATCATTGTCTGGGTGAGGAGCTTGCCAAGAGGTGAAGAGGCTGGCCTGGAGCCTGACGTGAACTTTCTTTCTTTTGCAGAGATTGTGGCGGTCTGGGATGCTGTGTCTGATTACATCCTGGAACAGATGAAGCTGGACAAGGTGGGCTGGTGTTCTGGTGCCCCTCGCCCTGGAGAGGGGTTCAGTCCTGCCCAAAGTGTGGGCCCCGCGGAGCGATCCCTTCCTGAGCACACTCCCAGCAGCACACTGAGCCCAAGCCAGGTGCCCAGAGCAGCTTGTTGGCCAACTGGGAGGGAAACCCAAAGCCAGAGCTGCCCTGAGCAAATTTTGGCACACGTGGGGGCTTCACTCTGCCCTGTGGTCAGAACGGGGAGAGCAAAAGAAGAAATGGTTTTGTTTTCCTGACCCTGTGCCAAGAATAATCCTTGGGAATGGGTGCCGGGCTTAACCCCTCTGCTGTAAACCCCCGGGCTCTTCCCTAGCCAGGAGATGTTGGGAAATACTGTGCGGAGGTGATAGTATTGCAGGGACCACAGATTTTTCCAAAGCTTTCCAGAGAGCCCCGTCTCACCCAGCTGCCCTTTGGGAGTGGGGATCGCAGAGAGCAGTGACCCCATGCTCCTGGTGTTCATGGCTTTTGCTG